>OY282499.1:48035172-48760464 GCA_958295605.1 Ajuga chamaepitys | reverse complement strand
TTATTTGTGAAATTTATTTTAAAAAATATAAAATTCATTAAACTTCAAAGATTTAAAAATGTATTTCTGATATTTATTTCAAAAATTATAAAATTCATTTTAGATTGTAACACATAAATATCTATTTCTAAATTTATTTTAAAAAATTATAAAATTGATTTAAAATTAAAAAATTAAAAAAATTATTTATGATATTTTTTTAAAATTCTAAAATTTATTTAAAAATCAGAAAAATAAAAGAATTATGATTTTTAAAAAAAAATTCTAAAATTCATAAATATTTTCAAATTTCTTTTTCACTTTTCTCATGTTATTATTATTTTATTTTAAATTATGAATTAAGATAATCATATGAAATATTAATAAATAAATTTTAAATTAATATTTTAAAAAATTAACAACTAAATGGTTCCGCTCTTCTTCCCTAATTCCAACATACTAAACATTAATATCTACGGATGTCCTGCAATCTTACAAAGACATCAACACGAAAGAATGAGAAGAAACCAACAATGCTTCGCCCAGCCCACCCATCCACTAACTAATCGGAACCTGACCAATCACCCGATTCTTCGCCTATTCGCCTCCTCCCTGCCGAATCCGCCACCGCCAAAGTCGACGACATATTTTTTTCACCCTAACAAGTTAGTCAACAGAAAAGAAAAATAAAAAACTACTGCCACGTCAGAAAAAGAGCTTCACCTCATCAATGACCGGTTGTGTCACAGTTTATAGACGATCACAGGGCATTTTTACCATCTTCCGATAAGTTAGAAGGTATTTTTAGAAAGTGGTATACTTAGTGTCCTAGTTTTAAAATAAGGCAAACATACTGACCATTTATACCAATTTTTTCGAAAGTAAAAAGACAGCTCGCAAGTAACCGGATGACTAACAACCTATAGCCGGTCACAGGGCATTTTTACCAATTTTTCGTAAGTTAGAAGACATTTTTAAAAAGTGGTATACTTAGTGTCCTAGTTTCTAAATAGGAGAAACATACTTGGTATTTATACCAATTTTCGCACAATAAAATTTTAACTTATGATAAAATATAAAGAAAAATTAAAAAAATTAAAACAATGTAATTTTTTTAATAAAAACATATTGAAAATTAGATATATTAAGATATCCATTTAAGATAATGTTTAAGGAGAAAATAATTTCAAAATTATTAGGTCTTTTGACACCTTAAGACTCTAGCAATTGCTATAGGGTGTCGGTTACTTCTTATTTCAATATCCTCAAAGGTAGAATTAACCTTATGATAAAATCTAGCAGAAAAAAAATACATGTAATTATTTTATTTACAAGAATATATAAAAAAAAATAGATATTTCCAGATATCCATAGAGCAAAATGTTAATCAAGATAATAATTTCAAAATTATAAGGTCTTTTGACACCTTAGGACTCTGACAATAGGTGTAGGTTGTCGATTACTTTCTACTTCGATATTCTTAAAGGTAAAACTAACCTATGCTAAAATCTAAAGGAATGTTAATTTTTTTTTTTAAATGTTGTAATTTTATTTATAAAAATATATAGAAAATTAGATATTTAAAGGTATCCATATAATAAAACCTTGATCGAGATAATAATATCAAAATTATAAGGTCTTTTGACATTTAGGACTCTAACAATAGCTATAAGTTGTCGGTTACTTTTTTTTTTTTTTTTTTTTTTTTTTTTTTTTTTTATAATAAAAGTATATAGAAAAATTCGATATTTCAAGATATCCATTTAGTATAATGTTAATCGAGATAATAAATTAAAACTATAAGGTCTTTTGACACCTTATGTCCCTTGAAATAGCTATAGATTGTCAGTTATCTTTTATTTCGATATTCTAAATAGTAAAAATTAAACTTATGATAAAATCTAAAGGAATAAAACATATAGAAAATTAGATATATTAATATATTTATTTAGTATAATGTTAAACGAGATAATAATTTCAAAATTATAAGGTCCTTTGACACCTTAGCGCTCTAGCAATAGCTATAGGGTGTTGTTTACTTCTTATTTCAATATCCTAAAATGTAAATTAAACTTATGGTAAAATCTAATAAAAATAAAAAAATTATAAACATTTAATTATTTTTATTTATAAAAATATATACAGAAATATAGGTATTTTAAAATATTCATATAGTAAAATGTTAGTCGAGATAATAATTTCAAAATTATAAGGTTTTTTGACATCTTAGGACTCTAGCAATAACTGTAGGTTGTCTGTTACTTTCTATTTCGATAATGTAAAAATGTAAAATTAAGCTTATGATAAAATAAAAGAAAAATTAAAAAAAATAAGAAATTTAAAGATATAGAAAATTAGATATTTAAAATATTCATTTAGTATAATGCTATTCGAGATAACAATTTTAAAATTATAAGGTCTTTTGGAACCTTAGGACCCCAGTAATTGCTATAAGGTGTCGATCACTTTCTATTTTGATATTCAAAAAGGTAAAACTAAACTTATGATAAAATCTAAAGAAAATTTGGGAAAGTTGAGAATAATGTAATTATTCTCAATTTTTAAAAATATATAGAAATTAGATATTTTAAGATATCCTTATAATAAAATATTAATCGAGATAACAATTTAAGAAGTATAAGGTCTTTTGATGCCTTAGAACTCCAACAATGACTCTAAGGTGTCGATTACTTTCTATTTCAACATTCTAAAAGGTAAAATTAAACTTATGATTAAATTTAAATAAAAATTTAAAAAACATGGAATAATATAATGATTTTATTTACAAAAATATATAGAAAATAGATATTTTAGGATATACATATTATAAAATATTAATCGAGACAATAATTTCAAAAGTATAAGTTCATTTGACTACGTAGGACTCTATGAATAGTTAAATATAGGTTGTGAGTTACTTTCTATTTCGATATCCTACAAGCTAAAATCAAATGTATGATAAAATCTGAAGGAAAATTACAAAAAAAAATTAAAAAATATAATTTAAATAAAAAAATAATTATATATATATATATGTATATATAGAAAATTAGATATTTAAGATATCCATATATTAAAATTTTAATCGAGGTAATAATTTCAAAATTACAAGGTCTTTTGACACCTTAGGACTCTGGCAGTAGTTATAGATTATCGATTACTTTTTATTTCGCTATTCTAAAAGGTAAAATTAAACCTACGATAAAATCTAAAGGGAATTAAAAAAAATTAGAATAATGTAATTATTTTATTCAAAAAAAATATATAGAAATTAGATATTCTTTTATATCCATATAATAAAATATTAATCGAGATATTATTTTCAAGATTATAATGTCTTTTTGACATCTTAGGACTATAGCAATAGCTATAGGTTGTCAGTTACTTTCTAGTTTGATATCCTAAGAGATAAAATTAAACTTATGATAAAATATAAAGTAAAATTTAAAAATATAATAAATGTATTTTTTTTAAATAATATATAGAAAATAAGATATTTTAAAAAATGTATTTAGTAAAATGTTAATCGAGATAATAATCTCATTACAAGGTCTTTTGACACCTTAGGACTCTAGCAATAGCTATAGGTTATCAATTACTTTATTTTTCGATATCCTAAAAGGTAAAATTAAACTTATGATAAAATCTAAAGGAAATTTAAATTTTTTTTAGAAAAAAATAGTTTTTTTTTTAAAATATATAGAAAATTAGATATTTAAGATGTTCATATAGTAAAATGTTAATCGAGATAATAATTTCAAAATTATGAGGTCTTTTAACACCATTGAACTCTAGCAATAGCTATGGGTTGTCGGTTACTTTCTATTTTGATGTCCTAAAAGGTAAAATTAAACTTGTGTAAAATCTAAAGGAAAATTAAAAAATGTAATAATTTTTTTTATGAAAAAAGTATATGGGAAACTATATTTTTCAAGATATTCATTTAGTATAATGTTAATCGAGATAACGATTTCAAAATTGTAAGGTCTTTTGAAATCTTTGAACTCCAACAATAGTTATGATGTTTCGGTTTCTTTTAATTTCGATATTCTAAACGATAAACATCAACTTATGATAAAATTTAAAAGAAAATAAAAAAATTATAGAATAATGCAATTATTTTATTCATAAATATATATAGAAATTAGATATTTTGAGATATCCTTATTATAAAATATTAATTGAGATAATAATTTCAAAATTATAAGGTCTTTTGACACTTTACGACTAGCGATAGCTATAGGTTGTCAGTTATTTATTATTTGATATCCTAAAAGGTAAAATTAAGCTTATGATAAAATCTGGCAAATTAAAAAGATAAAATAAAGTTTAATTATTTTATTTATAAAAATATATAGAAAATTAGATATTTTAATATATCTATATAATAAAATATTAATCGAGATAATATTTAAAAAATTATAAGGACTTTTTATACCTTAGGGCTAGCAATAGCTATAGACTGCCAATTACTTTCTATTTCGATATAAAAAAAGGTAAAATTGAACTTATGATAAAATCTAACGGAAAATAAAATAAATTAAAATAAATGAAATTATTTTATTTATAAAATATATTGAAAATTAGATATTTTATCTATTTAGTTAAATATTAATCGAAATAATAATTTCAAAATTATACGATTTTTTGACACTTTACGACTTTAGCAATAGTTATAGAGTGTTACTTTCTACTTTCTTAGTGCAACCCAATTCTCAATATAGCACACTTTTATTTAATAAATAAGTATAAATTTCTTAATATAGCCCACTTGATATTAATTTTACCCTTTTATTATACTAAGTTCCTTAAAATAAATTATTGTAAATGAAATAGTTAAAATTTAAAAAGATAAAACAAGAACAAAGGAAAGAAAAAAAAATCAAAGCTTAGATTCAATAAATATTTTGTTTATGTAATGGCATAATACCATAGCCATTGTCTAGCAATAATTAATTCCACTTCCATTCGTAGCTAATTTCACTTTTATATCCATGAATTTGAAAAAAAAAAACGACTTCATCAAACAAGAGGTCATAGTTAATTTTAGTTTTTTCTGCTGAGGTTTGAATCTTGAACAGCAGCTGTTTTCGTTGAGGTTTGACACTTTATAAAGAGAAAAACATCAATCCGACCGCGGCCGCGAAACAAAGGGAATGAACAAAATAATTTTATGGTATCAAAACATCTTGATACAAAATAACTACCCCCTCCGTCCCCAATGAAGTTGCACACTTTCTGCTTCGATACGTCCCACAACAATTTGCACACTCTAAAAAAGGAAACTTATCTCATAATCTCCACCATCAATCCACTTTCGAAAAGTCAACGTAAAAGCAAAAGAAAGATTTTATTTATATGTGTATTAGGAAATTTGGATGCGAATGCACTTAAGTACTCCTTTCGTCCCGTTTCCCATTCAGTTTTGCACGTAGGAACGGACACGTATATTAAGAAAAAAATATTTTTGCTTTTTTGTTGACTTTTTCATAAGTGGAGATTGAGGATGAAGATTTTGAGGACTAGATTGTAAGAAAAAATTCCTTTTTAAGGGTGTGCAAAACTGAATGAGACGAATCGAAAAGAAAAATGTGCAAAACTAAGCGGGACGGAGAAAGTAATAACTAAAAGGGAAAATAGTTCGTGCATCTATCATGTTGTACTAATTTTGATTTTTATTCTTGTCATTTTAAGTTTTGAAAATTTGTTCTTGTGTTTCAAAATTCAACAAATTAGCCCGATTATCATCTGCAACAAATTAACTTTTCGATAATTGCTAAGATGGCAGCCTTTTTTTATTTGTTGATGTGGCAACATAATAACAGATTTTTAAATAAAAAAATCTAAAATTAGAAAAAATCAGCTTTTTTAAAAAAAAGAACATATAATTATTTAATAGAAAATAAAAATAAAAAATAATAAAAACAAGAAATTTAATTAAAATTTAATTGTAGGTTGTTAAATTAAGTAAATGGGAGCTAATTTATTGAGCATAAATCAACATAAAAATCTGCTCCATATCCTATTTAACCATATCAATTACGTACAGGTTTATTTGGTTATTTTCTATAAGTTGTCCTAGTATTATTAACGGTACATTTGCAATCACGATAAGACAGTAAAAGAGCCAATATCATCTAGCAAAAAATCACTAAATACAAGCTGCTAATTATCCTAATTAACAGTAAAATCGTCAATCCATTTGCATTTATTGCATTCAAGAACTCAGTTATCCTACTGTGGCACACAATACTGATTGGAACATACTCCAATCTTGCATAATTATCTGCATCCTTGTACTACTCATGCCATGTCTAAAATATTTTGGATAATTCACTTCTACAACCTCAATCAAATTAAAAATCACAAGGTCAAAAGAAATAGCATAAACATTAAAATTCACAACATAAAAAAAAAATAGCATAAACATGTCAGTATGTCACAATTATTCATCAACAACTATACGCCCACTCTATGTTTTACAAATTTGCCAAAGAATATTATGATCTAGCTGGTCATTGAGCTGTAAGGTTCTCACCCCAATGCAATCCAGATCCACTCCCCTAAGGTCTTGAATTAAGCTAGTCTAAGTTGTGGAGAAAGTCTTTGAGACCACAACAACTGCAGGCAGTACATCAAATAACAAGAATACAACAATGTCATGCAATAAATATAAAATGACTTCATAAAATCTCATCTTTCGAACTATAGAAAAATAATAGGGTAGAATTTCAGGATCCAAGCTTGCAATATTTCTTGCAACATCAATTGGACCAACATTTGCTAGGCTTCAATAGGAAATACAAAATGTAATGAGAAAAGAGAAAAACTCAGCTCAAATAAAATTCTTAGATGCACAACAAAAAAAAGTTCTTAGATGCACAACAAAAAAAAAAGAAAATCTAAAAAAAGACAAACTAAAACAACAAATCTAGGTAGAACTTAGAAGATGAACAAGTCTGGTGTTTTCAGGGTCATTACCTCCATCTGGAAAAAGGGGCAGTTCTCACACCCCAATTCTCGAAAGTGGTCATAAGTCTTCACAAGCCTACAGCGAAGGCAGACTCTCAGCCTATGTTCAAAACTTATGTATATTTGTGCCAACGTTGTTCCTCCTCCGCCTTGATCCGCCATTCTTCCAATTCTTCTTGCTTGGATTTACTGTCAGCTTCCCTTGTCTCACATGGAGATATCGCTCTACAGAAGATGGAAAATAAAAGCAGTAAATGCACCGCTAAAGATTCATCAATTATGAGATTAAGAGATTGGAAGTCCAAGAAATACGGTTTGGTCAGCAATCTGAAGTTAATTGTAGGCTCCACCTGCTTGAACCGAGGAAACCATAATGGAGAAGAAAATGAGATTGTAGATGGACCATTTGATAAAGAATCAGGCCCGCTTAAGAATCCTGGTTTCTCAATCAAATCAAAAAGATACTCCCAGTAAAACCATACCAACATAGTTGAACATTGTAGCATTAATACATCTCAAACGAATCATATTAGAATTATAGATACCACATTTGTTTTTATTTTTAGCTATTTAAATATCAAACAAAGAACCCACACTAAAGCCGCTCAAATCAACCTTGAAAATTTAAGATGAAAAGAATAAGGAGCAACACTCATGTAAACGACAATCAACCATCAGCATACCAACACATCGGATAAATAGCGCATAAACCTATATCTATAAAAGAAGAGACATATAGCAGAAATCTTCAAAAAGAAGAGTATTCTTTATTAACACAATGCTTACAGTCTTATAACATGTTTGCTCCATTTACTATCTTTAGCGAACTTCAACTCTACATGTAAGAGAAATATAGTAATTCCACATATCTTATTTCTGTTGTCCATGAAATATGAACCCTGCCATTTCCGACTAGGGGAATGGCAATTGTTCTTTGTTCAAGCCCCAGGGATGACTTCGATACAATGGTTAAAGCATTGACCAATAATATATACCTTTCTAGCTCAGTCCAAACAAGACACGAGGAAGCATCTTCTCCAGCACAACATTTGCATCCTTTGCAATTCGGCAAGGTAAGCCAATAATGTCAGCTAAAACCTGCTAAAAATGATATCAAATGAAGTGGTTTAGGAAAGCGAGATGTATCAAGTATCATTAAGCAATATACAATTCAGCCCCGTGGCTTATCATGTAAAGTGAGGGAAACATTATGGAGAATAAAACGATGAAAAAAACCAAACGTGAGTCCGAAAGACCATTATACCATAAAACAATTGTTACAATGTGTGAAAAATGATAACAATGGAATTATTTGGAAACTTAATTGTTTCTTTTCTTCTTTCCAAGAGTCCAAACCTTTGAAAACGCTAGAAAATTAAAAGAAACTACATAAAGTAATTACAAGAAAGAAGATATAAAGTAAAACAAATTTACTGAAGTTAAACCACCAAACTCGTAGAAATGGCAGAAATTCGACGATCTATTACTCCGTGATCTTCGGAGTTTTCATCTACTCAATCCAAACAGAGCCATTTGCATTTATTGCATTCCAGAACACAGTTATCCTACTGTGGCTAACAGTACCATTGCCATCAGGAAAAAACAGAAATTAGAGCACATGGTATATAGAATAAATCACTACAAACAAACAGAGAGATTTGAAAATAATCAAGTCAATCAATTTGCATTTATTCCAATCATTTCCACACTTATTCAAAACCATACTAACAATACTGATTGAAAAATACTCCAACCTTCTCTGCATCTTTATACTACTCATACGATGTCTAAAATATTTTGGATAATCTACTTCTACAATCGCAAGGTAAAAAAAATAGCATAAACAATAAAAATCCCAAGATAAAAAAAACGCATAAACATGTCACAATTAATCATCAGAAACTATATGCCCACTCTATGTTTCACATATTGCAAAAGAATATTATGATTTAGCTGGTCATTTTAAAGTTCTCACCCCAAAGCAACCGAGATCCACTCCCTTAGGGTCTCAGCTGCGGTGGAAGTCTGAGACCACAATTGCAGCACATCAAAAAACAAGAAAAAAACCATGTCATTCGATTGATATCAAATGTGATTTCATAAAATCTCATATTTTGAACTGTAGAAAATAATAGGCAAAAATGCCTCACATTGTTTCAGGATCAAAGCCTACAATGATTCTTGCAACATCAATTGGATAGACATTTGCTAGGCTTCAATAAGCAAATGCGAAATGTAATGAGAGAAGAGAAAAACTCGGCTCAAATAATTTTCTTAGATGCAAAAAAAAAAAAAAAAAAAAAAGCGATGAAAGAAACAAAAGGAACTTAGAACTTAGAAAATCTAGGTAGAACTTAGAAGATGCCAGCGATAAAAGAAAAGGATAAAACTAAAGCGAGGAAAGAAACAAAATGAAGAAGATGATGGGAAGAAAAAAGAAAACAAAGAGAGAGACAATAATTAACATTTCCCTAAAGAAAAGGAAAGACTTGTCAAAGCTGAGACATTTACATTCTCTCTTGAGAACGAGTTAAGAGGTAATTGAGAGGAATATTCCACTAGCCACCAACACGTTTCAGTAAATAGTAAGGGATGCACTCTTCACACCTATTCTGTACCATAAGAAATAATATATTAAAACTAATTTTACGAACAACAAAAATCTAATCAATCTAGGATATTCACATAATTTCCTTTCATTTTAGATCCAAGAAATGTGTGGTCATAAAGAATTGATTACAAATTCAATTAATGGAGATATTCATAAATAGAAGGTAAGCTTCAGATTTAAGACCAAGGATGGAGGTATCAATTAAATCTGATAGCACAAGGCCTATCGGTTTGGCAATTATGACACTTCATTACTGATAATAATGCAGTTTATAGGAGGGGAACATATTACGGGGAGCAGATGAACACAAGAAAAATAACCTGCTACTACGGAGAGAGTTCTTCAGAGACTACAAGTGTATAGCAACCCAGGACAAATTTCCCAAAGCGAAGTCAGCGAGCAGCCCAACTTCTATTATGGTCCATGACTGAGATGACCTAACGGTTGAATTGGGGGTTGTGCATTCGACGACTCTTTCATGGTCAGTACCTCCATCTGGAAAAAGGAGCAGTTCTCACACCCCGAGTCTCGAAACTGGTCATAAGTCTTCACATGCCTACAGCTCTAATGAAAATATGGAAAATCATGCCATTGGAGACTTCCGCACCTTCGGACCATAAACCATGTCTGCTTACACATTATATATTATATACTCTGAAATCAAATAAATTCATTGGTCAACTGATTAATGGTTTCTTATAGTTCATATGGAACCATAATCCCAGTTATTAAAGACCCTTTTAGTACAAGTAACATGATATCATCCAAACAAATTTCACCTCCTTCTTCTGCAAGATGTAACCCATAACACTTAACAACTCAGAAATACAGAGTACATTTTAATCTTGTATAAATTCAGAATTATGTGATCTCAATTCTATCACACAAAATTATTATTTCAGTTACAAAGTTTCACACCAGAGCAAGATGACTGCAAAACAATATAATGGAAATCTGGACAATCCACATTAGAACCACTCTACCATAAATCAGATCTTGGCTTGAAACTAAATTTAAATTAAGGCACAAATGAAACCCAGATAAAACAATAATAACCGATATAATAAAGCAAACCGAGTAGAAATAAGAGCAGGAAACTAAGGGAAAAACAAACTAATTTGGAGAAATCTGAAGGAGTTGTGTCCAAATGATTGGAATCCCTATGTGAGCCGTAGCTGACGCATCTGATATTTTCCTGGTGGGGTTTCCTGCCCTTATTGATCAGGTTTGGGCACTTAAAATTCAGTAAGATGGAAAGAGAGAACAAGGCTTGCCGGCATCAAACGAAATGGAAAACTAAAGTCACGGGGGAGGGGGGGTGGATGTGCAAATATGCTTTTACAAATTTGTACAGCGACCTATAGCATCTATAACTCTTTTAAAGAGAAACTAGAGGGGAAGCTAACATGATTATCTCTCGTAATCAGGACATTGAAACCAAGTAAGAAGGGATATACTTATAGTCTTTTAGTACTTCTGTTATACTATGTTCTTACAACTAGTCCATTTTTGTTTGAAGTACTCAAACACATAGCCACTAGCTCTTAATGATTCCTGTCCTTTTAAGAAGAGGAAAGGGATCAATAAATGCATAAAGAAACAACCTTTGTTTTGTACATCATCAAACAACTAAGTGAAATGAGAAGATGTAATTCTAGATCACAATTCCAGATCTTGCAGCTCTCAGAAGCTTCTCTTAACAAACACTCTCTCTCTTGTCACTCTTTCTCTCGCATTCTTGGAGTGGACCGACCTCCGGGAATTTAGGACCGGAGATGAATAAGGTGAAAGAAAAGAACATAAGAGGAGTTTAGCAAGGTGATAACAACAAACGAAAGCAAATTATATTGCCATTGTCTTCATCCCATTCCTATCACTGGTTGCATCTTTCGAGGTCCAATCTACCAAATTTCCAGGTCATGACAGCAATAGGAGAACTCTGCACCGGCCATTGCTTCCATATACTTCATTGACGAAACCGCCGCCCCAATTCGAGCCACATCCGCTCACTGACCAAGGCCAGCCATTCTTCCACGAACTTCCGAATGGACCAATGGTGGTCCAACAGTACCCACCATCACCAGCCAGCAGAAGCTCGGTGGTCAAATTCAACTAAGAAAGTAGTAATCGCAATCTTATCGACCCTTACCCTCGGAGTGCTGTCGCACTGACTTTCTATCTCTACAAACACCGCGTCAAACTCGTGGATATTTGTTCCACCGTTGTTCCTCCTTCGCCTTGAACAACCCTTCTTTCTGCTGCAATTCATATGTCACCTTCCCTTCTCTTACACGGTGTAGCGAGAATGACGTCACCTTTCCTTCTCTCACACGGTGCAGCGATTTGCCCCTTGTTAAACGGAATTTCTCACGGGCATCAGCCCCATTCCAAATCGCGAATGGAGGCCATTAGGGTTCCTCACTCACAACTATGGAAATGGAAGAAGAAGCCCTTTACTCTTTCCTGGCATTCGAATTCCATCCCCCCTCGGAAAACTCTCTCATCACTACTGAGGTTGGCCACAATCAACGCCTCACCTAGCCCCTCTCTCTTCGCCGTCAAATTGAAAGGATAAATTATTAAATCTGCCACCTGCACATCCAAAGAATTAAAAAATAAATTGGGTCCCATTTTAAACATTGAAATGACAAAGTTACCCTTCGGTTGCATATATGCAACGATTGCGTACCAGAATGACCCGAAAAAAATAGCTGACAACAGGCGGAGGTGGGATTCAAACTCATTTGAACCCATTACCTCGCGTATGTCTGTCTCAAGTACTTTACCGCAACACCTCATCCAATTTATGATAATCAAACAAGTGCTTACTATATACTCCCTCCGTCCCGGCTTAAGTTTCCTATTTTAACCGGGCACGGAGGTTAAGAAAAAACAGATTTTGTGGAATCTTTGACTTTTTTAAAGGTGGAGATTGAGTGTGGAGATTTTGAGGGTGAGGATTGTGAGAGAAATTTGCCATTTATGGGCTGAAAAATTAAGTTGGGACAAACCAAAAAGGAAAGTAGGAAAGTTAGAGCGGGACGGAGGTAGTATATATCTACTTCTATTATAAAAGTGTGAGTTGTTTCTTACAAAATTTGATTTGCCTATTATATCCTTAATGAATTTCAATTTTTAAGGTTAGTTTGGTAACTATATCTTTAAAGTTTTATTTATAAACTATATCCTTGAATTTTTTTTTTTATATAGTTAGACAAAATTTGATTTGCCTATTATATCATTAATGAATTTTAGTTTTTAAGGTTAGTTTATTAACTATATTCTCAAAGTTTTATTTATTTGGTTAGAGCCGTATAGTTCATCTATCAATATATAGATATGATACCCTAAAAAAATTCGTGGATATGATATATAATTCATCTAATGGCATAAGTTGAACCTACATATTAATCATATTCTATATTTTTCTTTATTTTTAATAATATACATAACATTATTATTTTTATTTATTTTTATTTTTAAGTTTCTTTATAATTTTTTTATCTCTTTTATAACGAGATTCTTTTATATAATTATCAAAAAAGAAAACTATCGAAAAAAAAATCATTAATTAGTAAAATTTTAAGGCTAATTTAGTAACTTTATTTTTTAAAGTTTTATTTATTTAGTAAGATTTATTTTATAATTGAAATTCATCTCTCAAGTCTCAACTTATGAAATTTTCTATCACATTTAATATAATATATAGTTCAATTGATGATATAAGTTGAACCTAAATATTCATAATATCTTATATTATTATTTATTTGTGGTAAAATACATTATATTCTTTTTATTTATTTATAATAATTCGATTCTTCATAAATTTCTGATATTTTTTCTAATTGGTTTCTTCTATAATTGAAGAGAAAGAAAAAGTTCGATTAGCACAAATGTACTTACAATAAGTAAAATTACTTTAGTATATGATTCTCAGGATATTGAATAATTGAAGTTACACAAAAGATATTTATGTATTTATAAGAAAATTATAGAAATTATTACATATTATAGGACTTTAGTAACTCTAAAGCTTGACTTTTTTACTAGGATAATGATTCCAAGACTTTTAATTTCGAATAGTGGTACTTTAGAGTTATTTATATATTAAATGTTTGGAAAACTATTAAGTTTTTGGTGTTTTCATGGTGAAAAATACTAAAAGGTTTTACGATTAGCAAACAACAAGAAAAAAACTATACACATGAAAATTAGAATAATTGAATAATAGTGAAAGCTCTTATTTATCATTTTTCATTCTAGAGATATTTTTTTATTTTTAGTTTACTTTTTTATTTTTTAATTTAGGTACGTAGTTATAATATATATACTCATTCTACGAACCATAAAAAAAAAAAAAAAAGAATTGACAGGACAACTATAGTGTATCATATTCATTTTATTTACTCTTAATTTTTTGTGAATCGATCTTTCTCCTTTCTCTACAATTGTAAAAGAATCCAATTCGAAGAACTATATGAAATTTATGAAGAACTGAAGAAAGTATATTAAAAAATTAAAAAAATAATATAATGCATATTACTAAAAAGGAATAAGAATATAAGATATTATGAATATTAAAGTACTTTAGTTTATGATTCTCAAAATATTAAATAATTGAAATGTACATAAAAGATATTTATATATGTATAAAAAACTATAGAAAATTAAGCATAATTTAATAGGAGTTTAATAGCTCCAAACTTTGACTTCTTTGTTAGGATAATAACCGCAAGAATCTGAACTTGCAATAGTGGTATACAATAAAGGTATTTATGTATTGAATGTTATATTAAGTTTTTGTGTTTTCATGGCGAAAAAGTATTAATAGATTTTAGGATTAGCAACAAGAAGAAAAAACCATATACATAAAAATTAGAACAATGAATAGTAGTGAAAACTCTTATTGATTTAATTTATCATCTTTAATTTTCTGGAGATAATTTTTTAGTTTACTATTTTTAATTTAGGTACGGTATGTAGTTATAACATATATATACTCATTCCAATAACTACAACAAAAAATATGTTGACAAGACAACGATAGTGTATTATATAATATTTAATTTAACACAATATATGTATGACTCAAGATTAATGATACTTATATGATAAAATATTTAAAATATGTAAAATGTAATAGTTTAATATGATTTCAATAGTTATAAACTTGACTTTATAGTCGTCGAATAACAGACACAAGATTGTTGACATATGATCGTACTTATATTTTTTTATTATATAAAACTGATTGAAAGTTAAATTTAAAAAAAATGTCATTTAAGATTTTTTTGGAAAAAATAGATGAGATTAAATTAAATCTTTTAGTCTATTTAAAAAATGTAAACATTATATGTCAGAACAATATGTAAATGATTCACAATGATTTATATTACTATGTATAAATTATTAACAAATTCTTACATAGTGTTTAGTCATAAATAATACAGCCAACTCTTATTATAAATATAAATTAGAATATTACTTATCTAATAGTAACAATTTATTTGTCTAAATTTGGATATTATAAATTTGTTACTTGAATAATCTCCCTAAATTTCTAAATTATTGAAGTATCAATATTACAACATTGAGAAACAATAATAGAAGTTATATATAAGTTATCTAATGAAAAATAAAATTTGAATATATAATATTTAGACTAAAGTGTAAAATATTGAATTGATCAAGTGTTAAAGCTTAATATGAATAGTAACTTAAACTTCATTATAATATAAACTTGAAGCAATTACTAAAATCAAAGAATAAAATGACTTGCATGTGAAATTTCTGAGATTATATTTTAAAATTGACTTTTGAGTGAGTAAAAAGACATGTTAGGAAATTGTATGTTTTTTTGTGTATACCACTTTATTAAAGTCCAACAATAGAAAATAATGTCAAAACAATTGAATAAGAACTATATGATGATAAAATGAATAAAAGTGAGAAAATGCATTTTGAAGAAAGATAACACAAACTTATGAATAGACTTTATTATTAGTAGATATAACTTTATTAACATAATAAACAAAATTATAAAAACTAGCATAAAAATTATGAATTAAAAGGTCTAAGTGAATTTTTATTATTAAAAAAAATTATAATAGACAAGTCTAGGTAATATAATAGAAAAATCAAAGGATAAATTAATGTGATAGAGTCAGACATATTATACTATGAGAAAAGAATACAATAACAAAAATTAAATATCTATATTATAGGTAGATATACATACAAGTTAATTATTACAATGTAGTATTTCAAATTTTGGATTAAACTAGGCATACATTTAGCCTTACTGTTTAAATTTAGATTAACCTAGCAATATATATGTTTACACGCTAAATTTCTTTGTATGAGCTAAGTAAATATGAATCGAATTATTATGCTTGTAGGAAATGAGATTATATATTATATTTATTTTCAATGATTTAGAAGAATGAAATTGATATACTTCATAAGTAACATTTATAAACATTACAACAAGAGAAAATAATAATTGATTTACGGATTTTATTGAATAAAAAAAGTATATGATAATGTCATATATATATAAATATATATATATATATATATATATATATATATATATATTTAAGATGAAAAAGATGGAGGAAAACGTTAAAAGTAGCTTATATATGAAATCAGTAAAAGATATATATGAAGATATAAAAACTATAAATGCATCGGTAGTGATATTGTATAAATTTAAATACTATTGGTCTATACAATGGATCGATTTTATTCAAATAAGTTTATAAGTTGAACATCATTTTTAATTACATGCCTTACACACCTATATAGATATACTCACTAATGTAATACTTTTAATAGGTGATTTAATTTTAGTAGACCAACGAAAAAACTGTTATATTATAATTGGAGTTTAGACCGAGGTGTGAAATTTTATTGTACTAATAATATAAATAATAAAATGGCAAACATAAAAATTAGCGGGCATGAATAGTCGCAATTCTTTTAAATATTTAAGAACTAACATTAAACAAATTATTAAATCAATAAAAATATTATATATATTTTGTAAGCATATGTAATAACTTGATAAATGAATTTAATTACTATGCTATATAAATTATAGGGTACAATAAAGAATAAAAAAAGAACGATAAAGAAATAATGAACTAAGTTGTAATGATTCAATTATACTATGTGAATGAGTATCACATAATTAAATTAAACATCCTGAAAAATAAAGATTGTGAAATGTGAATGTTAATGTTAACTTGACAATAGATTAGATAAAAAATAATTACGTCCAATAGAGTACTGCATAGTCTAAATAAAAAATAAAATGAGAGAAATAAAATCGGAATGCGTGGTTTAAACATGTATATATAAGACTTTTAAATGGATGTGCAATGTTGAAAAAATAGGAGTATTTCACTATAACTAAATAAGGAATTAAAGACATTACAAATTAGTTAAAAACATTTATTATATTTTATATAGATTGTAGCATGTGTCTTGATTGAAAATTGTGAGACACTATGTATATATTCAACCTTCCATAAAAATATTATTTATTTTGTAATTATTCTATAGTGGGAATTTTATTTTAAAACACACATAATTTTTAAATTTCGACGTTGCATTGAAAAAATAATTAAGGAAAATTCAATAAGCAATCTTAAATCGATAAGTAAATTATATTAAAGAGGCTTATACTTAATAATAATAAAAAATTAGAAAATAACTTTTATGACAAAAGTTGGATGTTGGACCTTGATACTAAGTTGCTGGAAGTTTTTACTCACATTAAAATATGTAAAAAATATTATGTGCAAATGTATATTAAAATCGAAATGATTTATTAGAGAATTATAGAAAAGTACGTTAGGTCTAATATTTTGTGTGTATATAACAAATAATTGACTTGTGGATGTCAGTTGATGATATAATGAGACAATTAAAAATGTGTTTTTCTTCAAATGCCAGTGATTTGGTGCAAAATATAAAAATATATGTCTCATGATTACATATATAGTTTTTCAATCATTGCATAACTTTATTCAAGATATATTAATGATGATCGAGTCTCTGTATAATAAAAATTAAACAATAGTTTGAATAAATCAAACTTTACAGGTATAATAGAAAATTTTGTAAAACTAAATATTTCTACAATATATCATGATATGTCATTTTTTTAACGTTAATTATTATAACTTGTTTTATTAAGACTAAGGTTATTTAACTTGTCTATTTCTCTTTTGTGATTCTTTTAGTTTTTAGTTGATTCAAAATTATGTTTGTTCAATGGATTAATTTTTATTACATTGAATAATCTATGAAGTTGTGTATATATATTACAGTGATCACAATATACAATTATATTACGTTCAAATTAATTATTTTTTATTAAATAATAGTAAAAAATTATAATCACGTGCAACGCACGTGCGTTGTGCTAGTATATATAAATATGTATCAGAAATGCTATATTAAAATAAAAAAGAACGCGAACCGATTGAGCTGCACGCGGACCTGGTTTGCACATGCAAAGTTACTATATATTGTATTTCAGCGAATTTTTCAGATCCCCTTTAAATGGGGGTACACAAGAAGTCCTATTGTTCATCTTATGCATCAAAGTGTCACTCAATTTTAGGTGTTATATCTTTTTATTTTATATATTTGTTGTTTTACATTATGTTTGGCGTTATAAAATTCTTAATATTAAAAAATATTTCTATAAAATATACTTCCTCCGTCCCGGCCTAATTGGCCAACCTTAGCCGGGCACGGAGATTAAGAAAAAATAGATTTTGTGGAATCTTTGACTTTTTCAAATGTGGAGATTAAGAGGAGATTTTGAGGGTGAAGATTGTGAGAGAATTTGTCATTTAGGGCACGTTTACTTTTATAAATAAAGGTGGATATGTTTAATTAAACTACCCTAGTCCAATCTTTACTAGCAGGATGGCTGTAGTCTGCCCAATCACGAGGCCCGTTAGTATCCCCTTCTAAATCAACTGTTCACACTATTTTAATCCCCTCAAAGCATGTGAGATGGGGATAACTCAAGAATGGGGTCAAGATTATCAACTACAAACTACTAGTTAAAATTACCAATAACCCCATCCCAACCCCTGGAACCCATATCATCATCTCGTCACTAGGTTTTTTCCATTTCCTGTTCTCCCGTTTGCTATATTGTCGCAGCCACCGCCGCTCCCTGTAAATTACATACGATCGATTACAAAATGCAATATTTAAATTCTGAAACTAAAAAAGAACATTCAAGAACTTATGAGAAAGACGGTTGATTATTAGCAACTGACTGTGGGAATTTAAGATTATAAATATAAGGCGACATCTTGCAAGATTCGTACATTACCTTGTAGCAGCGGCATCTTGGCTCTATCCTAGGGTTTGTCGGCGGTAGGTTGGTTCGGTTCGGTCGGTTTTGACTAAAATTCAATAGTCAACCCAATAAAGAATAAATTGCATAACAACAAAGAAGATTCTTTCGTAAGCATGGGTTTCGAGATGCCTTCATCCTATTATCGTCGCTAACTAATTTCGAACTAAAGATTTTATGCATTGATAGTCATTGTTGACTCTGTTTGACTAAGGTTTTGTGCCTCAACTATAGGGTTCAATATTAAATAATGAATATTAACTTAATATTTGGAATTAAATCAATAAAAAGAATTTTAGCCTAATCAAAGTTTATTTCTTTTTTTAGATAAAGAATAGTAGTATCATTCGTATATTTTATTTATAATTATTATTTATAAGTAAACTGATATCTACAATTATATAATACATATATACATATTATATCAATTTAGATTGGTTATAGTGGTTTTTTATTTTCGTAATCCATAACCAAATCAATTATTCGGTTTGTAGAATATTGTAATCCATAATTATCCGTAAACTAATATGAACCATGATTCTCGGATCGAATTGGATCGGATTGATTTGGGTTGGTTAGTTTGGTTATATTTTGAACGGCCCTAATCAGCAGATACGAAGGAAGTCGGAGAAAAATAAAAATTAAAGGTCAAATGGGGAATAAATTTGAGAAGTTGTATTTTTAGAGAAGGGAATTTCTTCTTTTAAGCATAAAATTGTTGCAGTTGGACAACCACATCTAGTACACGGGGGACTATAGAATAAACTAATGTATTAAAGAGCCAAACAACTCTAGTATGAGTGGGATATGTTATTACCAATCCATCAAAAAGCCCGTTTGATAGGGTAATTTAATCTGAAGCTGATATCTCCAAAACTGTAGTAAACGTGTCCTTATGAACTATGATAATTAAGTTGGGACAAACAAAAAAGAAAGATAGGTCAGGCCGGGACAGAGGAAGTATATTGTAACCCCAGTTTTAAATTTTTGGATAAGGTACTGATGTTACTCTACGATGCAAAGTTGACGTCATGTTTACAGTTGCACTACATTAAACAGCTTTGAGTCTAAAGTATGAACCCTAGTTTAGTATTAGTAAATGAGGGGGTGATTCGCGTGTTATTATGAAGTAATAAAAGTTAAAACCCCCTAAAAATAAAAAATAAATAAAACATTGTTAAATTTAAAATAAAAAATTCAGGTACCCGATTAAGTTTTTCGGGTGTATTTTTAGTACGTGAAAGCCGATTTTAAGTTATAACTCTGGGTTCGGGTAATTCAAAATTCGAAAATATTAATTAAAACACGATTGATACGATCGGTGACACATGATTAGGTTGAATCGGTCTGATCGGATAAAATGCAATCGGATGGATCAGACTCACAAAATCCAATATATGCCTGCCTCTAATTTTGTCTTTTCGGTGGGGTAAATTAAAAGGAAAAAGACAGTTGACAAAATGAAAAATTGGAAATTTTTTAGCACCTGAAACCCGATCGAAAATTATAACTTTGAATTCAAATAACCTAAAATTAAAAAATATTAATCAAAATCCGATCAGGGTTCAAAAATATTAATCAAAATCCGATTGATCCGATCATATATAAAACACGATGGATTGGATTAGTGCTCGAAAATATTTGTCGGGACCTCTAATTTCGTATTTTCGGTGAGCCAAACTTTATTAAAAGGAAATAGGCAATTGAGAAGACAAAATCCAAAAATATTAATGAAAATCCGATTGATCCAATCAGGGTCCAAAAATATTAATTAAAAATCCGATGCGATGAACAAACAAATATGTGAAGGGCTCAACAACCGGGTTCGAACCGGTGACCTATTGATCTGCAGTCAATTGCTCTACCACTGAGCTATGTACCCATTTATGATGTAGAGTTGAAATTATATTTATTTATCTTATAACCTGATTTCAACTACTCCACATTCCAATCAAGGCATACGGGCACGGGTTTAAAGTATGTATAAATTAGATTACGAGCTGTTACTGCTGTACAGTATAATGTCTCTGCAATGACAGTTGTTACTTTGTTTTGTGGTGCTAAATTCCTACTGCTGATATACCAAAGTATAATCTCATATGGTACTTTATTACCTTATCATACCAAAATGGTATAGTCGAATACCGAAATTTATATGATATTAATATAGAAGATGTCTCTTTTGCACCAATTATACAGATCTTAGATCCGTACAATACGAGTTATGAATAAAAAAGTATTATTATTTATACATAATGTTGTATCATTAACATTAAGGCAATAAACATGATAATTCCGGAGAAAAAAGTTTCTTTATTATCTTTCGTGGGAAATTAAGAATCAGATGGGGGTCGGGTATTTATAAATTTAATCAGCGGGCTTACCAGCAATTAATAACCCATAACTTTCTAATCATCTTTAAATTTTTCTAGATAGGAAAATGTGTTCATGGACCATTACAATGCAATATTGGATCTACTAGGCTTATCTATATAATAATAATAATAATAATAATAATAATAATATAAAAGTGTCTTAAATTTCGGTTAATTTATATTTTGCTTATTTTACCCAAGGGCGTAGCCACATGGGGTCCTTGGCCCCCCCTCAAATTTTAAAAAAATAAAAAATTGTGGGGTATTTTCATAATTTAAAAATATTTACTTTTAATTAAATAAAAATTAAAAATATTCACCCAAAAAATAACTATGTTTTGATTGATAATCTCCTACTATATGTATCAGTTCAAGTTAATGTATTTTGTTTGAGCTACTTTGGTATTTAACTATTTATATACAACTTACACAATTATCAAACACACAATAGCTTTACAAACCATAATTAATTATTATAAGTAATTGTTTAGCAACATTTTTATGTAACAACATTACATGTAATGCATTAAGATCAGGAGAAAATGATCTTTTAAGCTTAAATAATATTTATAAAACTTTTTACTTAATATTTTATGGATTATCTTTCTGTATCGGTTCTTTAATTATTAGTAGTCATGTTTAAAATTGTGGAGTGAAGGATTTATTTTATTTTATTTTTTTGGGGTTCTTCAACTATAACTAGCCATCTTACTCTTAAAAAAAAACTATTACTAGCCATCTTTAAAAGTGTGGACTAACGATCCCTTATTTTTAGTTAAAAGAATGTGATTAACAGTTATTAATTTTAATACTCCTATTATATAATTGATTATCTGGTTAAGTGAACCTAGTCATATATATTTAATTTATTAATTTTATATAAGAAGTATTATTTGTATTTTTAATTTAAATTTGATATATATTATTTTATTTTAACATTATAGTTGGGTCCCCCCTCACTAAAATTTTTGGCTCCGTCGCTGATTTGACCCCTTTTTAGTTTAAATATTCTCAGGACAATATTAATTTTTTAATATATCCTAATTATTTTATTCGGATCCTAATTCTAATCCTAATAGTACTAGCATCGTACCCGTGCGATGCACGAGAAGATATTTCACATGCTTGTATTTACTTTTTTGTGACACTAATATAAAAGTGTACTAAGTTTCAACCAATTTATATTTTGTCTATTTTACCCCTCTTAAGTTTAAATATTCTTGGGTTAATATTGATTTTTTAATATATTCTAATTATTTTATTCGGATCCTAATTCTAATCCTAATAGTACTAGCATCTTACCCATACCTGTGGGATGCACGACAAGATATTTCACATGCTTGTATTCACTTTTTTTGTGATACTAATTGCTTTTGATCGCTGTTAAATGCGACTAACACGGTAAAATAAACACTCCGATCATCAAATAAAATGTAATATTCTTATTGACATAATATATACTACGACGATCCAACAAATACCCACAAAATTCAAATCTGCATGAACTATATATACATTAACATACAATACAATAAACAAACATAACGTCTACAAATTTTGAAAAACTTCCTTATAAACAACATTCGTGGTAGTCTTTCTTTGTGGATCTTCGTCATTGCATAATAACAACAACAACAACAACAACAACAACAACAACAATAGATGCCACAAACCCATTAAAAAAGTAAGCAAACTTATGTATTTAATATTGACAGAATGAATATATGATTCACCTTAATCTGGTGATCGGATTTCCACTATATTTATAATTGTTTACAACAGTCAATAGATTACAACAAAATAATCCCCAAGATATGTATAGATATATATCCTATGTTACACTCAATATAATTACAATCAATATATTTAATTACCTATTTCTTCTCTATTAAATATATTACACAAACAACAGTATACTATCTAAAAGTTATTTAAACCAAATCTTGAATCCTTTGTTTTTAATAAGTAGGGCATGTAGTATTAAACAAAATACACACTAAAATACTTGGACAAAGTCTTTTGTGCATGATAGGGATGGCCCGGTCACTTCGGGTCGGGTTAATACCTTGGCCCACTGACCGGCCCAGAAGGTCCAGAAGTACGCGTCCCAGATAATGTGGCGCGGCCCAACTTGAGGCTTGTTCCGCGATTCAAGGCCCATTATCCGTTCCCAACCGCCCCGCAGCGGAAAATAGGCGCGATAATAGGGAGTTAGTTAGGGTTTAGTAGGGGATAGTATAAATATGAGGAAAGAACTCTGAATTAGGGTTCGCATTCTGTATTCGGAAATTATTACGTGTAAACTCAAAGAGATAGTGAAAGAAACACCTCGACAGGTGCTATTTTGTGCCCGTGGACGTAGATCTCCGGATCGAACCACGTACATCTTGCGTTTTTCCATATTTCTTGCACAAGTTTTCGTTAAGTTTCTTGGATATCAGATTGCGCATTATCAATTTTCCATATCTCGCTATCACCTCAGTGTCATTCGGCCTAGTTCGGTTCCGCTTCCACGGACTACGCCGCGGAGTACCTTAGACGCGGGACAGACTTGGTCATCCACAAACACTTCGGCTCGCCCGCGACTACGGCTCATCTTGCTTATAGTTCCACCCAGGTTACAACCGAAGCTCCTTCCTCGCTCCGGCTGGGGGGGGGGGGGGAGGGGCATCTGATAGGGAAACTAAACTAAACTCAAAGAGATAGTGAAAGAAACACCTCGGCAGGTGCTATTTTGTGCCCGTGGACGTAGATCTCCGGATCGAACCACGTACATCTTGCGTTTTTTCCATATTTCTTGCGAAGCCTGGCACCGTGGCTTTAGACCGTGTTATATTGAAGTCCTACTCAACACCTCCGGGTTCGAGGCACTCAATTCAATGTCAGGGACCTAGTACTTCGACTCAATTCAGCCAGCAAAGCTGCCCCCGAGGGGAAATTACATGCTTCTTGGGAAGGTCCTTATCGCATCGTTGCCGCGCACGATTCCGGATCCTACCAGTTAGAGCATCTCGATGGAACCTCAATTCCCCGAAGCTGGCATGTTACTAACTTGAGACGCTTCTATCTGTGAATGCCAAATGACAAGTATCATCTTATCTTTATGCATTGTACGCTTCTTTTACGTTGTTTTCTATCTTTGTATCCTTCAATTTGCTCCGGCACTCATCATTGAATAAATACTCTTTGTTTATGCATTTTGTTGTGTTCTCTTCTACGTTACGGGGACGCCCTAACGCAGTCGTATTATTATTATTCGTCTCCGGACAACTAAATCTCTTTCTCTCGGTCCGTCCGCGGAGATTCACATTTCGTCCCCGGACTCGTATCACTCTCTCGCCTGTTTAACCGGAGAGGTGTTTACTCCCGCCCGATCCGTCCGGGGAGATTTAAATTGGAGTTATCCATATTATGTTCCCGAACACCCGTTAAAACAATTATTACTTTTCACTACAACATAAATGGCCTTATGTAACATTTTGTTTGTAACACTTTTAAAATTTTGACTTTTATGTAACACTTTTGTAACACTTATGAATATGTAACACTTCTATGTAACATTTTTGTAACACTTATGAATATGTAACACCTTCATGTAACACTTTTATAATATGTAACACTTTGGATGTAACACTTTTTAAATTGTGACACTTTTAGGTAACACTTTCAAATAAGTAACACTTTTTAGGTAACACTTTTGTATAAGTACACTTTCATGTAACACTTATAAATAAATAACACTTTTTGGATAATATCTTAAAGGAAATTAAATAGTTATTTTATTCCAAACTAATAATCATATTTAGATTTATTTTCTTACGTGATAGTTTAGTTTAGTGAAACATTCGTAAGAACACTTCAGGATTTACTTATTAGTTATCTAAAATAAATTTTATTAGCGTTTTTTTTTTTTTTTTGTATATAGATAACACACATTGTATTTTACTAAACAACGACAATGGAATTTTGTAGCTTAACAGTTTGAATACATTTTTAAGCGTTAAAACATGGGCTTGAACCATTTTGTCATGTCTTTCACGTTCCTAAGTTTATCTTATATTTAATTATTTTTTCTACAAAAAACAACACAAACAATTAATTGCTTAATTTTAAAGGTGATTTTAATGTGTCCTAAAGTAATCTACAACAAGTACAAATATAAATTGTAATTGATTTAAATGTTAATGCCTTAAAATATATATACAATAATTAGATGTAACAAATTAGTGTATATAAAATAAGTATATATATATATGAGAGGATGAAATTGGGAACAAGAAAAATAAATGAAAATTTTGTATGAAATTAGATAGTAGAATATGCTAAATAAAATCAAGTTATGTTGTAGTTTGATGGAAATTTAATCTTGAGAATAGTTTATTGATGTTACGGCAAAGAAATTGGTATATATAGTGTTTCTTACAAAATCAGACAAAATAGTTATTACAATCTAGTGGTTTGGCCTTTACAATTAAAGATCTTGCAGGCTTGCAACCTGAGTTCGAAACCCAGCTATGACAACATTGAACATTTTTTATATTTTTAAAAAAGTGTTACATAAAGGGTTATAAGTAACATAATTTAGTGTTACCTTAAAGTGTTACAATTTAAAATCTAATGTAACACTTATGAAAAATGTTACTAAAGATCATCAAAGTGTTACTTTAGACTTTAGGTAGCACCGACAAATGCATCACCAATAAAGTGTTACCAAAAGTCTATTGTAACACCTTTCGGTATATATGTGACATTTTTCGGGTGTTACATAAAGCATATTTATGTTGTAGTGTTTGGTTAATAACTTGTTGTTTTCCTTAACACAACTATGCACACCAAAACGATTTTATTATCTTCCTTCGAGGTGCTGCCAAAAAGTTTTTTACATAAGACTTCAAAAAAAAAAAAAAAAATTTATCTACGGCCTCCGAGCCAGTATTCTGCGCTCCGGCGTTGAGACCTATTCCTGGACCTACGCCGTGTCCTCCGGGATCTTGTCGTTCCTCGGCCTCGGGCTCCGGCTCTTTCCCCACCACGGGCTTCCCGACGCCGTGGACTCGTTCTTGGCGCTTGTCTGGGAGCTTCGTCTCTTGTGCGAGCACGACTACTTGGCTGCGGGGTAGACCTCGGGGTTTGGGCCCATTGTACAGGGTCCCATTCCTCGGGGGCCATCACCTCGATTTATTTGGCCAGCTCTTCGACTACCTCTTCGGCGACAACAGCGGACTCTTCTTCGATCGTAGTCACTGGAACTGGCTCTCGAATAATAATGCCTTTGCTCTTTCCCGCGGGCTCCTTTTTACCCTTCCGGGGGCTTTTGAAGTACCTTGGCTCCGGCTTGTACTCGCAATGTATTCCTCGGCAGAAGGCCGCCACCTGCCACGGCCCTTCAGTCCTTCATACATGTTGAGGAGCAATTCCAACACCTCTCGCTTTCTTACAAGCTCCGAGGACTCGGCTGGGTCATTTGCCATAAGTGCTGAGATTTCGCCCTGAATCTCTACAACTCGCTCCTCCACTTCCTCAAAAGTCAGTAGGCCGAACTCAGACAGTATCCGGTCATACTCCCTTTGATGAACGAGGACACGGCTCATTTCAGCAGCTTTTGTAATACCCGTGCCTCTCACAACTCACTGGCAAATATAATTTTTGCATTTCATGCATTCCATATTTTATGTGCTATTTACGTGATAGTTTTATAGTAATTAATTTGTTATATTTATTGTGAATTTTATATTTTGCGACTAATTTGGACATGTTTACCTTGGTAGTCAAGAACGCCCTAGTCTAAAATATTGAGACATGCTACAAAATTTAAGACTATGCGTGACAAGTTTAAAATGTGGAACATTATTTGGTACGTAGAAGTATTAGATATGTAAAAGATTATATTGTCGGAACAATAATAACAACAACAACAACAACAATAACAATAATAATAACAATAAAAATAATATAAGAATATTATTAAAAAAAAAACAACCGCCTTAAGAAAAGGAAGGCGGTGGCTGATTTCCCAATAATCAAGACTACAAATAAGGTACTCTTATCTCACAAAAACAAAAAGAAATTAGATAAAGTCGCAGTAAAACTTATGCTGTCTTCGGGAAAGAAAAGATTGAAGAACAGGTAAATTCATCTAAATCAATCTCAATTATTTAGAAATAGAATAGGTTAGATTATCATATTAGTTTTACTAAATAAATTTGAGTATATTTTATATATATGATAATGTTCATATGTTATTTGGTAATCAAAATAGCCTAGATTTAATTTCTGTTAAATCTGCCCAGATTTTTAATGTTCAATAGTTAGCCGATTTTGACCAATTTATGAGCTGAATTAGGAAAAGTGTAAAACATAAAAGTTGTAGCCTTATGTGTTAGCTTTATAACCCAACTTGAATCATATAAATATCAATTTTGTATAAATAGTTAGAGCCTTATTACTAAAATGCGACGAAACTGGAAATTTCGAATTAAAAGTACTTAATAACCTGGAATTTGATAAATTGTGTATTAATTCGATTTAAAATTGTCGTAGATTGATTACCATTGTGGAATAGGAAATTTCAAAAGCTACTCCGGAGGAGAGGTAAGTAGAAATCCATCTCCAACTACAATGCTTGAACATAGTATTTGTGTTTATTATTTGTGATAATTGATTGTTGTATGTCTTGTTGTATACATTTGTATAAAGTGTATTCTTCTGTTGCTAAAAACAAACTGATGTGCATCAATCATGAGCATTGACATCTACAAGAATTACATGTGTACATGTAGGAAGTCAAAATAGCATAATTTCTTAAGTTGATAATGTTTTGGGGTTGGTCACCACTGGCACATTCAGAGTTATACATTATATATGGTGTCTCTCGGGATGCTTCCGGTGACAGGCGTGCACGCGGAAGAGGTTCCCACTTCAGCACCTTTGTGATGAGGGGTACGGGAAGAGGTAGACTTCCCGGTGGACTACAGGGGGCAGGCAGGAGGCGGACCCCTGGTAGTCTCGGGAGGATAGCCGCTTGGTCGTACCAACCATCACTGATATCTCGGGTGGACTATAAGGGGGAAGGAGGGACCCTTGATAGTCACGAGTGTGGCCAATGAGTGTTATTTTTTGGGAGGTTTGTGACAGTGACGAGAGCCAATTCCCACCAAATATGATTTCTTTTGAGAGAGAATTGAAAGAAATGGTTTGTGAAATGCGTCTCATCATTCACGTATTGGTTATGCATGATTTCTGCTTACTGAGTTTTAGCTCACGTAGTTCTTGCATTGTAGGTGAGTTTGACTATGCATGAGCTCGTGGACTGATCTGGCATGTTGTTGGAGCTGATGCAAGTTTTGATGCCTCGTGTATATGAATGACGATCTGTGGGGCTAAACCTTGGACTCGCTATGTTTTTGCTAGTGTTTTAATAATTTTTTTTTGGACATGTTCACACTAAGGAACTTTAATATGTATATTTCTGTAAATATAGTGTTGAATGGAGTGTGACACATTTTTACTCGATCTGAATTTATGTAAATATAAGCAGGTGAGATTTTGGTGTTGAAGTAGTGTCCTAAATTTCAAATTTTGATAAAAAAAAATACAGGTTTGGTAAGATTAAAAACTAGTATAAAATAAGTTTTTTTACAAGGGTGGGTGTGACAGAGTGGTATCAGAGCCCGGTTTGTGCCCTGTAGACTGTTCATACACATGAGCTCAGAACTTCTGAAGCGCAGACATGCCAGTAAGTTTTACTTATTCGTAATTTGCACTCATTATTTCATGAATTATATTGGCCTGTGACAGAGGGACAATAAAACTAGAAAGAAATCATGGAGGTCGTTAGAGGAGAAGGTGTTGAAGGAGATAACGAACAGGAACAAAATGCACCAGCAGTAGGTGTTGGCCTGGAAGCGATTGTGGCTCGGTTGACAGGATTAGTCAAACAACAGTCGCAACAGATTCAACAACTTATCCAACAAAGGGGTGTGGGTGAACAACCAGGAAATGGTGTAAATCAACAACAACCTCGAGCTGAATACTTAGAGGTCATCGGAGAGAGGTTTAGAAAGCTTAACCCGCCAACATTTGAGAGTGCAACGGATCCCACTGATGCAGAGGATTGGCTTAGAACTATAGAGAACATGTTTTTGTATAGTAAAGTTCCTGAGGGGGAAAAGGTATTGTGCGCATCGTTTATGTTACGTGGAAGTGCGGGACACTGGTGGGACACAATGAAAACTATAGAAGATGTGGCGACAATGACGTGGAATAGGTTCAAAGAACTTTTTAGAAACAAGTATTTCACTGCCCCAGTTCGAGTAATGAAAATGAACGAGTTCATACAATTGAGACAAGGGGCAATGGATGTTGCAGACTACATCGCCAAGTTCGAGCAACTCTCTAGGTTTGCGGAGCACATGGTCAGTACGGATGCGCTGAAAGTAGAAAGGTTCCTAGAGGGTCTGAGGCCAGAGCTATATAGGGATGTGTGTATGGCTGGTATACATGGAGTAACTTATTCACAAGTTGCTGAACGAGCGTTGATTGCCGAACAAGCAGAAATGAAAATTAAGCGTGCTCAGGAGGTTAGGCGTCAGTTTATACAAAGACAAGGACCTCGTTTTGTAGGAGATGGAAAGAAAAGGCCGCTACAAGTGCAAGGTCCAAGGCCAGGTTCTCAACCAAAACCAGGACAACAATCATGGGATCAAAACAAGCGCCAAAAGGGTGAACAGGGAAAACCACCAGTTACACAACCTACATGTCCCACATGTGGAGGTTTGCATAGTGGAAAGTGCTTTGCGGAGTATCGGACTTGTTTTAAATGTGGAAAAGCAGGACACATTTCCACGGTTTGTCCAGAGAAGTCAAACTCTGCTACGCAAAAGAAGACGCCAGCTAGAGTCTTTACCATGACCACGGAGGAAGCGGAAGCAAATACATCTGTAGTAACAGGTAAAGTTCCCATTTGTGATACAATTGCATTTGCATTATTTGATTCTGGAGCTACACATTCATTTGCATCCACTGAGTATGTGAAGAGGCTGGGTAGGAAACCTGATATAGCAGACGTTAGTTACAATGTAGTGATCCCCTCTGGAGAGTCAAAACAAACTAACCAAATTCTGCGAGCATGCGTTATCTCTATTGAAGGAAGAGAACTTTATGCCGATCTAATCATATTAGATATGAATGATTATGATGTGATTTTGGGAATGGACTGGCTATCGAAATATGGTGCTACAATAGATTGTCAGAACAAGATAGTCACATTTCAGCCGCCTAGTGACACATCTTTCGTCTTTATTGGAGTACGAAAAAGGTTCAAATATCACACGATATCAGCGGTAAAAGCGCAACGGTTATTGGAAAGCGGTTGTGAAGGCTACCTAGTAAGTGTTATGAGTATGGAAGAGAAGCATTATCCGACTATTGAGGAGGTAGCAGTAGTGCAAGAATACCCTGAAGTATTTCCAGAGGAACTCCCAGGATTACCCCCAGACAGAGAGATAGAGTTTGTAATTGACGTATATCCAGGGACTGCTCCTATATCGAAGTCACCATACAGAATGGCGCCAACAGAGTTGAAAGAATTGAAGATTCAATTGCAAGATTTACTGGACAAAGGCTTCATTAGACCTAGCTTTTCGCCATGGGGTGCACCAGTTTTGTTTGTCAAGAAGAAAGATGGTACTATGAGAATGTGTATAGATTACAGAGAACTGAACAAGGTTACGATCAAGAACAAATACCCCTTACCCAGGATTGATGACTTGTTTGATCAACTCCAGGGAGCTGCCATATTCTCCAAGATTGACTTGCGTTCAGGTTATCATCAACTGAAAATTAAAGAGGAAGATATTCCAAAAACAGCATTCAGTACAAGATACGGGCACTATGAGTTTCTAGTAATGCCATTCGGTTTGACAAATGCCCCAGCAGCTTTCATGGATATGATGAATCGGGTGTTCAAAGACTTTTTGGATAAGTTCGTTATTGTGTTTATTGATGACATCCTGATCTACTCCAAGAATGAAGCAGAGCATGCTGTGCATTTGAGAAAGGTTTTAGACGTTCTAAAGGAGAAACAGTTGTACGCTAAGTTCAAGAAATGTGAGTTCTGGTTGGATCGAGTAATATTTCTAGGGCATGTTGTGTCAGGAGAAGGAATTTCAGTTGATCCAAGTAAAGTTGAAGCAATTAATAATTGGCCACAACCTACAAACCCTTCAGAGGTACGTAGTTTTCTCGGGTTAGCGGGGTACTATCGGAGATTTGTAGAAGGATTCTCGAAAATTGCATCTCCCTTAACACAGTTGACTAGAAAGAGTGTAACATTCAAGTGGACAGAGGCTTGTGAGCAGAGCTTTCGGGAATTGAAGAAAAGATTAACCTCGGCGCCGATCCTTTCAATACCAACAGGGACTGGAGGCTTTGTGGTATACAGTGATGCTTCGAAGAACGGTTTAGGGTGTGTGTTAATGCAGAATGGCAAAGTAATAGCATATGCATCCAGACAGTTGAAGGAATATGAGAAGAACTACCCTACTCATGACTTGGAGCTTGCAGCAGTAGTATTTGCGCTAAAAATTTGGAGACACTATCTATATGGAGAACGATGTGAGATTTACACAGATCACAAGAGTCTGAAATACTTTTTCACACAGAAGGAGCTGAATATGAGACAGAGAAGATGGCTAGAACTCGTGAAAGACTATGACTGTGTTATCAACTACCATCCTGGTAAAGCAAATGTCGTAGCTGATGCCTTAAGCAGAAAATCGTCCCAAAGTACCACATTGATGGCTTTAATTCAGAAACCGGAGTTACTAGACTTGCAAAGAATGAATGTTGAGATTGTTCAACTGGGGGTAGTGGAGGCAAGATTAGCAGCTCTAACCCTTCAGCCTACCCTACTTGATAGAATTAAGCAGGGACAGAATGAAGATGAATATTTAGCTAAAGTAAAGAAGGGTGCCGCTTCAGGGACGCCTTCAGACTTTCAGTTGTCAGGGAATGATGTCTTAAGATTCAAAAACCGGTTATGTGTGCCAAATATAGATAGCATTCGTAGAGATATTATGGCAGAGGCACATTCGACACCATATTCAGTCCATCCAGGAGCTACCAAAATGTATCGAGATTTAAAGGTGCAGTATTGGTGGCCAGGTATGAAGAAAGATATTGCTCAGTGGGTAGAACAGTGTTTGACCTGTCAGCAGGTAAAAGCAGAACATCAAAGACCGGCAGGAACCTTACAGCCCTTACTGATTCCAGAGTGGAAATGGGAGAACATTACAATGGATTTTGTGGTGGGATTACCGAAAACTATAAAGGGTCACGACGCTATCTGGGTAATTGTGGACAGACTCACAAAATCTGCTCACTTTCTCCCAGTTTGTACTACTTACTCCATGGATCGTTATGCTCAGATATATATACAAGAAATAGTTAGACTTCACGGAGTACCATTATCCATTGTTTCAGATAGAGACTCAAGATTCCTGTCTACCTTCTGGAAGAGTTTACACAAGGCACTGGGAACACAGTTATCTTTCAGTACTGCATATCATCCACAAACTGACGGACAATCGGAAAGGACGATACAGACGTTAGAAGATATGCTCAGAGCTTGCGTGTTAGATTTCCAGGACCAATGGAGCAAATTTCTACCTTTGATAGAATTTTCCTACAACAACAGTTATCAATCTACTATAGGAATGGCTCCTTACGAAGCACTATATGGTAGGAAGTGTCGATCACCGATACATTGGGATGAAATTGGTGAAAGAAGACTTTTGGGTCCAAGTGTAATACAAGAAATGTCAGAAGCTGTGTCACAAATTCGGGAAAGGATGAAAACGGCTCAGAGTCGCCAGAAAAGCTATGCAGATAAGAGAAGGAGAGCACTTGAGTTTGCAGTGGGGGATCTAGTATTCTTGAAAGTTGCACCAATGAAAGGAATAATGCGGTTTGGTAAGAAAGGAAAACTTAGACCGAGATATATTGGTGCATTTCCTATTATTGAGAGAGTTGGTGATGTTGCCTACAAACTCGATTTGCCAGCATCAATGTCGCAAATACACAATGTGTTCCATGTGTCAGTATTGAGGAAGTATGTTGCAAATCCGTCTCATGTCCTGAACAGTGAACCTGTAGAACTACAAGCAGACTTGGGATATGAGGAAATACCAGTACATATTTTATTAAGAGAAGTAAAACGGCTGAGAAACAAAGAAATCCCCTTAGTCAAAGTCCTATGGAGAAATCAATTAGTCGAAGAAGCCACTTGGGAAAGAGAGGATGAAATGAGAGCCAAATATCCTGAACTCTTCAAGTAAGTAAATTTCGGGGACGAAATTTTTATAAGGGGGGGAGGATGTAATACCCGTGCCTCTCACAACTCACTGGCAAATATAATTTTTGCATTTCATGCATTCCATATTTTATGTGCTATTTACGTGATAGTTTTATAGTAATTAATTTGTTATATTTATTGTGAATTTTATATTTTGCGACTAATTTGGACATGTTTACCTTGGTAGTCAAGAACCCCCTAGTCTAAAATATTGAGACATGCTACAAAATTTAAGACTATGCGTGACAAGTTTAAAATGTGGAACATTATTTGGTACGTAGAAGTATTAGATATGTAAAAGATTATATTGTCGGAACAATAATAACAACAACAACAACAACAATAACAATAATAATAACAATAAAAATAATATAAGAATATTATTAAAAAAAAAACAACCGCCTTAAGAAAAGGAAGGCGGTGGCTGATTTCCCAATAATCAAGACTACAAATAAGGTACTCTTATCTCACAAAAACAAAAAGAAATTAGATAAAGCCGCAGTAAAACTTATGCTGTCTTCGGGAAAGAAAAGATTGAAGAACAGGTAAATTCATCTAAATCAATCTCAATTATTTAGAAATAGAATAGGTTAGAGTATCATATTAGTTTTACTAAATAAATTTGAGTATATTTTATATATATGATAATGTTCATATGTTATTTGGTAATCAAAATAGCCTAGATTTAATTTCTGTTAAATCTGCCCAGATTTTTAATGTTCAATAGTTAGCCGATTTTGACCAATTTATGAGCTGAATTAGGAAAAGTGTAAAACATAAAAGTTGTAGCCTTATGTGTTAGCTTTATAACCCAACTTGAATCATATAAATATCAATTTTGTATAAATAGTTAGAGCCTTATTACTAAAATGCGACGAAACTGGAAATTTCGAATTAAAAGTACTTAATAACCTGGAATTTGATAAATTGTGTATTAATTCGATTTAAAATTGTCGTAGATTGATTACCATTGTGGAATAGGAAATTTCAAAAGCTACTCCGGAGGAGAGGTAAGTAGAAATCCATCTCCAACTACAATGCTTGAACATAGTATTTGTGTTTATTATTTGTGATAATTGATTGTTGTATGTCTTGTTGTATACATTTGTATAAAGTGTATTCTTCTGTTGCTAAAAACAAACTGATGTGCATCAATCATGAGCATTGGCATCTACAAGAATTACATGTGTACATGTAGGAAGTCAAAATAGCATAATTTCTTAAGTTGATAATGTTTTGGGGTTGGTCACCACTGGCACATTCAGAGTTATACATTATATATGGTGTCTCTCGGGATGCTTCCGGTGACAGGCGTGCACGCGGAAGAGGTTCCCACTTCAGCACCTTTGTGATGAGGGGTACGGGAAGAGGTAGACTTCCCGGTGGACTGCAGGGGGCAGGCAGGAGGCGGACCCCTGGTAGTCTCGGGAGGATAGCCGCTTGGTCGTACCAACCATCACTGATATCTCGGGTGGACTATAAGGGGGAAGGAGGGACCCTTGATAGTCACGAGTGTGGCCAATGAGTGTTATTTTTTGGGAGGTTTGTGACAGTGACGAGAGCCAATTCCCACCAAATATGATTTCTTTTGAGAGAGAATTGAAAGAAATGGTTTGTGAAATGCGTCTCATCATTCACGTATTGGTTATGCATGATTTCTGCTTACTGAGTTTTAGCTCACGTAGTTCTTGCATTGTAGGTGAGTTTGACTATGCATGAGCTCGTGGACTGATCTGGCATGTTGTTGGAGCTGATGCAAGTTTTGATGCCTCGTGTATATGAATGACGATCTGTGGGGCTAAACCTTGGACTCGCTATGTTTTTGCTAGTGTTTTAATAATTTTTTTTTGGACATGTTCACACTAAGGAACTTTAATATGTATATTTCTGTAAATATAGTGTTGAATGGAGTGTGACACATTTTTACTCGATCTGAATTTATGTAAATATAAGCAGGTGAGATTTTGGTGTTGAAGTAGTGTCCTAAATTTCAAATTTTGATAAAAAAAAATACAGGTTTGGTAAGATTAAAAACTAGTATAAAATAAGTTTTTTTACAAGGGTGGGTGTGACAGCTTTAGCCCGGTATTTCAGTTCGTGGTCCCTGGCTCTTTCTTCGGCCTCCTCCGCCCTCTTCTCCGCAACGGCCACCCGCTTTTCTAGCCTTGGCACTACGTGCATTTGCAGGTTATTTTTCTCTCCGCGGAACCACTCTAGTGGTCGCATGAGTTTCTTTATCGTTTCGTGCAATTCCGCGGTATTCTAAACAGACAAAAGAATCAACGAGAACGATCAATCTCAAGCATATAATGAGTTGGAGTTCAGCTCAAAAACAAGATTTATATTCAACCAAATCAAAGTACATTATCCATGACTCAGTACAAAGTTTGCATCTACTCCTATTATATACTACATTAAATTTGAGGGGAACGACTGACCTCCCGCTCGATCCCCTCGGTATCCTCGGGCAACACCTCTTGCCGGCCCTCCGTCGCTTCTGCTTCTTCCTCCTCAGTAACTACGGCAGCTTCATCCACAGCCATGGCATCAGCCCCCATCCGGGGGGGGGGGGTTCTTTGTTTCGGGGCTTGGAGACAAGCTCACCCCGGCGAAATGCCAGGAATTCCTGGTCCTGGTCCACCTCACATTTAGCAATCTCCTCGGCCTTCAAAATTTGTTTCTTCTCCGCTAGAGCCTTCAACAGAGGCCACTCCGGCAGATGTGCTAATGCTGTGTAGTAGGCCTCCTCCACCCCGGCCACTGCATCAAAGTCGTACCCGAATTCTGGACGATATACATCCACATTCGGGTAGACTTCCTTGATCTGCTCCAGCAGCACAGATCGCGTGGCCTTGTCCCCTATTGCAACAAAATCGGTATGAAAGTCAAGAAACGTGCTGGTTTGGAACAGTTTCTCGGCGAATGCTTTCAGCATCGCTTCTTGACCTTCGACTATTGCAGCTTCCCGAGCTTCCATCTCTGCCCGCAGCTGCAGTATTTCCCCTCAGAGGACACCGGTTTCTGCCTCCACTCCGCGCAGACGCGCTACCTCATTTTCAACCAAGGCTGCCCTCTTACGCGCCTCGGTCAGGTCTTGTGTTAACCTGTCGTTGCGCGCCCGAAGCTCTCTCGCCACTTCGGCTAGCTCCTCCTTGCCTTCCTTCTCGCTCTTACGACCGAGTTCCATGATTCCTCGCGCCAAGCGCAGAAGTTCTTCGGCATCGGCCCCCTCCAACCCCAATAGACTTGAAGGCCCCTGCTCCTTCAACTGCCACCAATAGCAGCACACAGAAATCAGCACAAATAAATATACACTGCATTTGCGTTAACAGTAACTAACGGCACATCTTGAATTTACCTCCATACTCTCCCCTGTGCGGAGTCTTTTTGCTGTTGCTGGAGGTGTCCCAGGTGGCTCCGACCTCTTCTTAGATCCAGGGGTAGGCCTCGCCGCTCCTACCTGCTCCTCAGACCCAGCGCTGGGCCTCGCACTAGGTGACATCTTCCCCCGGGGAGACACCTCAGCAGTTTTTCCTTTCTTTTTGGCTGCCGCAGCCACCGCGGGGCTTCCAGCCGGCTCTTTTCCGAAGCGTCCCACTGCATGCAGAATTTGAAGTTAGTCCTGTACAAGGCAACAGTTGGTAAAAAGCAAGACATGAGAACTCCTACCCTCTTCGGCAACCGCATCGCCCGAATAATACGGGCTCAGTCCGGCCCCCTCCAGTTCCTCCTCAGTACAGAGGGTCTTGAAAGTCCCCACCGACCGGAATGTATGTACGACTTCGGCCTCCGGGTTCTCCACCGGGGCAGTATCAAGTACCTCATCCCTCCTGCACCTCTGGAAAGCTACTTCGTTTTTCACAAATATAAACCTCTCCTTCCATCCTTCCACCTTACTCGGGTTTTGCACCTTGAACCCACCTCGGGCTCGGGGACTGAAGGAGTACCACCCCTTGGATTTACCGAAGGCTTTTAGTTGGTAAAAAAACCTAAATAGCTCTACGGTTGGTTCTACCCCGGCATTCTTGCACACTACGGTGAATTCGACTACTTGCCTAACCGCATTTGGCGCTAGTTGGCTTAAGGCAATGTTATAGTATCTCAGTAACTGGACCACAATGTCCCACAGGGGCAGTCTCAAACCTATTCTCAGGGGGTCTATATACACACTAATGAAACCCTGCGGCGGGCAACAGGCCCTATCACCGGGGTCCGGTACTATATATTCTAAGTTAAATGGGAAATAGAAGGAGGGGATTAGGGCTTCTATCTGCACTCGCGTCATCCGTAACGCTACAGTGGACACTTCAAAGTCCTCCTCCGCGCATTCATAGAAACCGACCATCCTAATGTTGATTTCCATGCCGTCGGCCCTTTCTACTGTCCTAATCTCGTTCCTCTCCGGAATAACATATCGAAGGGGTGGCACATCTAACGGAGCGCTCTGAGTCCCTACTTCTTGAACAGAAGAAGAAGTTGAAGAAGAAGGCATACTTACTTGGTTAGAGTTTGGAAGGTTTTTTATTTGAGACGAATCACAGGCTCGCAGAATTCTCCTTTTCTCCCGCTTTCTAAAACTGGCTAATCGCAATGAGGAAGATGAAGTTACTGTGCCATTATTCCAAATATATACACAAATAACCAACGGCTCTGATACAGCCTATTCAAATTCAGCGATTGAGATTTGGACGTGATATTCACGCGCTTTACGGTTCCCAAGGCACGTGGGGAACAGGTTCATTGGAAATCGCAGAGCGTGTCACTTCACATCTCTCTCTCTCATGATGGCGCCGCCAATCACATCAACCCCACTCTTGGCCAGGAAGATTTGGCCCACACTCCGGTGCTCCCTTCACCTCGGCCAGACTCCCACACTCCGGTGCTCACTTCACCTCGGCCAGACTAATGTCTTCTTCCGCTGCAATTTCTTGCTTTTGGGGAACTCGGTATCTCGCTATCACCTCAGTGTAATTCGGCCTAGTTCGGTTCCGCTTCCACGGACTACGCCGCGGAGTACCTTAGACGCGGGACAGACTTGGTCATCCACAAACACTTCGGCTCGCCCGCGACCACGGCTCATCTTGCTTATAGTTCCACCCCGGTTACAACCGAAGCTCCTTCCTCGCTCCGGCTGGGGGGGGGGGCATCTGATAGGGATGGCCCGGTCACTTCGGGTCGGGTTAATACCTTGGCCCACTGACCGGCCCAGAAGGTCCAGAAGTACGCGTCCCAGATAATGTGGCGCGGCCCAACTTGAGGCTTGTTCCGCGATTCAAGGCCCATTATCCGTTCCCAACCGCCACGCAGCGGAAAATAGGCGCGATAATAGGGAGTTAGTTAGGGTTTAGTAGGGGATAGTATAAATATGAGGAAAGAATTCTGAATTAGGGTTCGCATTCTGTATTCGGAAATTATTACGTGTAAACTCAAAGAGATAGTGAAAGAAACACCTCGGCAGGTGCTATTTTGTGCCCGTGGACGTAGATCTCCGGATCGAACCACGTACATCTTGCGTTTTTCCATATTTCTTGCACAAGTTTTCGTTAAGTTTCTTGGATATCAGATTGCGCATTATCAGTGCACCAGTTGCACGGTGCAATTCATGTTGGGTGTCATCATTTATGTTTAAAGGTATTAAACGTTCTGGATAGAGGTATTACAATACATACCCAGAACGTGTAATACCTTTAAGCATAAATGGTGATACATTTTCATTGTGATACATTTACCCATTACATGTAATACATTTGGGTATAAATAGTAATACATTTTGACTCATGACCCGAATTACACGGATCTAACTGGTACACACAAGATTTTCCCAAATACTTGAGCCATGTACATGAAGTTTTTGTGATTCTAACAATTTTATTATAACATTTGTAGGTACAATACTAATGCTCTGACAATAATTAAAAATCTCCACGGGTAATTATATAAAAAATTAAAGAAAAACATTGAAAATCTCCACGGGTAATTATAACTTTAACAATTAATCTTAAGTAACCAACAATAATTTATTAATTTTCTTTTGGTCCCAAAAATTTGATTCAATTAAAATAAAAATGTTAGTCCACCACCACATGAAAAAGTTTTATTTGGACCATAAAAATTAAATAAAATTATCAATCTAGTAATAGATACATTTTAATTTATTGAATTATTTGTATGAATTTAACTAATTAGTTAAAGGACATTCTGAATTAAAAGATGTATTCTACAATTAATATCAAAGTCTTTATTTTAACAATGTTGCAAGATAATTTGGTTATCCTAAACATTAATAATTAATAATTAAAAAGAAAAAGAAAAATAGCTATAACCCAAAAAAATTATTAATAAGAATTTTGCCCATACAAATTTTTATAATTAGTAGCCCAATTCTGGTGGGCTAAAAAAACTGCAACAATCTATACTTAAGAATTAAGAATAATTTAATCGTCCCATTTCAGCAGACCACTTCATAAGAGCTAAAAAACTAGCCCATAACCCTGACCCAAATCTAATTTCGAATTAAAAAGGAAAAAAAAAAAAAAAAAGGCGAATGCGTCTTCACCTTCCATATTGTAACAGACTCATTCCCCTCCCCTTCCTTATTCGAGAAGATTCAAGAAATTGGTGTGCCTCTTGGCTCAACCAAATCATCTTCATCTTCTTTACATTTCCAAACAAAATCAAAGAGCTAACTCACAATTTCTTGTTTCTATTTTGAATACCTACTCTTTCCATCTAAATCTAACCATTCTAAGGCTATTACACTGTTTATCACTACAGATTCAAAAAACCCTAGAAATTTTTTATATCGATTTTTTCAATAATGAGCTTAGTTTCGTATCATCTTCGTCTACAAAAAGCTCAGTGTTTTAGCCTAAGAACGATTATCAGAAGGTAATATTTTTTTCATTTCAGTTGATTCTTTTTTATTAGCAGTCTTTTTGATGACCTGGTCGAGAGAGTACGATACATCGGTGTAAAAGATTGAGTTGGATCTTAACTTATTTATGACCCAATATAATTTTGCCTTTTTTCAGTTTTTACAAGTTTTCCAGTAATGATCACACGGTTGTTTTAAGAACTGCTTGTAAAGAATGGTGGTGAAGTCTGCATGTGTGAATATCAGCCAAATCCATAGTGAAAACCTTGTCTAGATTATTGATTTTTTTTTTTCTTCCTGAAAAAAGCTATGTTTCCTCAGTTTACACTTGGATATGTGTCTTGTTAATATATTTAAGATTAGAATACAATTTTTTTAATTTTTTTTGTTATTTTTTTTGTTCTGGGAGGGCAAATTATCGCGACCTCTACAGATCTGATGTATAAATCAAGGATAGAGTAATGCATGTCAGAAACAAGTAGTTATTTTATACGTTATTTGACTTGAATTATACTGTTACAATGAAAAATTCATATGATATATAATTAACCTAAATTTTACCTCCTGTTCAGAAATGTAACAATTGGAAATTTGGTTTAGTTTAAGTTTACTTATACACTCACATTTGTTGCAGGGTTCTCCATTCTGTGGTGCACGAATTATACAAAATAATATATCTTATATTCATTTTATTTTTTTGTTTTGGTGTAAAAAAACCTATTATTTTGATGATCCTTTCGTTCCCACTTCCAATCTATGTTTTTTTTTTTTTTTTTTTTTTTTTTTTTTTTAAGCAGAAGCCACAAAAACTTTTGAAATCCAAGCTAACTTTTTCATATTCTAAAGTGTGAGAAATTATATTTATTTTACTTGTGTGAATGATATGTTGTATGATATGCACACCAATGTCAAATTTGTGAGTACTTTTATTATCCTAATGTCAAGTAACAATCAAAACTAACATATACATACATATATTATAATGTCTGATGTGCGATGAGATTATAGTATTGTTTGTCCCACCATTATTTGTCTATGTGACATGTCGCATACTTTTGTACATCTGAATTCTTTCAACTACTAATCTAGACATGTGTAATTTATCCATCGATATGATGACATTTTGGATACCACTACTATCTATGTAATATGATTTTGCTTGTGAACATCTAATTTTATACAAATGTGATTCCACATTGATAATATAAAATGATATTTATTCTACTTATTTATGCAATTTGTTGTATGATAAGCAGACCAGTTTTCATAATTTACCACATGACTAATCATAAATGGCATATATAATTATAACTATTCATGTATATGCATATTAGATAATGTCTGATGTGCTAATTTATATTACATATATAGGCTGCCAAAACGAACTTTACCTATGTCACATGTTCATGATTGTTTCACATATGATTTCTTCCAACTACTAATGTCTATATTTTGTAATATAAACCTTCATGTAATGATTAGGGGTCACACTTCACACTACTGGTTATGTGATTTGTATTTGTTTGGTTAAAATCATATTTGAGTCAACTAATGATCCAGACATATGTGTTATAACCATTGATGTAATAATTTCATCAGCAACTTTTAATTTCCATCTTATTTTAGATAGTTACATACCTCTTGTATATATATAAAGAAAATGAGGTAACCTATAAAACCTAATGCTGAACAAACTTATTTTGTCTGTTGTGTTACGTAAAACTTAGAATCATCCATTTGTGAAAAAAAAAAAGGGCAACATGATATTGTTTTTATTTGTTTTGTTGATATAATAAATTCATAACATATTGTGACTTAAAATACAGGTACAACTATAATAACTTCAAACAAATATAACTGCATGAACTACAAAGTAGATGTGCAACAAACATGCTCACAAGACACAAATAAGTACGGAAAAATTGGTAAAAATGTCCCGTAAGTTTACCCTAATTAAGAAAATATCCTTTAAGTTTGACACTTTTAAAAATGCCTTCTAACTTACAAAAAATTGATAAAAATGCCCCGCGACCTGCTACTGCAGGTTACCCATCAGGTCATCCATGAGGTGGCTGTATTTTGCTTATGTGGCACTTAATTTTTTGACTTTTTCGTGTTTTTCCTGCTTAGTCACTTATTAGGATGGTAAAGAAATTAAAAAAAATATATATATATATACATATATATATAAAATAATATAATATTAAAATTTAGATATAAATGATAATTAAATTTATATAATATTTAAAATTCATACTTTTAAATTCTAATCTGATATATTATTTTAATAAATCTTTAATATATTATTTTGAATTAATCTAGATTGTAAAATATATAAAATATTCAAAATAAATTATAGAACGATTTAAAAATAAAAATATATATAGATATATGATTACTAAAATCTTTAATTTTAAATTAATTTTTTTAATTTATCTATAAAATCAGTAAAATTATTTTAGTAAATCTTAAAGTAACTTGAAATTTTTTAAAATTAATTTATAAAAGTAAAATAAATTTTTAGAAGAGTCTTAAATCTTAAATTATTTTATATATTTAAAAATAAATTATAGAATGATTTATAAAATCAGTAAAATTATATATCTAAAAATTATCTTAAAATATAAAAATCTAAAAATTATCTTAAATTATAAAAATCTAAAAATAATTTTTAGATATATAAAATAATTTAAGATTTAAGACTCTTCTAAAAATTATTTTTACCTTTATAAATTAATTTTAAAAAATTTCAAGTTACTTTAAGATTTACTAAAATAATTTTACTGATTTTATAGATAAAATTTTAAAATTTAATCTAATATTTAAGATTTTAGTAATCATATATCTATATATATATATATTTGTTTTCGAATCATTTTATAATTTAGTTTGAATATTTTATATATTTTACAATCTAGATTAATTCAAAATAATATATTAAAGATTTATTAAAATAATTTCTCAGATTAGAATTTAAAACTATGAATTTTTAAATAATATATAAATTTAATTATCATTTATATCTAAATTTTAATATTATATTAATATATATATATATATTTATATATATATATATATTTTAATTTATTTACCATCCTAATAAGTGACTAAGTAGGGAAAAAAAAAAAGTCAAAAAATTAAGTGTCACATAAGCAAAAAACAGCCACCTCATGGATGACCTGATGGGTAACCTGCAGTAGCCGGTCGCGGGACATTTGTTATATCTCGGTAGGTGAATGTATAGACGAAGATGTAGAATACAGACAAAGTCGAGGCTAGAGTTTGACTCTATATCCGTAAGACGAAATTGCCACGTACTCAGGTGCAATACGTTATAGTAGCAAAACGCCTCCAAGATACAACGACTTTAAAACTTCAGACCGCTGCACTACGAGTCGGAAGTTATCGGCGAACGTACTCGGATATTTGGAACTTTTGGACTCTACTAATGCAGAATTTAGAAAGCTTTTGAATTGCAAAGAACTTGTGAATTCGAATGTATGAAAGGAAATGTGGAGGGGCCTATTTATATATGTTGAAGAGTTGAAGTGCCTTTTTGGAAAGACACCTCTTCACCCTTTGGTTGCACCCTTTGGACTGGACCCACCAGTTCGCTGGGCGGTCGCACCCGCAGGCTGACCCGCGCCCTGGCGGGCGACGGGTTGCACTGGTTCGCTGGCGGGTCGGTCCGACCCACTGCCCGGTCCGGTTCGACCGGTCCGAACCGCCGACCCGGTTCGACCCACCGGCCGGTCCGGTCCGCCCAACGATCCAGTCCGGTTCAACCCGGTTCTTGACCGGACCGGTCCATGTCACCGCACCGCCTGACTCGAACCGCCACGAACCCGTGAGCCATCCGTCTGGACCACCTGGACAAAACTTTAAGGCTCCTCCAGCTCCTCGCGACGACGCGTACGTGCGAAGTGCAAAGTGCGCCTCTAAAGCGACTCAATGCGACATGTGCGTGCGGGCACGGGCTCGGGCTCGGATGGTGCGAAGCACCATCCTCGGGTCCATTTTAGCCAAAGGCTAAAATCCCACTAGGATCCACCATAAGGTCCACCATAGGAGAGCACACTTGATAACTACTTATCAAGTGCTCTACTAAATAAGGAGTATCCACTTACTCCAATTTTCCTATGTGGGACAAGTTCCCATGTATTTACTTCATAGACTCTTCAACTTCCATGTTTAAGTTGCAACCTTTGACAATTAATATCTCATTCACCCGAAATTGGTTTTGAGCATATTAATACATTAAATTCATCTACTCGAAGTGTAGATTATGAATTTGCAACTTGTTTCCATTTTTAACAAATGGATTGAATTAATTAAATTGGTCAATTTTGAGTCAAAACCCAAAATTCCAAATCAATTTCCAACAATCCCCCACATGAATGATATTAATGCAATGCACACCTAAGAAAGTCCCAACGAGCCGTCCCTTCATCAGGATAGGTAGCTTCAGGCTTTGAACCTTCCCTAGTGAGATGCCATCGGATTTACTCACTGCTCAGTGAACATGATGTCTTGAACTGGTCAGCTTTTGTGTAAATCAAGTACAATGACAACCACAAAGTAACGACTCTAATATCCTTTTGGTTCTCACGTTGTTGTCCATTTTGGCCATGGACCTTATCTTGGATTCATAAGTGTGTACTGAAAATATTACATTTGTCAGTTTGAAGCGGCCCCACTTCAAACTTATATAGGTGATCTCCTATTAGAGGTACCCTGAAATACCTTACCACGAAGGTATAGGAATCATTAAAAGCTGTTAAGCTTACCCTCACCACACGTCATCAGGTTTTGTACCAAATAGGTACAATTGGCACTTGAGCGGAATCGAGAATGAGCTTGAAATTTGTTTTCAAGTGCAAAACGGAGTGCTTCAAAGCTTAGTTGTCTCGTTGAACCAAGTTCTTGGGATCCTCCAGTCATCATGGACGAGTTACCACTATGAACACTCTTTAGTGTGTGGGTTTTAGCCCCATTCCCCTTACCGCGCTATACATTTGATCTCGACCAATACCTTTAGTCAGCGCGCAATGTTGTCTTTTGACTTTACGTAGTCAATGGAGATTACCCCACTTGAGATCAAATGTCTAACGGTATTGTGTCTCCTCCGGATGTGTCGAGACTTACCATTATACATGTGGCTTTGTGCCCTCCCTATAGCAGACATGCTATCACAGTGTATCATCACGGGAGGCACTGGTTTGCACCAACCAGGAATATCCTCTAAGAAGTTCCGAAGCCATTCGGCTTCTTCACCAGCTTTGTCTAAAGCAATGAACTCCGATTCCATTGTGGAACGAGCTATGTAAGTTTGTTTAGAGGATTTCCAAGCCACAGCTCCTCCACCTATAGTGAATACATAACCACTGGTGGATTTTGAATCTTTTGTATCAGATATCCAGTTTGCATCTGTGTATCCTTCCAATACGGCTGGATATCTTGTATACAAAATTCCATGATTCATGGTATGTTTTAAATACCTTTAAAACTCTCATCAGAGCTTTCCAGTGATCCTTGTTAGGATTACTTGTAAATCTACTAAGTTTGCTAACTGAATATGCTATATCCGGACGCGTACCATTTGTCAAGTACATCAGGCTTCCGATAATTCTTGCATATTTCAGTTGCAGCACTGGGTCACCTCTATTTTTGGCTAAGTGTAGATTAACATCTACAGGAGTGTTAGCCGGGGGTACGTCATAAGCATAAAATTTCCTCAACACATTCTCAACGTAATGAGTTTGTGATAGGAAAATTCCATCAGAAGTTCTAGAGATTTTCATCCCTAGAATGACGTCCGCCAAACCCATGTCTTTCATGTCAAAATTTCGTTTTAACATGTTTTTAGTATTCACGATCGAGTCATGATTACTTCCCGTAATAAGCATGTCATCGACGTATAGACACACCATCACATAATCTTGTGGAGTGCCCTTTATATAGACACACTTATCGCACTCATTGATTTTGAAACCATTTGAGAGCATCACATTATCAAATTTTTCATGCCATTTAAGAGGTGCTTGTTTGAGTCCGTACAAAGATCTAACAAGTTTGCACACCTTCTTTTCTTGGCCAGGAACTACAAACCCTTCAGGTTGTTCCATATATATCTCCTCCTCCAATTCCCCATTTAAGAAGGCCGTCTTCACATCCATTTGATGTATCTCAAGGTTATGCAGAGCTGCAATAGCAATGAGAACTCTAATGGATGTGATCCTCGTAACTGGGGAATATGTATCAAAGAAGTCGTATCCTTCTCTTTGCTTGAACCCTTTGGCTACCAATCTAGCCTTATACTTATCAATTGATCCATCGGCTTTATACTTCCTCTTTAGGATCCACTTGCATCCAAGTGGTTTACAGCCTGGTGGTAGATCTACAATCTCCCACGTGTGATTTTGCATGATGGACTCGATTTCACTGTTTATTGCTTCTTTCCAGAGAGGAGCATCTGGACTGGACAATGCCTCATGTATTGTCCTGGGTTCACTTTCCATCATGTATGATAGAAAATCCGGCCCAAAGGATTTTTCCTTTCTGGCCCTTTTACTACGTCTCGGTTCCTCATTACCCTCAGGTTCTTTATTAACCTTAGCAGGTGAACCATTTGTAATTTCATAAGTTCTTTTACGAGAACCTACTTCTGTGTTTTCCTTCTTAGGAAATATGTTCTCAAAGAACACCACGTTCCTTGACTCAATAGTCATTCCCACGTTTATGTCAGGAATGTCTGATTTGTGCACCAGAAATCGATATGCACTACTGTTATGCGCATATCCAATGAAAATGCAATCAACAGTTTTGGATCCTATTCTCACTTGTTTTGGCTTAGGTACTTCAACCTTAGCTAGGCACCCCCACACTTTAAGGTAATGGTAGGAAGGTTTTCTTCCTTTCCACAACTCGTACGGAGTTTTGTCCCTTTTCTTATGTGGCAATTTGTTAAGAATGTAGTTGGCAGACAAGATGGCTTCCCCCCACATGTTCTGGGGTAAGCCCGAACTTATTAACATAGCATTCATCATTTCTTTTAGAGTTCGGTTCTTGCGTTCTGCTGCGCCATTTGATTGAGGTGAATATGGAGCTGTAGTTTGATGAATAATACCGTTTTGTTGGCAAAATTCTTCAAATGGAGCTACATATTCTCCACCTCTATCCCTACGAATCACTTTGATTCTTTTGCTAAGTTGATTTTCAACTTCATTCTTATAATTTTTGAATGCCTCAATGGCTTCATCTTTACTTTTCAAAAGATATACATAACAGTATCTTGTGCAATCATCAATAAAAGTAATGAAGTAATTCTTACCACCTCTAGTTTGCACAAACTTTAAATCACACACATCAGTATGAACAAGTTCTAGAGGAGAAGTACTTCTATCAACTGAATGGAATGCTGTTTTGGCCAATTTTGCCTCCACACAGATCTCACATTTTTGTGAATCAAATTCCATTCTAGGAAATAAATCTAAATTCACTAAACGTCGAAGTGTATTTTGATTTACATGTCCTAATCTACCATGCCATAAATTAGAACACTCAAGCAAATAATTAACTTCACTTATATTAATATTGCGCTTAATGTCGCGCTTTACAGTCATTACATTCATTTTGAAAAGGCTCTTTTCGAGATAGCCTTTCCCAATAAATTGACCACATTTGGTCAGTACAAAATTATTTGCTTCAAAAACCAACCTAAATCCGGCCTTACTCAATAAAGAACCGGAGACTAAATTCTTGCAAATGTCTGGGACATGCAGCACATCCACGAGAGTTAGTTCTTTTCCCGACGTCATCTTCAACACGACCTTTCCCAATCCTACCACTGGAGACGTTGCAGAGTTTCCCATAAAAAGCTTTCTGCCATTGATCTCTTGGTAAGTGGAGAACAGTTCCTTGTCTGAACAGATATGACGGGTAGCCCCTGTGTCGATCCACCACTCCCTTGGATTATCTACCAAGTTGGCCTCGAATACGACGGCGGACAGATCCAATTCAGACAGTTCTTCTGGCAAAGATTTGTGCTCGGCAAGGTTGGCCTAATTCTTGTGGCCTTGATTTGCTTTCTTTGGCAGTCGACATTCACTCGACTTGTGTCCGGGCTTATCACAGTTATAACAGTTACCTTTGAATCTTTTGTTCGAGGTCTTCTGTTGCTTATTAGAGCCAGCACCGCGTTTTCTCTTCTTGCCACTTCCGGACTCTGCCAAATTCACACGTGCCTCACCACAGTTCTTGTCGCTTTTGACTTCGGATTTCCGGTTGTCTTCCTCGATCCGTAGTCTCACGATCAAGTCCTCAAGCCCCATTTCCTTGCGTTTGTGCTTGAGATAATTTTTGAAATCCTTCCATAGAGGCGGTAGCTTTTCTATGAATGCGGCTACTTGAAAGGATTCAGATAGTTGCATACCTTCAGCATGAATTTCATGGAGGATCAACTGCAACTCTCGAACTTGGTCCATGACCGTCTTCGAGTCCACCATTTTGAAGTCGAGGAACCGTCCGACAATGAATTTCTTCATTCCGGCATCCTCCGTTTTGTATTTTTTCTCCAAAGACAACCACAATTCTTTTGCGGTTTTAAAAATGGAATAGACATTGTAAAGTGAGTCGTCTAATCCATTTAGAATGTAATTTCGACAAAGGAAGTCGCTGTGGTTCCAGGCGTCCAAAGCAGTCGTTCCCTCTTTATCCCCTGTTTCAACAGTAGGAGGATCTTCCCTCAAGAATCGGGCAAGACTGAGAGTTGTCAAATAGAACAGCATTTTCTGCTGCCATCTCTTGAAATCATTTTCGGCAAATTTAGCCGGTTTTTCGGCGTGAGCAGCGGGGATGGAAGGAGTAGAAACAGTAGAAGACATCTCCGAATATACAAAAAAAATTTCGTCTTACGCTGTTATATCTCGGTAGGTGAATGTATAGACGAAGATGTAGAATACAGACAAAGTCGAGGCTAGAGTCTGACTCTATATCCGTAAGACGAAATTGCCACGTACTCAGGTGCAATACGTTATAGTAGCAAAACGCCTCCAAGATACAACGACTTTAAAACTTCAGACCGCTGCACTACGAGTCGGAAGTTATCGGCGAACGTACTCGGATATTTGGAACTTTTGGACTCTACTAATGCAGAATTTAGAAAACTTTTGAATTGCAAAGAACTTGTGAATTCGAATGTATGAAATGAAATGTGGAGGGGCCTATTTATATATGTTGAAGAGTTGAAGTGCCTTTTTGGAAAGGCACCTCTTCACCCCTTGGTTGCACCCTTTGGACTAGACCCACCAGTTCGCTGGGCGGTCGCACCCGCAGGCTGACCCGCGCCCTGGCGGGCGACGGGTCGCACTGGTTCGCTGGCGGGTCAGTCCGACCCACTGCCCGGTCCGGTTCGACCGGTCCGAACCGCCGACCCGGTTCGACCCACCGGCCGGTCCGGTCCGCCCAACGATCCAGTCCGGTTCAACCCGGTTCTTGGCCGGACCGGTCCACGTCACCACACCGCCTGACTCGAACCGCCACGAACCTGTGAGCCATCCGTCTGGACCACCTGCAAAGTGCGCCTCTAAAGCGACTCAATGCGACATGTGCGACGTGCGCGTGCGGGCCCGGGCTCGGGCTCGGATGGTGCGAAGCACCATCCTCGGGTCCATTTTAGCCAAAGGCTAAAATCCCACTAGGATCCACCATAAGGTCCACCATAGGAGAGCACATTTGATAACTACTTATCAAGTGCTCTACTAAATAAGGAGTATCCACTTACTCCAATTTTCCTATGTGGGACAAGTTCCCATGTATTTACTTCATAGACTCTTCAACTTCCATGTTTAAGTTGCAACCTTTGACATTTAATATCTCATTCACCCGAAATTGGTTTTGAGCATATTAATACATTAAATTCATCTACTCGAAGTGTAGATTATGAATTTGCAACTTGTTTCCATTTTTAACAAATGGATTGAATTAATTAAATTGGTCAATTTTGAGTCAAAACCCAAAATTCCAAATCAATTTCCAACAACATTTTTATTAATTTTTTGTAAGTTAGAAGACATTTTTAAAAAGTGCCAAACTTAAAGGATATTTTCTTAATTAGGGCAAATTTAAAGGACATTTTTACCAATTTTATACATTTTCAAGTTATTTATTTCCTTCTAAATATAAAATTACATACCATCTCTTAGATGCTTTTGACCTATTGTGGTTGAGCATGTGAGCTTCACCATGTTGTGATATCTTTGTGAACGTTGTGATGTCTTTTGAATGCCTTCCTTCCTCTTCTATTAATATATATTTTTCACTATGCTTCATAATGTTATGCTCTGTACTTTTCACCATAAATCGTTCCCTATTCGAATAAACATGAGAATACCAAAATGTTTTATGGCTTGATGGTTGTGATGTTTAGCGTTGTTGTTTGATATATTGTTCTAAGATGTTGGACTGATATTATACAACAAATACTCTTAAAAGATCATTTTATATGTGTGTAGATATGATACAAAAATATATGAAATCAACAAAGATTTGTTTTGATTTGGGCTTTAAACTTACCTTTTTATACACTGTCTAAAAATTTCTGATATTATCTATATATATGTGTGTATATATATACATTTTTGTCACACTACTTGTGTATATATATATATATATGTATATATATATATAAAATTTATATTTACAATTTGTGTCAGCTTTTGATAGATGGTTAATTATGAACACTTTAGTTTAATTAGAAAAAAAATAGAAACAATATAGAACTTAGACCACCAAAAGGATAATAAGACCAAACTTTATATCATTCGGAAATTAGAAAAAAAGAAGATTATATTGGAATTGCTAGACTTAGGATGCAAATGGAGATAAAATAAGAATGTTGTCAGTCAACAAATACCCAAAATGATAATTACATAAAAGAACCTTTAGGAATGTGTTTCTCGAATGCCACCAAATTACCACGTTCGATTAAACATTTGTCCATCATGTCCCGACATCAAAAGCAGCATCTTCATCTTCTTCGACCTCATTAGGCTCTAGTCCTACCATCCACTCTTTGTTGCCTCAAAGAAGCTTTGCTCTCCCATTAATTATGTGTCCCCAATTTAGCTAATGGTACCTGAACTGTTCAGGAACCTTCTGCACGTGTAAAGATAAAGTAGTGAGATGTTCTTATAAATAACAAATAGATAAAATATAAATAAATAGGCTACATAGTTGACTTTACCAATTAACAATTTGCCACTTTGGATGCTTTCTCTTGACCATAACAGTGAAAGACGGATACTCCACGTCCCCTACCACTCGTAGATAGTAGCTAATAGGCAATTAGATGAGTATTTTAGTTACGGATTAGATAGTAGCTAATAAACAATCATATGAGCATTTTAGTTACAAAATCAATACTTATCTATCTAAATACTAACAACAACTAAGACATGCTTTAGTCATTATAAATAAATTAAATAGCAGATTCTAAACATCTAAAAATACAATAAAAAAATGTAGCTTCAACAGTAGATAAGATTTTACAGAGAAATGGATTTCTAGCCATGCTAATCCAATATATAATACTTATAACATAACTGGATTGCGTATTTCATATAAATTATGAGGTTAAATAGTACACGAGAAAATTGAAATGAGTTCATTAGCTCTGTTTAGTCATGATCGTAACATATTATATCGACATTTAGAAATACAGTAGATGAAAAATTATACTGAGTTCATATATACAATTTACCTCGATATCCCGAAACACATACTCGAAGCTTTGGATCTGATCCGAATTTCTAAAACAAGTATATTATAAGCCTGACCAATCCTAGCTTGAGTGCCCAGTCAGACCTTGTATTGACATTGCTTATTTTAGTGAGCCATTTCCTAGAAAAAAGAGACGCAACGTGTTGACTCATGGTAAATCAATGTTTCCTTAATCTATTGATCAAATGTTAACTACAAATCCGTGATCTAGTATGTGTAATACACTAAATGACTTTTTTTCAATCTTCGGAATGTAGTGAAACAGATCCACTATAGATTATATGAAGACCCATGAGGAAATGTAATTTATCTCAAACAAATGTATGTTGTAGTTATACAAGTTTTCAGAGTTATATATGTTATAGTCATACATGTTTTCAGAGTTGTGAATATGAGATATTTTGCTAATTTTGCAGTGAGCCAATATGAGCAGAACACAACAGAACCATTTTTTAATTAGGGCTGAAAATGTATATGTAAATCCATGTTTGATTTAGTAGATTTTAGAAGCATGTTAAAAATAGTAAACGAAATAAAGAACTTACAAAGATGATCAGGGAAGGCGACAACTGATTGTTTTTGAACGATGAAATGAATGATGGCGTGGTGCGTTTTTTGCTCGTATTTAAAGACGAGACATTAGGGTTTTGAATAGCTCTAAGGATCCCTATAATTCAGTAAAATCAAATATATTCAAATTGTTTCAACATAATTGATTTGTTAAATAAGACCAAATTGATTCCCTATATCTTAAATTTATATATTTTCGATTACAAAATAGAGTTAATATCTCATAAATTATTTTTCAGCAAAAAAAAAAGATGATCTGTTCATTGCATTGCATAGGACGGTAACAAACTACTTAAGAAATTTTATTGGATATTAATATCGTGGACCAGATCCAGGTCAAATTTCGGGGTTTTTAAGCACCGACATTATACCAAAATTAATTTAAACAAAAAAAAAAAAAAAAACTTTCCCAGTTTAGTAAGTGCAAATGGGCGGGAAAAAATCATTCTTTCCAATTTGAGCAAAAAATCATTTTGTTTATATATATATAGATTATAATATCCTAATTATATACCAAGAATTAACCTCATGAAGTAATTTCGCTTCATATTAGTAATCTAATATCCTAATTATATACCAAGAATTAGATTTGATCAATAATTTAATTATATAATGTTCAAGATATGTTTTGCTTATTTTACTCCCTTTAAGTTTAAACATTTCAGGGATAATAATTGTAATTTTTTAATATATTCTAATTATTTTATTCAAATCCTAATTCTAATCCTAATAATATTCTAATATCCTAATTATATACCAAGATTCAGTAATATTTTAACCTCATAAAGTAATTTCTCTTCACATGTGTAGTAGGATTAGATTTGATTAATAATATAATCTTATAAAGTTCAAGATTAGATATTGTAAGGTGGCGTGATCAATGATCATGACTCATATTTTATTTAGTGATTTGTTTACTTTTTGTACTCCATTATAATGCAATTATTGTTTCAATTTCCTATTACCGTATGATGGTTTTCATCTTGCAAGTTTTATTTATATAAGTAAACATCATAATACTTATTCTAGAGCAATACATCTATATATAAGAACGTAACATAACAATGAAAAATTTATCAACACAAAAATTACATAATATATCCATATCTATCTATCTTTGTCTTTTCTTATAACACCTATAACACTTTTACTAAATCTTAAATTTAAAGGGTAGTTAAATAATTTAAAATAATTTATTATTTACTTGATTACATATAAAAATCAAGTCTTGTTATTGATGAACGTGAAAAAAAAAACGTTTTTCTTGCATATTTCACGTCCATATTTTTGTGTGAATTCCGAGTGTTTATCATGTTTACATGTGATTCCGTGTTAAAATTTATTTCCGGGTTGATTTTCCTTTTTAATATGATTTGATGCACTTTTGGGTGTTTTTGAGTCGTGTTTTGAAGGTTAGGAAAATTTCGGAAATCAAGAAGATCGTTTACACCTATTTTCTCACTGTGACCCGAATCCTGAGGCCCAAATGGGCCCAAACTGGGTCGGGGTCAGGCCTGAATGACAAGTAACGAACAAAAGTTGTGAAGGAGTCAAGTCAAGAAAAATATTGGTGGAAAGACCTCAAAACAACAAGAAACAGAAGAAGAGGTCAATCACACATGTATCCCCATTCCGGCCTGCATAATAAGACCTAAACGGGCTCAAATTAGACTCTACAAAAGCCCGACTTAAAGTTCATCGAGTCCCCGACAAAAGTCGCGAAGAGGTCGGGCTGAGAAGAGGAGAGAAAAAGGCCCAAAACGGAGATGAAAAAGATGGGACAAAACTAAAGTTTAAGTGTGGAAACGGGGGAGTGCTAGACTGGCACGCAGCTGATAGGCAGTCCAGGGAATTTTGGGGGCTCAGCCGAACCTGGTACAGGTTCGGCTGCCGGTCCGTGCACATGCTCAACCCATTTCTTGCGCTGTCTTCGTATTTCGACCATAACTTCCACATACAAACTCCGATTCAAGCGATTCAAGATGTCACGTGACCGCAAGACAAAGATATACAACTTTTATGTTTAGGCTGAAAGCTGATGCCGTACTTATTATTCCCAGAAATTGCGAGAAGGCCGAGTTGAGCGCACACGAGGGGCTCGACTCTACAACTTATGATTCCTTGCTTTTTTATTTGTATTTTACTTTTATGTCCTTACTTTTGAGACTTATTTATGCAGATTTTAGGGTTCGGAGGGGACATATATATACCCCTTCCCCTCTTATTTGTAAGACATCCAACATTTGCCTCCCTCTTGGAAATCTTCCAAGACACTATTTTCTTCTCTTTTCTTCTTCATTTTCAGTTTTTCATAGTTCTTAGCTAGGGTTTTCTTCCTCCTTTTGAAGGAGAAAGCCGTCTTTGGAGGAGAACTCGGGAATCACTCGCGGGCTTGTGACACCCGACTAATTCATTAAAGAATTTCGCGGGTTTCTTCAATCGATTGAGCATTTTCTTATCCCTTCTCATTATTTTCGGTTTTATTTATTTTATTGCTTGATGTTGATGATGCCTTTGATTGCTTTGATGATTTGTGAGTGATTTTCATGTTTTTGGAAGCCTGAAAGTAGCCCAAGCTTTAGGATCGATGATTAGTTGATTGATTATTAGTTTTGTTGTGGGTTGTGGTAACCTAGGGTTAGGATTTGCTTAATTTGTAATGATGGTTAATTGGAATTGAACCTTCGACCACAGGCTTCCTTCACGGTCGCTCCGGCTTTCGGTGGCTTAAGATCACTTTAATTAATCGTGCAATTAAAAGATGATAGTTGACCCCCTAGGGATAGCTACCCTTTCGAGGATTGCGTCAACTAGATTTTAATTGAGCTTAGAGGTTAATTGCGACGTCTTAGTATATTCGGGTGGGAAGTTAACCTTGGATAATTAGATTAACCAAAACTCAATCGGTAGAAGGGATACCTATGGAGGAGAAGCTCTACCGAGCGGGGAAGTAGGGGGTGTTGGCTAGGATGGACGAAATTAGGTTTAGTTGCGTGTGTAGAAACTACACCCCTGCGCTGGTCTTTAGCGTAGGAGAAGTTGGGCTAACCTCTTCTAGTCTTACGTAGTTGGTAACTCGGGGCTCAGGGTTGAATTTATAAATCTCATTCATGTAGGTTGTCTACATCGAACCCCGATTACTTACCTATCTTAGGGGAATACGACACCTCAATCGTATTTCGGAATTATCACCTAATTAGGATACAATTGGGTTGAGAATTCAACCACATAGAACTCATACTTGTTTCCTTTAACTGTCTTCGAATTATTAATTTCATTTTGCTTGTGCGAAATCGAGCTTCGGGAATATCTCCCCATCGATCGGTTCCCTCCTTACTTTATTTATTTCCTTTTGTTGTTAGATTAGTCATCACTCTCAATTTTCATTTGACCTATTTAATTCAAAAGTGCTAAAGCTGATTCTCACGGAAAAACCGCGCTGTGGATTTGATATCTTATATACTACCTCTTTCACAAATCGTGTGCTTGCGATTTGAGAAGGTCATTCTAATCACATCGATTTAGAGCGACTTTCGTGACAAGTTCATGGCGCCGTTGCCGGGGAGGATTTCCTTCCTGTGGATTTAGCCGAAGTACAAATAGAGTTGCATTAGGTTGTTTTTCTTTTTCTTGTTAATAAAAATCGGAAAAAAAAAAACTATAAAAATGAACCCTGATCACTATCAATATTTTCTTGAGCGTTATGCTCTCAATCCTTCCGAAGTGAATGCATTACCTTTTATGCATGATGATGGTTCTTTTTCTCCCAACTTTGAAGATATGGAAGTAGTGCATTGTGAAGTTTATAGGGAGAAAGGTCACATATCTATGGATATTGACTCTTTTTTCCACCATTTTTCTTCACAAATGCAATATCCTCCCGCCCACCCGTCTCAATTCATGGATTACAGTTCTTTTTCAAACAATTATGAATTGGGATTGGAGGTCAATCAAAATTTTGCCTCTTCAAGTCATCAAACCTTTGAATCATCTGAACCTTTTCAAATTTCTTCAATCACTTCATTGAAAGAAGAAATGAAGAAAGATAAGGATGAGTTCGATCAAAAGTTTGATGAACTTTTGGTACACACTAAGGTTATGGAAGCTCATCTCTCCACATATGTTTTGGAGAGAAATAAAGATGAAAGTGTGCAACTGAGGAAAGAGGAGAAAGAAGAGGAGAGTGAAAACCTCATCTCTCATGAGCCACCATTGGAGAATAGTGAAAATTCTTCGAATGAAGATAATGCATTGCCTTTCGGAGAGCATCTCAATGTCTCAAAAAATTGGGCGATTATGAACGTATTCTTGTTAACGATCCATTTGTTGAGGCATCATTTAGTGGTCGGAATGCAAGTTTTGATTCGTCATCATTCATGTTTTGAAAAACTTGCATCTATTATGGACATGGATAATATCTTCTTACATAATTTGTATGTCCATAATATTATCCGTGATCCATCGTGTCATGTTTATGCTAATGGATCAATTCTTTTTCTAGAGCAAACAAAAGCATGACATGATCGACACTTGTTCTTGGATCCCAGATAACACTTGTGAAAGTCGGGCCGTCGACTTTAATCATCTTCGAATTATTAATTTCATTTTGCTTGTGCGAAATCGAGTTTCGAAAATATCTCCCCATCGATCGGTTCCCTCCTTGCTTTATTTATTTGCTTTATGTTGTTAGATTAGTCATCATTCTCAATTTTCATTTGGCCTATTTAATTCAAAAGTGCTAAAGCCGTTTCTCACGGAAAATCCTCGATGTAGATTCGATATCTTATATACTACCTCTGTCACAAATCATACGCTTGCGGTTTGAGAAGGTCGTTCTAATCACATCGATTTAGAGCGACTTCGCGACAAGTTCAGTCATATATTAAACTCCTCTTAAAAAATCAAGTGCTTAAATTTTTATTTTTTTATACTTCCAATACTTTGAATTTTGGAATTAAATTAGTTTCATATAAAAAAATTTGAATAGTTTTCCAATGATATCTTATTTGCATATATTTTTTTAAAAAAAATCGTACTGGACAATGTAATTATTTAAGGTATGATATAATGAAAATTGGACTTCATTGTTTTTCGGAACCTTGTCAATAACAATCATACTTTTGTACTATAAGTACTACGGGAAAAAGAAAATTTAAACTATCAAATTTAAATATAAAAATGATTAAATTATATGGTGTAATCTTAAAACTTATATAATATTAGAAATACCTTCAAATTTCTACTATCCATAGTTTGATAAAACTAAAAATTTTTACATATACATGTTAAATTCTTTTAGTTTAGCATTAACAAGTAAATATAATTCAAGATGTTATACTTGCAAAATAATGTTATTAAAATTATTTTTAATAGAATAAGAAGAGGGAAAACGTATATAAATAGACAAAATCTAAATACTACTTAGGCACTGCTTATTTAAGTTAATTCATATCAAAAGAATGCAAAGTCTAAAATATTTGAAGGAATACAAAAGAAAAAATAATGAGCAAATTTGTTGTGATTAAGTTTATGAACCCTGAATTTTAAATGTAAAGGAAAATAAAATTTATTGTTGGAAACTTCTAATTTTTATTAAAGACATGCACATCTACTTTTATTAAAAACATTAAGTCATTGTAGTTTTACTTACATTAAAGGTTGCTCTGCTTTGAAATGTTTTTGGACATTGTACTTTTCTCTGATTGAGTATTGGGAAAAATCCCTTTTTGTCATGTAACTTAGGGCTGGTCCAGAAAAAATCTTGTATTTTTCGAATTATCTATTTCAGTCCTGTATATTAGGATCGGGTCTAATTGTAGTCCCGTACGTTAGGATCAAGCCCAATTTGAGGATAAATTTGCCAAAAATTGGCCGAAATTTGTCACATGTTCACCATTTTCTGGACTTTATGATCGATTGCAGCTAACTTTTTCAAAATTATTGATGTGGCATACCATATTATTTGAAATTCATAATAGAAATTGCCGAGCCATTCACATTCGCCTCCATCGCCATGTTCAACGCCTTCTTAACATTCCAATCAATATCTGCAACCGTGATCACCACACTCGGGTTATGGATCCTGATCATCCCTTTCACATTCTTCAATTTGTCGCCCCATATTTCTGTCTTTTGGATTCACTGGTACCACGAATGATCCTGCGTTTCTGATTTCTATAGCTGATAGATGTTCTCATGTTTGGTGAATCATTTTCCTTTTAATTTAAATGATGTGGTGTGCCACATCAACAATTCTGGACAAGTCAGCAGCAATTGACTGGAAAGCCCAAAATTTGTGAACATGTGTAGTGCACGTGACAAATTCCGGTCAATTTATAATTTCGGCAAAAATTATTCTCAAATTGGACTCGATCCTAACACACATGACTAAAATTGATAATTCGAAACATACATAACTTTTTATGTACCGATCCTAAGTTACAGGACAAAAGCGAATTTTCCCCATTGAGTATTATACCACATACATAAACTTATATGATTAACATTGTGAACTCTATGAATAAAATTTTCACACATACGTGAGTGTCAAGAATATTAAATTGAGGTGTGGATGTTGACTATATATGTATGTGTATGTTGTTCAATTGGTATTGTATTGTATATATAATATAGTGTGTATATGTCTACGCGTTGTTGAAAACCAAGATAATCATCATCATTGTTGGTATGTAGGCGAAAAGGTATAGAGAGATCGTCGTTCCTGACGTACGCACTTCTCTTGCATATTATTCTCTCCACTCCTCCGCCTGTCTCAGCTTCACCCTATTCTTTGATGATGCAATGAGCACTTTCGGTTTCCAATTTTATAGTTTTGGAACTAAAGTCGATTTACGTCATTTCAATTGCTTAGTATATTTTATTTTCTCAGAAAAGGAAAAAATAAATGAGGGTTGAAAAATGTAGAGGGAATAAAATATAAAATAGAGAGAATTGTCAACAATGTCGATAAGGCTTTTGAAGATCTGTCAAAAAAAAAAAAAAAAATTTAAGTTCCGATTAAAGGTGTTGAGAATAGGATCAGAAGTAACTTACGTGCAACCAACAATAAAGATTCATAAAATGATAATGATGGATGATGAGGTGTGCAACAATTCTATTACATATTTCAAATAATGATTTACTACTAAAGTTACTTGTGTAGGGGTCCCAAATTGGAGTGATAATATTTGGTGAGGATAATAAAAACATTTTCAACATGAATGCCCTCAACAAAACATATATCATAAAAGATGCAACAATAAAAAAGGTTAAGCCTATGCATCAAAGTGCACATCCTTAATTTGAACTTATTGTTAGAAGTTTCAACGCCTTAATAAAAGCCTTGTAAAGTATACAAATGAAAATCACCTATAATTTTATGAAGTTCAAAGACGTCCCCAAAAGCACAAACAAAATGAAACATTTGGTAAGTACAATTTCTCCAACTATTACATCAAATTTTAAATTAAGTAAATATGTAAAAGTTCTTCTAACACCATAAGAAAATGTGCAGATACGTACTGCATGTTGACAACAGTAAAGAAATGCATGAAAATTTGTACTCATAAAAACGGACTAATAAACAGAGAAAGATTACTATCATGAACAAAGAGTAAGTCCAATTATATTTATGATTATATAAATAAATAAAATATATAAACGCACACACACACATATATACATATATATATATATATATGGAGAGAGTAGGGAGGCGAAGCGGGAGAGAAAGGCAGGGAGAACCCGATTCATTGATAATATTATAAATTTATAGTCCTACTATACTATCTAATCAATGTAATTTGTACATAAAAGTAAATCTACGGGAAGACATGACAAAAAATGAAGGACACACATTAGAGGACATAGTCAATTAAAATCGATGATTGCCCTAGCAGAGATTACAACAAATGAATTCAGAGGTAATCAATGAAAAAAATAAAAATATTAGAAAATTTCAATCAATTTGAAATATAATTCCATGTTAGGCAAGCTTCAATTGCAAACAACATCAACCTAAACTATAGAAATTAATCCATCTTCCGAAGAGCTTGAATGTATGCAACAACGATAAAACTCTATATATTTGAAAACAAAAAATAGTATGAGTAAGCTATTTTTAAAAGAAGTCTATACGAATAGTTGATATATTAAATTTTGTGCAGGTCATGCACCATTCAGGATCCGTTGGATATGTACAAACTATCAATGATCCAAAAAATAAAAAATGCAAAGGAGAAAACACTTGAAGATTTCACAAAATAAAAGGAAGGTTTGACAAAGGTAAAAATAACAAAAAATAATTAAGTAGACGATAAAATATAAGAAGAAAAATAAAATCAAAATAAACATAACCGTGTATGTAAATGTTGGTTACAAACAATATAAAGAATTCTGCTAAAAAAATCATTCGATTAAATTAGAAAATCAATTAACTTAACAGTGGTTATGTTCATACGATACCTACTACTATTACCGGAATGGTTGAAGGTCTTGAAAATGAGGAAAAGATGGTATCACTCCTACAAAATTTGCACTAGATCGATGCACAAAGTGAGACTACTGCAGTATCCAACAAGTTTTACAATAAGCCAGCAGAAGCAATACCAATGTACAAATATGTCTATAATATAATCTTCATGATACTTTCATAATGACATACACACTAATATTAAATGATATTTTATAAACTACTGGTGCATAATAAAACTAAACGTTCATCAAGGAATCTACAACGCAAATACTCATGTTTGATGAGATAGTAGTGGTATATGTTAGATGCTCAGCACAGGAGTACATTATATCCACGGAAAAGATAATAAAATACTATGCAATAACCAATACTAATAAGTTTGTACAATGAAAAATACAATGTTACCAAAATAAATTTAATACAGGGACAAAATGAATCCAATACTATATATTAATCTTACCGATGCAAGTTACGTGAGGTTCTTGATCACACAAAATCAAAATACTAAAGTAGTCGAATGAAGGTTGAACGCAATAGCAAGAACTGATAGATCCCACAGAGCAAAAGGTAGAGAACGAGAAAGATACAACTACGACAATACTTCGGGAAAAAACTATAAAAGTGGAAGGGAATAAAAGAAGGTGAACAATAAAGAAAAAAGAGGATGAAAAAACTACAAGATTGGAAGAGAAGAAAAACAATGGAACACAAAAACAAAAGTAGAAGATTGCATTCAGACTGGAAGCGATGATGATGTCATAGAGATCACAAAAGAAAAAAATAGAGGGGGTACAAAAATATAATTTCAGTTTTGGAGGATTAAACTACAGAAGCTCAAGGAAGAAAATAAGAATAATATCGAAGAAAAAATTGTTAATTACCAAAAATATCATGAACTTTGGTTTAATTTTCAATTGCAACATGACCATTGAACTTAGCAATACTAATCACCAACTTTGATGTTTTTTCAATTACAACATGGACTATATTTTCTGACATCTGATTGTGTTGCCACCGCTATCTTTAGATGCACCTTGACGAGACCATCATTTACCCTTCATTAATTTTACAATTTGTCACTTCCACATCCGTTAATTGGGAATGAAAGACATGACATAATAACTTCAATCACCGATTCACTACAATTATAGTAATGGAGGACAAAATAAGTTACAGATGAAGGACGATCCTATCACGACTTATCTAATAGTGGTGGTAACACAATTAGATGTCAAAAATTCGGCCAATGTTGTCACTGAGAAAAAGTCATAGTTGGTGATTAATATTACTAAGTTTTAAAGGTGATGTTGCAATTAAAAATTGGATCAAAGGTCACGATTCTTTTGGTAATTAACCTAAGAAAAACACAACATGAACAAACTGCAACGGTAGCGAAGAAAGGAAGAAATCCAAAGAGAAAAATAGAAGACATCATTCAAATAGAGAACGGTGTTCAACAAACACTCAAACAAAATTTTAACAAATCACAACAAAAAAGACATCAGTAACAAGGAAGATCAAGAAGGCGAAAAAATAGAAACAAGTGCATCCGTAAAAAGAAAGAATTGCACCATTTCAAAATAATTTCCAAAGATACATATGTTTTTTTTCTCTTTTTTCTTTTTTCTTTTTAGTTTTAATTTATAAATGAATAGTTTCATATAAACCAATTTGAAGCAATTCATCTAAAAGTACTAGGACAAATTTGTGATGTTACAATTTCCCTTGGGTTAGTTATATTATTTATTATTAGTTAATTTAGTAAAAAAGTTGTAGATCTTATTCTACATATTATGATCCGACTTTTACTAAAACTAAAATTTTAATAATTACACTCTTTTACGAAAAAAAATTATAGAATAATTTTTTTTTTTTAAAAAAAAGGTTACAATTGAGATATGATCAGTGTCACTTAATTATATGAGAAAATAATGGCCTTGTGATAACATTATGATTTACTTATACAATTCTCCGAGAAAATGATTTATTCTTTGAATAACTCCCGCTGAAAATATTTCGAAATTGTTCAAAAAAAAAAAAAAAATACAAAAACAAGTACTAAAGTATAATCTCTAAAAAAATAATATACTAAGTATTTCACATGCAACGTACGTGCCAAATTCTATTTTACTAAAAATAGGCTCATTACAAAGACTAAGCCCAAAATTGCGCACATCATATTACTCCCCTCTCCCCACCCAAATACTCCAATTTTTAGAATCTTGAGAGTAGTACATTTAAAATTGAGCTAAAGGGACATTGGGTCGGCAAGGTGTGCGTAGCAGCTTTGAGACTCGAGCCTTCTTCAAGTAAGTCGTCTAAACTTCTCTAAGCTTTGCTTCTCTACTCTTTTAGCCTCCTTACATGCCTTAGTTTTTTTTCCATGTGCCACTTTCTTCTTCTTATTTCTTCTACTTTATGTGTGAGGTATTGGTAGCTTTGTAGTTAATAGTTTTTTTAAGTGATGCATGATGATGAATCATGAACTAGTCACTTCGAGATAGCGTTGAAGTCTACCTACGTCCGATTAGGATCCAAAAAATTGAGACTTAGTTGGTTCACTTTGTGGTCTAGTCCCTTCCCCTTCCCATTGAAACTTAATCCCTTCAGGGAACCATTCTCTCTCACTCGGAACCATAGATGAACACCGGAAAGCTAGTGGTGGAAAACACCGAAGACAAAGAACTCGAAAATTAAGAACTCTAAATGGAATCCAAAAATATCCCTTCAATCTTACTGAAAGTTCGGCAAAGATATAGAGCTTTTGGAGTTAACAGTGTAAATCGCCCAAATCTTTGAGCCCCAGCATCCACCTGATTCTTCATAGATCCGACATCCCAGCGCCAGCCTCTCGGCATTTCTAGTGCCTACCTGGTATTGTAGCGCACTACCGTGCATAACTTCAGCCACCTAGAGGGAGCTTCAGCGTGCAAAAGGTGTCCCTTCGTGCATCATCGTCGTTATTGAAAGGGGGCTCGCAACTAACCTCGCTGGACCCACCAGCATCCCTCTCTACCCTCTTTGAGCACAACGCCACACCAATCTTTAGCCGGTTGGAGCGCTCTCTAGCACGCATATACCGCTCCAGCACGCGACGGCCTTCTGAACAAAAGCACCCAGAGACCTCCGCTCAAATTGTCGCAGGACTCGCCCAGTGCGTAATGATACTAGTGCCCGTTCCACATACAGTTTTTGTCACCTTCATCTTGCACCTCCATCTCTTGTGACTGTCACGCATACCTTATTTTTTGTTGTTTCTTCTCCCCCCTTTTTTGGGAGAAATTATACTTGATGACCCCTCTAACTTTGAAGCTGGGAGCCAAGTTCCCTAATTCCCTGCACACCGTGCATATTAAGTGTTGGTTATACGAGGAGCTTCACTTTTAGTGACATGAGTTTAGCACTCCGATTACTACTCATCTAAGATGTGAAGCTTGGCAAGAAATTGTGTCAAGTGAGGTGAGGTCGGGATACCAGCGAGAAAGCTCAGTTTTCACGCAACTTTTTATGTATTTTGGGAGACCAGAGGGACACTTCAACACGAAGAAGACTGTTTCAGTGAAAGAGTATGAAGGTTGGGGAGTTTGCTCAGAGCCTCCCCTATAGATCTGGGCAATGACGATGATGCTTCGAGTGAATCTGAAACTGGAGAGGAAGAAGAATCAGAGGGGAATGAGGATCCTTCAAACAACCTCAAATCTAGTGAAGAAGAGGACACTGAAGAGGCTGAAGACCTCTCAGCTGCCTTCGGGAAATTTAGCCAAATACATTCTTGTATCAGTGTGGAAGAAGTTAAGCGAGCTTTGTCTCTATTAGATTTAAACAAATTTGAAATGGAAATGAGGATTTCATCATCCAAAGATAGTATCACCAATCCCCCAAAAGGGTATTTCACTGTGTTTTTAGTTCAGCTTGTTAGTTTTTACTCCCTCCGTCCGGGCTTATCTTGCACAGGGGAGGTCGGCACGGATATTAAGAAAAGTTGTTTTTTGGTTGTTTGTTGACTTTTCAAAAGTGAATTGAAGGTGGAGATTAAAAATGGGGATTTTGAGAGTGGAGATTATGTTATATCTTTCCTTTTTTAGGCTGTGCAAGATAAGGTGGGACGACCGTTTAAGGAAAGTGTGCAAGATAAGGTGGGACGGAGGGAGTAGTAGTTAATATATTTTTTTTTTTGTTACATGTAGTTTGTTCTCTTAGGTTTATTTTTACTTTCATTTTTGCATGTTTATTTGCTTTATTATGATGTAGATTCTAATGGCATTGGGCTAGAAACTCCGCCAGCATGATAAAAGGGTCTTGGTGACAAGCTCATGATGAGCTGATTTTGTGTTAAATTTGTCTCTTTAGTAGTGATTAATAATTTTGAGATTTTGAGTCTTAACTAATACTCTCATTTTTAGCAATAAATCATATTCTTGTCTGCTTTGCTCATAATGCCATGTCATGTCTCTAGAACGTCCCTTGGTTCTGTTTTGAAGTGCCTTGTATACAGAGCTTGAAATGATCTTAGCTCATGTTTCATATATCCTAGCCTACTATAGCCAAAAGTTTTCCTACCAAATAATATTTTGTCACTAGTTAGCTATCCACATTACAAACTTATAACTTATTTAAGCTTTTTTTCTATTACTTGGATTATATTGAATGAGAGAGAAGGATGAGTGACAACGGATAATTGTGAGTGAGTGGTTGAAGAGGTGAGGGTTGTTTAGGTAATGATATTTTTTGTTGTACCTATATTTCTTCTAAAGCGCTAGAATAAATTAGATAATCTTGGTTGTTTTGACAAACAAATTGAAAATTTTGAGGTTACAATGTAGGAGGGTGTCATCATAAAAAAAATACTCCTAAAATGGTAAATTGTTATTAAGAAAAACTAAGACCATCAAGAGAGTCTAGCAATAATGGGGGTATACAAGTATAAAACAAAGTTAGAAATTTTGCCAATAATTTAGAAAAGTTCGAGTATAACCGGTGAATGTAGTGTGCAATACCTGGAGTAATAGGGTGAAGGGAGCTAGCTTTTAGCTTCACAGAGAGTTGAAAAGTGAGGAAGTGTGAGGGGTAGTAGAAAGTAGAGAGGTAACTCAATTTGTCCAAGTCAAAAGTCACCATTTCTAAAAGTTTATCTCACCTTTACCAAAGAGCCTACATTACAACCAAATGATAAAGCCTTATCATATACATAGAACTCGAGAGTAAACACGACCTATCTTATACACCTGCGTGAAGAGCGATACACATAATTCGTAAGGATCAGTTACTCGAGGGATTAAGTTCTAAGAGTAGTTGAAATGTGTTTGTTGTCATATGTCCATTTTGTTATGTTGTATATATTTGTAAAAATCAAGCTTGAAGTTACATATGTCACCATTGATCCATAATAAAAGATGTGCACATTCTAGTGTTGTTTTTGTATTTTTTTATTGGTGTCTGAGATGCCCAACAGATAAAGTTTATAGGATTAAGATCAATCCATATTTTACATAATTTTTGGGCTCTAATTCATAGCTAAACAACGCAAAATGCGTGAAATAATACCGGCTAACCCCTGTTTTAATATATTTTGTGGATTTCACTTGTTTGTTCATTTTGTAGCTTTATTGGTACAAATTTGGGCATATCTGGACCAATTGTGAAATCCCGGTGGAAATCGAGTGAAGAAAGGGTCTAACAAGAAGAATTGAAGTTATCGAGCCTAAGGACTTTGGATCGGCCCAAAGATGTTGTTCAACTGAGCAAAATACTGTCTCCTCTAACTCGCTCGTTCGAGCAAAAATTGCCCGACCAAGTCGATTCTCGTCCTCACTTATGTGTTCTTACGTGTTTTAAGCATGTATTCTATTTTCTCCCACTTTAACCTAGTTATTGTACTCATATAATTACCCCAGAGCTCTCTACCTGAAGAGACTTGCTAATCCAATTTTTATCATACTTTTGAGATTTAGATAGCTGGGAAGAAGGAAAGAGTAGAAACACATATCCGGGAGGAGCACGCCGTCACGCCGACTAACATCTCCAATGACTTGTATTATTTAGATTTATTTTTTTTAACAATATTTTTCTTATGCTTAGTGTTTTTATCATGTTTAGCATGGAGCAGTTATTTATATCTTAGAGTTTAAGAAAGTAGGTTTCTTTCGCAATGTTGATGATGAATATTTGATTTTGTTAATTTATGATTATTTCATATATTATTATTTTCTATGTTTGCCTGGTCAACTATATCTTGTACACACGAATCAATGCCTAAAGCTGGGGAGATAAGGACATTGATGGCCAAACATCACACAACATAATCATTCAACAGACCAGGAGGTTAAGAATGATTTTCAGGGTACTTCCTCAGCACTTTTAGGAGTTGTATACACGAGCTTAACCACGAGATTAGTCTGTTGTATATAATCTACATCTCAAGCACCCCGGGATTTGGTTTGAGATACACTTAAGTGAAGCCTCATAATAATAGGAATAACATAGAATAGGATTTGATTATCGTTGTTGAAGTTGTAATTGATTTTGAAGTTGATAACCTTTTAATTATTGAATTTCAGTTGTAAACTGTTAATTGTCGATTTATTGACCAATTGCTTAGATAGGGGTCGAGTTAGAGTAATTAGAACAATACCAACCATCACATATGCGATCAACCTAATAATACTAGTACTAAGCCACTGTAGTACTTTAGGTAGGCCGTCTTCACTAATCTATGTGAGATACGACCTTGCTTAACACTACACTAGTAACTACACCATGCACTTACGGTATAGCTATTAGAAAAAGAGTCGTGCCTCAAAATTCCTAACCATTCCTATCAAAACTAAAGTTACCGGAGCCAAACAAAAGATTATTATCCCCGATATTAACCTTTCCATCCTTGGAGACTCTCCAAGTTAATATCATTGGCCCAGATATTTGCTCCACTTCGGAACCTTCCCCAACACTAAAGAAACTTAAGTTTTCTGACTCTTTTGAGGACTCCTCCCCCGATTGGGACTCCCCTATTGTCTCTTTCCAAGTGGAGATTGGTGATCCCGACCAATCCCACAAATAATTATGAATCGTTCTGCTGGAATTATCATGGACTTGAGAACCTACGAACAATTTAAGAGCTTCGCGATTTTATTCGCACAAAGTCCTCTTACCTAAGTTTTGTCTTTGAAATCAAAAGCACGCCATCCTTTATTGAGAAACTTAAGAGTGGCCTCAACCTTTTTTTGCTTTTCTGTGGTAGCTCAAGGAAAAATTAGGTGATCTTGCTCTCTTATGGTGCAAAGATGTTTCTGTCTTCTTGCAAAACCTCTATCACTTTTTCATTGATGTTGAAATCTCTTTTTCAAGGTTTCTCTTTCTCTTTCCCGTTCACCAATATTTATGCTTTCCCAGAATGAATTCCAATGCTTTGGATACTAGGCCGATTGGTAATTTTCAACATTTCATGATGCGCTTGATGCCTGCGGCCTCACTGATATAGGTTTCTAGGGGGAAATTATTGCTTGGCAACGCCTCCTCCCCATCCTTACACCCAGCGAGTCCAGCTTGATAGGAGCTCTTGGAATGTTAATGTCAGTGTCTTATTCTTGCATAGGAAAGTGGTCAACCTTCACTCCTTCTCTTCCGACCACTCCATTATTCTGATCCAGCTCGAGAAGAATACTCAGTTTGCCCTTTCTAAGTCGAGAAATTGTGTTCTCAAATTTGAAGCCTTGTGGGTAAAGTTTGTGGAGTGTGAAAAGTCCATCTTCGACAATTGGAATTGTGATCTTGACTCATTGGAAGATAAGATTTAGAATGTCTCTTTGGGTCTTCTCAATTGGAGCCGATTGCCGATTGGGAAGATTGCTAAGAAAATTAAAGACATCAAATCCAAAATTTTGAGGCTTAGTAGCGCACATATTACCAAAGCCACTAGGCTTCACATGATTAGCCTCAACCAGCAGTTCGATTCCTTGTTTCATCTCGAGAGTATTAAGTGGAAGCAATGGGCCAAACATCATTGGGACCGCAAAGACGACTGCAATACTCATTTCTTCCATGGTTCCACCTCCAATAGAAGAGAGATTAACAATATCTCTTCCCTCCATAACAATATGGGGATTCTCTGTTGTGACGATTCAGTTATTTAATCCACAATTCTCAACTATTTTAATTCCATATGTACATCATCCAATCCCTGCCCTACCCACATGCACGTTACCCATTGCCATGTCAAACAGCGTGTAATTAAAGCTATGAACATGTCCCTTTATCTTCCCTTCTCGGCTAATGAATCATAAAAGCCCTTAAACAGATGAACCCATTCAAATCCTGGGGCCCTGATGACATGAGCCAATCTTTTACCAAAAAATTTGGACAATTGTCGAAAAGAATGTTGCCATCTTTGTCCATGATTACCACAGATTCTTGTATAATCCCAACTTCACCCATATTATCCTTATACTAAAAAATAAAGATACGCATATCATCACCCAATGCCGACCCATTAGCCTATGCAATGTTATACGTAAATTTGCCTCCAAAACCCTCGCTAACAGACTTCAATTGATCATTCCCACCATTGTCTCCGAATCTCAGTCGGTCTTCATCCCAGGATGACTTATTTCAGATAACATCCCCATTTCCCATGAAACTCCTCACTTCATGAAAACTCGTACCTTGGGCAAACTGGGTGTCTATCAAAATTGACATGAGTAAAGCCTTCTCTGGGTGGAATGGTCATTTGCCCTTAAAACCCTTGAAGCTCTTGGCTTCTACTCCTCCTTCATCACTCTTTTGCACCACTGCATTACTACCCCCTTCTACTCCTACTCCTTCATCCTTAAAGGGGAAATCTTTGGAGCATCTGCTAGGGTGACCCTCTCTCCCCTTACCTCTTTATCATCTGCTCAAAGGCCTTCGAGACATCCTTCACAATTTTCATTCCTCTAAAAAAATCCACGGCATTGCTGCTGGTAAATTTAGCCTCCATCTCCCGCTGTTTCCATGGATGATACATTACTCTTCGGTTCTGCCACCATGGAGGAAATGCGCCACTTTCATTTTGCTCTCATCCTTTTGGAAAGAGTCTCGAGCGAAAATATCAATCTTGAAAAATTTAATATCCACTATAGCCGAAACATTGATCCCTCTACTACTCAAAACATCTCTTCCCTTCTCGGCATCCCAATTGAGTCTCATGAGAAACATCTTGGATTAACCTCGATTTTGGTCGCAGTAAAAGAGATATTTTTTGTTCTTTATTATGGATCGTGTTTGGAGCAGGCTCCGAGGCTGGAAAGAGAAATCTCTATCTCAAGCCGGGAAAGATGCTCATTAAATCTGTAATTCAATTCCTTCCTACTTTGTCTATGTCTTGTTTCAAGGTTCCAAACGACGTCCTCAATGACATCCAAGCCATGAATCCAACCTATTGGTAGGGAAGCACTCTGAATAAGCGAACGTTCCATTGGCACTCTTACAACAAGAATGCTTATAGCAAATTACAGGGAGGACTGGAGTTCGAAACCTCCATGCCTTCAAAGCATGCTCTGCTAGTAAGGCTGGCACATTCTCAGGAATCTATCCTCACTCCATTCTAGGACTCTCAAGGTCTACTACTTCCCTAATTTTTATTTCTTGCACTATGCCCTGGGGTATAGACCCTCTTGGTATGTATGGCCCGAATAGTGCTGTTGGCGGTAGTACCAATCTCCGTAAGTCAGCCTGAGAAAGAGCTAATTGCCGTGCATGCACTGGTATGGGATTTGGGAGACTATGGAATCTCGTTCCAAAGCGATCGCTATCTTTTTCTTTCTTGCTTTCTTGTTGTCTTGAATTGTTATAGAACGGCTTTATATCAGGTATAGTAGGTAGGATGAAGTGGTATGAAGCGTTAGTGGATATAGCAAGTGTGCCGGGGATGCGGCTCGGGCGTAGTAGGTCTGGACGCCTAGCATGAAAGAGCCTTCTCTGGCTCTGGTAGCGGCACTATTGTGGTTACGAATCCGAACTCTGCGGAGAGTGACTTAGCCAAACCACCCGCGGATATGGAATAGGATAGGCCCGCGTGCAGATATTGAATAGGCATGCCGGAATGGCGTCTACTCTTCTTCTAGTTCTAGGGGAGATGATGAGACAGAGACTTCCACTTTCGAACACGAAGTTGAGCACTTCCAATATGGTTTTTGAAAAGGGAAAGATTGTTGAGGTCATGCGTAGTATCTCAAAAGCTAAAGATCTCCTGAAAAATAAAACTAGAAAGTATTAACAATTTAGATATGATCAATAAATTGTTTTAATTACAAAAAGGAAAAAAAAATCAAGATACAATGTTTCTATATCATTATTTTCTACATCTTTATCTCTATTACTAATACTCCCTCCGTCCCGGCCTAATTTTTCCTACCTTGACCGGGCACAGAGACTAAGAAAAAGTAGATTTTGTGGAATCTTTGACTATTTCAAAGGTGGAGATTAAGAGTGGAGATTTTGAGGGTGGAGATTGTGAGAGAACTTTGCCATTTATGGGCTAGGCCAATTAAGTTAGGGCAAACGAAAAGGGAAAGTAGGTCAATTAGGCTGGGATGGAGGGAGTACATAACAATACATATACATACATTTGTTCAAGTTAAATAATAGAATTATTTATTTTATTTAACTAAGTTATATTAAAATTGACTAAAATACACATATTTAGTAGCACGTTATAACGGGGCCAAGGGGGCCCAGTGCTCCCCTTGACCTCTACGTACGTCCGTCAATGCATAGATGTATAGTGGTCTGACTAGCTCAAAAGTAGGTAGGGCTAAGATTAGATTCACGATAGTGTCACCCGTTAAATATGACTCATTTAAATCGAAACTCGATTAGTCCAGAAACCGCTACAATTAGCTCGAAATAAATAGGGTTGCCTGGTTAATATCATTGTGTATCCTTTCTTTTTTCTCATGCACTTTGATTTTTTACCACCACTATTTTGTCCTTTATTTGTTAATGTACGATAAAATAACTAAAGTATGAGGGATACAAAAGTACAAAATTAAATACATGGGTAAAAAGAAAAAGGAAATAATAATTCAAAGTGTAGGATTCAGAAACCGAACAATAAAAAGTTATAAAATTTAAAAAAAACAAGCAGCAAAAATTGAATGATAGGTTGGACGAGTGTGGCTCGGTGAAGATATCACAACATGAAATCATTATCATAATTTATTATTATTATTATTATTATTATTATTATTATTATAAGATAAAGATTTCTTTGGTCAATTTATTATAAGATGGAGATAAGTTGATGTGGAAACTGTTAGTAATTCAGTTAGTTAAGCATCTTGTAATTCTTATTATTGGGTCCTTCTGCTATGCAACCATTTTATTGATACAACTTATCATAATAATCATTAGATCATGTCTTTTTAATCATGATCACTAAATATAGTAACTTGCTACTTGCTAAATTAGTAACAAAAATACTCTCTCTCTCTCTTCATCATTCCGTCTTAGTTTGCCTCTTATCATGTACATTGAAGTGTGACTGAAATTATTAACATTCAAAACTTTAGGGATTATTTTATTTAAAGCATATTGATTATTGAGTCCAATGAGTTTATCCACCAACATGCATGTGTAGGTAATTTATTTCTGTTAGGATTGAAAAGCGGGAATTTGAATGTAAGCTTATTTATAATAAACTTTGTAAGATTATTATCAAAATTAAAGACTAAAGACTCGTTCAATCAGAACAAACAAACTATTTATTCTTGTTAACGTTTAATTATTCTATTTAAATTAAAGGTATTTTTTGCCTTTTTAACAATATTCTTCTTATTATTTTAGTGAGTGGAGCATGTTGAGAACCAAAAAAAAAATTGTGAATATTTCGTGTCAAAACTTAATCACTGCAAGTGTAAGTGAGGTTGAAAAAAAAAATCTTGATATGATTTGGTGATAATAAAAAAAGGAGATTATGACTAATCCATCAATAAAAATCGGGTTAGTTAAGCAAAAAATCACGACGTTTTGGTCCATTATCATTTGCAATATTATCTTTCAATTGTAGCATAAAAACACACCACATTTATAATTTTTTCAATTCAATGTACTAAAGCAAGTTTTGGGCTCCAATTGCTACGTAGTTGGAGCCTAAGATTGAATTAATAACACACCCAATTATATACATGATGAACAGGGGTTTTACCTTGTAAACACACTTATAATAGGGGTTTTATTGTCTTATTATTGTATTCAAAGCTCCTTGATAGGGATAACCCGATCAGCTCGGGTCGGGCTAACACCAAAACCCACTATACCAAAGCCCACCGATCGGCCCGTCACGCACAGGCCCGGCAAGCGCGTAAAGGCCCACTACGCGTAGGCCCAGCAGGCCCAGGAACGCGCGTCGGCCCAGCGAGTGGTTTGTTCCGCGAATCAAGGCCCATGATCTTTTCCCAACTGCCATGCAGATTTGGTGGGCAAAGATTATAGGGATTTAGTTAGGGTTTTGATTTAGTGGTATAAATAGGTGAAAAGAACTCTGATTTAGGGTTCGCACTTTGCATTCTGTAATACGCACTGTAAACTCCACGTTCTAGTAAAAAGGAACACCTCGGCGATTGCCGTTTTCTGCCCGTGGACGTAGATCTCCGGATCGAACCACGTAATTCTTGTGTGTTCTTATATTGTTTACGTAGATTCTTGTTTAATTGTGTGGTTACCGGATTGCGCATTATCAAATTGGCGCCGTCTGTGGGAACGACAAAGTAGTTTTTCACATTAACAGTGCCTTCAGAGATCATGGTGTTGACTCGTAATAATCAATCCCGCCAGGTTGATCAATCTAACCAGGATCCACCTGTGGATCAAATCTTGCCGAGGCAGTTGCCGGCAAGGAGTACGTCTAATCATCAGGGCAATCAAAACTCTCCACCCCCTCAAGACCTGCAAAACCTTAATCCTGCAGTCGCTCAACCACCGGTAAACATCCAAATTACCCCAGAACTGCTTCAGGCTTTCCTAGAAGAACATGCACATGTTCTTCAAGATTGGGCAGTTAATCGCCTACATCCCGCGGGGCCCGCCGCGAGGCCTGCCGGCCATAATGCTAATCCCGTGGTGCCTCCACCCCGCTCGCGTGATCAGCAGGACCCGGGGCACCGCAGGCGTCAGGATCGACGTCGGGAACGACCCGGTTCTTCCGAGGACCGGGGGAGTTCTAATGAATCACGACCTCGCAACGAGGAACCCACTGATGTGGATCGCCGTCGTCCACTTAATGCGGCTAAGAGAGTTCGCTATGCCAATCCTCATGCTCTAGATCTTCAAGAGTATGAGCAAGTTCAACGCAATGTTGAACTGGACAGAATTCTGGGTCTTGATGCCAATGGAGATATCATCACGCCGTTCTCCTCAGAAATCATGGCCACTACCCTTCCCGAAGGGCTCAAACGGCCAGCTATACCACCTTACAATGGCACCGGAGATCCGGCCAATTTTCTTGGAGCTTTTAGGCACAGCATGCTTAGCCATGATAACATCACATCCCTTCAATACTGCAAGATTTTCCCTGAGTACTTACAGGATGAAGCTCGGGTTTGGTTTGATTCCCTTCCACGCAATAGCGTATCTTCCTTCAGAGAACTCGCCGAGCACTTTTGGGCACGGTTCGAGGCTCGGGCGAAGCCCATGGCCACCCTGGCCGATGTCATGAACATGGAACAGCGGGACGGTGAAACCGTCACCCAATTTCTTGACCGCTTCACAGCGGTAAGTCTCAAGGTGGGAAATTGCCCCGACGACGTAGCCATCAACGCTTTCATGAATGGACTCCGCCCCGGAGCACTTTACACCGAGTTAGTTCGGAACACACCGGTCACAACCCGAGCACTGTTCAAAACAGTGCGCAAATTTGCTAAGGCCGAGGAGCGAACTCGCCAGAAGCGTGAGAAACACGCTAGCAAGCGGCAGTCCGACAAAGCCCAAACCGGGCCCAGTACGCGACCTAGTGCATTTTCCCGCTTGATCCCGGGGTCTTCGGAACCCCGAGCTGATATTCCACAATTGACTCCGCTGACGAAGTCACGAGCTGAGATCCTTTCTATCCATAAGAACGATCTGCGGCCTTGCCCGTGAATGACTGCTCCGCCGGAGAAGAGGAACCGTGGAAAGTGGTGTGCGTACCACCGAGATCATGGGCACGAGACAGAGGAGTGCCGAGAACTCGGAAAGGAAATCGAAGACTGTCTAAAAAACGGTTTCCTGCAACAGTACGTCGTCCGGACCGATGACCAGCCTCGGTCAGGCCAGAACGGGGATTCATCCCAAAGCCGAGGAGGTTATCATGACCGTGAGCCAATGAATAGCGAATAACAAGTACTGTTCTTATCTTTACCTTTATTGTACAGTTCTTTTTCGTTGTGATTCCCCTTCGGATTGTTAACATTGCTCCGGCACTCACCTTGAATATAAATTCTTTATTTGTGCATCTTACCATGCTTTTTTCTACGTTACGGGGACGCCCTAGCGTAGTTGTACTATTATTATTCGTCTCCGGACACTTGGATCTTTCTCCCGGACGAAGATTCACACTTCGTCTCCGGACAACTTGATTACTCCCGCCTGATCCGTCCGGGGAGATTTTTATTGGCACCGTCCATATAGTGTTCCCGAACACCTATTAACCCGATCCGTCCGGGGAGATTTTTATTGGCACCGTTCATATAGTGTTCCCGAACACCTATTAACTCGATCCGTCCGGGGAGATTTTTATTGGCACCGGCCATATAGTGTTCCCGAACACCTATTAACCCGATCCGTCCGGGGAGATTTTTATTGGCACCGTCCATATAGTGTTCCCGAACACCTATTAACCCGATCCGTCCGGGGAGATCTTTCTTTACAATTATCTACGGCCTCCGAGCTAATATTCAGCGCTCCGGCATTGAGATTTATCCCCGGACCTACTCCGTGTCCTACGGGATCTTGTCACTCCTCTCCCTTCACCTCGGCCAGACTACTATCTTCTTCCGCTACACTTTATTGCTTTTGGGGAGATCGCGGTCTCGCTATCACTTCGGTGGCATTCATCCTAGTTCGATTCAACCTCCATGGACTCTGAACATCCAAAAACACTGTGGCTCGCCAGCGACCACGACTCGTCTTCCCTACAGCTCCACCCCAGTTACAACCGAATCGCCCGAATAATACGGGCTCAGTCCGGTTTATGGCGCCGCCAATCACATCAACCTTACTCTTCGCCAGGAAGATTTAAATCACACTCCGGTGTTCCTTTCATTTTGGCCAGGCTACTGCACTCCGGTGTTCTCCTTACCTCGGTCATAATACTACACTCCGGTGTACTCTCCACCTCGGCCAGCTTGCGCCGCGAAGTTCCCGAATTGCGGATAGACCTGATCATCCACAAATACTCCGGTGCCCTTCCATTTTGGCCAGAATAATCACCCCGGTGTATCCTCCACCTCGGCCAAGTTGTCACATCCTCCCAACGCGTTTCTCGCTTCTGAGAAGTTCGGTGTCTCACTATATGCCCCGTGCACCTTGACTTAGCTCGGCACTGCGTCCGCCAATTACTCCGCAGAGTCCCAGGGACGCGGATAAACTCGGTCCCCCGTAAACACTTCGGCCCGCCAGCGACCCCGGTCCTTCTTGCTTATGGTTCTACCCCGGTGACAACCGAAGCTCCTACCTCGCTCCGGCTGGGGGGAGGGGGCATCTGATAGGGATAACCCGATCAGCTCGGGTCGGGCTAACACCAAAGCCCACTATACCAAAGCCCACCGATCGGCCCGTCACGCACAGGCCCGGCAAGCGCGTAAAGGCCCACTACGCGTAGGCCCAGCAGGCCCAGGAACGCGCGTCGGCCCAGCGAGTGGTTTGTTCCGCGAATCAAGGCCCATGATCTTTTCCCAACTGCCATGCAGATTTGGTGGGCAAAGATTATAGGGATTTAGTTAGGGTTTTGATTTAGTGGTATAAATAGGTGAAAAGAACTCTGATTTAGGGTTCGCACTTTGCATTCTGTAATACGCACTGTAAACTCCACGTTCTAGTAAAAAGGAACACCTCGGCGATTGCCGTTTTCTGCCCGTGGACGTAGATCTCCGGATCGAACCACGTAATTCTTGTGTGTTCTTATATTGTTTACGTAGATTCTTGTTTAATTGTGTGGTTACCGGATTGCGCATTATCACTCCTGTATATCATTTATTTTGTATTTCCTTCCATTCATAAAAAAAACTTGGTTTTGAGTGTTTTTGCATATAATTATAACCAAAATGGATGAAGAATGGAAAAAGAGACGAAGATTGGAGCGAAAAAGGCACAAAAGTAGAAATCGAACAAAACAAAGGGAAAGACTAATTGGCTCACAGTCAGGTCATGCAACCTCGCATGGGTCGTGCGAGCTCTTCCAGTAAATTAGTGATTTTAGGGAGTCGCGCGGTTGGGCTGTGCGACGACTCCCGCACGAGTCATGCGAGCTTTAGCAAATTTCTACATGGGCCAAGTTCATGTTGAGCAATTTTGGCTCATTTGCATGTTTAGGCTCCTAATGTCCTTAAATAACTTTCCTAGTTCATTTCCACGAAACACAATCCATTTGCAAGTTTCCCAAATTTGAAGAGAAGGCAAGGGAGAAAAGGATTTTCAAGGAAGATCAAGATCAAAACATTAGATTTTATCTTTTCATCATTTATTTCTTGTTGAACGTGAGTATGTCTATTAGCAATTACTGTAATGATGATAAGCTAAGTTTATTGTATTTTAGGATTAGAAAGTAGATTATGGGTGATTAGTGATTGTGAACCGATTGGTTGAATCCCGTACTATAATATTTGCTAATTGATTGTTTATTGTTGCTTATTGAATGGTTTCGCCAATCATTTAGCAATTGTTGTTGGTTGAATCAATATTAGAGAGGGGAGATTTAACATTATATCACATCAATTGACATGATTAATCAATAGAAATCCAGAGATTTGAGATAGTCGTGGGAACATAGGCAAGTTAGGAGTTATGTTTAATTGATTGATCAGAGACGGTCATCAATTGAACATAACTGACACATTTTTCACTCGGATAAAGGATTAATAGATTAATGTGATTGTTCCATAATATCTAGTATTCAGTTTAAAGGTTTAATCCATCGAGTTGATATCATTAATTGTCCATAATCAAAATCGACTTCTAATATATTTATCTTCACTTGATTATCTTTGATTACTTGTTATTTACTTCATTTCATTTAGTTTATAGTCTAATTGGTTAATTTGGCTTTTAAAATCCAAAAATCAATTGTCGTTTGTCTAGGTAGCAATTAAGTCATTATGATAGTGGTAGTTCATCTAGCCCAGTACGCCAATCCTTGTGGGATCGACCTTGTACTCGTCACAATATTATAGTAGCACCGTACACTTACGGCTATCACTTAGTATCAAAAAATAAGTGTGAGTCAATACACATAATTGTAGAAATTGTTATGGCCCCTAATTAAATGAAACAACATTGTATTATCTAAAAACCTAATTAATAAACGTTATTATTTTTCTTTAGTTAAATGTTTAAAGAATATTTAGTGATAACACGTCTACAACTGGGATAATCAAATCCGTTTTTGGGCTTCAATTCAGCATTAGAACAAAAGAAAGTTGTTGGGTGCATGGAATTGAAAAAAAAAAAAAATATATGGTTGTAACAACAAATTTTGTGTATAAACACAAAATAATTCGTATAAATTGAAATTATCAAACCAAAATAATTTTTAGGTGCAATCTCTAAAAATCCCTCTGATTCTTCTCTTCAATTGTGTATGCCTTCAAATGCGGAGTTGACTTCTCCGATTTTGAGCTTTGACTTGAATAACGTTGACCCAAAGGCTTGGAAGCTTGATTTTGGATCAAACGGTCTTCTTGAATGAATGTTCGAAGATTGTGATGAATGTCGACGAACACCTTCACATATCTATCTTGGAAACGTCGATTGAAGGGATTCAGCACCTTAATCTCGAATCGGAGGCCGTTTCTTGATGGACTTCTTGAAGAACGCCTGAAGTTGCTTGAAGAATGCCAAAGAACTTTGCTCTGGAATTCTTCACTTGCTTCTTGACTTGTGTTGTTGATGATTTTGGTGGAAAATGAGGCTCTATTTATAGTTGTAGGATGGAGAAAACCCTAATGGGTTTGAGTCTGAACGGAGCGATATGATTGGTCCGTCATAATATCATTATCCATAAGATAATTATTAAAATTAATTTAATTTAATTTAATAATTACTGCAACAACTTGACACATGGAGCATTTTGATTGGTCCGCAATGTCTTGATGTTTATCTTCATCTTCTTGGATAATTACTAAATTAATTTAATGTAATTTAGTAATATCTGCATCATCTTGACACGTGACGGCTTCCAATTGGCCAATAAAATATATAGTAAATCACCAATTAAATTGATCTTTTAACTTAGGATTTATTTAATTAATTCCAAATGTTAAAACAATCAATATACAATTAATTTTCGACTTATATTTTATTAAGTGACCCATTTTAATTGAATGCAAATTTTATGTATCAACAGTGGTGTTTTTCTATGTTATGTGTGAAAAGGCATGATACAAATAATAATTAACCAAAAAGTGAAAAACTCAACTTGAAATAAGAAATATGAGTTTATGTGAATAGGAAAACAACTATTTTTAAAATAAAATTATTCAATATTTTTTTTTTAATTTATCTTAATATTTTTAACGAGTTTTGTGTTATTTAAATACATGTGTTGGCTTGAATAATTGTAATTAATTGAACCATCATAGTTATTCACATAGGTAAAAATGATACAAATTGACCGCGGAATGTAGTTGAGGTTTTAAAATACCTAATCAAAATTTAAATTAAATATCTTAGTACATTATTAAATTATTTAGTTATAAAAAATAATTATTCAATCTGAAATCACATAAGTTAAATTGCATATATAAAAAATAAATAAAGCTAACTACTCCCTCCGTTTCAAGCTAATTGTCCTACCTTGGTCTGGCACGAAAACTAAGAAAAAAACAGATTTTGTGGAATCTTTGACTTTTTCAAATGTAGATTTTGAATGTGGAGATTTTGATAATGGAGATTGTAGGAGAATTTGCCATTTATGGGGTAGGATAATTAGCTTGTGACAAACAAATAAGACAAGTAGGATAATTAGGCCAGGACGAAGGGAGAATTAATTAAAGTGAAAATAAAGAAATTAAATATGTCTGGATCATGTCAAAAGAAGAAAAAAAAAAGTTAAAAAAAAAAAGACATTTCGACTCCTCCAAGTTAAAGGCAGACTCTTTTAATAGGAAATCAGGATTGAGAATGTGTTAACGGAGCAATAAAACAGTGGAATTAGTCGGATCCAGTTTACTAAATATAAAATTTAAATATTACCTGTTGGCTGTTGCTATCTGCAAAGTTGCTTGTGTGAAACATTGAACAGAAATCCTAGGTGTGAAACCTAATTATCGGCAAATAGAAGGACTGAAGATCAATTTTCATCAAAAGTAACCCCGTTAATTCATCGAAAGAACAAACATTTTTCTACACTCTTCCATATACAACTCCAATTAAGGCAAAAAAATGGACCCAAAAGTTGACAAGCTAGTAAGGAGGACAACAATAATAGCCACTGTCACTGCTTCTTATCTTCTGCTTACTGCTGACTATGGACCTCAACCCAACTTTCTTGACCCTGTAAGTGAATTTTTCAACCCTCAGCGTTTGCTGTTTTTGGTCGGTTTCTATTCAATTTGTTGTTTATGTTATTGTTTTCCCTCGTCTATGTGGAGTTTCCACGTATATATATGGGATTTCAAGCGTTGATTGGAAGAGGAAATTGAAGATTAAAATACCGTATTACTGTTGGTGTTGATTAAGTTCATGGGGAAAAGTAATTTCCTACTACTCAAATTGAATTAGGAGTTTGAGAGAAATTTGATCAATGTCTGTTGCTAGAGGAAATTATTCCCCAACTCAACCATATTTAATAATCACAGTAGCTGAAGAATGAATTTGAAATGGTTGATTTATAGAAACTTTGATTGCATATTACTGCTAAGGCCTAAGAGGCGTGCTAAATTGTGAACTCGGGTGGGTTTTCAGGATGAGTTTCGTGGTACTAAAAGACTTGGCTGAGATTTCGTTGTACAACCCCTTTGCTTACATTTTCATCATGTACTGGAATGAGGAACATTTTTGCTCTTAAAATAATGGTAATTTGCATGCATCATTTGAACTTCTAGAAAAGTGGTTGATGTAAGATATACTATGTGCTAAAGGCTAACCTTATCGAAGGCTTCGTGTAGTATTGTTAAGCTCTCTCTTTGTAGGTTATCGTGTGTTTTAAAGTCGCACTAAAACCGCTTTGTGATCTCATTCTTTTTATAAAATTGAGCTATCAGGATGATGCATCAATTGTTGCACCCTCCCATCAACCTACTCGTGTCACAGGCATTAGGGGGAACTTGGAATTTTTTCAACAGCCCCCTGCCTATATAATATGCATAACTATAAACTCTTGATTTCTATTTTATATTAAAAACAGAGAATGCATAATATGATTCTTGAGATTCACCATTTGATGAGCATTTCCTGGTGGAGTGTGTTTGCCTTTATATCTTTCAGTGTTGAATTGGAACCTCTCGATTCTTCTAATTTCTTGTCCGCAGCTTGCTTTTTGTTGTTATTTTCGCATTGTTGGTTGATCGTGGATTGATGGGTATTCACGTGTAGTGATTCTGCATTGAGATCAGCAGTATTGCCTCCCATACTTGAAACCAACCACTACTGTAGTGTTTGGTTTTAGTGATCAGTGAATGCTATTTTCAATTGAGATAATTTAACAGAAAAATGAATGAATGTGTAATTCGTAGTTAAGATGGACACTGGAATCTCGACTGAAATACCATGTGGTTATAATATGTTTGGATTGGAGGATTTGAAATTCAAGCTTTTGAAATTGAAGAAATTCAAATCTATTCGAATCCCTGAAAAATTAGTTTAAAATGAGATCAATCGATTTCAGTCCATGTCCATCCAAACAACCAGAAATAAATTTGCTTGCTACCACAGTGTCACAAATTCTTGAATCCAATTGTAACCTGGATTATTATTTTATTTATCATTTTCTATTTGAGAGGATGAATGCAAAACTGCAAATTGTGCTTTACCATCGCTTGGTTTGATACATTTATGTCCATGTCTTTGGTTATGCCATACTCACATTACCATATGTTTCCATTTTCACCATTGAAATGACAGATAAAAGATGTCATACATTCGGCAGAAAGGTCGGTGAAAGAGTTCATTTTGGGGGCGAAGAAGGAACCTCCACAAGATGAGCCGAGCAAGCTGCCACCCTCTTCTGCAGAAAAACAGTAGTCCCTCGGTAATAGTTTCAGAAATCAGACGGGAGTTGTATAAACCATCAACTGAAAATTTCTCATGTTGAGAACCGTAGTGTAAATCCTTCCCCTTGCAATGATGTCTTGTAGTAAATATCGTGTACTTAAATTTACCATTACATAATACTCTTTAGACTGTCAGTGAATAATTAAATTTACCCTGAACCTACATTCATGAACGAGAATTTTTACTGCAGAATTGTTATGCTTCATCTATCCTCTTCAAGTCTGGATGAAGTTGGGAACATACTAGATGGAAGAAAAGAATGGTGAGAATTATGAAAAGAATTGAACTCTTATATGTAGAATTTATAAGAACACAGTTTCAAACTTTTACTTTTCTTATTCAATCCATTCGACAAATTGGGATAACGAACCGAATTGGTTTGAACAATCACAAAGAGAATGCCGAGATTAAAAAAGACTCTGTGATAAATATATCATAGTTTAATACAAATAATTGCCATCTATCCAATAAATTTAATATAAATTATAATTGAAAATACAAAATAGATTCAATAATATAAACACTAAGAAGAAAAATTATACTAGGTATTTCAGTCATGGCAAAAATTCATATGTGACCGTCACACGGCCGTCACACGGTGTGACGGAAAAGTATCACGTTTATCTGTAAAAGTATCACATTTTTTTTTAAAAAGAGTATCACATTTATCTGTAAAAGTATCAATGTAGTAAAAGTATCACTTTTCCTGTAAAAGTATCAATGTTTTCTGTAAAAGTGTATTCCGTCACACGTGTGACCGTTCACACACAAGACTCACTCTTCATTCATATAGGGGATAATTGGACTGGGATGTCCTCATCCGGATGTGGCATGGGTCATTCTCAACGTATTTCATTTTATATCGGATGGTTCATCCCTCCACATCCACACCCTATTACCTACATCACCTTTTACAATTTCCAACACACATTTCACAAATTTCAATAAACCTTTTACATTTTCCAATGCACATCCTAACTATTATACCCTTAAACTAAAATATTTTTTTGAATGTCCCGTCCATGGATGCGCCTCATCGGACGTTGTACATGCCACTACATCCCAATCCAATTATCCCCATAGTTTTATACGTATCCTTCTTACATCACTACATTTGGATGTGAAATGTTTATTAGTGGATGTTAGAAATTGGCTTTGGAAGATTGATGTTGACCAATCTTTGAGTAATTCTAATTTTGTGTTCCCTCGGATAGAATTGGAATTTAGTTGATTTATTTTATGAATTTAGTAGTATGTTCTAAAATCCAATTTCTAGTGAATGAGAAATTAATGCCTAAATTTAGCAACTTAAACTTGGAATAATTGAAGAGTGGAAGAGTATGAGGGAAATTTGTCTACTTAGGAAAAGAGGCACACTTTGCATCATCTCAAGGAGCCTTAAAGTTCTAACAATTCGGTCCAACAAGGTGCTCGATGGGCTCCAAGCGGCACGGATCAGGGTGCAATAATGTGGCATGCTTCCGGGGAAATCCAAACATGTTGAACATGTCGTGTTGACCCACGGACATACAAAGCGGGTCAGGTCAGCGACCGGGCGTACAATTCCGACAGGTGGGCGCAATCGCACTGATCCATAAACTCTATAATTGACCCCCGGGATTTCCATTACATTTTATTCCAACTACAATCTGCATATATCATTTTCTACAATTGTGGTCTTTGAGTCTTCAAGAAAGTTTCGAGTATCAAGTAGTTCGCTAAAAAGCTCTAGCTTCCTCTTGATGCGATCCTAAACTAAAAGACGTTGTATATTGGGGGAATTGTCATAGTTCATGAGCACTAAGTACACAGGGCATTATCATCTCATTGTTAGAGAGAGTTCAACTCTTGCTTCGACTTACCAGTCCTATTTTACAGATTCATTTTCAAATACATTATAATTTTTCCAACAATAGTAAGACGATTTTTTTTGTATTTAAAAATGGCAACCTACACTGTTTCAGCAGCACCGTTTCACGCAAAAAGACTGGTGAAGTTAAATGAAATTGAATTTAAAGGTGGCTACAGAAGATGTTGTTCTACTTGACAACTCTCAATTTGGTTCGTTTCTTGAAAGAAGACGTACCTATCTATCCTGGAGAAGATGAAATGACGAGCAAAAGAGGACGGCGTTGGACACATGAAATCAACTACATCCTAAATGGTGTAGACGACTCCCTATACAATGTCTACATAGTTACTAAAACAACTAAAGAGTAGTAGGACTCGCTAGAGAAGAATGCCAGGATGAAGAAATTCACCGTTGGAAGGTTCTTGGACTTCAAGATGGCGGATTCCAAGATGGTCTTGGATCAAGTCCGTGGTTTGCAATTGATCTTGCATGATATACACGCCGAAGGAATGCAACTAGGTGAATCTTTCAAAGTAGCTGCTATCATAGAGAAGCTACCGCCTCTGTGGAAGAATTTCAAGAACTATCTCAAGCACAAACGTAAAAAAATAGGGATTGACGAGGATAATCGAAAGTCTAAAGTCAAAGGATGTATCCGTTCATTCATAAGTCAATTCGCCAAGTCATATTCAATGTGTTTGTTAGTGTCTATGTGATAGTGGGAGATATGGTGTATTGAGCTAGGTCATATAGAGCTTGTCAATGTTGACGACCTTCAAGAAGTGTCTTCCTAGCAGTGTCAACACATTCAACTGTTTTGGGGGCCTTCCACTCCTCCCAAGTGGATACGTCAATTCCTAGCCATTTTGCAATTGAAGTTAACTTCCCCCCAATCCATATTTTACCTTTCTCTTTTTTAGCATCTACTTCGAGTTGATCAATCAGGTGAACTCACATATTGCATGGCTTAGCTTTCACCATGCACCACATAATGAACGACTTATTGTCACGTACTTTCTCATTACAACTTCTTGCACATACTTTATGAGCTAAGCCTCTTTGAATGTACCAAAACACTGGATTTCATATCTCCCAATAAGCATCTTCTCGTTCATCATGTTGTACTAGTTCTTTTGTGATGTATACTAACTTGTTCTGGAACCCTTGCTTGACATAGTCAAGGGGTTCGATATAAGCCCCTGAACACTTGACTAAATTTCGTCCAAGTCGGTGCCGGTCAACTCATAGTTGGTACTCCTTCCGTCCCGCTCAGTTTTGTACACTTTCTGTTTCGATCCGTCCCATTTAGTTTTACACACTCTTAAAAAGGAAATTTCTCTTACAATCTCCACCTTTGAAAAAAGCCAACTAAAAAGTAAAAAATAGTTTTTTTCTTAATATACGTGCCCGTCCCTACGTGCAAAACTGAGCGGGACGGAGGGAGTATTATTTAGTCGAAATTTGATTGGCACAGGTATATTCATGACTGCGTCTCTTGGGACCTCGAGTGTGCTCCTTATTTCCATAGTGATTCTTGACTGTGTAGACCACTGACCTTGCATTGCAGTCCCTCATCCACAACGATTTGCCCATACATCATCACAAATGATCAATTTCGTCATTGTCTCATCATCATCATACTAAGGGCGTGATATTCCAATTCCATCAGTCTACCCACAATAATACATTTGGTCTAACGCTTCCAAAATCACTTCATACCGTTCTTTTGACAATATTTCTCTCTTTTTTTTCAGTACTTTCTCTTCTTCGTTTCCATTCATCCTGCATATAGACACATTTGCGGTATCTAATCCAATAAAGTTATTAGCTGGTTTGGGTAACTGCTTTCACATTTACTTCCTTCACAATCTGACTCTACTTCTGCACACTTCTTGTCATATGACAATCCTCATTACTACTAGATTTTTTCTTAATTGGAAAAATAACCTCTTTACTAAATGAAGGTGCACAAAAATAAATACATCATTGACTTAGGAGCCCATCTTACGACTCAAAAAACATATTGCTGGAATTAGGGGTCAATCTTACGACTCTCAAGCCCTACTCGAAAGACAATCTTACGACTTAAGAGGTATCATATTAATAAGTCCGAAGGCGAACATACATATCAAGTACAAGTTCAATAGTATAAAAAAAATCATGTACTTACAAATATCCCAGTTACCCACCTTTTATGCTTGCTTTGAAATAAGTAGGTAAGTCGCGTGTGTACCGTGGTCCGATCCGTACTATACCTAGCACATGTTGTTTCATATTTTTTTATTACTTATCTGGCTTAGTATATTAAAAATAATTAAGTGTGGTACATTATCCTTGAAGTATATCTATTTTATTACAATCTTTAATACAAAAGCCAAGTTACTATAAATTCTAGTCATAAATCAAAAGGCCTAATGATTCGTTAAATTTAAATTACAAATAGCATACTAAATATTTAAAATTTATTACTAACACTAACTAACATGCATCTTAAGTAACAACTACTTAACATAAACTAAGAAAATAATTAAATTTCTAAATCTACATAAATTAAGAAAATACTTAAATTTTTAAATCTGTATAGACTATATAAAAGAAAATAAGAAAAGAAAACTATTAAAGAAGACATACCTAAAAAAAGTTTACACTAACAACAACTCTTCAAATCGCCGATCCGAACGTTGTTAAAAATAAACTAACGGTCTCCTCATTAAAGGAATCCCATTATATAATATAATATTTTTTTTTTTTGCTTGTGTTTTTTTTTTTTATATAGAATAAACGATGTAATCCTTTTTATAGGAAAAACGTAAACATTTTATGTAATTTATTTCGATGTGGGATTAAAATGTAAGTTCTAAATAGTTCCTATTCATCTATATTATTTCAAATGTTAACTTATTAGTTTACTAAATTTAGTATATGTATGTTTTTTTACTATCATTAGTATAGTCATATTATACTATTATTTTATTATCATATGATACGTATATTATATATATACATATATATATATGTACATTTTAATGCTTATATATATATTCTATATTTGTATATGTACATATATGTTTAATTATTTATTTTATTTTATATTTTAAAAATAACTACATTAGATTCAACATATATTATTATTATTATTATTATTATTATTATTATTATTATTATTATTATTATTATTATTATTATTATTAACTTGATACTATTTTTGGATTTCTATATCTTATATTTTTAATTCTTATCTTTTAAGTGCTAGGAGTGCAGTTGACCTGGTACATCCCGATGATACTTATTTTCTAAAAGAAAAACATAAATAAAATACTTTTGCAATTCAAAATGAAATAAGATTGTGTAAAAATATTATAAAATGCATGGAATATCTTTAGTGTATTTAGAGGATCGGAGCATTACATTCTCCCCTACTTTAAAAAAAAAAAAAAATCCTCGAAATTCTACTTAGTTAGGTTAGGATATTTAGCTAAGATCTCATCTTCTCGTTCCCAAGTGGCTTCTTCCTTTCCATGCCTACTCCATTGCACTAATACTAAGGGAATCTCTTTATTCCTTAGAGTGTGGACTTTTCTCTCTAGTATGGTAATGGGGCTTTCTTCATAAGTGAGATTTTTATTGACCTCCAGATTCTCATGATAAATAATATGACTCGAATCTGGGATGTACTTCCTAAGTACTGATACATGAAAGACGTTGTGGATATTTGTAGGTTCTGGCGGTAGTGCTAATCTATAGGCAACATCTCAAATTCTATCTAGGATCTCAAATGCACCAATATATCTAGGTTTCAACTTCCCTCTCTTTCCAAATCGTATTACTCCCATCATTGGTGTCATCTTGAGGAAAACTTTATCACTAATATTGAATTGTAGATCTTTCCTTCGCGTGTCAGCGTAAGATTTATGTTGATCCTAGGCAGCCTTGATTCTTTCTCGGATTTTAGTTACTACTCCTATGGTTCTCTCAATGATCTCAGGGTCTAGGATCTTTCGTTCTCTAACTTCATCCCAGTAAATCGGCGATCTATATCTTCTTCCATAGAGTGCTTCATATGGTGCCATTTTATAGTAGCTTGGTAACTGTTATTATAAGAAAATTCTACTAGTGGTAAATACATTTCCCAGTTTTCTCCGAAATCCAGTACGCAAGCTCTAAGCATATCCTCGAGCGTCTGTATTGTTCTTTCTGATTGTCCAACAGTTTGTGGATGGTATGATGTGCTGAAATTGAGCTTTGTCCCAAGGGCTGTTTGTAGACTTTTCCAGAATTTGAGATGAAACGTGTATCTCTATCCGAAACTATGGTCACTGGTACTTAATCTAACAATTTTGTCTATGTATTGTTGAGCAAGTTGATCCATGCGAAGCGTCATCCTTATTGGGATAAAGTGTGTTATCTTCGTAAGTCTATCGATGATCACCCAAATAGCTTCATTCTTTTTTGTTGTTCGTGGTAGCCTAATAATGAAGTCCATTGCTATGTGCTCCCACTTCCACTCAGGAATCTCTAAAGGGTGTAAGAGCCCAGATGGTCGCTGGTGCTTTGCTTTGACTTATTGGCACGTCAAACATCTTTCCATGTATTGCCCTATTAATCGTTTCATATTTCTCCTCTAATAGATCTCTTTTAGATCCTTGAGCATTTTATCCCTCCTGGATAAGCTGTGTATGGGGTGTTGTGAGCTTCTTCAAGAATTTCTTTTCTTACATCATCATCCTTGGGCACGCATAGTCTTCCTTTGTATGTTAGATTCCCTTCTGGTGTTACAAAGAACCCCTTGATGGTTCCTGCGATAGCCCGGTCCTTCATTTTGAGGAGGAATTTGTCAGTCTTTTGTGCTTCCTTTATTCGTTCTCTCAAGGTAGGTTGTATGGTTAATGTTGCGATCACAGCGGTAGTATGGCCTAACTTTACAAAATCTAGATTTAACTTAGCAAACTCTATTAGTAATAGTTTTTTTTTTTTTTTTTTTTTTTTTTTCTTTTTTTGGGTGTTGGGAGAGTGGCCATATGACCTCCATTTTTCCTGCTAAGTGCATCAGCCACGAATTTCGCCTTGCCTGGGTGATAATGGATGGTGCAGTTATAATCCTTTACTAGTTTCAGCCATCTTCTTTAGAGCATGTTGAGTTTCTTTTGAGTGAAAAAGTACTTTAGACTCTTATGATCTGTGTAGATTTTGTGTTTCCTACCATAAAGATAATGACGCCATAATGCATGAACAACTGCAGCTAGTTCAAGGTCATGTGTAGGGTAGTTTAGTTCGTGGGGCTTTAATTGTCTTGAGGCATATACAACGACTTTTTTGTGTTGCATCAAAACACATCCTAATCCTAATTTTGAGGCATCTGTATAGATGAAAAATCCTTGTGATCCGTCAGGGATAGTTAGAACAGACGCAGTTATGAGTCTCTGCTTAAGTTCTTGGAAGTTTTTATTGCATTTGTCAGTCCAATGGAATTGGTTGTTCTTCTTCGTCAATTGAATCAAAGGCCTAGCAATTTTTGATAAATCCTGAATGAACCTTCTACAGTAACTGGCTAGACCTAGAAAACTTCGTAGTTCATTCACATTCTTTGGAGCTTTCCGATTCATCACTGCTTCAACTTTGGCGGGATCCACTTCGATTCCTTAGGCCGTGATAATATGGCCTAGAAAAATAACTCGATCTAACCAAAATTTGCATTTGCTAAATTTAGCATAAAGCTTCTCTTACCGTAAAGTACTTAATATAACTCTAAGATGCTTCTCGTGTTGTTCTTTATCTCTTGAGTATACCAGAATATCGTCAATGAAAACTATGACAAATTGGTCTAGGTATGGATGGAATATCCTATTCATCAAATCCATAAAGATTGATGGTGCATTGGACAATCCAAAAGGCATTACTATGAACTCATAATGTCCATATCATGTTCTAAAAGTTGTTTTAGAAATATCACATTCTTGACCTTAAGTTGATGGTAGTCTGATCTTAGATCTATTTTTGAGAACACGCTTGCTCCTTTTAGCTGGTCAAAAAGATCTTCTATTCTAGGCAAGGGATACTTATTCTTGATTGTTAGGCGGTTGAGTTCCTAATAATCTATGCACATTCTGAGAGATCCATCTTTCTTCTTCATGAACAACATAGGGGCTCCCCATGGAGAGACACTTGGCCAGATGAACTTCTTGTTCAGTAGCTCTTGAAGTTGTATTTTTAGTTATTGTAATTCCTTAGGTGCCATTCGATAAGGTGCTTTAGATACAGGTGCAGCTCCTGGCACTAAATCTATTGTGAATTCGACATGTCGATTAGGAGGTAGTCCTGGCAACTCATCAGGAAACACGTCCACGTAATCTCTCACCGTTGTTATGTTTGTAAGTGTAACTCCTACAATCTTATTTTCCATGATATTCACAAGGTAACCTTCATTTCCCTTTTTCCGTAGCATTTTTACAGCCTTCGTTGCTGGCACAACACGTGGTCTGGTATTAGTTTTGGTCCCGTAAAGTGTGAATTTAGATCCTATCGAAATCTATTTCATGCTCAAAACATCGGATTGTTGTCTTATTTTTTGTCAACCAATCTATACCTAAAATAACATCAAAACATCTCATCTCTAGTACGTATAGATTGGCTTCCATTTATTGGTTACCAATTAAAAGTTTTACACCACTCACTGTATCCTTAGTCCTAATAGTCTTTCCTGAGGGAATGCTTACTGTCAATTCATCCCCATTAGTATCACAATTCAAGCCTAATTTCTCCTTAAAGTTTTCCGACATAAAAGAATGTGATGCACCAGTATCAAATAAAACATATGCTGGAACATTGAACACAAGTAGCGTACCTGCCAAAGTTTCATTCTCCTCAGTTAATTCTTCTTGTCTTAGGGCAAAAACACGTCTTCCATGTTTCCCTATCTGGTGCATTAATATTTTGTGGTGCCTTGGTCTGCACGGTAAGGCATTCCCAATATCTACGTCCTGGTTGATGACACTTGTAACAAACATTCTTTCCAACCAAGCATTCTCCGTAGTGGTGTTTATTGCAGTTAGGGCATATCAGGATTGCATTTTGGTCCTAATTTTTCCCCTTGGGTTTGTCCTCTTCATAATATGGTTAGTCTTATCCCTATCTCTAGAATCCCATTTTCCTTTCCCAAGTTGATCTTGAGGTTTTTTTATTGTATTCCAAATTCTGGCTAAGGGATACAATGTGCGCTCGTTTAAACGTTTCATGATATGCAGGTAATTTTAAATCCGACACGATGCCTCCAATTTCTAGACGTAAACCCTCTCCTAATGTCTAGATTTTCTCTCATCCAAATCGACTAAGTGTGGAGCATACTTAGATAATTGATTAAAGCGCCTTTCGTACTCCATTACTGGAAGGGTTCCTTGTCTTAGGTTTACGAACTCAATTTTCTTTTAGTCATGAATAGCTTGTGGAAAGTAACGATCCATCATCATATTTTTAAAATCATTCCAGGTCATATTTTGCTTTTGCTCATTCGTCATTGTTCGCTCGTGTGACTTCCACCAGTGCCCGGCATCTTCTACAAGTTGAAATATTGTGCATGAAACCTTTTGATTTTCAGTTGACTCCATGTGGTCAAAGATTCTTTCAAGATTAGGAATCCATTCCTCAGCGACCAGGGGTCCTTCCTTGCTTTTGAATCTTGGCGGCAAAAAACGACGAAATTTCTCTACAACGCATTAGTATTAACACCCTAGTTTGGTGGATTAAGCGTATTTTGATTAGCTGGTATTTGTTGTATCAGTCCCTGCAGAGCGTTTAGGAACTCACGTGTGAAATCCGCTCCTTGTACTTCAACAACAGGTGGAGGTTGCCTCTCGGCCTCTGTTATAAAAATCCCCGATTAGCTCCGATTACTCCCCGTCTAGGCGCTAGGCTCTCATTGACCGCCTACATTTATTTTCCGATTCCTCCCCGCCTAACTACGTCTATGTCCCGATTAGTCCCGCCCAGACCCCGATTAGTCGCTAGGCCCCAATCCACCGCCTAACTAGCGCCTAACGACTTTTAGAACATTGCTCTCGGCAGCTGGCCCGACAAAAGGCTCATTTTCATTTTGAACCTATTTACGTGGTCTTTCTCGTGCTGCCATACTTTTATGCAAAAAGAAATATCACTTAATTATATACATATACCTTTTATTTAACCCATTGACTAAATTACGAGCAAGTCATATATTTAACAGGGGGTTAATTATAGCAACCACACCAAACTATCAACGTTTTTGCACATAAACAACTGAACTTTGTTTTTGTGGCACTTATACATATAAACTAAATGGGTTTTGGCATATACAACACCAAACTTATTTTCCATAATTTTTTGCCGGAATTCCATGTGTAACTTGCGCGTTATAAATTTTTAAGAGTTTTTTTTTTTTGTTTTGTCCAAACACATTTTTTATTAGGTAGAGGAGCCGCTCATCTTCAACAATGGAGGTTCTAGATATTAGGAGAGAGAACTATTGATGATTCAAAGAAATTATTATGGAAAAGAAATGTGTGAAATAATTTTACACTTTTAGCATACTAAAAAGGTTTTTTGTTTATCTACTAATTGAAAAATAAGTTTGGTGGTTTATCTGCAAAATTCGTACAGTTTATATGTATCAATGCAACAAAAAAAAGGTTAGTGGTTTATGTGTAAAAACACTGATAGTTTGGTGGGGTTGCTGCAATTAACCATTTAATAGGTATTGAGTTTAAGAACTTACTAATATATGCAATAATTACAATATGTTTAGTACTTAACCCTTACAAGTGAAAGGTTAGGGTATTATGTACACACAAAATGTCAACTGGTCTATCATGCTTTTAGGAGCAAAAAGAAAAGCATGATAAAAAGATAACCTATATACACTCCTAACAAAAAAAAGTCGGAGTACTAAACATCACTATATACAATAATAAACAACTATTTCTATATATACATCTATCGAGTGTCCAACTATGTCAAAACTAATTATTAGGGCCTGCCTGGTTTTCCGCTGGTGGGGTACGCACAAGACGGTCTTTAGCTTGTCTGCTCTTTTCAAGTGTCGATTCTACAGACTCGTTAGGTTCGCTCTCTTCCGAAGGTTCCTCATCTTCTTCTATTATTCCGGCCTCCTCAAGCTACAACCTCGCATACTTTCGATAAATTCTGCCAATTCTTTGGCACGCCTAGCAAGTTGTTCATTAGCGAGAGCCTCTGAACGTTTGCTAGCTGCCACTTCATTATACCACTCAACTCTGTGCTTTTGATCTTCAACTCTTTGTTCCATCCTATCTGTCGTAGCTAGATACCTTTGTCGATTATTTACCGCTACTGCCATGCGGAGACCAAAGCGCTTATAATCGATCGCCGGTGAATGAGTAGGGTCTATGGTAAGCATACTAGCGTAAATCTGACGAGTATATGCCCTGATGGATGGCAAAATCGTCGCTTTCAAATGTACTGTAGCATCATACTCGGAAATATAATGTCCCTCACGAATCGCATCATTACACCGTCTTTGTAGCATAACAATATACTTTTTTATATCCTGGTGCACGCCTTGCCTAGACCTCTGATAAATAGACATAGCAAGTGATGGAACATCTCTAGGGGCAAGTACCCTATGCCTTAATGTTACTTGTTTTCTAGTTGTTTCTTGGAATGAGTCATCCTATCATAAAGAAAAAAAATATGGATCAGAACTCTAATTTGGCTTCATAGTGGTAAAATTTTAAGGACACGTCACAAACATCTTATTATGTTATAAATCGTAAATACGAAGTAAAATATTTTCAAATCGTATAAAATTTAAATTGAAATATACATATCTTAGAGCAAGTGTGAATCTGTTGGCAAAGTCACGGTTCCCTTGATTTTATTTTTGAAAAAAAAAAATATACAGAAAAGTAGACCCGCTCTAGATACCACTCTGTAGCGCCCCAATCCCGTTAATTCGGGATCGAAGTGGTACTAAATTTTTCTTTTCTTTTATTTAAGTAGTAAATCAGATCAAGTGCAAAAGTTTGACATAAATTATTTATCAAATAAAAGCAGATATTTTATTGACAATAAAACACTGCAGAAACATATTTACGCAAGTGGTTTCAAAATTTCTAAGTAAAAGAAAACACCCAGATTTAATGACACAAAAGCTTATTTATGTACATAGATGAGGCAAAAACATCTTAAAGTTGCGGGTAGAAAAAGAAACCCCGGTGACCCTTGCCGCAACAGCCCCGCCACGTCGCTCAGCTAACCTGAAGATTTGTAATTAAGGGTATGAGTATAAACTCAGTGGGAACTTTGTAAGCAGTTATACTAAATGAAGGTGCACAATAATAAAAACATCCTTGACTTAGGAGCCTATCTTACGACTCAAAAGTCATATTGCTAGACTTAGGAGCCAATCTTACGACTCCCACGTCCTACTCAAAAGTCAATCTTACGATTTAAGAGGTATCATTTTAATAAGTCCGAAGGCGAACATACATATCAAGTACAAGTTCAATAGTATAGCAAAAATCACGTACTTACAAACAGCCCAGTTACCCGCCTTTTATACTTGCTTTGAAATAAGTAGGTAAGTCGCGTGTGTCCCGTGGTCTGATCCACACTATACCTAGCACATGTTGTTTCAAAAAAATTTATTACTTATCGGGCTTAATATTTTAAAAATAATTAAGTGTGGTACACTATCCTTGATGTATATATATTTTATTACAATCTTTAATACAAAAGCCAAGTTACTATAAATTCTAGTCATAAACCAAAAGACCTAATTATTCGTTAACTTTAAATTACAAATAACATTAATAAATATTTAACATTTATTACTAACATTAACTAACATGCATCTTAAGTAAAAACTACTTAACATAAACTAAGAAAATAATTAAATTTCTAAATTTATATAAATTAATAAAATATTTAAATTTCTAAATCTCTATAAACTATATAAAAGAAAATAAGAAAAGAAAACTATTAAAGAAGACGTACCTAAAAAAAGTTTACACTAACAACAACTCAAATTGCCGACCCGAAGGTTGTTAAAAATAAACTAAGGGTCTCCTAATTAAAGGAATCCCATTATATAATATAATGTTTTTCTCTCTCTTTTTTTTTTTTCCTTGTGTGTTCTTTTTTCTTATAATAAACACCATAATCCTTTTTATAAGGAAAACGTAAACATTTTATGTAATTTATTTCGATGTGGGATTAAAATATAAGTTCCAAACAATTTCTATTCATCTATATTATTTCAAAGGCTAACTTATGTTTTTTACTATATTTAGTATAGTCATATTATACTATTATTCTATTATCATATGATACGTATACTATATATATACATATATATGTACTTTAATGCTTATATATGTATATATTTCATATTTATATATGTACATATATGTCTAATTATTTATTTTATTTTATATTTTAAAAATAACTACATTAGATTTAACATATATTATTATTATTAATTTTTTTTTTATTATTTTTTTAAAACTTGATACTATTTTTTTGTTTCTACATCATATATTTTTATTTCTTATATGTTCAGTGCTAGGAGTGCGGTTGACCTGGTACATCGTGATGATACTTATTTTTTAAAAGAAAAACATAAACAAAATACTTTTGCAATTCAAAATGAAATAAGATTGTGTAAAAATATTATAAATGCATGGAATATCTTTAGGCCCGATTTGGATGGAGTGATTTGATTTGTCAAGGGATTTAAAATGAATAGATTTCAAAATCCTTAGATTTGAAATTCATGGACTTGAAATCCCTTGTTTGGATTTATGGTGGATTTGTGATAGGATTTTAAATCCAAAATTTTTAAATCCATTGTTGGGCAAAAGAACTAATACAACATTTATAAAATTTAGTGTTTTTCTTTAAAGTTTAAACTAACAATTTATATTTTTTATTAAATAAAATAATATTTATCTCCATCTAAATTACCGAACAATTTTTTCCAATTATATATATACACACATATATACATTTTATATCCCAAAAAATTATTGGAAGCATTTCATTGAAGATAAAAGAATAAAAAAAAAAAATACTAGGAGCATTACATTGGAGAACGAGAGGGGGAGATAGCGCGATAGGGAGAAGAGAAGAAGAGAGAGAGTGGGGGAGGAGAGAGAGAGAGAAAGAGAGAGAGAGAGAGAGAGATATGAGGAGAGAGGGATTTGTAAATGACTACATTTGTCAAATGATTTGAAATCTACCAAAATATAGTGTAAAATGGTGAATCTCAAATCTTGGATTTCTAATTGGGTTGATTTAAAAATCTGAATTTACAAATTCACTCATTTAGTATTTTATCCAAACACATGGAATGAATTTGATAATGAATTTATAAATCCATAACACAAATCCCTCCATCCAAATATGACCTTAGGATATTTAGAGGGTCGGGGCATTACAGAATCCATGGTGTTGCGAATAAAATGCATTTTGAGTTCCTCACCAGCCTCTGCTAGAACACCTCTTTGCATCAATTTTTGACTACCCTCTATGTCTTCCTCTGCACCGTTGCTTCTGAGTTCCCTTCTTTGTGGATCTCTGTCAACCTCAACGGAATACCGATTAATTCGATCTCAAAACGTAGTGGGCAAGATTCTCATAAGAGAATTTCATTCAACTAGACCACTCGAACTATCTCGTCCTCACCTCCAAAGCTAGAAAGGTTGACAACTTCCTTTTAATTTTTAGTAAAACAAACGTAAAAATTCACGTCATTATATGACCCAATATTTTAGTTCCGGGCTCCATCTCAACAACTGGAGCCCAAATTTAGTCCATGTGTATTAAATTGAAAAGAATTAAAAGATGGTGTATTTACATATTAAAATTAAAAGATCATGTTATATTTAATAATTGACCAAAAAATCATGTATTTTTACGTTATTAAATCTTATGTATTTGATATCTTGAAAGTGAACTCTACGAAATGAGCGCCCGCAAGAAATAGCAAAGTTGTCAACAAGAAAACTTGAGGGATGAGGATTCAGTGCAGTACTGCACACTATACAGTTTGGAAATAAGCGTTCCCCTGTTTATTATTCTTTTTTATACTTTTTTTTTTATTGCAAAACATTGACATTTAGTGCATCTACACGTGTAGTAATTGCACTGAATCTGTATCCAAATTTGAGGGGGAATTTTTATTATTTAAAACTGAATTTGAAATAGAAATTAACAAAGAAAAACCAATAATGCAAGCAACCATGAAGATCAACGGACTGATATGCAGTGTGGGACAAACTCTGAACATAAATTATTAGCTCATGTTTTCAATTTAACTTAAATTAGATTAAGTTTTTTTGTAAACATATATGTTCCATTAAAATTGTTATTCGATTTTAAATTTCTAGGTTATATTGTTGACATCTAACTTAATCATTAAATCAAATTAAACATTATAGATTACTTACCAAAATGAGAAAAGTGGAGATCATAGTTATGTGCAAAATTTTCATAATATCTATAATCTTACATTATTAATTGCATAATTTTTTTTAAAATAATTTAGCATGGGTTTGGTAATTAATTTTCAATCTTCAAGATTCGACTCCGCAAAGTAATTGAATGATATACGATCTCCAAATGTCAAATCTAATTATAATTTGTTAAAATAAAGTAATAAGTAAAGAATTGGTTCTTACCTGCTATGACAGGTAAAAGGTGTAATTGTATGAATACACCTTGTGAAATCAAATTATCGAACAAAACAAAAGCAACTAAACTTCTCCAACAATGGAGGGGAGAAAAAAGAGCGCAATTTACAGAACTCAAAAATAGCAAAGAGAGAGGAGGAGAAGAACAACTTGCAGCTTAAATTAAAAATAAATAAATGAAAAACAAAAAGAACCCACAGGGGGCATAATTAACCGTCCTTACATTTCCAAACATGTGTGTAAACCTGAGTCACATGTCAACTGTTTCCAACTACCTATCCACAATTCCTTTCTCACCTAAAACTAAAACCTTCAACACACACACTGCGATGTTCATGTTCTTCAACCCCATTCTCCAAACCCTAATCACAAATGACAAATCCAATTCACCACTCTGCAAAACTATCTCCATCTTCTTCTTCATCTTATTCTTCCCAATTCACCCCAAGAACCCTCTTCAAATTCCACCACTCACCCCTCCCCAATCCCTCCAACAAACTCAAATTCCTCTGCTGCCAACCCTCTAAACCCTTCAACTCTCCCCCCAATCGGGATTCAGCCCTTCTGTCCATTCTCCTTGCTATTCCCGATTGGGCCGACAGGAACCAAGAACTAGGCATGAAGAAGAAAAGATCCTTGTACGAGCACCAGAATTGGGTCCAGCATCGGAGCTCTTTAAGACACGTGCGCCACTTCTTGTCCAGCTTGAGTTCGCGCGTGATTCTGTCCTTGGTTCCGCCTGTCATTGTGTTTACTTCCGTTGCAGTGGTCATTGCTACTTACAATTCAGCTGTTTCGGTGCATTTGCTGCCTGAATTTTTCCCCATTTTGAGGGCCTCTTCTCTTCCTTATCAGCTCACAGCCCCCGCTCTCGCGCTGCTGCTGGTTTTTAGGACAGAGGCGTCTTATTCGAGGTTCGCGGAAGGCAAACAGGCTTGGACTAAAGTTATTGCAGGGACTGAGGATTTTGCTAGGCAAGTTATTGCTAATGTGCGGAGCCCTAATGATAAACTTCTTAAAAGGGCCATTCTGCAGTATATTATGGCATTCCCTGTTTCTCTCAAGGTTTCTTTTTACTGCCAGTTTCTGCTTTTCAATTTCAACTGCATAACTTCTCTGGTGTATATAGTGGTGGAATATTTATTTGGTTCGGTTTTGTTAGTGGTAAGAACTCGTGGAATGTAATGGAATAGTCTATACTCTGAGGTGTAGAATTGTTGTAAAAGTTAGTAGATGTTTGAGATTATTTGATTTAAGAACTGAAACACGCGATCTGAATGCAGTGTCACATCACTTATGAGTCGGATATTGCACAAGATCTTAAGAATTTAATGGAGGTGGATGATCTAGCAGTAGTTCTGAGTTCAAAACACCGCCCTCGTTGCATCATTGAGTTCATCTCTCAAAGCCTACAGTTGCTTGACATGGATACCACTAAACGGCAGATCTTGGTAATTTTCTTTCTTAGGGAATTTTTGTTAGCTATTTATGAAGAGGTAACAATGATTTGTTGTATTGGGCGTGCAGGAATCAAAACTTGGTTGTTTCCACGAGGGAATTGGGGTGTGTGAAGAGCTGATGGGCATACCTATCCCTCTATCATACACTCGATTAACCTCAAGATTTCTAGTCCTTTGGCATTTTACCCTTCCAATCATTCTTTGGGATGATTGTCACTGGATTGTTGTACCTGCCACTTTTATCAGTGCTGCTTCTCTATTTTGCATTGAGGAGGTAACTTTTCATCGACTTTCCTGCATCTCCAATTGACATATATTTACATTGTGATTTAAGTTGAAGAGAGTCTGCAGGTTGGTGTTCTGATTGAAGAGCCCTTCCCAATGCTTGCTCTCGATGAGCTATGCCATAGGGTTCAGAGGAATGTAGAGGACATTTTAAGGAACGAGAAGCAGATTCAGGCTCGTGTGAATGAAAATAGAAAGAGTGATCGTGGTAAGAAACACTCCCCGAATGGATGGCCCGACCGACAGCCTAATTGAGAAGATAAATTAGTTTACATGTTAGATGGATACGAGTATAAAGCATAGCGTAAAGAAACATGTTTCAACTATGTATATATGTGTTTCGATTACTCTGATCTTCTTGCTGGTCAAATATTACTACTGTCAGCAAGCCAGCAACAATCATAGAGGTCTGGACTGATTATTTGGTGAAGGTGGAGTTGAACCAGTGAATATCATAAATTTCGAGGTAAATCAATCCTAAGTATATCCTCAGAGCGCCTAAAAGTCCAGCAAAATCTAAATACTCGATGCATTGAATTTATTTTATTTTCGGGAACAATAGAAGATGTTATATAACAACTAGAATGAGGATAATTATTGTCGTATTCTACTAACTATGTGTCTCCATTACCGCTAGACTAATCCAGGACGTGAAACAAAAGCCTCAATCTAATGCGGAGGGGCTCGAGATTGCCAAAGAACCAATTGAAGAATAAGAGGGTGTGGAAATCAAAATTTCATATCAAACAAGTCAAAAAGAAGAGCGATGTCTTCGGCTATTGAAGAAATGCTTGCTTTGAATGGTCTTCGTAGAGCTATCTTTTTGCAATATCATTATCATTAATCCCCAAATGTACCTGCTTCCAATCTGATTTAAAAGCTGCAACAAGAGTGAAACGAATAGCTTAAAGTATAAAACTCCACTGGATTGGGGGAAACATTCCTAGAGATTGCGCAAGCAGCTTCAAGTCTTATGTTCTCATCATGTGCTATAATGTCAAATCCCGCCTTCAATTTCGCATAAAAGGTAGAAGAATACCTTTGCCTCCCACCCATAGTTAATGCCTTGCTCGGAAGAAGAATTGTTAGAGCGGAATGTTCCACGGTCTTATTGATGTATCAGCTGACTATATTCTGGTCATTCAGAGACGGGCCCATCAATAATTTCCTTTTCAGTAATTCGCTTATTATCAAAGATCCACGAGTTTCTTGATTTCCTTTACCACCAAAGAATATACGTAGGGAGTTGAATTCGATCTGTGATATCCATGACAAAATTGGAGCAGATTTGATTCCACTAATGTGAAAAAGAAATGTTGTCCCACTGAAGATCAATTCATATTGTGGGAGATATTTTTCACACAATTCTAGATATTTGACATTGAAAAGATAAATGCTCCAGCGTCTCCGGTTCCTCCCCACACATAGGACATTTTGGTGATCATTAACCCCATGACTTGCAAGCATTACTTTGGTAGCCAAAATATTTTGGAAAATGCTAAACATGCAGAATATGCCCGGGCAGGGAAAATATATATATATATATATATCATCTTCTAATTAAAATTACAAATATAATTGATAGCTATCATAAGATCAAATTTTAATGTTAACAATCATTTTGAAGTGATCTTAAAAACTGACCGATTTTTAATTTATTTTTTGGAGTTTTTAATGTTAAATTTGAATCACCACCTTCACAAATAAATGTTCATTAATAATTCTTAAATGCATTTAAAAAAAAATTGAATTTTAAGAAAAAAAATTCTGCCCAAATATTTTTATCCAATTTACTGCAGGGTTTTAACCAACTATTTTTCGGTCAGGCTGGTATAATCCTAGCTCTCCATTCATCTTTTTCTTGTAAAAAAAAATATAATATATTATACAATTTATTATATTATATAAATATTTATATATGTAAATCTATATATATATATATATTTTTTTTGAGGACTGTATATTATGTTATCTTTAATTATTATAGAAACAATGCTTCTTATTGTCAAAGGCACGACTGCTTCCACTTTAACGCACGCACAAGGGGCATATTAACAAAGTATTTATCTATCTAGATACAAACTTTCTTTTATTTAAATGTGTAACGTGAATAACCAATTCTATTTAAGTTATTTGAATGTTATTTAAGCATATATAAAACCCTACTCTGTTTCAGTGAATTCAGTACCCACTTTCATTCCATAAAATACGCACCGCTCCAGTTGCCTCACGCCGATTTGCCAGCCGCCGACGCCGCTCTCTGTCCGCCACTGCCACCGGTGGTTCTCAATACGCAGGTATTCAAGTTTTCCATACTTTTGGTTGATCGTGTTCGTACCGTACGGCTTTACCTTAGATAGGCTTAAACCCAAAACTCATGAAGAACTTCAATGTTACATCAGATTTGTTTAATTTAAAGATAATAAAAGCATTTTTCAGAAATCTGATCGAAACTAAATGTGAACGATGGACTTGGGGGCCATTCCCAAAGAATATTCTGATTAAGCAATATTAGCTTCTGTTAAAATTCATGCAAAATTTGAGATCTTATTAGCTTCTGATTAGAGTATACACAATTTAGCTCCTGTTAAGATTAAGCTAACAGATTAAGCACAATTGAACACAATTTAGCAATATTCTGATGCACAATTTAGCTTCTCTTAAAACTGATTAAGCAATATTAGCTTTTGATTAAGCATTGTGAGCTTCTGATTAAGAAATTTGCACAAAGCATTAAGAAAAACAATTAATTGATCTTATTTTAAAGAACTTGACCTCTTTTTCCTGAAATAAGAGGTGATGGGTGATTGGGTGTATGGTACATTTTGAGCACATGCACATTTTGGATGACTTTCCTATTAGTTTGGTTGCATTTGGATGTCTTTCCTATTATTTTTGGTTTAATGATGATTTTCTTTCACGTGGAGTGGGTTTTTTTTTTTTTTATTGTTCTGCGTTAATTTAAACGTTTGTTGCATTTTTGCTTTTTGTATGCATAAAACAGCAGGTTATTAACGAAAAAAATTGATGGGTGGGTTGGGGCAGACCTGTTCTGTATGGGGCAGGGCCGCAGGGCATGGGGCGAAAAATCTTGACCCGAGGAGGGGCGTAGGGTGGGGCAGGCCTGACGTACATGGGGCGGGGTAGTCAAATATCCGATCTGACCCGCCTCATTGACATGCCTACAAATATACATACATTTGTATTATTGATCTCCATGGGAGGCAGCGGGAAAAATCGATTAATATAAGTGAAACAAGAATGGCAGGACTGTTGACTTGGAACTCATGTTACTGAAGCCCAAAATCAGTTGGGGGACTTCAGAAGCCCAAATCCGGCCCATTGGCAAATAAAAATAGCACCATTAGCACTCCAAGTCTGGAATCGACTGCTGTCAACTGTCAGTAGTGGAGCTTCTCTTTGTGGAAGAACTAGCATTTTAACTTTTGTAAAGCATTATAAATTTCATGACTGTGAAAGAGCAGAGTTATCTTTCTTTTTTCTCTCTGCTATTATTCTTGGATTTTGTGTGTTGAGAAAGTGCATATTCATTGAGTTAGGTGTGTGAGTTGATTCTGTTGGGGTTCAAATATTGTTTTCCATTTCAGAAGAGCTGAATTTTACATTCTGTTACAGACAATTGTGAATCTGTGTTAACATAGGTATAATGTGTTTGTGAGCAAATTTTGCTCTGTGCTTTACTCATGATCCCTCTTTGTTTTGTGAAGGACTGTTAGCAGGCTGAAGGAATATGTTCATCTCTAAGTTTTGTCGGTTAGGAGCTCACGCGATTAAAAGTCCCGCTGTCAGAGGTATTGCCTCTTTAACTTCAATGGCAAGTTAAACATTTGAATCTGGTAATAGTTATTTCCTGCAATACAAGAAGCTGTGTTGCATTTGTAACCTTTTTTTTTTTTCAGAATCAAATACTTCAGTTGAGATGAGTAACTTTTATTTAGTGATGATTGCTACAACTATCTAGTAGTATGCTTACTGTTCAAAGTCAAGAAAGACAACGTACGCTTGTGACCTGTTGAACGTCTAAGTTACATAACATAAGGTAGATGATTATTTGATAGATAGTAGTTGCTATAATGGTCTTCCATGGACACTTTAGTCTGGAGAAGGGTCTGTAGTAGGTAACAAGGTCGCAGTTGGCTTAACACCATTAACATACGTACCCTTGGTTGATATCGTCTGCTAAAGGTTGTAGGTTTGTGCTGATGAAATATATGAATTTCATCATAGTCTTTTGTATTATATATTTACTATTTATTGGTTCCACCTAGACTAAACAGTGATTTTCTTTTTATTGTTTATCTCTTACTTTGTGTGGACTATGATGTTTCTCTGCGCATAGGTACTAGTGGACTTTGAATATTCTATTCTTGTTCATCTCCTCCCATAAACAGCCCAAAAGAATAACTTCGTTTTTTCGTTTTCTTTCTTTTTTTCTTTTTCAATGTTTAGTATAATTCCGATATGATGCCTATGCTAAGTGTGGCAACCCTATCGGGTTTCTTAGGCTATACGTGACACTATTCTTGTCCTGTGGGAAAGAAGTGGAATGTAGCGAAGGAAGTGAGTCTCATAGATCAATATCTAATACGATACATGGAATATTCTCTACAGTTCTTAAAGTTAGCGAATTATTTGATTCATACACAATGTTAGTCTCTAGATATACATGCAAATCAAGACATAGTTTCATTTATTTCAAATTTAGAGTGGAACTCTGTTCATGTAAATCTGTTCTACTCATTGCCATATATTCCCTGCAGCTGCAAGTTTTTCACCAGTGACATACTCCATGGCTCATAATCAGTCTCTACAGACACAGGTTAGTTTTCTGTGCTTGTTATAGAAAAATGTTCTATGCTTGCAATATTTTAATGTCAACATTATGGATTCCTTAAATGTTACATGGCTTCTATCGTTTAGCCAGAAGATCTGATTCTTTTATGTTTGCATAGATACCAATAAGTAAATTTATAGTAAGTTCCTGATCTGCCCTGGCCTTTCCAAAGAAATGGTTATGTCTAAATACAGACTTCTCTTTTCTGGAGGACTGTTATCTAAAGATAGGTTCTTCGTCTAAGTTTGTGCAGAAAATGTATGTGTATGAAAAATTTCTACTTGATAAGCATGTGGTAATCAAATTGTGGATATTCTTATCTTCTATCTACGTCGCCTAGGTGAAATGGAAAACACTGGTGAAGAATTTTAAGAGAATTGGCAATTTTCATTCAGTTTTTCCATTTTATTCTCCTTGGTACTAAGAGAGCCTATCAAGTTAGATGGCTGTGGGTATTTATCATTTACCCTGCATTTTCAGATAAGGTTTCTTGTACTTTATGTTGCTATGTTTGAGCACGTCAATATCTCCCCACTTCCCCCCATCGAATTGTGATAGTGTATTGTTTACTTTTACTAGATTTGCGCATGTGGTCAGCTGTTATCTGTTTTCTTTCTATGTCTAGATTTGTGCATCTTTTTGCACTACGGCAGCTAAACTGGGCTCGGAGGGAGCAGATGAAAAACAAAAATGGTAATTCCTTAGAACTGTGTATATTCACTTAAGTTTTTCCACTTTATTTCCTTAATGTAGTTTATGCAATTATGTGTTTGTGGAGTTCTATTGATGTTGTCATCGGGTTAGATGGAAAAGGGATAATCTGAACCAGGTGAAAATTTAGTTGAATTCTATCACATAGGGACAAAAGAGTTACTTTACATGCTCCAACATATTCTGGATTAGTCTATATCTTCAGATTTTCTTAGTGGAGAAAGGTAGGTCCAAGAGCAAGGAAGCAACACTCATTATTAACTTCTGCAATTATTGTCTTTGCATAATCTTTCCGAATGGCCATTGAGTAATTGCTTACACTGTTAGCCTGTCCATCGAAATTCTGTTGTATATTTGGTCATCCTAATAATGTGAAACGGTCTTCCTCAGGTATCGGTTGGGCCCTCCACTAGATGTAACACCAAGGGTCTCAATACACCGAAATATACGTGATCACAAACGTAGATTGCTCGTGGCTAAATATGAGTGGAAACGAAAGCTTTATAAAGCCCTGTGCAAAGATCCCGATCTTCCTAGTGAAGTGCGGGAGAAGCATCGGTTTAACTTGTCAAAGTTGCCGAGAAGCAGTTCTGTTACACGAGTCAGAAACCGATGTGTTTTGACAGGGCGCCCTCGTGGCAAATATAAACTTTTCCGAATGTCCCGTATCTGTTTCCGTGAGTTAGCAAAGAAGGGTGCTTTGCCGGGCATCAAGAAAGAATCTTGGTAGAAACCGCATATTGGTATAAGGCACAGTATCCCAAACCCTACTATAGTGCTTCTCTGCTGTCTCATGAACTTTGTTGTTGCTTTGGATAACGTAAAACCTCGTTGATGATTCTTGAAGGAGCATGAAGAAAGCATGTATTTTTGGTTAAATGTAATAGCAATGCGATTTCATACAGTTTTGCTGTGTTTTGGAGATTAGGGAATCATTGCTTGACCTTGATTAATGAAGTCATATACGTTACTATTTATCGGATCAGTATTGGTGAAATAAAACTATGAGGTTGAAAGAAATATATTTCTGTTTTTTGAGATAAGATTGAAACAAAGATACTTGATGGAAGATTTGGACTCATAATCTTTTTAGCGTTTATTACAACTAGTAAATCATTCGTGCGATGTACAGGTATAAGATGTTTAATAATATGGGAATGTCGATGTACGGGTATACGATGTTTAATAATATGGGAATGTATAATTAATTTTTTTGATTTCAATTTAAGTGCTTAATGTCATATTTGTTTATTGACATATACAAAAAGAAAGTGATTGAACATAGGGATGTAAACGAATTGAATCGAATATAAAAAAATTTGAATTTCGAAAATATAAACTCGAATTCGAATTCGAATCAAATATTAATCAAATTTAAATAGGTGTTTCGAATTCGATACGTGAGAAATATTCGAACTATTCGATTCGATTCGAGATTCGAAAAGTTCTTTTTCATTTTACATATTGATTTTATTTTTTAAATATTCAAATATTAATATTTTTTTTATAATTTTTTCAAGTACAAATTTTAATAATATATATTACATATAAATTAATTTAAATATATAGCTATATAAATATATTTAGTATTATATGTATTAAATAATTTTTAGAATATATTATATATAAACGAATCGAACTATTCAAATCGAATACAACTATATTCGAATTCAAATTCAAATATTATTCGAATTCGAATCACAAATCGAATTAAAAAATTTTGATTTGTTTACAACCCTAATTAGAAATATGTAAATATAAGAGTTAGTAATTACAAAAAAAAAAAGAAAGAAAAACACTGTATTAATGATGTACGATTTTTTATTTAAACGAATGTACTATATATATATGTGTGTGTATATATATATACACATAAACATTTCTTTGTAAACATTCAATGTTTTGTTACAACTTTTATTTTCATCATCACAAACTAATACCATTCAATTCTCGGCAATTTATGACCCCTGAAACTGCTATGTATAGTTGATCATGACTGAATATGGACTTTTTTAGGAACAATCTATCATGAGACAGATTGTCCTTGACTTTAATTAATTGTCATGACAAAAAGTATGTCAAAACTGTAAGAAAATATATATGACATGCTCATTAAATCTCGACATATAAAAAAAAAAGGAGAATATTAAAAAAGACGAAAGAATATTAAAATGTTTACTCCACCATACAAAAAATGTAAGCAAATATTTCTTTATTCTAAAAAATAATTTTTGATTGTTCTGATTTAAATCGTTGTTCAAAATTAAATAAAAGCATAATAATATTTATTTACCAAACTACAAAAACTTAAATTATATTTGTATAAACAAATGTGTTGTTATAGTTTTTTAATATTTAAAATTCATTACAATTATAAGCATTCATATCATAAAACAGACCACAACTCATCAAGCTTAGATTACCGATATTTAACACGTGTCCAATCATATTCTCACATTTTCTCAACTGATTCAAAACCTCAACATTTCAACCAATATACAACTATGACGCCATCGCCACCACGGGAAATGAGTGGCCAACTCCTACTTCAACTAGGGGCACCGTCGCTGTAGTGAAAATGCAACGATTTTGTCCAAAAATTCTAAGACGTCTCAAATGATTGCAACTGAAATCTACGCTGATCTTACCTAGATTCAAAATCCTACACTCAATTCTCAAAATACGTGCATCATTACATATAAAGACAAATGATGTGTAAATATTTTAAACTATTTTAAAACTATTTTATTTTATACATTAAAAGTATAATAAAAAAATATTTGTCAAATATTATATAAAATAGTTTGTATCTAATTCATGTCCCACAATTTTATTTTATTTTTAATTTTACTACTTAAATGCAAGAATTGTAAATTTTATTTAAAAGTGCATCTCCAAAATATACTCATTAACCTGGTAAATGACAAGTCACCATAGATTAAGGGTAACACCTAGACCCTCTTTCCACTCCCAAACTGCGACTATGACGCTGACAAAGATTAGAATACCCCTTAACTTATTCCAACACGCCACCACTGACGATGGATCCCGGCCTTGTTTCAACGACATATATATTTCAGACGCATAGCCGGAAACTGCTGACCTCGACGTGCATCGATCAGTTCCGGTGTGATTGGTGCCGACTCCGCTGACCTTCGCCACAACCTCAATTACCCAGCCCCCTCTTATAAGTCATATTCTCCTACATTTCATTTTTTATTGAACAACCTATATGATTGTCCTCTAACAAAGATACAATCTAAAATATTATGTCTCTAAATGCAGGAAATTTGTCCTCTAACAGTTACTTCCGACGCGCCTTCAAAGCATTCCTCGGATCAAGCCTCCACCTTAATACAATGACAAACCAAACCGAACCAGATTCAAGTCACAATTTCTAACAATTTCCACCTTGATTTGAATCCAGAAACGACACGACTTCTTCGGACAAAACTCTACCTCAATTCTAAATCCTCTCACAAATTTAAACAGAAAGTACTGAATGTACCCAAACAATCCAAACACGCCATATATAACCAAACGTACGAGTGACTCCTCGTACCCAAATTTGTCCCAAACAATGGGACACTAACAACTTTTCACAACAGCAGAATCAAGCAAAGTTGAACCTTGAATTAAATACAAAGTTCCCCATTTAACGCCCTTCAAAATCAAGTTCGAACCCTTGCAGACGTCCAAAACTCTACCTTCACCTTTGAAACTGAAACCCCTACTGTCTAATCGACTTAGTGAATCAGATTTCTTGTCATAATTGGAACATGTCTGATATTGTTCAGCGTGCACAATCTACCATCATGTGTCCTAACCTTGATTGAGCATATTCCAACCGTCTTGCATTTTGAACCGTTGGCCAAAGTGATATTGCCACCTTCCACTTCCTTATAGGTTGCTAACCACTCCCTACGCGGACATATATGATAAGACGCCCCAAAGTCAAGAACCCACGCATCGAATTTATTTGTTTATTTCTCAGCAACTAGATCCGAATCCTCATCGGAGTCGGTGTCAACTCCTTCAACCGCATCAATAGTACTTTCCTGCTTCTGTTTTAACTTTGGAAATGCAAACTTCCAATGCCCTGTCTCCCTACAATAGTTGCAAATATCTCCAGATTTGGGACCTGAATTCTTCTTGAACTTTTTTTCCCCCCAATTTACCGAACCCCGATTACCACTGACTCCTAGCACATCAGCCTGGCTCCCCGTATTTACAACAGTCGCCTGATGGCGCAACTCCCTAGAATGCAGAGATGATCTCACTTTTTCCAGAGACACATAATCTTTTCCAATAACAAATGACTGCACAAAATTCTCGTACAACGACGACAGATAAACCAACAAAATCAAAGCAGCATCCTCATCTTCTATTTTAACATCAATGTTACTCTATTCTAATAGGATTATTTTCAATTGATCTAAGTGTTCACGAAGAGACTGACCTTCGTGCATAGGTAGCCCGAACAAACGTTGCTTCAAAATAACTTATTGGTAAGCGACTTCATCATGTACAACTTCTCTAGTTCCGACCATAACCCCTGTGCAGTTTCCGCCCTTGCTACATCGGTAATGATGTCGTCTTCGAGGCACAGAATGATCATTGAGTGCGTTTTCTCCCCCAGAACGGCCATCTCGGTAGACACTGGGACCTCGGCTTCTCCCCGATCCACCGCCTTGCCCTTGTCCTTCTTTGGCTTCGGCATCAGCTGTGTCCTCAACACTTATTGTTTCAACAAGGCTCGCATGTTAATCTGCCATAGACTAAAATTGTTCCTCCCGGTGAATTTTTTTATCTTCACATTTATCCCAGACACCTTTCCTACCAAATTGCGAAAACTTGAACCAAGCTCTGATACCAATTGTTGGGAAAGAACACAACAGAAAGATTGAATACGAACAAACGTAAACGAGAAATCGACAATGCAAAGAACACTGAATTTAACGTAGTTCACTAACAACTTGTTATCTACGTCCATGGCCAAATGAGAGAACCAATTCAATATAACGGAGTGTTTACAATATAGGATTGAGACTAATTTTGATCCTAGGTCAACTGATGAACTCTCGATCCTAACAAATGGAGACAAACTGAGTACCAAATCAATGTACATTCAATAAAAAATAAAGTCTCCACACTCTAATGACCAAAACAAAATCCAATACTAATCAATGCTAGTCTCATCTCTAAAAAAAACACCAAAGGGACTATTTATAAACCCCATAAAATAGACAAAAGTGGGCTTAAAAACGCGTAAGCCCATCTTCTGACCGCCTAAGACTGCAACTGACGTGACCGTGTTGCGTCATCCGCCTGCCTAACAAGGCACTTTCTGGCGCGATCGTATCCTACCCCGACATGGTCGCGTTGCATGAAACAGCCCCACCAGCTCAAACGTGAGCACTTTTGACACGACCGCATTGTATTCTGTCGCGGTCGCGTTGCTTCCAACGCACCTTCAGAGCATTCCTCGGATCAAGCATCCACCTTGATACAAATGACGAACCAAACCGAACCAGATTCAAGACACAATTTCTAACAATAGGTAGCCGCCGGAGGTAATCGTCTCCAATTGATTCTGTTATTCTGGATGAAATAAATAATCTTAGTAACTCTAAATATAGATAATATATTTTTATAAATATATGCAAAACTTACTTAATTTATGTTATTACCATATTAATGTGCAAGTAATTAGATAATTTATGGTGGCTAATTGCCATTTGCAATTTTTTTTCATATTTTTGGAAGTTATTATGAAGCGGGAAGTATTCAAATATGTTTTATTAATATGCAATTGATTGGATAATTTATGTTGATTGATTGTTATATCATTTTTTATATTTCCTCCGTATTTTATATTGCAGATTTGATTCGAATGATTCGTTACTATATGGAAGTGGTTGGATTATATATGTTGATTAGATAATTCATGTTGATTGATTGCAGATTTGATTCAAATGATTCATTACCATATGCTAATTGATTTGACCAAAAATAATTATTTCCAAAAATGAGGTTGGGATTTAGGCGAATTTTAAGGTTTAAATATTGGGACAATTTTGTTTTTTTTTTTTATAATTACTTTTTTTTTTTATGCAAGCGATCCTAACATGATACAGATTCTTCATTACCATATGCTAATTGATTGGACAAAAAATAATTATACATACAAAAAATAATTAGTTGGGGTTGAGATTTATGCGGAATTTTTTTAAGATTTTTATATTGGGACGATCTTTTTTTATATATAAGAAGTTGTATTTGTTATTTAGGTGAGTGGTCGAATTTTTTATTCTGAAGTATATTTTTTGTGAGTGGGACTTGAGTGCACCATGTGCACAATAGTGCTATGGTGCACCACTCCCTTTATTCTATTAAAAAGGGGGAAAACAAAAATTAAATGGTAAAAATTTAAAGTAAAAAGAAAAAGTAAAAATAAAAAATATGTTAATTTAAAGGAAAAGGGTGAGGATTTTAGGGTTTAAAGAGAATAGAAGCACCGCCGGCGACTTCAGTGCCCTTGAACACCGTCGCCATCTTAGCCGTCGATCTTCTCTTCCGAGCTACGAAGGTAAAAATTTATCCCTGAATCTTATATGTCTCTCCCCATTGTCTGATCTTCCCCGTCGTCATCTGAGCTATCTGATCTCCTCTTCTTCGAGCTACATATTAATTTTGTTATTCTTCAACTACAATTATATAATGAATGGCATACAATACGAAGATGGGGAATTCAAACACAATTTAAGTGACGAAGATAATAGTGGAACGACATCAAAAAGTATGTTGCATTTGTAGTAAAAGTATACTGAAACTATTGATTTTGTTTGATTTTATAATAGCAATTGAAATCAACAAAAAGTACAATGTATCACTGTTATAATATATTGTTTATACTTTAAAGGTGTGGTTGTTTTATACTAAAAGTAATGAATTCCGGTGACGATCACTGAATTAATAACATACCTCCCAATTGAAATCAATAGTATATTATTTTATAGATAAAGTATAATGCAAATGTAATAACAGTATGGTGGATGTCGCATAAACGTATACAATTCTGGTAATTAACTAATGAATTTGTAGTGTCCATTCCAAGTGAAGCAACGAACATTGAAGTTTTTATTGATAAATTTTTTGAAGAAAATCATCAAGGTATTAATTTTCAATAATATTGAGTACATAAAAATAACGGATAAACATGTATATAATTAAAACTCATCTTCATTTGTATTCCGGGTGTCTTTTGATTTTTTATAGAGGTCCAAACAGAACCAATACACATATCAAGTTCAGTAGTTGAGTTCTTTGAAGGTACTTAGTTCTTTGAACATAAAGTATAGTGTATTTGTTGATAACGTATAACTGAATGCTAATTAAAGTATACTGAATTTGCTAAATATTTTTTTTATTTTGACAGAACCTTCAAATGAGGAAATGGATATATCAGGTTCACTTTTTGGATTGAGAAGAAACACAATTGAAGAAATGTATGATTTACACAAGAAGCATGCTCGTTGTGTGGGTTTCAGGGTTCGAAAATCAACAACTAGATTATCATCAAGAGGAGAAATATTGGGAAAGATGTTTGTTTGCTTTAATTCTGGAAAAAGATAGAGGTCGATAATTCAACACAAAAAAAAAAAAAAAAAGGAAGCCAACCATAAGAACAGGTTGTGAAGCCTGCATGAAAAAAGAAAGAAGGACTTTTTAGAGTTGTAAAACATACCTTGAATCACAATCACGAATTAACTAGGGCTGAATTGAGCCATCTAGACCATTCACAAAGGTAAATTATTGAAGAAAAAGCAGAAGCAATAGCTAATATGGTTGATTCCGGAATAAAGTCTATGGACTCTTACAAATACATGATTAATGAAGCTGGGGGCGAAGAGAATGTTGAGCACACTCAAAAAGACCACTTGAACTTCATACACTGAAGAAAAATGGAAGCAATTGAAGGTGGAGACATAGAATCCTTAATTAATATGATACAAGAAGAAATTGAAAAGGATTCTGATTTCTTTTATAGAGTGAAGCTCAAAGAAGACAGATTGTGCAATATCTTTTGGAGAGACTCTATGATGATGGAAGACTTCGACGTCTTTGGCTATGTTCTGGTATTTGACACAACATACAGAACAAACAAGTACAATTTAATATGTGCTCCATTCATTGGAATAAACAACTACTGGAAGAATGTCATGTTTAGATGTGCGTTTCTAGCAGACGAGAAGATTGAGTCTTTTGAATGACTTTTTGAAGTATTAAAAAAATCAATGAGAGGAAAGACTCCAATGACAATATTCACATATCAAGACTTTGCACTTTGCAATTGCAAAGGCAATTGAAAAGATACCTTTTAAAATTTTCAAGTATACTAGTACTTTTCAGATAATATAATTTATAAAATATCATAGATATACTTTAACCTACAAAGCACATGCTGCATATATGGTACACAATCCCAAAATATGTTCATACACTACATGTACTGTACTTCTATATCAATACACTTTATGTGTTTTTTCACTATACTATATATAAATCCTTGTTGTACTTTAACTAATCAAAACATATACTGTACATGTTGTCCACAGTTCCAGATTATGTTCAAACATTGTATGTACTGTAACCTCCACATTAGTATACTTTATGTTGTATATGATACTATAACTTCTTGAATCATATACTTTATGAAGAACATCATTATACTTTTGATAAAGATCAGTATATATGTTTAATTGTAGGTTTTTCCTGATACAAGGCATCGCCTTTGCTAATAGCATCTCTATCAGAATGCAATAACAAGGTTTGCAAGTTTGAAAGGGAACAACACATTCAAGGATGAATGTACTAAGTGCTTCTCAGGGTGTGTTGACGAAGAGGAATTTAAAAAATGTTGGAGCAAAATGATAGCAACCTATGGGCTGGAAGAAAATGAATGGTTTGCACGATTGTACAGTTTGAAGGAGAAATGGTGCACAACATTGAGTAAAGATCTTTTTTTTCTATTGGCATAAGATCGTCTCAAAGAAGTTAAAGTACTAATAGGGTAATCTCATTTAATGCAAAGAAGAAAACTAGTTTGACAGACTTCTATAGTATATTCAATGAAACAATAAAGGGTTGGAGACGTACAAAAAAGAATGATGAGTTCACATGCTCAATATGGAGAACTGAACCAAACATTCCAATAATTCTGAAACAAGTTGCAGAGAAATATACAATAAAAATCTTTAAAGATGTCCATGAGGAGTTACAAAGGTGCATTTCAAGTTACTCACTTCTTGTTGGATGCCAGGATAGCATAATGGTCTACCATGTATCATCAGTCTATCCGATACTGAAAGAAGAATAATATTATATGATATGAAGATGGAACTGATTTCATGTAGTTGCAAGAAGTTTGAGGAGTGTGGGATTTTATGTTATCATTGCTTGAGGGTATTGCAAATCAATTCAGCACAAACCATATAAGAAGTGTACATAAAAAAGAGATGGACGAAGATGGCAAAATCAGACGTTTGGAAAAAATAAGCAAGACAAATCCAGCAACAAAATTTCAGCAAATAAACATTCAATGGAGACAGCAATTTGTACGCGATTACTACAATTTAATATTAAGAAGCCAACACGTTGTAGAAACAAGAAGGATCATGGAAGAAGGATATGTAAGAGACAAAGAAGCGGTTGATTCTATCTTACAAGTTCCACACCCAAATCTTCCAGTAGAGACATGTAACAATGTGCTTGATCCAATCTAGTCAACTACAAAGGGAAGAAAGGCGCAAGGCCAAAATCTATTATTGAAAGGAGAAAGAAGAAGAAAGGAAAAGATGACATTCAATATGAGAAAAACGAATTATGTTCAAAAACACCAAATGTCTATTTAATATAGTTATAAGTACTGAATCCAAATTTTACTTTGTAATTGAGCATATTAACTGCTATAATTAAATTATTTGTTAGATTGAATACAGTATTTTTAGAGCCTTGATAAAGTATGTTGCAGTATTGCTTAAAGTATGGGCTTATTTGTTCCAGTACCTGCTATTTTTTATTTATTGTAAAATTGAATTTATCATATCTCTGAAGTTAAAGGTATATTTTGTTTCTCTTACCATATATTTCTATTACAATGTCACATATTTTCATCACAATTCCAATACACGAAGTATGATACACAAAGGAAGTACACGACATTAATACTTTTGCCATATAAAAGCATACATTATTGTTGTTTTCATAAAATATGTTGGTTATTTACATAAAGTATGTTTGGTATTTTCATAAAGTATGTTTTAGTTTCATTTACAGTATGTTCCAATACTGGCTTCTTTTTTTTTTTTTTCCCTTTGTAAACATGAAACTATAAATATATTTGAAACTCACATTATGTTTTGTTTCTCTTATAGCATGCTTTGTTCACACTTATAATATTTTCTCATAGCCTTACAATATATGAAATTGCAATAGAAATATGTAATAAACAATGTTAGTCCTTTTGTCCATTTCAAATATATAGTACGATTGATTTACTCATACAGAATATTTTTCGTGCACTTAAGGTATAGTTGATTTACTCATACAGTATGGTTGATTTATTCATATAGTATACCATTACGGTATGGTTGATTTACTCATACAGTATGGTTGATTTACTGATACAATATGGTTGATCTACTCATACAGCATACCATTACAATATCCTAAAATGTAATAATGAAACATGACTAAAAATCGAAAAAAGATGATATATAAAATATGAGAACAAATCTTCCATCAGATTTATGTCCCTGTGCATCCCTGAGATTAAAATGGATACAACAAATCGTAACATTTCTGAATCATCGACCAACATTCACGATAAATAAATATCCCAATCAAACACCAATATTCAAATTAACAACAATGAAATCCAAAATTCCTTAAAACCATCACTTTCAATCAGTTTGTTTTTTTTCTTTTCTTTAACAACTTTCTGTTTCTTTCGATGATATTGCTTTTGTGTATTCTTACCTCTGTCAATGGCAACTTGCTTCGTCTTCTCTAAAATGTTTTGTATAAGTGATGACTTTCCCTCTTGGAATGCTTTAACAGCAGTAAGAACATCATTCTTCACGTCATTGTTTGAAGAGAGGACAATCTCAACACAAATTTGAGCTCTTATGATACGACGTACAGGAGCCTAAAAAGAAAAAAAAAACTACAATGAAGCACAAATAAAAATAGCAATGATACAAAATAAAAAAAAAAACAGGAAAGAAGTTACCTTGCACAAGTTGGGCTCTGAGTAAACAAGCCCCTCAAAATGCATCAAATGATGCATCAAGTAAACACCACAATCTTGGTCATACGTTCTAGACTGCCATTTGAATTGCACGTATCAAAGATAAATGTCAAGACATCCTTTGCTCGAGGGTGTTTATGTTGCTCAAGATACCGGGAGATTTGTTCTTGCTATACAGGAAAATAACACAAAGGTCACACACTTCAGTCTACTAATACTTGAACAATTATAGACTATAAGAATACGTACAACATACTATATGAACTAACCAACCTACTATAATATTCCATGTAACATACTATAACATATAACACAGATTATAAGACAACATACAACATATTATATGAATTAAAAAACCTACTATAAGATTACATATAACATACATATAATAACATATAAGAGTATAAAATTACTAGCAGTTTAGCAGCATTGTAGAAATAGGTATTGTCTTGCTTGTACTTCCGATTATCCAAATAATGAAACTTCGAGTCGACAAAATTGATGGCAACAGAAACATAGTGAAAATCAACAACAAAGGGCACAAAAATCTACAATTAGAAAAAATAGAACATGTCAACTAAAAAGAAAACAAACAAACAATCAAAATATAAAGATAATAGTATATAAAAAAAACCTCACCAAATAAGCAGAAAGTAGTAAATTTATGTCTCCACGAAGCCATAAATCCCACATACTTATCATGGCATCCAAATTCTCATGTTTATCTCCTACATCATCCAACACCCTACTTAGCAAATCCTAGTAACAAGCAACAAATATAATCAATTATCAAAAGTTACATTAAAAGATATATAATCACTGTGGTCCATATTAAAAACAATAACGGCTTCGTTTACCTAGAGCACCTTCACCACAGTTAATCATTAAACTCCAGCTATCAACAACAAACTTGAATATTTGCTGACTTGGAGTCAATGATATAATATCCTCCTTCAGCACAATGTACAGATAACCAACCCCAAACACCTCACCACTTAAAAAAAATTAAAAAAAAAAAAAAAAAAACTATAAGTAATCAAAATGTTAATGTTTATGTAAGCTCCTCATACTGTAAGACAAGAATATATCGCTTACATATTAGTCGATGGATCAACAGACATGCAGTAATCTAAAATTTCCCTATGCCTTGGATCCATTACAGCTAGCAAATCTTTGCATTTATCCATAAAACAAGAAACATATCATACAGTCTCATCAACAGGCAAACAACCAATCCTCCATAAATGAAGCTTTCCCTTTTGCATTGCATGACTTAAGTGCATCACAAAGTTCCTCATCACCAAGAGCCTGATTCTCATCCTCTACGACCTCAACCTCTTTCTCGGCAACGGGAGATGGTGTCAGAATGTTAAATGTTGGACCCTCGAAACCCATATTCTTGAATCACACAAAGTTGTTCACCATATCATCAATGATTAAATGAACTCTAGGATCCACAAAAATTCTGTGATTTTGACATCCCATGGGTAGAGGCTGAGGTCACCCCGGTTTCTTGAGAAGAAGATCTCTTCATCTCCAGATCTTTCTTCATATAGAGATTGGATACAATCGAGGAATCCCTCTTAAAAAACATAAACAACTCATGCAGAGGCTACAACAATTTAAAGAAAATTTTTATTAGAAAACCACTATACTCTAAATGAAAAACATACTATAAGATAACTAGTAGTATACATTAAATAACAAATGAAAGAATTTGAGCCCCTAATTCAATCAGTGTTGCACAAGGTGTTGCAACACTTTCAGCAAACCATTCCAGATTGATAGAAGTGCAGTACAAAACATTAACAGAGTAAACCAGAGTTTAGTCTTCAATCAAAAGCCATGCAAACAAAAGCCTAACAATCTTTCATCATACTCACAGCGGAATTATAGTTTTGTATAATGAACACTAAATCAAAGGATTGAATGAACAAGATAATCTTTCAATCATTTTCTCTCTAAACTTATTCTAACACACTGAAAAAGGGAGAATAACATAAGAAGAAATTCTCTCAATCCCTCACAAGATATAAGTAAGTAGGTATGTAGGAATCTTCACAACTCTCAAATGGTAATGCCTCACTCTCTCTCTTTTCTCTCTCTTTATTTCTTCGTAGATCACTTGACTTCGTTTTCTTCTTTTATACTTAATTTGTTTGACGGTTATTTGTGGACAAGGAGAAGAAAGAAAAACCAACCCGAAACTTCTCTTCAAAGAAGATCAAATTTAATCGTTGGTTGTTAGCTAAATTTGGATAAGGCTTTAGTTTCCTAAACCTTATCCATACTTATCTAATCAATATTACCATTATATATATATACATATATATTATATAATATAAAAAATAATAAGTCAGCAAGGTGAAAACTATATAAGAGATTAAATAAGAAAATGGTTCACAAGGTGTGATATCGCATTGTTCAACACTTAGTGTTGAAACACCTTGTGAGTACCGGTTTCTAACAATCTCCCAATTTTTCACCTTGCTAGCCAAAACCTAAAAGAAAACTTATAATAACACAAAAAATAGAGAGTTAGGATAGATAGCACAGACACAACAACAACAGTTACTATTAAGATAGACACAAACAAACTAATGAGTGGTGGTGGATCACAAACATCCCCATACACTCTACCTAGATGCAAAAGGTAAATAACACAAACATCACACATACAGGGAGAGCGGTGATGGATCACAAACAGTCCACTCACTCCTCCTTAATGTCACACTCCCCCTTAGTATCATAATGAAGTAATCCTTAATACCATAGTACCATACACACATATTAATATGATGTCCATTATCAAACACACAATCCAGGATAACAAAAACACCCCGTTAGTATCTATCATCAGTTCTGTCTTCGGCTAGGACCAACTATATCTGTATTAATACTTTGTGTAGCACCACTTCCTTCAGCACCTTGAACACTTCCTCTAACACCTACTTCACCACCGCCATGTGCTTCTCCCTCTTTTTGGCCAGGAAGGAGGGATTTAAGATCATGCTCAACTTGAGCCCAGTAAGTGACATCTATCTCTGCCCCTCGACTCCTGGAATTAGCCATTTGAATCCAAAATAGAATTTTCGACATAGGAATAGTGACTGTGGCAGAAGGTGTTGAAGCACTGTCTGGAACACTTGCGATAATTTCCTCTGGACTCTCTGGTATTTCCATCACATCACAGATATGTGGTGGTTCTAACAGTTTTCGATCAACCGTTATCAGGGCAGAATCAAGAGAAAAGTGGGAGGTGGCAGGTACAAACATGTTTTGCCCTTTTAACATACCCAAAATGAGACACGGATAAGGAAGACCACCAAAGGTGGATTAACTTTAAGCAAGAGATACCATAGTATAAAAAATTAGTTGTCCAAATTGAATTTCAACCCATTTCCAAATTTCTAAAGCAGATGCATTGAGCATGAGTAACCATATTTTTTTTTTTCGAGGGAAGTCAATTGTAACAAGCAATTTTCTGAAATATGGCATATTTTGAGGTGAGTTTAAAAGTAAGTGTTTTCTTGTTTCGTTGCGATTGAGTTACTATCCCACCAGTAAGATGTGAAATAATGGAATTCAAATCAGTGTGAATGATCTCATCAACAATAGAAGGAAAACCCAAAAACTCATTTATGAAAGAAGGGGAAAACAAGAAAATCCTTTTTTCTCAAAAACACTTTTCGAAAACGAGGACTAGAGGGATCTTTCATCGAATTAGTAAGATTACAGTAATACTCCCTCACTATGTCTTTCACAAAGCTATAATTTGTGGTAAGAGGTTTTCCAAGGTGGATAGATTTTAAGAAAGAGATGAGACCAAAATTTTCAAATTGATGAGTATCAAGATGCCTTTCAGAAATGGTATCCCGATCCTTGTAGTACTTCCATCCATTAAATGCATCAAGGGTGTAAAAGAGATTTGACTACCGCTTTGTTACCTCAAGTGTGAAGCACTACGTACAACACGCTTGGAAGGTGGAGATGGAGAATCAGATTATGTTTGCTCAGTGTCACTGGAATTCTGAGCATTTGACATCTCCATATCAGAGTTACTTGAATCATCAGGATCATCAGAGTTATTTTCTTAGAGTTCCACAGAGTTGAGATCATCATCCAATTTTTTTGCAAATGCTTCGACATTCTCAGTAATTGGACCCTCTGCTCCATCAACATTTTCAACACTTACAGGTTCTTCACGAGAAGCAGGTACAGACCCCCCCTGAGCACGAGGACGATTCTTCAAACCTTGAAGAAACTGGGCAAGGGTTTGATTAGGAGCATAACCAGGAATTTGTTCTTCTTCAGGAGTAGACACACTTAGAACAATAGGAACTTCAGATGGGGTTGTATCACCAGGAGAAACACCTTTTGATGATTGATCAACTTCTGTAGATGTCTTCTTGGACCTTTCATCAAACATCTTCTATGATTTGGGAGACGAAACTAGCACAATAAAATTCGGGGCATCCTCACTATCATTATCATCATTAGAGGCCAATCTGTACTTTGGAGGGGGGAGCATGTTTTTAGGACCTTTCTTCATAGCAAGAGGTCCATTTTCACCAAGGGTAGGTGAAAGCCCTCGTTGGCGTTTAGAAACCCTAGTTAATGGTCCTGATTGTGCCATTACAATGGATTTGATAGGATCAAAGAGTAGTGGATCATCAGCATCCACTGGATTCCCAAATAAGGTGGGGGAAAATACCCAATTTTCGGTATATCGGCCGTACCATACCAAAAAATACCGAAATTTTTGGTATACCGATATTTTCGGTACGGTATGGCACCGTACCGAAGATTTTCGGTATAGGAATGTTAATTTTTTTGTATTTTGGGATATACCGAAGCACATCGTTATGGTATCGGTATATAGCGAAATCATCGGTAATAACGATATTTCGGTATATACCGTAAAAATCGGTATATACCGAATAATCGGTAAATAAGATTTTCGATATTTCGGTAATACCGAATATTACCGAATTAATATAAAAAAAAAAATTATCACCTATTTTAAAATTTAAGTAAAAATAAAATAAGAAATTATGTATTAGAGTATTAGACATTTAGAAATTAAGACATCTACGCTTTCAATCTCAAGTCAAAGTCTCATCTTTAACACATCAAAACCCTAGTCGCGCTCCTCTCCGACGTCTTCGTCGCTCGCGCCACCGCCACCGCCAGCTCTCCGCCACCGGCTTCCTCGCCCTGTCGCCGCCCCCCTCGCACCGCCACTGATTCGACACATCGTAAAGGTTTGTCTTATTTTTTGCTTGCTGAAATACTGCTTAAAATATATTTCTATATGATGTGATATTTTTAGTTGAATGTTGGAAAAAGAAAATTCTGAAGTGCAGATTCAGTTTAAGGAATTATTCGTTATTCTTTTAGTGCATTTATTGATTTTCTTTTTGTCCTGTATTTCTGAAGCATTTAGAGTTTGATATAATAATGTTTTTTATTTCAACAAATCTTTTCAATTCTTATTTCTGAAATTTGTCAGCTTGTTGCAGATGAAACCTTCAAGAGGAATTAGTTTGTTAAATAAGTTTTTGAAATCGGTGAGATTGGTATGCTTTGGTACTTTTCAATCTCTTTTGTCTACAAACTACAAATGGTAACATGAGGAGAGTTAGTTGATGGAATTATGGGATTGGCCAAGTGTGATAGAATTATGGCTTCCATGGAAGTGAGTTGGCCAACTCGCTAAGCTGCCGATTTTCTTAATTTCTTCTTAGGCTGCTGAAAGATAATGACAATTCCAATAACAATGATTAAGCCCACGTGACTCTTTAATTCATGTTAAAATATGAAGTTTTCAATTGATTGTGGAAATTGGTATAAATAACCTTTTATTTTAAGTTTGAGTATAACTTTGTTGTCTTCATAATTTTAGCATAATTTTAAAGTTAAATAGTTTTATAACAATCACGTACTGATTTTCACTTATATAATTTTTTGCAAGGGCTCATATTTTTTCAGAATTCATATGTTGATCCGTGTATATACAAATATCATGAAATGCTCTACAAATTCTTATTTGTTTTTACTTATTTTCAGGATAGGAATGGAATCTGAATATTCCCATTCATTGCTTAGTCCATCCGAAACACCAAATACAGTAGATACTTCAGCACATGATGAGTCTACGAGTCGGGAACGAGAACATGATAAGTCTACGAGTCGAAAACGAGCAAGAACTACTTCTGCACCAAAGCCTCCAGTAGCTCCCAAACATCAGTCCAAAAAATGGAGTATGTATTAGTTGCATTGTGACGAAGGGTCTATGACCTTGGCCAACAAATAGGGATATGCAAATATTGTAAGGCCGAGATCCCGGCAGGTTATAGGAGTACTAGTGGGTTAAAGAATCACTTAGAGAAGAGGTGCAAGGGAAGCCCCCGCTATACGAAGTAAGTGGGAGTGAGAAAAATCAAGTTGTCTTGACGAATGAGACTATGGGGCAAGGAAGTGCCATGGTTCCTCATTCCTTTAATAAAAAACGGTGTGAGCTAAAGGTCACAGAGTGGGTGATTATCGATGAGATGTCCTTTAGAGCTATGGAAGGGAAGAGATATAAAAGTATGGTGCATGAACTACAACTAAGGTTCAGAATTCCAGATCGGAATAAAGTGGCATGTATGGTTTATGATTTATTCTTAGTTGAGGAAGCTAAGATTAAAAGTGTGATTAGTGGTCAAAGAGTAAGTATCACCACCGATACTTGGACATCCATTCAAAACGTAAATTACATGGTTGTGACAGCTCACTTTTTGGATAGTAATTGAAAATTGCATAAATGAATCATAAATTTCACAAAAATCACTAGTCATGTCGGGAAAGAGATTGGAAAGTTGGTTGAATTTTATCTAAGAGAGTGGGGGATAGAAAAAGTATTTTTGATAGTAGTCGATAATGCTTCTTCTAACGATACTGCCATTGATTATTTGAAAAAAAGAATGAAAAATGAGAATACATTGTTGTTTGATGGGAAATATTTGCATTTGAGGTGTGCATGTCATATACTTAACTTAATTGTTAAGGATGGTTTGAAGGACCTTAGTACCTTAATTAGATCCATAAGAAATGCAATTCTTATTATTCATTCTTCCCCCTCTAGGTTGAATAAGTTTAGGGAGTTTGTCGTGCTAGCAAAATTTGCTAGTACGTCAACAGTACTTATGGATGTCAAAACTAGGTGGAATGCAACTTACAAAATGCTTGAAGTTGCATTGAAGTATAGAAGGATGTTTGAAAGGATGTCTGAGGAATGGTTACCTTTTGTGAATTATTTAGGGTGAAAAGGGCAAAGAAAGAACGGGGCCTCCGTTTCAAGAGGATTTGGAGAAAGCAAAGGCCTTTGTACACTTTCTAAAAAATTTCTATGATGTCACTTTAGAACTAAGTGCATCAAAGACTCCTATCTCCCAATTGATTTATCCATCAATGATTTCTCTACAATTTGAGATTGAGAAAAGAAAGAATGATGATTGAGATCAAATTCTTAAAAAGGTTGCAAGTGCCATGAAGATAAAACTCGATAAGTATTAGGGAAATTGGAATAACATGAACGCATTGATTTTTATCGCTAATGTTTTGGACCTGAGAAACAAGCTTCAAATGTTTAAAGTTAGTGTCAAGAAATTGGGAGGTACTCCGGAAATGGTCTAAGAGTTCATTGATAAGGTTAAGAAAAATTTGGTAACTTTGTCGATGGAGTATAAGGGAACAAATGATACTTTGAAAATTGAGAAACAAAGTATGCAGATAGAGTGTGATGGTGGAGAAGGTACTAGAACCGGTGATGGTGATGGCCTATGGGATGAACTGTTTAATGAAGTGGAAGCACAAAATGAAGAAGAACAACTTCAAGAGATAAATGAAGTAGATAAGTACCTAGCCAATAAGATTGAAAAACGATCTAACTCGTCTTTTAATCTTTTGGAGTGGTGGAGAGGAAGTGAAAGTAGGTACCCGGTTCTTTCAATTATTGCCAAGGATATTTTTGCAATTCCAAGTTCAATTGTGGCTAGTGAGTCCGCTTTTAGTTTGGGCAAAAGAGTTGTGGATCCTTTTAGGAGTAGTTTGATTCCTAAAATGGTAGAGGCATTGATGTGCACTAATGATTGGCTAAAAGTGAAGGAGTTATGCCTTTATAAAGATCTGACCGATGATGACCTTGAGTTATATAAGGAAATTGAAGAAATTGAAAAGAGTACGTGTTTATTTATTAATTAAGCACATTAAATTTTTTCCTTTATTCATGTTACACTTATATGAATATTTTAATCACGTCTAATTTTTTTTCCGGCGGTAAATGCCAATCAAGATTGCTCTGAAACTTTCTCTCCAGCCTCCACATTATCTATGGTGTAAAAGATGTCAAGGTAAATAACATTATTGAATTCAGTGGTTCAGGAACTTGTGTTTGAGTTTGTTTATTAGTTCAGCTTAAGGTAATATGTTTATTTCATGAATTAAGGAAGTACCATATTTTAATCTACTGGATTTGAAGCATTTTAAGGTAATATATTTTTTTAAGTATGAAAACAGGCTTAGCTGGAGTAGTATAAAAGTGTAATTATAGATGAGAAGTTGATTTATGATTGTTGTGTAGTGGCATTACATCAATTATTGAGATTCTCACTATATTCAACATACTCTAGAACAATTAAGCTTCTTTATGTGGTATTATACCATTGTACATGATTAAGTTGCTGGAGTTAATAGAGCAACTAATATCATTGTTGGATTGATGTGAATAACTTGGATTCACATTGTAAATTGTGCATGATTAGGTTGACTTGTGTTTGATTGATTATTGATCAATATCGATTTGTGTGGGATTCATCAGAATAACTCGCTTAAGTTGACTTGAGTTGGATTGATAATCATTGATTAATATAGATTTGTCATTTGAGTTTTTTCTAGTAAGTTTATAAGAATTTTATTGAATGCACGTAGTTCATTTCCAAGGATTTGAAGTGAAGATAGCTTTGAAGTGGATTTTAAATAAGGATTTCAAATATTGACTTAATTTGTTTGTTCACTTTGTTGTAGTGACACTAAGTTGTTTTGGTTGTTCTTTTACCGTGATTTCTATTTGATGGAGTGTTTTTTGGACTTTATGGTTCACTTATCATAATACTTTTGTTATAATTTTTTGTTGTATTGACACTAATTTGATGTAATATTTTAGTAAATTTTCGGTATTTTTCGGTATAAATAAAGTTCAGTATTTTCGGTATTAAACAAATCGGTATGAAGCGGTAATACCGTTACCGTATATCCGTTTCGGCTTACCGAATTTTCGGTATGGCATGGTGTCACCAAAACTTTCTAGAATGTTAACCTTCAAAACTTTTTGTAACAGGATTAAAAACACCTTTGGAAACATTTTTCTTTTTATTTTTAGGCAAGAATCTTTGATATTTTTTGGTCAGATAAGCAATGGGATCATCAGGATTCTCATTTAAAAGTATATTATCACCCTTTTATTTTGAACTTGATTCTTCAGTTTGAGAAGGAAAAGCAATTGATTTGTCCCTTCCTCTCATTTGTTGTTGTTGATTCAAATTCAATTCAAATGTCTGAAGAATTCCTATGAGTTCATCTGAAGACATTGTAGATGTATCACGAGAATCTTCGAATGGGTATACTTTAATGTTAAATCTCTCAGGAAGAGTTCGCAATACCTTATTAACCAACCTTTCATTGTTGATGGGGTCACCAAAAGCATGAGATTCATTTGCCAATTCACACAGATGCGTATTGCAAGAAGATATTGTTTCTGTTTCGTCCATCTTCAATGTTTCAAAACATGTTGCAATCATTCTAAGCTTTGACTTCCTAACACTCTCAGATCCTTCACACTGTCTCTGCAGAGTTTCCCAAGCATCCTTTACTGAAACACAATTTTGGATCATCCTAAACAAGGACAAGTCCACAGATCCAAAAATTTCATTTATCACTTTAGAATTGTAGCAAGATAGAACAAACTCATCATCCGTCCAATCTGTTCTAATTTGGGAACAATGTCACCATCTTCATCTTCCTTACAACCACTATTGATCTTCATGCGCGTTCATCAAGAGACTTAATATGAGCCTGCATTTTGATTTTCCATATTGAATAGTTTATTCCATCTAAGCTGGGTGGTCGCATAACTGCTGTACCAGGGACGTCCGTAATTCTTTACCTCAAGATCACACTTAATAACGTTAACCAAAGGCTCTTGATGCCAATTGAAAGAATTTGAGCCCCTAATTCAATCAATGTTGCACAAGGTGTTGCAACACTTTCAATAAACTATTCCAGATTGATAGATTGCAGTACAAAACATTAACAGAGTAAACCAAAGTTTAGACTTCAATCAAAAGTCATGCAAACAAAAGCATGAGCATCTTTCATCATACTCACAATGGAATTATAGTTTTGTACAATGAACAACTAAATCAAAAGATTGAATGAACAAGATAATCTTTCAATTCCTTTCTCTCTAAACTTATTCTAACACACTGAAAAATGGAGAATATCATAAGAAGAAATTCTCTCAATCCCTCATAAGATATAAGTGAGTAGGTATGTAGGAATCTTCACAACTCTCGAATGGTAATGCTTCACTCTCTCTCCTTTTTCTCTCTTTATTTCTTCGTTACTTGACTTCGTTTTCTTCTTTTATACTTGATCTGTTTGATGGTTGTTTGTGGACAAGGAGAAGAAAGAAAAACCAACCCGAAACTTCTCTTCAAAGAAGATCAATTTTAATCGCTAGTTTTTAGTTAAGTTTGGAGAAGGCTTTAGTTTCCTAAATCTTATCCATACTTATCTAATCAATATTACCATTATATATCTACATATAATAATATAAAACATAATAAGTCAGCAAGGTGAAACCTATATAAGAGATTAAATAAAAAAGTGGTTCACAAGGTGTGATATCACACTATTCAACACTTAGTGTTGAAACACTTTGTGAGGACCAGTTTCTAAGAACAAACATCATACTTTTAAGAAACATAATATATTAGAAACACACTATACTCTAAAGGTTAAACAAACATATTATAAGATAACTATTATAATACTTTAAAATAATAGACATCATACTTTAAGATAACTACTACTATACTTTAAGACTTCGAACATAATACTTTTTAGAGTATCAAAGACATACTATAAGAGTAGAATAAGCATACTATAAAAAATGCAGAATATAAGAATTGCACTTACATCAGTTACTGCCTTTCGAACCTCTGAGTTCTTCATATCCCCATCTGACAAATCAAACTTGATGAAGTTCAAATTATCATCAAGGCTCTGCTCTTTTACTTGGTCTTTCCTAGAAACTCTTTCCCGAACAATTCCTTCCTCTGCTTCAACCCTAACATCACTAACCATAACACTACCGTTCCTAGATACAGGATATGTATCCAACACCAAGTCCCCATCCTCGTACACCTCTGCATCAGCCTCCTCACGACATCTCTTGGACACTTTGCTATCCGTCCAATGATGTATTAGAGGGAGAACATATAGTTCAGCCACTCCTTGCCATTTAATCCTATGAAAATAAAGAACTTGAAGAAACACTGTTTTGCCGCAGACATACCCACCGTCATTTTCCCTAAAACTTTCTACCCCATGACATAATCTTTCTAGAACCAAAGTACACCAATCATACGAAGGAATAAGGGAAACATCCTCCATTGCCTTCAATATCCTCGTAGTAAGAGAACGATTTGCAGGAGGGTTAACGAATAAAAAAACAACAACCAACAAAAATACCCTCTTAAAGTCATCATCCCCATCCTTCAACCTACCAGTGATCAAAGGTTGTAAAATAGAAATCTTTGCACCGGACACTATACCATAATCAGAACTAAACCTATCAACAAGATCTGAACTACCATCTGATCTAACATAAATTGGCACAGAAAGACCCTCATTCCGAGGAATCATAAAGACATCAAAAACAACGTCTGCGGTAATTACTATCGTGAGAAAGTTGTCTATTGTTAAAATCCACTGTTATGGTTGGAGTTGGAAACCAACCAACGTAGCAATCCATGGTCAAAATTCTTTTTAACAGATAAATGCAAAAGACCACCGAAACCAATACTCTCAATATCCTTTTTTTGAACATCATTCAAACTTTGAATGATGTTAAATAGAGAGAAAAGATAACACTGATTGTAGAAAGACCTTCATATTACAAGAGAAAAACAAGTGTTAATAATTAATAAAAACAAAGAATGACAAAAGTGCAATCCTGGATAATGTTTAATATTACCATACTTTAATGTCACATACAACATACTACATGAACAAAGTAGTATACTTTGAATAAGAATGCAACATAACATAGACTTTTATAGTGTATTTTTAAATAACACATAACAATATAATTTTAGAGAACATAACATTTACTTTGAAGACAGATACAACATACTATATGGAAAAATAAATATCCAACTGAAACATACTTTTAAAAGATATAGAATATATTATAAGCGAATAAATAGTATAAATTTAGTAATCATACTAGGCACTTTAAAGACAGATACAACATACTATAAACAGGACATATACAAATATGATATGGTTTTAGAGAAAATTTCCTGCTAATCTACCTTACAAAATTATAACATAACTTATACCTTTTAGTTTGATCCCCCTCGTCTTCATCAAGCTTTCTAGCCTTCTTCAATTTCTTTTGCCCATCATATTGTACTTCATTTCTTTCCTTATGAGATGGCTTGGAGAACTTCGCAAGCACATCTTTAGTGGAAGCTTTCAAAGCTATAAAAGTAGCCACTTTAGATGATTCTGAAACAACACCTTCGGAACATGCTTTCCCAGCAGATTTTAGATTTTTTCCAGAATCAACACCATGATTTTTTTGAGTGGCCTGCGAAAGTTTCCTCTTCTTTGCAGGAGACATTAGTTTTTTTTTTTTTTTCAGCTTCAGCCCTCTGCAGTCTCTTAGACTTAGAAATTGGTTGTTTAAAATATCCACCCGAGCTCTTCAAAGCTTGGTCACTCTTATCAGCCATATAAACCTAAATTTACAAAACCTATAACGATTCAGAAACTATACTACTATGAATAAGGATTCAATAAAATCTAATATGCTTGAAAATGAGGGAGCATGTTAGATAAATAAATATTATATGTCAGCAGATTTCCCATGATTCCTCAAATCAAGAAGAACCATACTCCACTCTGCATACAAAATGAGTACGGTTTCATGATATGCAGCAATCTAGGGTGTAAAAACGCGCGTCTTTAAAATCTCTCCTATGTTCCAAGTTCCGAAACACGCACACTTCTCATTCAGATAACTTTTTTGAAAACTTTTAGAGAATGCCCAATATTACCAAAAAAAAATGTGAAAAGCACCCTCACCCAACCTAAATGAATGAAGGAAATAAAATGCGGCCACAGATGAATGTGATAATAATGCTCCACAAAATCCAAATCAAGCATGTCTAGATATTTTTATTCTACTACTTCAGTCATTTCTACACAACCAACAAATAAGTGCAGCGGCAGCTTACAACTTCAAAGAACGTGAATGTTTGGCATTTTTTACTTCATTAACAAATTCAAAAAGAGTGTTAATCGTAATACAAAGGCAAGAGAAATATATAAATAAATATATATATATATTATATATATATATATACATATATATATATTCAACATTGTGATCAGGAGAATGTAGACGAGAGCAAGGATATCCACAATATTACATAATTCCAGAATCATCATATCATTTTAGTATTTTACACAGGCTACTATAGGGATATTATCCATTATCGAGTGCAAAAATTAATAGCAACCTAAAATTATTAGCAAAATTAAGCAGAAAAGTTACACAAAACTAGAGTTTCGACAAAAATAAGAAATTGAGGAAAAGAGGAGAAAGCTAACACGTACAGTCGAAGATGACGGATGAATAAAAATGGCGATCGACATCGGCGACGACGGCGAAAACGACGGGAGAGAGAAAGCGACCCCGGGGAGGGGGTGGGGGGTAAATTCAGTCTGAAAAGTGGTGAAAAAAGAGAGGTAAAAGTTTATTCATACCTCGATTCGGTCCAAAAAACCGAACCGAAACGTGTGAACTGGAGCCGAACTGGACAGGTGCACAATAAGGCTATTGTGCACCTTGTGCACAAGAGGGTTTTACATTTTTTTTTTTTACATAGTAAAATTCAAAAATGAAAAATCCTATGTGAATTGTTGAAATAATTCACCGTATCAACAAATCAAATTGGTGACTAGAACGAAACCAATAACATTGATAAAAAACACGGATACAATTAGACCACAAGCAGAAGACTAAAAACACTGCATAAAGTTTCAAAATTGTTCAAGGAGAAAATGGTAAGTTCAACGACTATTATTTAGCCAAGTAGTTTCTATACTATAAAGACATCTCAATAAATGTATCTTCTGTTTTTGAACCCTTTCTACCATTGCATCTTTTATGATTTTCATTTTTTATAATATAATATTATTTTAAGATAATATCACTAGCAACTATTATAATCTACCAGTAAATCACCCGTGCGTTGCACGATTATAACATGTTCTACTAATGTGAGATTATACAAATCGTTCTGATCGATTTCATTTCAGTACAATATACATCATTATTTAATCCGACCCAATTTAATTTAATATACGAATTAATATAAATATGACAATATATGAGTAATTAATAACTAAAGCAATTGCGTACTCCAAAAGAGAAAATTTGAACACGAACAGATGTAAGAAATTTATACATTTCTAAACACATCCTTGTATACAACATTATGTGTTTTGTTACAACTCTTATTCTCACTATAAAAAATTAAGATTTTCATGCTTCCACGATTTCGTGACAGGTGAAACTGCAACATATAGTTGACTATGACTGAAAACGGGCTTTTTGAGAAAAAATCCAACCTGAGATAAAGATTACCCTTGACTTTTGTTGATTGTCATGGCATATAACACAATTAGAGGAAATCGCCTACGCTGGAACTTGAAAGGTAATGTTGGGTCGAAAGTTGTCAATGACATTCTTGGTATTAATACCAAAAGTCCGGCATTACCTCCCGTCAAAACTTTTCCTTCGAGAACATGAACACCCAGCTTTGTAATGACCAATCTTGCACCGTTACAGTGGCCAATCAAAGGATTTATATCCCTCAAGAGCATGACAAGGGTTCCAACCATCAAAAAGTCAACTCATGGTTTGAAGTTCCCGAACACCTAATTCTATTTAAGAACTCTGGTGCGTGCACTTCACCCATAACATCTCCATTTGAGTCAGATTTGCAAGCACTACCGCAGCTGTAATAAATCCTTTCATCATTTATATTTTTTTTTTATCATGTGCTCATTTATAGTGTTGACTAAATCAAGAGTTGATCAAAAAATGACTTGTTCCTGCAAAAATTGAGGATCATCTAATCCGCTGCAGAAATTTGGGTATGTGCTATGTACAATTACATCGACTGGATCATCATAAAACCTTATCAAAAGATCATCTACGAACAATTGCATTAATACAATTTCTGACAACATTTTCTTGATTTTCCCAAAACTGCTTTGGGCCACAATTGTTTCTAGAACATTATAAAAGTATAGTAAAAAAATTATATAATTTTGTTCATGAATATACAACAATGTTACTATGCTATATAGCTTGTGATGTCACTAAGTGGACTTATAGTTTGGCCACTAAGTGGATCAGTATCGTGGTCGGTGCTGCTAAATACATGACGTACTTTCGTCTAATAGTTTATTCGAGGAACCTTCTTAGAATCTGGAAATATTCCACTTAAATAAAAAAGTATTATCTAAATATTATAATAAAAGAGAACCCTCTATAAAAAGAAATCAACATATTTTTCCGCATATTTCACTATCACGAAATAGTAGTCTTAAATTTAACTAACAATTGCTTGTTGATTGATCATTGTATTTAGATTTGAATATTTATTGTGAGTTAAACTATTTTTTTATTGGAAATGAGATGCAAATAAAAACAACTTTAAAAAAAATATTAATAAAATTTAAAATTATTAGATAATTTAATATTTTATTATTTAACAAATTAAGTTATTTAATTATTTCGTTCGAATATTTAAATTTAATTTTTTTTTATAAATTAATATTTTTAATATCGTGCATCGCACAACGGGAAATTCTAGATCATAAATAATTATCCAAATATTAATATACTGGAAAAGACTTCGACTTAAACATCATACACTATTCGATGGGTTTATCTGTCCCAATATATTTTTAGTTCATTTTATTTTTTTCAGCTGAAAATAATACATATTGAAAATAATTACGCAATACACATGACGCAACTCATAAAAAACTCTTATTCACTACACATTACATTTATTTTATATGTAAAACTCATGGCTAAACATAATAAACCAATTTATTTCGAAACGGAAAATAATTTTTTTGGTGCAAATACATGGATTAATTATCCACTAATGAATGAATCATGAATTTAGAGTTTGCGAAGTGGGCCGATCAAAAAAATAAACTACCAACTTCTACTTTTTGGGGATTACAATACACTTGGTGTGATTTATTAATACATGGTTGTTTCATTATAATTTTTTCATCTTAACTGCAAATTAATGTAACATCAATTATAATGGATTCAGTTTCTTGGTATAACAATCCTACTATGCTTCTACTATCGGATGTTTTCCTTAACTCTTGAAAAGTAATTAAAAATAGAGATTACGGTAAAATTATTTAAAATTAAAAATAGGTAGTATTTGATAATAAAAGTGATTTTGGTGAAATATAAAAGTTAAAGTGTTTGATACTTAAGTAGCTTTCAGCATATGAGTTAGAGAAAAAAATTCATTTATTTACCAAAATACCAAAAAGTTAGAAAAAAACACTATTTTCTAGTGATTAGAAGAGGAATTGAAAAAAATTGTCATTTTTTAGTATGTACGGCGACACAAAACAATTTCATTTTTTTTTTATTATATGTGTATCGAAGGCTTCATCCCAAGTAGGGGGTGGGCTCGGGTCAGATTTTCCGAGTAATGATAAAAAAACCATATCTTCCAACCCAATTTTGGATAGGGTAATTATTCTTAACTTAATTTTTAGGGTAATTCTATAATACACTTGGTGTTAATACACCTGTTTATTTTACATGTTATAGCAGGTTGCTAACAAGTAATTTTCTTTTTTATTATTTTTAGCCAATTATGTAGGACCCACAACACATTTATCTTATTCCTTTATAGCTTATTATGCATGGAGAAAATATTTCATAAATAACAAGTAATAATATACATTTTTCTTTTTCCCTTTCAAAATAATTAATTCATTTTTTGTGTACAATAAAATTTTGTTAGTTTATATAATAAAAAGTTTTCATTTTATTAGGTATATTTATGGGTTAACTAATATACATTTTTCTTTTTCCCTTTCAAAATCATTAATTCATTGCTAAAAAGTATTGATTATATATTGATGTGCATGTCTTCTATTGGGAATAAAATAAAATAAGTTGTGTATAATATAATCTCTTTAAATCAATACTCGGTAAATTAATAATTTCTTTAATACAATAAATTTTTCCCGTCCCCATTTAAGGTCAACAGACTAAATTGATATCGATGAACTAATATTATTTTTTTTATTAAATATTTTGTCTAGTCCAAATCTTATTATTAAGGGGGTAAATTTATGAAGGTTATATTGTGTCAAAATTAGAGTGTGATAATTAATGTTATTCTTACTAATTTAGTTGTTGGAATATTTGTTTAAAGAGAAAAATAGCATTAGTCAACCATACAAATATAATTTAAAAAAAAAAAAAAAACAAAAACTTGGGTGCATAAGATGCATCATAGTGTTATTGTACACCTTGTGGTCCCCACTGGTTCAGCCCAAATAAGTCGCTCTGAACCGCACCAATTATTATTATATTATTATTGCGCGCGCATGTTATATATTTAATGGTCTGTTTATTGAACACTAACAGCAAGTGGTCTGGTGGTATTTAATACAGTCTTAAATATCTCAACCTGGAGGTCAAGGGTTCAATTCTGTTTGCATCTTTTTTCCTTCTTCCTTCATTTTTTTTCTTTTTTGTCATACATCATAATATACACCGTATCGAAATATTAAATATACTGATTTTGCAGTATAAAACGAAACTTAAGTAAAACAGCGTATACTTTCATGCAACATAACGATTACTACATCGAAATATTAAATATACTGTTAGGCATCATAACATATACTATGCTCGAAATATTGTTGGTGAAAAATAAAAAGGTGTTGTTAAGATTCGAACCCGCACACTGAAGGGTACAATGCCGCGCCTTTACCAACTAAGTCAGCGCCTATTTTGTGATTCCAAACACACCTTAATATATATATATCACGTGCGCGAAAATCATAAGAGGGCCCCACAAGGTGTACAATAACACTAATGTGCATCTTATGCACATGAGTGTCACTCTTAAAAAAATGGAGAAGAAACATAATTAGTAAAAGCAAACCCATGATAGAATGTTGGTGCCTCGACATTTGAATTGTTGAATATGCATAAGGCAATTAATCATATTTAGGCGTATTTAATTCGTGTATTTAATTATAGCAGTAGCCATAGTCATAATTTTCCATCATTGAATTTGGTGACTAGTTCAGCAGGTAATTGGTAATATATTCAATGGTTAAGATTGAAATAGGTTAAATCTAATGGTTTAAATTTCAGGTGTATTAATACACCAGGTGTATAGTAGAAGGACTCTAATTTTTATGATTGAATAATTTTTTGTTTCTTAAAGGTTGTTGATGGAGGTGTAGACTTATAATTAATTTGTTAAAATAAGATACCCGAAAAAAACCATCATACAAAAACTCGGCCATACTAAAACCCGTCCTTAATTCGATATATTAAAAAAAATTCGACCCTATCGGGTAAAATTCGTGCGGAAATAGAAGGGGGGACAGAGTGAGGTGTCTCCATGTGTGTATGGTGGGGGGCAGACGGATGTCGGTGGTGTTGATGGCGACTTCTTTTGCGCATGTAGTGTTTGAAAGATTGCCTTCGGAGGAAGAAGAAGGAACAGCGGTTGCCCAGCCTCAGCCTGCTGCATCTCAGTCTGTGGCGTGAAAGTTGTACGCGGCGGGAAAAAATCATAACACGTCCACAACTTTTTACTTTAACGGAATTAGTCCCACAGGTTTAGTTAGTTTCAATTTCGTCCCGTAATTCTAGTAATTATTCAATTTAAGGACAAATTTGGTCGAAAAATGCGCGTGTCAATCACGCGCCGGTTAATTTTAGTAAATACCGGTGAGAGATTACACGTGTACATTTAATTTTTGACGTGGTCATCATGCCTCCAAATGAAATCAAAAGAAAATTGTCACCTAATTAAATGAAATGCCACATCATATCAGGTAAGAGAAGTCGCGTTTTTTACTTGAACTGAAGTAATCCAAATCCCAAATCACGTATTATTCAAAATGTCAAAAAGAATGAGAACCCTAGATAGCACATTCTCCAGAAATTGCCCAAATCTTCCATAGCAACCTTGCTGAACCAAAATCACCATAAGATAACTACATTTCTACAAGATCTATAGCGGTACAGGAGTATATCTGAAGCAGCAGGCGAAGGCATAGCGAGATTGCGATGGTTTTTGTTCGGAAAAAAGGGGCGACGGAATGGTGGATCAATCCATCGAAAAAACAAGCAATATCCAGGCCTCTGTTGGAGACCTATGAAGCATTAGCACCGAAAAATAACATACCCACCCAGTAATTACAGAAAATCCATAGAGATTAGGATGAAGAACATACCGGGTAATTTGCACATCCAAGAAAACCACGGCCAACGTTTTCTTCTTTCCATGAAGTCACCACTGGCGAGCTCAAACGACAATAACACTCTAACACCAGCTGCGAACTCTCACTGGACGAAGACATGGAGATTTAGGAACTGGGTTTGAGAAATTAGGGTTCTTAGAACATATCGTTCTTTCTTCTGAAGGTTAGTGTTAAGGAGAAATGCTCTAATGTTAATTGTTCCCTTTTTTAAAAAGGCTGATGTGTAAACTCTTAACACATACTCTAAATTTCGTCCACGTCAAAGAAATTGTCCGGAAAGCCCCAATTTATAGAGGCACGTGAGATGCGCATGCCAATTTCCGGCGAATCGCGCATTTTCCGGCCAAATTTGTCCTTAAATTGGGTACTAGAATTACGGGACGAAATTGAAACTAACTAAACCTGTGGGACTAATTCCGTTAAAGTAAAAAGTTATGGAACGTGTTATGATTTTTTCCCCGTAGGCGGCGGTGGTAATGGAGGAGGTGGTCATGTCAGCAAAGCTGGAGGTAATGGCAATGGAGGCAGCTGGTCGCTATTCAAGTTCAAGCCCTCCTTTTGGATTAGTTAACCTAATGTAGTGCTCACATCTATGTATATTTTTCTTTTTCTTGAAATGAGTTCTTTTTTGTTGTTGTTTTTGTTATAATTAATTATGCTAGAGCCATTTATGTGTTTCTGACCTTTGTTTTTAAAAAATGCAGGAGACTGAGCTTTGAAAAATTTGCAATCATTAAAACAACTTAATTTTTTGGCAAAAAATATTATTATGTGTAGTACTTAGCAGTATGTGTGTGTTTATATATGTTGGATTAATGGATTTGTCAAAAAATATAATTTATAAGAATTAAATATTTTTCTTACGTGTAACAAATCAGAGTTTGTAAACCTGATTATTTTTTAGTTTTAATCAACTTGTTACTTAATTTTAGGTTTTTACAAAATAACAAAATTAACACGTCCACACCCATATTTTTCCCAAACTAATCAATAACTACTTTCATTTAATCATTTGATAGCTGTATTAATGATGTAACTTATATTTTTTGTTTCTTATTTTTCAAATTATATATATGCATATTTAATTGATTATGTTATGTTTTCATTAAGAGTACTATTGTGGTCTCTTATTAATAGTATTTTAATATATTAAATTAATTAGATGTGAGAAATTTTGTGAGTTGCAAATAGTTAATAAAAAGAAGCTATAATACAATCTTAAATTTTAGGTTTTAGTATTCTCCATTATTATTAGATTATTGTGTATGTACACATGCAAATTATAATTGTAATTTTTTCCTCTTGAAATATTCATAAAGGATTCTCACCTTAACCAATCAATGAATCTCAGGTTAACTTATGGAAGTGGGTTTGTCATTTCATTAAGATTTTGTCGTTCATCTAAAAATATTTGAAAAAAAATAGAATTTTATATTATAATATATTTGTTAGACTACTATACACAACCTTGAAATATTAAATGTTATGATTAGTATAAAAATTACTTAAAGTAGTTTATATTGAAAAATATTAAACCTTCATTAGAATGTGAAATTTTACTACATTCTGGAATTTTCATGTACTCTCTCCGTCCCAAATGAACTTGCATAGGGGGGTCGATCGGTACAGTTATTAAAAAAAGTTGCTTTTCGGGGTGATAGGGATGGCCCGATCACTTCGGGTCGGGTTCATACTTTGGCCCACCAACCAGTCCAGGAGCACGTGTCGGCCCAGAAGCATGCGTCGGCCCAACTTGTGGTTTGCTCCGCAATTCAAGGCCCACGATTCGTTCCCAACCATCACGCAACGGAAAACAGGCGTGATAATAGGGAATTAGTTAGGGTTCAGTTAGGGTTCACGAGGGTTTAGTATAAATTGAAGAAAAGAACTCTGAGTTAGGGTTCACATTCTGTATTCTGAATTATTACGTGTAAACTCAAAGTTCGAGTAAAAGAAACACCTCGGCAGGTGCAATTTTGTGCCCGTGGACGTAGATCTCTGGATCGAACCACGTAAATCTTGTGTTTTTTCATATTGCTTACGTAGGTTTCCGTTAAGTTTCTTGGATATCAGATTGCGCATTATCAATTGGCACCGTCTGTGGGAACCGTAAAGCAATTTCTGACGTTAACAGCGCATTCAAATACCATGGTGATGACTCGACTGAATCAATCTCGCCACGGTGATCAATCCAATCAAGATCCACCCGTGGATCAAGTTTTGCCGCCGAGGCAATCGCCAATAAGAGGTACGTCTCATCATCAGGGCAACCAAGGCTCGGGTATAAATCCGGACAACCAGTTAGGGGTGGTTCGGTACGGTATACCGTACCGAATTGCCCATACCGTTACCGTACCGAAATTTTCGGTACGCCGAAAATCCATACCGTTGCCGTACCGAAAATTTCGGTATACCGAAATTCGGCATACCGAAAATTCGGTATGATATCGGTAAATACCGATACCGTACCGAAAATTCGGTATACCGAATTTTGTATCGGTATCGGTATATACCGATCCATACCGTTGATTTTGGTATATCGAAATTTCGGTATACCGAAAATTTACGGTATACCGTTAGGAATTTGGTATACCGAAATACCGAACTACCAAAATACCGAAAAAAATTCGGTATACCGATAAATACCCAAAATACCGAACTTTTTTCGGTATTTCGGTATATACCGAAATACCGAAAATTTTAAATTATCATACCGTTACCGTACCGAAAATTTCCGGTACGGTATCATACCGTACCGAAAATTCGGTATACCGAAAATTTCGGTATTTTCGGTAATTTTTCTATACGGTATGTGCGGTATTTCGGCATTTCGGTATTTTTCCCCACCCCTACAACCAGTTCTTACCTCCACCCCCACAAGACATGCAAAACCCTAATCCCGTTGCTGCCCAGCCACCGGTTAACATTCAAATCACTCCAGAATTGCTCCAGGCTTTCCTACAAGAGCATGCCCATGTTCTTCAAGACTGGGCGGCCAACCGCCTAAATCATGAGGGACCTGCCGGACAGGATGCTAATCCCGCGGTGCCTCCACATCGTCAGCACTCGCGTGATCGGCAGGACCCGGGGTATCGCGAGCGTCAGGATCGGCGACGGGAACGACCTGGTTCTCCCGAGGACCATGGGAGTTCTAACGAATCACGACAACGCAACGATGAACCTACCGATGTCGATCGCCGCCGTCCACTCAACGCGGCTAAAAGAGTTCGTTATGCCAATCCTCATACTCTAGATCTTCAAGAGTATGAGCGAGTTCAACGCAATGTCGAACTGGACAGAATCCTGGGCCTTGATGCCAATGGAGATATCATCACACCGTTCTCCCAAGAAATCATGGCCACCTTCCTTCCCGAAGGGTTCAAACGGCCGGCCATACCACCTTACGACGGCACCGGAGATCCAGCCAATTTTCTTGGAGCTTTCAGGCACAACATGCTTAGCCGCGATCATACTACGTCCCTCCATTACTGTAAGATTTTCCCCGAGTACCTTCAGGATGAAGCTCGGGTTTGGTTTGATTCTCTCCCACGCAACAGCGTATCTTCTTTTAGAGAACTCGCCGAACACTTTTGGGCGCGTTCGAAGCACGTGCGAAGCCCATGGCCACCCTGGCTGACCTCATGAATATGGAACAGCGAGACGGAGAGCCTTAAGGTGGGAAATTGCTCAGATGACGTAGTCATCAACGCATTCATGAATGGACTCCGTCCCGGACCACTTTACACCGAGTTGGTTCGAAATCCACCGGTCACAACCCGAGCACTGTTCAAAACGGTGTGCAGATATGCTAAGGCCGAGGAGCAGACTCGCCGGAAACGTGAGAAACATGCTAGCAAGCGGCAGTCAGACAGGGCACAAGCTGGGCCTAGCACGCGACCTAGTGCTTTTTCTCGTCTGAACCCGGGGCGTTCAGAATCCCGAGGTGATATTCTGCAATTTACTCCGTTGACAAAGTCACGAGCTGAAATTCTTTCTGTTCACAACAACGATTTACGACCTTGTCCGCGGATGACTGCTCCGCCTGAAAAGAGGAACCGTGGAAAGTGGTGTGCGTACCACCGAGATCATGGGCACGAGACAGAGGAGTGCCGAGAGCTCAGCAAGGAAATTGAGGAGTGTCTAAGGAAAGGTCTCTTGCGACAATACATCGCGCGGACCGATGACAAACCTCGGACTAGCCAGAATGGGGATTCGTCTCATAACCGCGGAGGTTATCATGACCGGGGCACACAACAAAATCGGCCGCCGTGGCAGAATAATCGGCCGGGACCTAGCAATAATGCACGACAAGACTCTGGCAATCGCCAACAGCCTCGTTTTCTGCCACCACCTCCTCCTCCGGGAGGACCCGGAGACAATGCACCCACTCACGTAATAAACGTGATATACGGGGCCCTTCCCACCGGGGCTTCACGAAATGCCTTGAAGGCAGAGGCTCGTCGTCCTCCTCCCGAGGAACCACGTCATAAGCGCCTCCATCAATCCGAGACTGTTAGTTTCACAGATAGGGACCCGGTTCCAGAGATAACACCTTATACTGATGCTATTGTCATCGACATGACTGTGGCCAATATTACAATAAAGCGGGTCTTCGTGGACAATGGAGCCGCAGTAAGTGTTATATTCGCCGACTGTTTCCAAAAGATGGGAATTCCTCGGGAACAACTTCGACCGGCCCCCGGGCCATTGCAGACTTTCACTCAGGGTGAAGTCCAACCAGAAGGTGTCATCACTCTCCTGGCGTCTCTGGGGACCTATCCGGCGATAAAAACTATTTTCGTGGATTTTTATGTGGTGAACTCCCCGTCACCGTACAATATGATCTTGGGTCGGGACTGGCTTACTCCCGCCAAAGCCATATGCTCCACATACCACCTCGCTCTAAAATTCCCCACCTCGCATGGCGAAGTGGCTATCCGAGGTAGTCAGCGGGTTTCAAAGGAGTGTATGTACGTGGCACTCAAAAAGACTGCCAAACTTCCTCCCAAACAGCAGCTTCAAGTAGCATCATCGGCTCTTGAACCTCGGGTATGTACCTCATTGGGAGATACCACCGTCCAGATACCGCTTGATCCGTCCAAGCCAGAACAGATTGTAACTGTCGGTGCCGTGGATGTGCCATGGTTGCACCAGGCCATCATTCAGACCTTGCGAGAGCATTCCGATGTCTTTGCATGGTCCCCTTTGGATATGCCAGGGGTCTCTCCCGATATAATAACCCACAAGCTGAACATCGATCCCAGCGTAAAGCCTATACAGCAAAAGCAAAGGAAGTTCGCTCCGGAGCGAAATGCAGCAATTCGAATCGAGGTGCAACAACTCTTGGATGCGGACATCTTGTTCGAAGTGTATTACCCCTCTTGGCTATCCAATCCGGTGATGGTGATAAAGTCCAGCGGGGCATGGCGGATGTGTGTCGACTTCTCCGACCTCAATAAACATTGTCCGAAGGACTGTTATCCCCTACCTTCCATTGACCAAAAGGCCGAAGCCATTACTGGGTACGTGGCACTTTGTTTCTTAGATCTGTATAAGGGATACCACCAGATCTTTATGGATCCGCAGGATGCCCTCAAGACAGCATTCATCACTGCTTTCGGGTGTTTTGCTTTTAAGAAAATGCCCTTCGGGCTCAAGAACGCTGGAGCCACATATCAACGTCTCATGGACCGTGTTTTCCACGACCAGATTGGCCGCAACGTCGAGGTCTACGTTGATGATCTTGTTATAAAGAGTACCTCTCATTCTTCATGTGTGCAAGACATAGCTGAAACGTTGCGTACTCTGCGGCGTTACAATTTGCGACTTAATCCGGCAAAATGCACTTTCGGCGTTGGCTCCGGCAAGTTTCTCGGTTATATGGTTTCACAACATGGTCTTCAGGCCAATCCAACCAAACTTCGGGACGTTTTAGATCTGCAACCACCGAAGACGTTCATAGATGTTCAACGCCTCACGGGTGGTTTGGCGGCCTTAAACCGCTTTTTATCTAAAGCAGCAGAGCGCCAACTCCCCTTCTTCAAGATTTTGAGACAAGCGAAGTCATTCGAGTGGACACCGGAGTGTACTACAGCTTTCGAGGCTTTGAAGCATCATATTCAGCAGTTACCCACTTTGTCAGTTCCTCTCTCCGGAGAGCCTCTTTATGTGTATTTAGCCTCCGCCGAGGAAGCTATTAGCGCCGCACTTGTGCGCGAAGTCAATGGGGTTCAACATCCCGTGTATTTCGCAAGTCGTGTACTCCACGGGGCGGAGACACGATACTCCATGCTGGAAAAAACTATGCTGGCTCTTGTCATGGCAGCTCGGCGTCTGCGGCCATATTTCCAAGGATGCGAAATACGAGTTCTGACCAATCATCCTATCCGTCAGATTCTTGTCAAGCCCGAGGTGTCCGGGCGCCTCGCCAAGTGGGCTGTCGAATTAGGCGAATACGATATTCAATTTCTTCCCCGCCGAGCTATCAAGGGTCAAGCACTTGCCGACTTTTTGGCTGAAACCCCGGGAGATAATCATGAGTCTTCGGCAGACAGTGTTACCCATCATCCCGCTACCCTCGTATCCTCACCTCGCAAGTGGCAATTATATGTGGATGGTGCATCCACGACCCGAGGAAGTGGTGCCGGGGTGCTTCTCATTGACCCCGAGGGAGTTGAAGTTAAATACGTCATCCGATTCAAATTTAAGGTGACTAATAATGAAGCAGAATACGAGGCAGTCATCGCCGGGCTCCGGCTCGCAAAATCCTTAGCCATTCGCCATCTTGAGCTATTCACGGACTCCGAGGTCGTGTCCAAGCAAATCCAGGGGACTTATGTCGCCAAGGATGAAACAATGATCAGGTATCGTGCTTTAACACTTAAGCTTATGTCAACTCTTGATACAGTTGTTATCCAGAAAATACCACGTACTCAGAATGCAAGAGCAGATGCGCTCAGCAAATTGGCCTCCGCGGTCCGAACTAATATATCTCCGGATATCATGGTCGAAGACTTGTCTCATCCAGCAATTCATGAGGCAACGATTTCGGTACTGACCGATAGTGATCCGAGTTGGATGACCCCTATCATTCAATATCTCCGAGATGGAATTCTGCCCAATGATAAGCTGCGAGCTCGGAAAGTAGTTCTCAAAGCCCCCAAATACTCCATTCATGATGGAGTCTTGTATCGACGGTCGTACCTACAACCGAGTCTCCGGTACCTCACTCCTACCGAGGCTAACCAAGTTCTACGGGAGGTTCACGAAGGGGCTTGTGCCAGTCATATCGGCTCCCGGACATTGGCCAAGAAAGTTCTCCGCTGGGGATATTATTGGCCAACTTTGTTTAATGATGCCCACGACTTAGTGACAAAATGCAGCAAGTGTCAGCTACATTCTCGTGTGAAACACTTGCCTCAAACCGAACTCACTGGAATCCAAAGTGCATGGCCATTTATTCAGTGGGGAATTGATATTGTCGGCCCGTTTCCGGTCGCTCCGGGTGGGTTGAAGTTTCTGGTGGTCGCCGTGGATTACTTCACCAAATGGGTAGAAGCAGAACCTCTTACTGCAATCACTGGTCAGAATATCTTGAAGTTCGTCTGGCGAAATATTGTATGTCGCTTCGGCATACCGAGCACCATTATCTCGGATAATGGCAAGCAATTTGCTAACGATCCCTTCCGGTCATGGTGCGAGGAGCTTCATATCAAACAAGTTTTCACCTCGGTAGCTCACCCTCAAGCCAACGGTCAGGTTGAAGTCACTAACCGAACCCTGCTCACTGGTATAAAGAAACGCCTGGATAATGCCAAGGGCCTTTGGGCCGAAAACCTTCCACAAGTACTATGGGCTTATCGCACGACACCGCATACCTCTACCGGGGAGACTCCTTACAGCCTTACTTATGGTTCCGAAGCCGTTATTCCTGCGGAAATCAGTGTACCAAGCCCCGCCTCATCACATTGGTTCCAGAGGATAATGACGAAGCTCTCCGAGCGAATTTGGATGAGCTTGAAAATCGTCGTGATCAATCATTCATTCAACAGGCCAGGTGTAAACAACGTGCAGCCCAGTATCATCACCTCCGGGTCCGGGGCACTCAGTTCAATGTCGGGGACCTAGTGCTTCGGCTCAATTCAGCCAGCAAAGCTGCCCCCGAGGGGAAATTACATGCTTCTTGGGAGGGTCCCTACCGCGTCGTTGCAGCGCACGATTCCGGATCCTATCAGTTAGAGCATCTCAATGGAACCTCGATTCCCCGAAGCTGGCACGTTACCAACTTGAGGCGCTTCTATCTGTGAATGCCAAATCACAAGTACCATCTTATCTTTATGCTCATTGTACGTTTCTTTTATGATTGTTATCTCTCTTTGTATTCTTTAATTTGCTCCGGCACTCATCATTGAATAAAAATTCTTTGTTTATGCATCTTGCTGTGTTCTCTTTTACGTTACGGGGACGCCCTAATGCATTCATAAAATTATTATTCGTCTCCGGACAATTAACTCTCTCTCTCGATCCGTCCGAGGAGATTCACATTTCGTCCCCGGACTCATATCACTTTCTCGCCTGTTTAACCGGAGAAGTGGTTACTCCCGCCTGACCCGTCCGGGGAGATTTTACTCCCGCCCGATCCGTCCGGGGAGATTTGCATTGGATTTATCTATACTGTGTTCCCGAACACCCAATTAAAACAGTTATTACTTTTGGTTCATAACTTGTTGTTTTCCTTAACACATTTATGCACACCAAAACGATTTTATTATCTTCCGAATAATACTACGACAAAAAGTTCTTTACATAAAACTAAAAAAAAAAAAAAAAAAAGAAAACAATCATCTACGGCCCCCCGAGCCAGTATTCAGCGCTCCGACGTTGAGGCCTACTCCTAGATCTGCGTTGTGTCCTCCGGGATCTTGTAGATCCTCGACCTCGGGCTCCGGCTCTTTCCCCTCCGCGGGCTCCCCGACGTCGTGGACTTGTCCTTGGCGCTTGTCGGGGAATTTCGTCCCTTGTATGAGCGCGGCTACTTGGCTGCGGAGCAGACCTCGGGGTCTGGGCCCACTGCACAGGGTCCCACTCCTCCGGAGCCATCACTTCAATTTCTCTGGCCAGCTCCTCGACTACTTCTTCGGCGACCACAGCGGGCTCTTCTTCAATCATAGTCACTGGTGCTGGCTCTCGGATCACAATGCCTTTGCTCTTTCCCGCGGGCTTCTTTTTACCCTTCCGAGGAGCTTTTGAAGTGTCCTGGCTCCGGCTTTTACTGGAAATAAATTCCTCGGTAGATGGCCGCCACCTGCCACGGCCCTTCAGTCCTTTATACATATTAAGGAGCAACTCCAATACCTCTCGCTTCCGTACGAGCTCCGAGGACTCAGCCGGGCTCCTCGCCATAAGCGCTGAAATCTCTTCCTGAATCTCTACAACCCGCGCCTCGACTTCCTCAAATGTCAGTAGACCGAACTCGGTCAATATTCGGTCATACTCCCTCTGATGGATGAGGACTCGGTCCAGTTCAGCAACTTTGGCCAAATACTTCAGCTCTTGATCAAAGGCTTTCTCCTCGGCTTCCTTCACCTTCCTCTCTGCCGAGGCCACCTGCTTTTCTAGCTTTGGCACTACGTGCATTTGCAGGTTGTTCTTTTCTTCGCGGAACCACTCAAGTGATCGCATGAGTTTCTTTATTGTTTCGTGCAATTCCGCGGTATTCTAAACAGAAATAAGAGTCAACCAGATCGATCAATCTCAAGTATGTAAAGAGTTGGAGTTCAGTTCGAAAACAAAAATTATATTCAACAAATCGGAAGTACATTATCCATGATTCAGTACAATGTTTGCATATGCTCCTATTATCTACAACTTTAAATTTGAGGGCAACGACTGACCTCCCGCTCGGTCCCCTCAATATCCTCGGGCAACACCTCTCGCCGGCCCTCCGACACTTCGGCTTCTTCCTCCTCATTCGCTGCGACAGCTTCGTCCGCAGCTATGGCATCGACCTCCATCCGAGGGGGGGGGGTTCTTTGTTTCGGGGCTCGAAGACCATCTCACCCCGGCGGAACGCCAGAAACTCTTGGTCCTGGTCCACCTCGCAGTTGGCGATCTCCGCGGCCGTCAGAAGTTGTTTCTTCTCCCCTAGAGCCTTCAACAGGGGCCACTCCGGCAGATTCGTTAATGCTGCGTAGTAGGCCTTTTCAACCCCGGCCACTGCCTCAAAATCGTACCCGAATTCTGGACGATATACATCCACATACGGGTAGACCTCCTTAACCTGCTCCAGCAGCGCAGATCGCGTGGCCTGGTCCCCTATTGCCACAAAATCCGTCTGGAAGTCAAGGAACGTGCTGGTTTGGAACAGTTTTTCGGCGAATGCCTGCAGCATCGCTCCTTGACCTTCGACCGTGGCAGCTTCCCGAGCCTCCATCTCTGCCCGCAGCTGCAGTACTTCACCTCGGAGGACATTGGTCTCTGCCTCCACTCCGCGTAGACGCGCAACCTCATTTTCGACCAAGGCAGCCCTCTTACGTGCCTCGGTCAGGTCTTGGGTTAACCGGTCGTTGCGCGCCCGAAGCTCCCTAGTCACTTCGGCCAGCTCCTCCTTGCCTTCCTTCTCGCTCTTACGACCGAGGTCCAGGATTCCTCGCGCCAAGCGCAGAAGTTCTTCGGCATCGGCCCCCTCCAACCCCAACAGACTTGAGGGCCCCTGCTCCTTCAACTGCCACCAATAATAGCACACAATGATCAGCACAGAAAAACATACAATGCATTTGCATTAACAGTAGCTGACAGCACGTCTGGAACTTACCTCCATACCCCCCTCCGTGCGGAGTCTTTTTGCTGCTGTTGGAGGAGTCCCGGATGGCTCCGGCCTCTTCTTGGACATAGGGGTAGGCTTCACTACCCCTACCTGCTCCTCAGACCCAGCACTAGGCCTCGCATCAGATGACATCTTTCCCCGGGGAGATGCCTCAGCAGTTTTCCCTTTCTTTTTGGCCGCCGCCGCCGCCGCCACCGCGGGGTTTCCAGCCGGCTCTTTCCCGAAGCGTCCCACTGCACACAGAAGTTAAAGTTAGTTATATACAAAGTAATAGTTTGTAAAAAGCAAAACAGAAGAACTCCTACCCTCTTCGGCAACCGCATCGCCCGAATAATACGGGCTCAGTCCTGCCCCCTCCAGTTCTTCCTCAGTACAGAGGGTTTTGAAAGTCCCCACTGACCGGAATACATGTATGACTTCGGCCTCCGGGTTCTCCACCGGAGCGGTATCAAGTACCTCATCCCTCCTCCACTTCGGGAGAGCTACTTTGTTTTTCACAAATATAAACCTCTCCTTCCATCCCTCCACCTTACTCGGATTTTGAACCTTGAACCCACCTCGGGCTCGGGAACTGAAGGAGTACCACCCCTTGGATTTCCCGAAGGCTTTTAATTGGAAGAAAAACCTAAAAAGCTCTACGGTCGGTTCTATCCCGGCATTCTTTCATACTAAGGTGAATCCCACTACTTGCCTCACTGCGTTCGGCGCTAGTTGGCTTAAGGCAATGCCGTAGTATTTCAGTAACTGAACCACAATGTCCCACAGGGGCAGTCTCAAGCCTATTCTAAGGGGATCTATATACACACTAATAAAACCCTGCGGCGGGCAGCAGCCCCTATCATCGGGGTTCGGTACTATATACTCTAAGTTAAATGGAAAGTAAAATGAGGGGATTTCTCTCTCAATCTGCACTCGCGTCATCCGTAACGCTACAGAGGCCACCTCAAAATCCTCCTCCGCGCATTCATAGAAACCGACCATCATAACGTTACTTTCCAGGCCGTCGGCCCTGTCTACGGTCCTCATCTCATTCCTTTCCGGAATGATATATCGAAGGGGGGCACATCTAACGGGGCACTCGTAGTCCCTACTTCTTGAATAGAGGAAGAAGATGAAGTAGAAGGCATACTTACTTGGGTTGAGTTTGAGAAGTTTTGATTTGAGATGAATCACAAGCACAGAATTCCCCTCTTTTTCCCGCTTTCTAAACTGGCAAATCGCAATGAAGAAGATGAAGAGTTACTGTGCAATTATTCCAAATATATACGCAAAAAACCAATGGCTCTGATACAGCCTATTCAAATTCAGTGATGGAGATTTAGACGTGCTCTTCACGCGCTTTACGGTTCCCAAGGCGCGTGGGGAACAGGTTTATTGGAAATCGCGGAGCGTGTCACTTCACATCCCTCTCTCTCATGATGGCGCCGCCAATCACATCAACCTCACTCTTCGTCAAGAAGATTTAAACTACACTCCAGTGCTCCCTTTACCTCGGCCATACTACCACACTCCGGTGTACCCTTCACCTCAGCCAGGTCATTATGTACTTCCGACACGTTTCTTGCTTTTGGAAAACTCGGTATCTCGCTATCTGTCTCGTGCACTTCGGCCTAGTTCGGTTCCGCTTCCGCAGACTGCGCCGCGGAGTCCCTTGGACGCGGATAGACTTAGTCATCCACAAACACTTCAGCGCGCCCGCGACCACGGCCCCTCTTGCTTATGGTTCCACCCCGGTGACAACCGAAGCTCCTTCCTCGCTTCGGCTGGGGGGGGACATCTGATAGGGATGGCCCGATCACTTCGGGTCGGGTTCATACTTTGGCCCACCAACCAGTCCAGGAGCACGTGTCGGCCCAGAACCATGCGTCGGCCCAACTTGTGGTTTGCTCCGCAATTCAAGGCCCACGATTCGTTCCCAACCATCACGCAACGGAGAACAGGCGTGATAATAGGGAATTAGTTAGGGTTCAGTTAGGGTTCACGAGGGTTTAGTATAAATTGAAGAAAAGAACTCTGAGTTAGGGTTCACATTCTGTATTCTGAATTATTACGTGTAAACTCAAAGTTCAAGTAAAAGAAACACCTCGGCAGGTGCAATTTTGTGCCCGTGGACGTAGATCTCCGGATCGAACCACGTAAATCTTGTGTTTTTTCATATTGCTTACGTAGGTTTTCGTTAAGTTTCTTGGATATCAGATTGCGCTTTATCATATTTCTAAATACAACTAGCCTCACAGTTTTGACGGCAAAATTATTAACCAAGGGGTCAAGCAATAATTTATATATATATATATATATGTATGTATATATATATATATATATATATATCAGCATATTCATGTGGATCCAAGACTCAAAATCATATTCAAATTGAAATATATATTTAAAATTAACTCGAGGCCCATGAAAGATGAAGCAAGCCCTGCTGCCAAGGAAATATTATAATAAAATTGAGACACACAAGGCAGCCCAGGCGCCCCAGGCCCAGCAGTTTACAGCAAAAAAGAGGCGCAATGACTTGGGCAGGATTCGAGCCCGCATTTGCATAACCCACATACTATTACCTTACCACTGGACCACTTAACTCTTTCATACAATATTCTGAAGGGAAACATATATAATATGTGTATATATATAAATATATGTAAAAATTATTTCGGGCCCCTAGAAAATTGTATTTTTTTCGGGCCCGAGTCGACAGACTCTTCCGCCTAACGGAAGGTCCGGCCCTGATCGCGCGGGTACTATACTAGTTATATTATGTAAGAATAATGAACATATATACAACATAAGATGTCTTTCATCAACTAATTACTCCATTTTTTGCAAGTCATAGCATGTGCTTCCTTGCGTTCATAACAAGAGTTTTATTTGAAAATGTATTTTTTCTTCCGTCTATTAAATGAATGTATAACTCTTCATAAATCATTAATTCAAACTTACACGAATTATTTTATTCTTCAATTTGATATATTTAATCATATGTAAGCAATTCGTGAAATAAATCATTTTATTATTTAATTTGATAATTTAATCATATGTAAGCAATTTATATATCTATTGTAACGCCCGGTATTTTCATATCTATTATTATTATTATTATTATTATTATTATTATTATTATTATTATTATTATTATTATTATTATTATTATTATTATTTTGGCCAATCATTCTATTCATTTATCCAATGTTGGGCCTACACCCAACACCAATTCAATTTGGCCCATTTAATATTTTCCAAGCCCAATTTATATTGGGAATTATTATTAATTCGCGAATCCATTTATTGAATTATTTAGGCCGAAGTCTCAACAGGAATAACTTATTTTGCATTCATTAATTTATTCATACATATCATAATAAGCCCATCTCTTTGAGCTCAAGACTTGAGGCCGGTTCACTAATGTGCAAGGGCCCATATCTCGAGCCCAAAGAAAGCCAGAATTCCAAAAACTGAATTACGCTAAATTACTACTGAGGAAGATTTTTGAAAATCTGATAATCCCTATCCAAATACTCCTAAACCTAGTAGGAATACACTATATATTCCGTAGCTAAATTATATTTTTTTTTCACACAAACAAAAAAATGCAATATTCATCAACAATCAGTACTCTCGTCAACATCTCGACAAGGTAATACGGAATTATTGTCTCCTTTTCTTCATCGTTATTATGTTTTTCTATTACTCACAACCATAAATCAATCATCAAATTTCAATCCCGTCCCTTTATTCCTCCACTGTTTTAGAAAATTCGACGGAGATCCGTCACTTTACAACAACCCTAGCTGCTTTTTAGTATATCAGAAAATAGGGGGACTGGGCCAGACTATAATAATCTGGTGTATATGTGTACGCGTCTATGTATTTCTCAGTGTGTGTGTGCGTGCGTGTTTCTGTGTATGTGTGTGTGTGTGCATGTTTCTCTGTGTGTGAGTGAGTAGTGTGGTGAAATTGTGAAATTAGTGTGTGTGTGTGTGCGTGTGTGTGTTGGTCGAGAAAGAGAATGTTTTGTGTGTGTTAAGATTTACAGAAAAGTTGGTGTATATATAGCAGTAGATATGGAGAAGATGTGTGCATTTATAGTATGTGAGAAATATATGAATGTGGTGCGTGTATATGTGTGTTGACCGTGTAGTAAGGAGAAGAGAATTGAAAGGTATTGCTTTGGCCTTCATATTTAATAATGGCCAAGTACTTTAAGGGTTCTGCTAATTGGCCACAATGTGGCCAGCCACAAAAAAAAGAAAAAGAAAAAAAAAAAAAAAATTAATTTTTTTCAAAATTACCCTTTCTGATTTTCCTCCGTAATATTTGCAGGATTTGTCACCTCCATCCACTAGCATCCCTTTTTGTGATCCCACAACTTCTTTTTACCTTTTTCTTTTTCACTTTTTTTCTTTTACATCTTTTTTCTTTTCGCTTTTAGGTCAACCCCATCAAACAAAGTTTCCTATATATATTTGCATGAATCGTCTTTTACTAGCAAGAAATATATGCAGCAACTCCCAATTTAAACTAAAATTTCGAAAAAAAATTCCCCACCGTTTCTTTAAAAAGGAATTTTTTTCGTTTATAGATGGATCTTCCTAGTGACTGGGAACGAGAGTTATTTGGTTCGACTGACACCCAACACAGTACGGACGAGAACGATGTTGGAGAAGATGCAATTTCATCGTCATTCAACTCGACGGAAATAGTTGAGGATGGCATACACCAACAAACCTCGGTCGTCGGTGTGGTTCCTCCTTCCACGTCCCTGTCGGGTTCTGACGACATGAGTCGTGTTGAGGTGTGTCCTCAACCCGGTACGCTTTTTGCAAATGAAGAATCGCTATTTAGAGCCTATCAAGATCATGCGAAGTATAAAGGTTTTTGTGTCACCAAGCGTGCATCTCGGTATCTTACACCGAATGGGTTCAAGTATTTCGTTTGGCAATGTGATTGTGGTCGTAAATCTTCGGCGCAAAAGACATTGAAAATGGTCGATTGTAAGGCGCATGTGAACGGGATCCGGCAGGATGACGGGAGTTGGAAGGTAGGCAAGGTTGTCGAAGACCACAACCACGAGCTCTGCCCGACCATGTCAATACTCATGCCCGCTCACAGGAGCTTGACTATTAACCTGAAGCGTCAATTAGAGGCCAACGGTATTGCTGGGATTAGGGTGTGCAAAAATGTAAGGTTGGCTGAGGTTCAAGCAGGTGGTCCACAGAATATGGGTTGTCTTCCGAAGGACTGTCGGAATTACGTTGATGCGAGACGACGGCTGAGATTAGGGGATGGAGACGCCGAGGTGATGGGACGTTTGTTTTTTAGACTACAAGACAAAGAACGTGAATTTTTTCATATTATGGATATTGGTGATGATTCACGGCTACGCAATGTGTTGTGGATACATCCGCGTAGCAAGGCTGCGTACGAAGACTTTCACGACGTCATAAGTTTTGACACAACTTATTTGGTCAACAGGTATAAGATGCCTTTTGCCACTGTGGTGGGTGTGAATCACCATGGTCAATCAATATTATTGGGTTGTGCTTTGGTGACTCACGAAGATGCCGATTCATTCAAGTGGATATTTGCAAACTGGCTTGAAGCTATGAACGGGATACAACCAACATGTATCATTACCGATCAGTGCGAGAGTATTAAGATAGCCATTAGGGATCTCATGCCTAACACGATCAACCGATACTGTCTGTGGCATATTTTGTGCAAGCTTCCTGTGAAGTTTAAGGGTATTCAGAACTACCACACGGTAATTAAGGAATTTAAGGAGTTGGTTTATGAAAGTCGTTCAATTCAAATATTTGAGTCAAGGTGGGCAGATTTTTTAGCTAAGTATGGGCTTGAAGCCAACGAGTGGCTGAGGAACATGTATGCAGAGAGAGAAAGTTGGGTCCCGGTCTTTCTCAATCACCACTTTTGGGCTGGCATGACCTCTACCCAAAGAAGCGAAAGGATGCATGCTTTCTTTGATGGATATATAAATTCTCGATGCACCCTTAAGCAATTTGTAGAGCAATACGAGATTTCCATAGTTGACAAGATCCACAGAGAATTTCTCGCTGATTTTGACTCTAAGTACAAAGTCATGAACTGTATCACAGATTATTCTTGGGAGAGTCAATTTCGTGAAGTGTATACAAATAAAATTTTTGGGAAGTTGCAAGATCAAATTAGGAGAGGGTTTTATTGTCACACTGTGGAGGAGGTTGTGGAAGCATACGATCATTCAGTCAACGCTAAAAAATTCAAGGTTATTGAATCAATTTTTCGAAACGGGAACTATGTTAAAGATTTAACATATTGCATCAACTACAGGTTAGATGGCCAGTATCTGAAATGTGATTGCAGGAGCTTCGAGTTTAGGGGGATTATTTGTTGTCATATTTTAAAGGTAATGTGTAAGGAAAATATTCAACACGCTAATACAAGGTATGTTCTTCATCGTTGGAGGAAGGATGTGTATCGCCGTCACTCCGGCATTTTTTTTGCAGGTGGTTATCCACACATGACCTCGGAATACAAAAAATATCAAGAAATAGAACGTTGTTTCCAAGAATGCACTGATGCAGCTATGGGAAGTGATGCTAAAATGGAATTGATAAGACAGCGGTTAGGTGAATTGAAGGATGATTTGAGTTTTATGGAGCCTCCTACCACTCAAAATTAGAACGACTCTCAGCGCAACACCACAGAGGAATCACCCGTCGTAGGTAACCCGATACGCAACCCTGAAGTAACCCATACTTGTGGAAGGCCTAGGGGTACACGTATTCCTTCCCGCCACGAGGTTCGTGGGGGAACAAGGGGTATTAGAGGACGTCGTGGTTGCAGTGGTGGCCGAAGGGGTAGGCAGACCAATGTCGTTGGGTCTAACATTCCCGATTTGAATGATACATTTGAAATGTCGCTTGGTAGCCTGAATTTTTAACTGGTTTTAATAAGTAACGGTTGTATGATCTACTCAATCTTGTTTATTTAATCTATTGATTTATTAGTTTTTGAGATAGACAGATTGGTGTTTGTTGCATCCAAAATAAATTTTCATGTTGATCAATTAATTTTTTAAGTATTTTCAGATTAGCAATATATACATAAGATTATCAATCTTATGTCCTGATACTATTTGTTAGCCAATTTTTTTAAAATAATTGGTTTGCTTAATATGCGCAATATAGCCATGCAAGTTTAGGACTAATTAATGTTTTATTACTTTGGAGGATAGTGATAATTAATTAATATGGATTTACCTTTACATGTTTATAACATACGAAATAAGTCATAAACCTACAATAAATAAAATTTGCTCATTTCAAATCAAAATAGCTATGGTAAACAAAACATAAAGCATGTTCTTGCTAAAAGCCAACTGAAAACGGTGATAAATTCGTTGTACATTACTTTAACACCGGAATAACCACACTGGCTGGGGACCTTATGTCCCATGCAGTCATAGTTTTTACACCCTTGTTCAGGGATATACAGATAGTTTATCATCCAAAGACGATTTGATTGAATAAATATGAAGGAAAAAAAAAAATTGTGAACATACTACAAAGAAACCTTTTATAGTGGAGTTTTCCCCCTAATAGATTGCCTAAATCCAGTCTCCGTCGTCAATCTTGATGCTTGCCTCGTGACGGGTTACCCACACGTGAAACCTAATAGGGTCACCATGACACTTTTGAAACTCTACGACGTCGCCTTGGTTCAAACGCAGTGCAGCCGAAACCTTTCCCCACCCCTTTGTTAGTCGGCACATTGGGCTACCTTCATAAGATATAGTGCGGTACTCGAACACGCAATCAAAAATTACTCCAGAGTTCCACACCTCTATTCTCACATCCCGCGTTTGCTTACCTAGCCATTTTTCCATTGCACATGAGACGCTCAACCGAGTAGTTCCTTCCGTTGTGCGGCAGACAGCTTTGAAGTATCGAGGCGGTGTTTTCGTGACGTATTTGCAAGGCGATATGCATGTGGTTGGGGCCATTTGCTTGGTAGGTTGACGAGAGGGTGTTTTTTCGTGAGGGAAGGTGTGTGTACGAATTATGTGGGCATGTGAGTGTAGGAAACTATGTACTGATGGAGGTGAGGAGAATAGGTTCAGAGGGGGACATAAAGGTTTCAAAAAGGGGTCAAAAGCTATTCAACACCCAAAAATGGTAAGAATATTTTTCTTTGCAGCATGCATATGTGAGGTGGATTTGGTAGGTGGAATGAAGATTTGTGGGCTTCTTTTATGGTATTTCAGTTTTATTTTTCATAGAAAATTCAAGACCCCTTTACAGCATGGTATTTTTTCATTAAAATAAAAAAAAAAAAAAAATCGAATGTAGCTTGTTATATGTTATGCGTATATAACTAGAGAAGATTTTGGATATATATAAAGAATTTTTAAAAAAACAAATGAGGTGTATTTTATTGTGTGAAATGGTAAAAAAATATTTAAGTCCTGAATGTTGGAGCTTTTGAACTGTACAATCATAGAGCAGTAGACGCCGATGACCACGGAATATGCCCACTATACCCATCAATCTGGGTATTTTCATAAATAAGCTAACGTGAATAGAGTTGAAATGCGAGATGTTAATGCCAAATATTCTAATAAACACAACTTTTTCTAAACAATTTTTTTTTGAATTCACATCAACGTTATACATTAGGATCGATAATAACTCGTTGTCTTGTTTATTTAACGATAAAAAATACATCTGGACATGCAAAATGGACACATGCTCAATATAATTACTTTTTACACAATTTCTAAAAATATTTCTTTACCTCTTAATTTTTTTCTTCCGTTACATAATAAGAGCATTTCTAGAATTTTTTTATGCTTTAAAATGAGAGTTATGTTTCAAAAGACAATGTCTTATTTTATTAGTATAAGTACAAACATAAATTATTTATTTCACAAATTACTTATGTATAACTAAATAAGTTAAATAAAATAAATTGTGTAAGTACGAGGTGGTTTGTGCATTGATCAAATTGCACAAAACTAAAATTTTACATTATCAATCTATACAACTAAAATTTTGTGAAATGTATATCTGTATAGAATTAACTTACAACAACAGAAAACACGTGTATTCTAAGACATTACATATGCATAAAAAATTGTAATAAGTTACAATCAAGATTTGTATTCCGTGGATATGGAAAACATAAATAAATTGTTACATAAAAAATACATCTGGACATGCAAAATGGACACATTAGTTAATTTAACGATATTCCACAATTTATTACGTAACATGTCCAACAATTAGTTGACAATGGCGTATGTTGTCCGTAATTATTTTTAAATCTATGGCCGCAAAAACTCATATTTCAGAATATACATGACTTTTTATGGCATGATCCTCCTAAATAGGACATAAATCGCTTTTTTCTGTTTTGTTTGGGAAAATAATGAATTTCAGTTTTAATATTAGTGATTCTAGTGGTAAGTCATAGTTCAGATTCCAGTTTTGTCAAAATGTTTATTATTGCCAAATTTGTTAAAACATACTTTTTAAAATGTCGAAAAATCAGATTTATCAACAGATGTGGTTACATAAAATTGTATGTTACTAAGAGCAATTAGGAAAGATGTGATTAACATTTGGTTATCCCTATAACTAAACGCAAGAGGTTACTCTAATAATTTTTTTTTTTTTGTTGGTTATGCTACTTTGTATTACCTACCATAACCTTCTGCCAATGGATTTTTTAAATTATCAGCATGCGTATGCTATACAGTTGCGTTAAATTTAAGATTCATAATTTTGTTATACTGCATTCCAAAAACACAAAGTAAGTAATTTAAAAACCCCTTTAATTTCAACTTTTAGCTCGTTACAAATTAGCAATCGACCCAGCTAAATCAGAGGCATAACAAAAACATAAACTAGAAATACAAAACAGACCACGACTAAATTATACTGGCATCAGCCACACACAACTGATATTGTGCCTTTAACTCCGCGGACAACAATTCTACTCCCTCCTTGGCCAAGTTCTTAGGGATTTCATCGGAACACCCAAAGAGTTTTCGTCCTGCCCAGAAAATAATCGAAATAGCCAAGTAAAATCAATAGAATCCATTCCCTTCGTACGGAATAACTCATTGAAAGCAACAAAATACGGCTCTCCGTTAATTCTGAAATAGTTCTCCTCTTCCGTCTCCTATAACCAAGAAAGAAGTATTACAAGTTGTGCCACATTCCAAATAAAAAAACGAATTTTCAGATCTCTTCAAACTTTATTTTTTGTATGGGAAATATTAATACTCACCCTCTGCAGAGTTTGGCCATAGCGGTACAGGCAGAATACCCTGTTGGAAAGGGCTTGATAGACGACTTCAGACTTACACACATACTTAGAGAAGTTAACAAAACGTGTGTCGAACGACTGCAATTTTTTAACGTCTATTTCGGAAATGGGGATGGCAAACAGGTTTATTAGCATCCTAGCTGAAGAAGGAATAATATCCTTCATGACTTATGTGTCGGAAACATCGAATGAAGCCGACTTCAGGACAAGCATGGCCAGAAGCGAGTGTTCTTCGCAAATGGTCCAAAACCGGAGGTTAAGCATTTCCTCTGCTGGGATGGTGGGCATTTTTTTAGGTCGTGGAGGGGAAGGAAGAGCCCTTAAAACTTAAAGTGTGTTTAGAAAGAGGGGAGATAAGCTTACATTGTAAACTAACCCTTTTGTAGGGACATGAGGCTGTTTCTTTAGTGGTTTCCTACATAAAATAAGTTAAAGTAAAAAAAACAAAGAGGTGAGGCTGAAAATGTCACCTAATTTCATGCAAACAGCCCACGTGTAACACGGCAGAATGAGACATACAAACCCGGTTCCACTTAAACGTTTAATAAAAAAATAAGTATATGATAGCTATTTTCTATCAACGTTTAATTTTCACATTTACATAATAAAAATTAAAAATCACACGGTCTACATGGTTATTTTAATTTACTAGTTGTAGATCCAGCAAATTAATGAGATAATTTCATTTTTAGTCCAGGGACTTATTTAGTAGAAGTGTTATAATTTAAAACGATTCTTTTTTAGTCGCCGCCTAGGCGCTAGGCGGCCCTAGGCCGATCCGAATTTCTAAAAAACGGTCATTTTAGGCGGTCACCGAGTTCGGCGCCGCTTAACCCTATTAGGCGACGCCTAATCCGCCTAGGCGCCGCCTAACCCGCTTAACTGCACATTTTTTTTCTTTCTATTTTTTTATTTTTTTATTTCTTTTTTATATTTTTTTACTTTTGTTATCTTGCCAGTGTGTTTAACTTTAGGTGAGCCCTTTTGAAATTTTAATTTCTTTTCACACCCCTAATTTAGTAATTTTCCCTCCACCCACTATTAACTCTTTTAAAATTTGAAGTTGGTGGTTTTTATTTTAATGTTTTTAATTTTTTTTGTATGTATTATTTATTTATCAAATAATAAAATTATTCATCTAAGATGGTGACGCCTAGGCGCTCTAGGCGCTAGGCCCCGGTGAACCGACCGACTAGTACTTAGCGATTTTTAGAACACTACTTGAAACCCCGTAAATTAAACGTGGATTTTTATTTGAACCAAACAGGATTAGTCACTTTTAATGTTAACATTTTGGAACAAATTGATAGCCATTTTTCATTGTTATTCATTATCGCTAATCATATACCAGTAGGCAAAAAAGTATGTAGCAAACACTTAATAATATTAAGCACTGAATATGTACATTAACCTTAAGGTTACACACTACAGTCAAACCTTACATTTCACAAACTTACCCAACATACGTAAATAACGTAATACAACCGCAAAATGATAATACCTACTAAAACATCAAACCCAGCTTCCTTGACGTTAACATTAATTAAAGTTTTTTGAAACACTGCATGCAACAACTTCGATCCATCACCCTTCACCGTCCTCACATTATCAACCTCCACGACCAAAACGGTATCCCACACGACCCACTCGGAAATTAGTCATGCCAACAATCGGAGGCCTAGTAGCCGGTGGCACACCGTCCTTTGAATACATCCGCTCACCGCGTATGGGTCCTCTTAGCAATGCACTATGATTACCGTCAACAGCCGCCAACAGTCATCCGTAGTCTATAGTAACTAGTTCGACGACACGGAACATGCAGTTGAGGTAGAAGTACATATGCGCACCTTTGAGCCCGTGGTAGTAATAAGCACGCCTACGTGGGTCAAAAGTGGACATGCAAAATTTGGGAGTAAGCCAGACGTAGTTCCATTCGATGTTTTGCATAAACCCATCCTCTTCGAAGATGTAGATCAAGTTAACGAAGCGATCACGTAACTCCTGTATTTTGAGGACGATCTCTCTAGGCTTGTAGTATGTAAGCCATTGGTTAATGACAGACCCTGCAGTGGTCCCACGAATTCAATCATGTTACAGTGATCGGTCAAATCACAGCTCCATGACTTCTGGTACAACATCTTTACCAGTATTTCTTCATCCTCAGTTGACCAGTTGCTAAGCTCCTCTTGTAACACGGCAGGGGGAATCGACGACATTTTTGGGTTGAGATAGCAAGTGAATACACAGTTCCCCGTTGATGTCACTTATATAGCAACGTAACGCATGTGGAGTGGTATGGCGGTTGATTTGATAGGATAGTTTAGGGGTCAATCCAGTGAAGAAATCTTTGGACAGGGAGAGAGGCGTTTTATCTCATTGTTTTTGCTATTGACCTAGACGTTTTTTATATTTATTAAACTATTTAATTATCTTAATTCCAAATGCAAATTTATTATTACCTCCTTATATTATACAAGCTCTAAAGTAAGAGAAATTATTCTTTAAAAATTTGGAGATGTTTAATAATTGAAAATAATAAACACTACTATAATTAAGCCTTTTTGCCACAATTTTAACCAAATTAGCTACAAATTGACAAACACTTTAGCAAGTCCTTGTAGTTACAACCCTATTAGTAGCTACAAAGTAGTTGAAAAAAAATGTCACAAATGCATTAGCAACTTAAAAGTAGTAGGAGAAAAAAAAAATTTGCATGATATTACAAGTGACTAACCTATATTTACCAACACTAAACCCAATTTTTTTTTCTAGTGACATAACAAACTAATGGCGCAAGAGAAAACTCTATAAATGTATTGTTCATTGAGTTTTGTTGTCAAATATTCAGAGCTAGTGTCTTACATTCAACCAGTAACACAAAACCCTTTAGTAATTTCCGTAAGAAAAGACGAACAATTAATCTGAATTGAACCTAAATTTGGTTTCCAGTAATACAAAACCCTGTAGTAACATTCGAAAGAAAAGAAACACAATTAATTTGTATTGAACCATAACTATTTTACCAGTAATGCATAATCCTATATAGTTGTATTCATAAGAAAAGAAAAACAATTAATCGGAATTGAACCATAACTCTTTTACCAGTAATACAAAACCCTAAACCACTTGCCTATGCATGCAGTAACAGTTGGAAAACGAAAGAGGAAGCTAAAGCTCATGTTAGCAAATAACAACATTTGGCCGCGCACCCAATCATTAGTTGAAATCCAGATCTGAAAAGTTTATCAGACTTTACAGAGAATGAACTTACGTATTTTTTTTCCGAAGAGAGTACACGAGATTGATACGGTATTAGTCTCGAGATCTGAACATCAGTGAAATCCAACCCTCACAATCGTCCATCACAAATCCACATCGTAATCTACTGAGCATACGTGCATGTAAGAAGACAGCAGTGGCGGCATGCAGTTTCATCATCTGCCACGTTTACGTAACTTCGGGAGTTGTTTTTGTACGCCACCCTGCAAAAAGCCGTTTTTGGCATGAATTAGTGGTGTAGCAGGCTCAGAGCTATCTCCTACATTTGGCTTGGTTAGGAGAGACTTAGTGGGGGGAGATGTTTTAGTGGCTGAATCTGCAGAGATTTGCCACTACTATGGGAAAGGGGCCAACAGTAAGTGGATGGTGGGAGGGTTGTGGGCCCGGATGTTTGACATTAGGTGAAAAATTTTGTGTTACGTAACATGAACCTCGAATTGGAAACCGGATGTGAATGTGACATGTCATAGTGGAAAATATAACTCATACCGAACCGGTTCGACTCACTATTCGACTCGAATATTATGGTTCGAACCGATCGATTACGAGATATTCGCCCCGATAATAAGGAATGTGCATGTGACATGTAATAGTCGACCATATAACTCAAACCGAATTAGCTCGGCTCACTATTCGACTCGAATAGTGGGGTCGAACCGACCGATTATTAGTTATTCGACCCGATAAATAGGATTGTGCATGTGACATGACATGCTCGACAATATAACCCATACCGAACCGGTTCGACTCTACTAGTCGACTCGATTAGTACAGTGGCACCGATATTATGAGATATTCAACCCGATAATTACGAATGTGCATGCGACATGTCATAATCGATAATACAAGTCATACCTAACCGGTTCGACTACCTATTCGGCTCGAATAGTAGAGTCGAACCGATAGAACATGAGATATTCGACCCGAAACGTAGGAATGTGCATGCGTCATGTCATAATCGACAAAATAAGTCATACCGAACCGGTTCGACTCACTATTCGACTCGAATATTATGGTTCGAACCGATCGGTTACGAGATATTTGACCCGATAATAAGGAATGTGCATGTGACATGTAATAGTCGACCATATAACTCAAACCAAATTTGTTCGACTCACTATTCGACTCGAATAGTGGGGTCGAACTGATCGATTATTAGTTATTCGACCCGATAAATAGGATTGTGCATGTGACATGACATGCTCGACAATACAACTCATACCGAACCGGTTCTACTCTACTAGTCGACTCGATTAGTAGAGTGGCACCGATACTATGAGATATTCAACCCGATAATTACGAATGTGCATGCGACATGTCATAATCGATAATACAACTCATACCTAACCGGTTCGACTACTTATTCGGCTCGAATAGTAGAGTCGAACCGATAGAACATGAGATATTCGACCAGATACGTAGGAATGTGCATGTTACATGTAATAGTCGACCATATAACTCATACCGAACCGGTTCGACTCATTATTCGACTCGAATATTATGGTTCGAACCGATCGGTTACGAGATATTCGACCCGATAATAAGAAATGTGCATGTGACATGTAATAGTCGACCATATAACTCACACCGAATTGGTTCGACTCACTATTCGACTCGAATAGTGGGGTCGAACCGACCGATTATTAGTTATTCGACCCGATAAATAGGATTCTGCATGTGATATGACATGCTCGACAATATAACTCATACCGAACCAGTTCTACTCTACTAGTCGACTCGATTAGTAGAGTGGCACCGATATTATGAGATATTCAACCCAATAATTACGAATGTGCATGCGACATGTCATAATCGATAATACAACTCATACCTAACCGGTTCGACTACCTATTCGGCTCGAATAGTAGAGTCGAACCGATAGAACATGAGATATTCGACCCGATACGTAGGAATGTGCATGCGTCATGTTATAATTGACAAAATAAGTCATACCGAACCGGTTCGACTCACTATTCGACTCGAATGTTATGGTTCGAACCGATCGGTTACGAGATATTCGACCCGATAATAAGGAATGTGCATGTGACATGTAATAGTCGACCATATAACTCAAACCAAATTTGTTCGACTCACTATTCGACTCGAATAGTGGGGTCGAACTGATCGATTATTAGTTATTCGACCCGATAAATAGGATTGTGCATGTGACATGACATGCTCGACAATACAACTCATACCGAACCGGTTCTACTCTACTAGTCGACTCGATTAGTAGAGTGGCACCGATACTATGAGATATTCAACCCGATAATTACGAATGTGCATGCGACATGTCATAATCGATAATACAACTCATACCTAACCGGTTCGACTACTTATTCGGCTCGAATAGTAGAGTCGAACCGATAGAACATGAGATATTCGACCAGATACGTAGGAATGTGCATGTTACATGTAATAGTCGACCATATAACTCATACCGAACCGGTTCGACTCATTATTCGACTCGAATATTATGGTTCGAACCGATCGGTTACGAAATATTCGACCCGATAATAAGAAATGTGCATGTGACATGTAATAGTCGACCATATAACTCAAACCGAACTGGTTCTACTCACTATTCGACTCGAATAGTGGGGTCGAACCGATCGATTATTAGTTACTTGACCCGATAAATAGGATTGTGCATGTGACATGACATGCTCGACAATATAACTCATAAGGAACCGGTTCTACTCTACTAGTAGACTCGATTAGTAGAGTGGCACTGATATTATGAGATATTCAACCCGATAATTACGAATGATCATGCGACATGTCATAATCGATAATATAACTCATACCTAACCGGTTCGACTACCTATTCGGCACGAATAGTAGAGCCGAACCAATAGAACATGAGATATTCGACCCGATACGTAGGAATGTGCATGTTACATGTAATAGTCGACCATATAACTCATACCGAACCGGTTCGACTCATTATTCGACTCGAATAATCAATAATATAAGTCATACCCAACCGATTCGTCTCACTATTTATCAATAATTACGCTATAGAAATTACTATCAAGCAAATTACATTTAGATAAACTACATACGTTTGTTATTAACTTGTTAATATGAGGTAAGTTGCTACCAAAAGTTTGCCTATAAAAGGGGAGCTCAATGTTCTGTAGCCAAACTCACTTCACACTTAAACCTTACACACTCTCAACATAGTTTCTAAATGGCTTCCACTCCACCACGCAACAACGTCCTGCATGAATGGCTCACTTCGCCTTCACCTCGAAGCCTGGAGGTGTTATATCTAAGGACCCGCAAGGAGAATGACGAACTAAAGCTTGAGCTCGGCAACCTCGTCAAAAGGATTGTTGATGCATGCCACGAAGATGAGCTTCGCGGTTTGATTCTGCAAGAGGAACCATTGGTCAAAGTTTATGATATGTTCCTCGATACTGTTCGCGAAAAAAAATTAAGGGAAGTGCCAGTGGTGGTCATCCCAGACTCCAGCTCGTCCGATGCTTAGTTGGCCTATGTTTGTGGTCTGCATGTTCGTATGTTTGGGGTTGAACTACCTTTATCTAATGTCTATTTCTAGTTACTGTTTGTTTATGTGGCGACTAGCTGCCTCTATCCTAATCTTACGTTTGCACTTTTTTCATTTCCTAGCTTAAGTGCAATTTCTCCCCTTGTGTTGTAATAGTTCGAATATTGGCAGACCTTTTCCTCCTTAAATGTTTCAAGCGACTAAATATTATTATAAAGAATTTTAATGCACAAACACTAATATCTTAACCTAAATGAAAGAAACGGCTGCAAAAAAATATGCATTAGTTACTTAATCTTCTTGATTGTAATCATAGAACAACAAACCAGCTAATTCAATTATGGTTAGTCCATTACAGTAACCCAGTTCAAGAAAAAAAACCGAGAATAAGATATACCAACAAAATGTTTGCATTTGGAACTACGAAGCATTGTTGGATTTCCACTACAGAAAGTTCTATTACCTTTAGTACATTAACTAAAGTAGTCATAGTTTCTACACTAAAAGGACCGTGCAACAACACCCATTCTATAATGAGGACAAACAAAATTGTGTGGACCATCTTCAATACATGGAAAAAACAACGTGGAGCAAAACTCATCCAAAGAGCAGCACAACTACTTAAATACTCATCTACAAAGTTTTTTCATACTTCTGCATCTTGGGTAGAAAAAAACAACTCTCCAAGCACATAGTATGCGACATCAGCATAGTGTCAGGAGCCCATCTATAAGGGGATAACAAGGAATCAAGTTGCGGTTCAATCTTCCATCCTTCTACATTGGTTAGGGATGTCTTACTCAAATACGTTGCCAACAGGCTTCTTAGTATGCGACTGCAGTTTAAGGGTTGTACTCCAAACCTCCAAAAAAGAGGAAAGTTTTGGCAAGAGATTTTATGGGTGTCATAATTAGAAGGTGAAATCCGTTCAAATATAGTAGACAATATAAATTTATTTGCAATACAGGAAATGCAAGCTTGTTTTTTATGGTGTATGTTAATTTGATTTGTGTTTCTTTTGTTGTCATATGCGATTAAAAATTGTAATGGCGGAGAGATGGGTGCAATTTTTTCAGGTGGGTCGACCCTCCAAACAATGCTGGGTCTAGTTCAGCGGCTGTGGGTCTGCACATTGAGTTGATGGAAATGTCAGCTAGACTTGACGCTATGCAGCAAAAACTGGACAGGATTGGAAAAAAAATTAAGCTTGTTAAGATTATTTCGACGATCATCTGGGTTCTTCTCTTGGCCCTGCTTATCAATTTGTGGAAAAATATATGAACATCTACGAAACTGCCTAGCTGTCATGTTTATCGTAATTAAGATGTTGATTTGTAATCGTTTCTGTTAATGAAGATCTTATTTTTTACCCACTTTTGGGAGTGAAATGAAATTGCTGTGTTGTGAGGTATTTTTAAACCTATTACTGGATTTGCTAATTAATGGATGATGAGTGTTAGCTTTTATATTAGTCCTCCTTATCCATTATTTCGTATAGCATGATAATCTAAGGTTGCTTCAAATAGATCACATGAGCAATATATTGGAAAAATAAAATGTAAGACACGGAGATAGAGGTTAATAAATTTGTAATCTGAAATTTTAATATAATTTCACTATAAATACATTTAAGGCTACTTAATAATTTATGTTAATGAATATTTTATAATTTTGATGTATAAATATTAAATAAAACTAGTAACACTACAACGTACGACAATATATTATGTTTTCTTAATCATCCAACGGAATTACTTAACATAATATCTTTACTACGGACTACAACTTATAAAAATATGACAATTTTTTTCAAACCAAGATCACTACGGAGGTGGTACATTGAGGATAGAAAAAAATCGAGTATCTGCAGTGTTGTATGCTTGTTGAAAATTCAGAGAGAATAGCTTGCATTGTTTCTGAAATAATGGGTAATAGTGTGTGTTTTAAAATGGAAAGTTTAGGAAAGAGGTATTGGGAAAAAAAGTAAATCAAAATTCAAAGCAACTTCCATGACCCCTAGTGGGTCAACGATATCAGCCAACTTATCAATAATCCACATAGGCAGGGGCATAGTAGACAAATACAAATTATAAATTATTTTTACATTAATTTTTCCAAATTGTCGCTGGCCACAATGTGGCCAAGTATCATTTTCCTTTAATAATTGAGTGGAATATGACAAATTTTGATGTTGTGTGAATCTGCCAACAATAAAGGTGGAGAGAGAGATGACTTGTTGGCATTAATTGGGTTAGAGTAGTAAAGTAGGAGAGACAAGGTGTATATATAGTGTATGCACGTAGTGCTCATTTATTTGGAAGTTGAGGAAATGATTTTCAAATTATTTATTTATTTATAAGGGAGGAATATTGGTGTGTGTTCCTTGGTGTAGATGTAGGATTGTTTAAAGAAAAAAATTATTTTATCTTCATTCTATTTTGTCTTAAGTAATAATTGAAACTTGAATTCCCAGACTCCTAACATCCCAGATTGGAATCACTTTTCTTTTCAATTCTCTCAAAGCTGAAATTCCGCTTTCTATCCTCAATTGATCCGAAGTTTTTTTTTTTTTTTTTTTTTTTTGTAGATTTCTCTAACCTCTGTCCTTTATGTATTATGCCTTAATAAAAAAAATTATTAAAATACATGTGCCTTATACGTGCAGGTTGTACGGAATTCGGACCACTAACTTAATATTGCATGTCACTCCATTAGTTTTACTCAAGACAATTCAGGTGGGGGTTTTACTGTTTATCGCTTTAATTGTATTACTTGGCTGCATACATGTGCTTTTATTCCAATATTACTTGTCAATACAAGTAATTGTTTTATTTGCTACTTGCCAATAAAAGTTTAGCTATTATCAATATGCTATTTGTCAATACAAGTTAACTCTATGTGACTTGTCAATTCAAGCACATCATTATTATAATTGTATATTTTAAGCCTCTTTGTTGTATGATTATTTGTGATAAATTGTGATCTTCCACGAGTTGAAGGAAGCTCACTCCAACCCAATATTGATCCTTTCAGATTAGCTTGGTGCCGACGGAGGAGCGACACGGACCGGGGCATATGATTACTAATTATTTTTGCTATTTGAACTTATTTTCATTTCAGAAATTTGCTCATTAAATTTTGGAATTTAGGCCATGTGCGTTGGATTTATTTTATTAGTTAAGTAACTGTTAAGGGAATGCTTCCACACTAGTTCTATTTAGCTATTGTTATTTACTTATTCGTTATGGATTAACTGCTTGTCGTATTTTATTTACTTAAGTTTGAAGTTGGATTATTTAGTTAGTGATTTTGGAAAATTAAGTATAATGTATTTTGTTTACTTACTATTTATGTATTATTTTAAATAAGTATGTTTGTGGAGTTTATGTTTTAAAATATAAAATTTAGGCCGTTGGTAACGATTTGTTTGAAATTTTATATATTTCTTAGAAATTTTATTAATTATTAACGAGTTATGGAAAAAAATGTTCTATTGAAAAGGGGCGTTATATTGTGGTATCAGAGCGAGGTTTACATTCTTATAGACTCGTTAAAAAAATATATATATTATTATTATTATTATTATTATTATTATTATTATTATTATTATTATTATTATTATTATTATTATTATTATTATTATTATTATTATTATTTATTTGGCTAAGTAAATTAAAAGAAAAATCATATGCTTCTTGGCCACCTCTGCTTCGTCACTCGGCGCCAAGGTACATTTACATTACATTTTGAAATTTCAAGTTCATATTCATTTCACTCTTGAACTAAATTCAAGCAATGACATTACAATACATTCATTCATATTACCATTTCATCTTATTGAGACAAGGCTTATCTAGATTGCTATAATTAGGTGCTTTAGCATGTTATTGGTCGATTTTTGCTATATTCTTAGTACTAGCTATAGTACACCTGGAACAATTTGGACTTGTGAGGAAAAACACTTCGACTACAGAACTATTTATACATTCGATGATCTATTATTATGGCGTTACCGTTCATGGTTTGATTAATAGTAAAGATTATGGTTGGATTATATTGATAGTTGTGGTTGTGATTATGATTGAGATTATAACTAACGTTATGATTGTAATTGTGGTTGTGATTGTAGTTATCTTGTAATTGCAATTATGATGCTTTTTATTGTTAAACTATTTTCTCAACCTCATTTCTCGTATCACGTCTCACGAATGCACCATGCAAATGGCAGAAACATGTCTCGGAACAATGGAAGAAACAATAGCAACAGGAACAATGCCCAAGATGCCCAGCCTGCAGTGCCTAATGCGACGCCTGATCCGCAGCAACAACTATTTGCGGGTTTAGCAACACTTCTGCAGAATGTCACTATTGCACAAACACCTACTGAAGACCAAATTCATTCTAGGGTGATAAGTCAGTTCACTCATTTCAAGCCACCTACATTCCATGGTCATGAAAGCCCAGAAGCTGTTGAGGAGTGGATCACCTTGCTGGAGGACATTTTTTATCACATAGGTTGTTCAGATGAATCGAGAATTTTGTGTGTTGTGTTTCAACTAAAGGAAAATGGTCGCACTTGGTGGAGCACATACTGGAGGTTGAGGGATACTGATGAACGAGCAGCACTCACATGGGAGAATTTCAAGTCCCTTATTATGGAAAAGTACTTTCCTAGGAGCTACAAAAGGCAGATGGAGAGAGGGTTGAATGACTTAGTACAGGGGTCTATGACTGTCACAGAGTATGAAAGGAAGTTCAACCGCATGAGCCGTTTTGCCCTAGTGAAGTGGATATTGAAGTGAAGAAAGGTCAACGTTTCAAAGAGGGTTTGCTAGCCCACATACGCCATCCATTGGCGACTCACGGGCCTATGACATATGCTGATGCAGTAGTACATGCGGAAGATGTATGCAAGTCACAAAATTGAGAGGTCTAGGGTCCAAGTTGCGGAGGGATCAAACAAGAGAAAGAGGTATGAACCACCAATGGAGGATAACAACAAGAAGAAGAATCGGGTTGAGGGACAGCCAATGCCTAGGGGCCAAGGAAGTAATCCGATTTGCTCCACCTGTCAGAGAAGATACTGGGGACCTTGTCTGAGAGGTCAAAACAAATGTTATCACTGTCATGAAGTCGGCCACATGATTTGGCAGTGTCCAAAGAGGGAAATGCTCTGGCAGCTAACCGCGGAAGTACAAGTCAAGGAAATGGGGGAAAAGCAAGAATATTCAGTTTGCCAGAATCAGGAGCGGATGAGAATCCGAGTACTTGGGCAGGTATGTTGGTTATTGCTGGAATTCCTGCTTATGTGTTATTTGATATCGGTGCATCTCATTTGTTCATTTCTACGAGATTCTTTACAATGATTGGTTGCAAAAGCTCGAAAGCTTTAAAACCCCTAGAAATTAGTATACCTGCGGGCTGTATATAAGACTAACAATAACTTCCAAGAAAAAATATTAAACCATGTCTGAATATACTCATAAACATGTGTAGATGCATATAATGCTTAAATTTGTGCATATATAAGGACTGGAGTATATGCACAGATTCTCATTATTTAAGGATATTTGTGAGTGCTCAAAGTATCATAAATAAATAAGCAAATATAATAATGTCACTTCATTGATGTTCTCATTACGGTAATGATCTACGAGCATAACTTTTCCAATTTTTCTAAAATTATTTTTAAAATTATGAAATATTTTCAGTAAGTTTGGGAAAATAATATTAACTTTGATATGCTGTTACTAATTCATAACAAGATTTAAATCATTCTTGCGGTTATATGTTGCCAAATTTATGACATGAACAAGAACTTGTTGTCTACATAAATACACTAAAAACAATTCCAGTTGATTAAATAAGTGATCTTGTTAAACGGAAATAGTATAGGTTTTTGGGATAAAGTTGTGCTGCCATATCATTCTTCTAGAGAGTGATATTTCAAAATGTATATTTTTCTATTTCTCATTAACTTGTGTGCATCATATGTAGGGGAGCATTTGCGATGTCATTATATACAACCGTAGATATATTAACAATGACGGTCATGCCTTTATGGTCCTAATTGTTTAACTCATTTGATTAATGTTTGAAACTTTTAATGTTAGGTATTGAAAATATGAATACACTCATAGCAATAGTGGGGGTTAGGTGACATAGAAATATAACAAAACATTAATATAGAAAGTAACAAATGCATTTATTTGACTAAAGATATTGAAAAAATCTCTTGCATTCGTTAGTTATATGTGTAGAATTCTTAATGTGTTTAGAATAAATGTTGACTTTAATGTAGTAAAATTCCCATGGACAAGAGTTGGATTTATTTCAGGAATCGGCTGTCACATGAGTTTTGGAATGGTTTGTCTTCTTTTATAAAACACACAAAGAATTACAAAAATGCTGAGGAAAACATTAGTTGTCCTTGTAATAATTGTAAAAATGGATGTTTTGAGCCCGAAGATGTTGTCTTCTCACACATCCATCAATTTAGCTTCGACGTTACATACACAACATGGATTTTCCATGGTGAAACCTAAGGCACACCGGCTAGAGATGATCCAATTGTGAACGAATCAGTTGACGAGATGATTGATGTATTGGCTGATGTTGCCGGAGCAGCTTATTGTCCTGACATGCTTGGAGAGATGCATGCAGATATGGAAGATACGAATCAATACATGCATGTAGATATGATTGTTCATTATTTTGGAAGGAAAATGCTCATTTACAAGCATGCCCGGTCTGCAAAACAAGTCAATGGCAGAATATGAAAGAAAGAAAAAAAGGTGTCATGGAAAGTACTTTGTTACTTCCCTTGAAGGATCGATTGAGACGTTTATTTGCTTCACGTCACACCGCTAAAGAAATGACATGACATCAAAGAAGCCGATCAAAAGATAGATATTATGCGCCATCCAATTGATGTTAAGGAATGGAAGAAATTTGATGAGAAATATCCAGAGTTTGCACTTGAACCAAGAAATGTTTAATTAGGATTAGTTGTAGATGGTTTCAATCCATTTGGTAACATGAATTTATCATATAGCATGTGGTTGGTGGCTGTTCTTGTGTATAACTTACCAACTTGGTTGTGCACAAAAGATCCATACAAGCTATTAAAGTTATTGATTCCCGGACCAACTTCACCTGGAAAGGGCATAGATGTATTCTTAAGGCCTTTAGTTGATGAGTTACAAGAATTATGGGGTAAGGGGTTTCTCATGAATGATGCTGCTTCAAACACTCGGTTCAATATGCGAGCTGCATTGCTAATGACAATTAACGATTTTCTAGCACGTAATAGTATATCTGGATGGAGCGGTCAAGGTTATTATGCATGCCCCATATGTAACGATGAAACTCCTTCCATGCGCATTACAAGCAAAACATGTTATGTTGGCCATCGACGATGGCTTCCACATGAACATAGGTTGCGAAAGAACAAAAAGTTTAATGGGTACGGTGATTCGCGCCCCCCCCCCCCCCCTCCAGCTTGAAAAACAACTCAACAATTTTGCATCAATTACAAAGTATTGGGTCCAAATTGCCAGGCAAACATGCTAAATATGGTGGCAAAAAACGAAAAATACATGCATCAGAGCTTAATTGGAGCAAGAAAAGCATATTCTGGGAGTTACTTTATTGGGCATCGCTGACACTACGACATAACTTGGACGTAATGCACATAGAGAAAAATGTGTGTGATAGCTTGTTAGGCACTATATTGAACCTCGAAGGAAAAAGTAAGGACACGGATAAGGCAAGACTTGACTTGCAAAATATGGGAGTAAGGAAGGAGTTGCACTTGTACAAAGAAGGCAATCGGTGGATGAAACCATATGCAGCTTATACGTTAACCCCCACTGATAGTAAGAAATTATGTGGCTTTATAAAACACATCCGCTTCCTGGATAGTTTTGCCTTGAACTTAAATAAAAATGTGAATGAGGAAACTGGTAATATTATTGGACTGAAATCACATGATTGCCATGTCATGTTGCAAGTTTACTTCCTATCGGGATTCGACCATTCATGAAGAAAGAAATAGTTGATGTTATCATTGAGTTGAGTGATGTCTTTCAATTAATTTGTTCGAAAACCTCGAGGTTAGTGATTTGAGAAAAGCACAAGAGGATATTGTTGTTGTCCTGTGCAAGTTGGAAACGATATTCCCTCCGGCTTATTTTGATATTATGATTCATTTGGTGATGCATTTGCCAGAAGAAGCTATACGAGGAGGAGATAATTACTTAAGGTGGATGTATCCAATTGAACAATTTCTTGGATCATTGAAGAAATATGTTAGAAACTATGCACTGAAGGATCCATTGCGGAGGCATATGTGGTCAATGAAGTATTGACATGTTGCTCGATGTGTTTTACTGGTATTCTAACAAAGTTTAACAAATTAGAGAGAAATTTGGTTAATGATGAAAGTGGCGAAGGTGAACAAAATAGATGTCGCTCTATTAGGAAGATGACTCAAATTACACTAGACAACAATATCCGAAATAAAGTTGAATGGTATATATTACAAAATTGTCCTGAAGTTCAACATTACCTTGAGTAAGTGCCTATTAAATTTTGATAAAAAATTATTGTTACTACTCACTTTAATACACTTATCACTCTAATGTAATACTAAATAGTGAGCATAAAAAAGAAATAGAGACCGAGTTCTCAGATGAAAGACAATCGAGGTAGTTTCCAAACTGATTTCAGGATAAGGTATACATAATATTTTTCTTACGATACACTAACCAACAACACTAAAAGATATATTTGATTTCTAAACATGAATCAATTCATTTTAGATGTTTGCACTTCAGGAGATAAAAACACCGGAGGCCACAAAGCAATTAATTTCACTTTCATCTTGTTCAAGTTTCATAGTCAAAAGCTATACCGGTTGCGTGGTTTATGGAGTTAAGTTTTTTACATCACATCGAGATAGATTTAGAATAACCCAAAATAGCGATATTTCAGTCAAAGGTCCCGATAATCAAGTCTACTATGAAGTACTGGAAAATATTTATGAATTGAGTTACATAAGCGACAATTCTGTTTTCCTTTTCAAGTGTAAGTGGTTTGACACTAGTCCAAGGAGAAACAACATTCAACGATACAAAAACAAAATTATTATTTGCATGAAGAACTTATGGTATGAAAATGAACCATTCATACTTGCAACTCAAGCCGAGCAAGTTTTCTATATGGAAGACATGCTCAATGGTCCACATTGGCAAGTGGTAGAGCACTTTCCGCATAGAAACATTTGGGACATTCCAAATGCTGATATAGATGATATTTTGGTAGTTCAGGACTTCGAGTTATCCATTGAACTTCGGATATTGATAACATGCCATGGCATCAATTGGATGTGCCCTCCAATGTTGTCACATCTGATGTGACAACAATGTTGAAAAATAAGACTTCAACACAGGATGACTTCATTGATGATGGTGAGGATGAAACATTGGCCGAGTATAATGACGAGGATGGTGAGGAAGATGACAACGATGATGGCAGTCATGGTGATGATGATGATATAAGTGATAAAGATATGAGAGAATTGAGTAGCGAAGATGAATAAATATTCGGTAAATATATCTTACAGATTATATAATATTATCTATTGATTTGTAGAGAAACATGTCTTAAGAAAAAGGTAGTTGTGCAACGTATGTTATTGTAGAGCTTTACTTTAATATTTGTTATTTGTTGCACTTATAAATTTGATTTTGTTTATTTCAGGGATTACACATTTAAGAGTCTGTGGCTACATGATGTTCTCTAATTTTTTATGGTTTTGGTAAGTGTATTATATTTTAAATGATTGTAGTGGATCAAAATCTTTCTATATACATGTTTACATTTTTTTTCCTACCACCTATTAGTATGTAAGTTACAAATGCCAATATATGATATTGATATAGGCATACTTGATGGCGGGTCCGGTGGCCACATGTGATGGGTCTGTAGGTGGAACGCAACCTCCACCAATCCTCCACACCAGTTGCCCTCACACTGTGAATCAGGTAAAATTTAACAAATTATTAATTACATATCAATCAAGATCTTTAATCAGTGTTCTTTACATATTAATCAAGACCTTCGGTAAAAATGAACAAAGTATTCATTATATTCTATTATATAATAGCCCCACAAGCTCCTGAAGCTGAGCCGAGAAAAAAGGGCGAGGGCCTGCCAAAGGACATGAAATTGCTGCTTGGGTTGCTACACATGGGAAGATATATGTCCAATTCGATATGAGGGGTAGAACCTTTTAAGGCATTTAGTCGACACGCATCATGGTATGATAGTGTTGTGGGAATACACACTCGATTTTTACATGAGCCATTCCATCACATGGGCACGTGTACCACGCCAGCAAAGAGCACTAATAGAAGAGAGACTTAAGGTATATGAGTATTTTTTTTTTTTCTTTTTTTGCCTTTTGATATAGTTACTCACGAGATGAAGTCGAATTTGTTGGCCTTTAGGAGTGATTCAATTTGGACTACTCATATAGAGGTGGTTTAATCCGTCGGATAGTTCAGAGATATGCTAGGAAATGTAATAATGAATGGAAAACCAGTCTACACGAGCACTTCCAGAAAGTAGGTTATATTACTAACTTGGATGCTACAAAACAAAAGCCCCCGACAAGTCTTCGTAATTCTTCACATTGGGCTCCTTGTTGTGATAGATTTGCATCTAAGTTTCAGGTAATTATTTTTCATTTCTTTATTTAAAAAAATTATTCATAACTAGCTAATGCTAATTATTTTTGTAATAGGCAAAGAGTTATCATGCCAAACAGAAGTACAAGAGCTTGCATGGTCGAATTTCATACACGCAACATCATGTAAAAAAGGTAAAGTATATTTTCTTTTCAAGTTTAATTTATTCGTAATTAGATTTTTCAAAGAATGTGATAATTGTAAATTACTAACGGTGGTATGGACGGTGATGTTTTGATGGTTGTTGTTTTCTTGTTGCAATATGATCTTGATAACTTAGTCATTGATTTTCTTAGCATTCTCAGTGTTTTGTTTTATATCAGAATTTTAACATATCGGGTCTGTTGGATAAAGGGGAAGATATTTTTATAAAAAAAAATCATCTACTAGACACTGCTTAATTTCTCCTCTGAACACGTCCACGTCAGACTGGACATGAATCAATTTGTAATTTTTCCCCTAGTTTTCAAGTTCATAATTTTTATAACTTCATGGCACAATTAATGTCATTGTGGTGCTTGCCTTGCAAATTAAAAGTTGCAATACATATTGTCTCTTTATTTTAAGAAACGCAATTCTTTCATCTTGTCATGTTATCTTTATCATAATGAATTTATGTTCCCATTAAAATAGGAAGGCAAATAGGAATGTTATATTGGCAAGGAATAAAATTTACACTATCTTGTTTGTTTGAAGAGAACACTATGTATTTGTTTATGTATCTTGCAAGATACAAGATTCAACACTTTGATAATTTTAGTATCATCTAGTGCACATTTAACTGGAGGGTATTATCAACATTATTACCTTTTTTGTTGGGATAACACAAAATATAAGTGTACAATCAACTTTATTAACTATATTGATTTTTTTTTTTTTTTAGATTTTATGTAATATATTCTATTTTAATAATTGTTCTCCTCATAGGCAAATACTTCCACACAACAACCATTCTCTATCATTGAAAATTATGGTGAGTGTCATCAAGATAAGGATGGATGGGTTGATCCCCAAGCTGAACAAGACTATGTGAGTATTTATTGATTACTTTACATTATTATTATTTAGTTAACACACATATTTATCATTTTCTATATTCGTTGTTTAGAACCAGATGTTGGGACAGAGAGAAACACAAATAGATCGATCCAGGACAGTCGATGAGGTCCCTATTGCACCAGGAGTTATGGGCCAACATAGAGGACACATAAATGGGGTCGGTCCAACACTGCTAGGTTATGCATTTGCTCCACCAATGCATGATGATGATATTTTGTCGGGGGATGCATCTTCTAATCCAAGTGGAGAGGTGCGCATGTTGTTGGATCACGTTATCTGTCTATGGGATGTGATTGCTCGTATAGCACCAAATATACAGTTGCCACCTATGCCCTCGATGCAACCACATATTCCTCCACCAAAGTCGATTGCGGATGTTCATGATGACGAAGGAGACGATGATGCTACATTAGTGAATTAGATTTATAAAGACGTAATCCAAAAGACATATTAAGACATGTTTTGACTTATTATGACTTATTAGTTTGAAATTTTGATGGATTGCTATTTAAACATGATGTCTTTATGCTTTTTAACTTATTATTTGTTTTGGATTGAAAGATTGATTTTGTTCAATTTAAAGTAGCCCACAGATGTTAGGACTGAACGGTAAAAAATTGTATAAAAATGAAATATTGATTATTCAAAATTACCAATTACGTTACCAATCACAATATAGTCGCATACAATATAACTAAAAAATCATTTTGGTTGAAAATTTATTGTGACCACATTGTTGTCGCATAAAAAGACCAAAAAAAAAAAAAACTTGGCGGGAAATTTATTTGCGACCACAATGTTGTCGCATAATGTGGCAATTATTTTTTCTAATTTTGGGGGAAAATTTATTTGCGACCACGATGTAGTCACTATATTTTTGGCGCCAAAATACAAATTTTGCGCTAAAAGTTTTTGCGGCTATGAGATGGCCACAAAAAATAATTATTCGTGACTACTTTTAGTTGCAAATAGTTGTCTCAAAAGAAAATTATTTGCGACTACTGTGTGATCGCAAAAGGGTGGTCGAATATGTTGTTGACCAAACAATTGTGAGCATGGATTTTGCCACTACTAGTAGCCGCAAGTGTTTTTGCAACCACACCTGTGGTCGCAACAAAACATTTTGCGACAGGCTTTTTGCGACCACTTTTTTGTGACTACAAGTAGTTGCAAAATCATCTTTAGCGACCACTCACTTTTTTTTTTTTTTTTTGCAACTACAAATAGTGGTCGCATGAGCTTTTTTCTTGTAGTGTCATCATATGATAACTTTGAAACATAATACTCCCTCCGTCCCGGCTTAATTTGCCTACTTGCTTTTTTGGTTTGTCCCAAATAACTTTGTCTACCCAAAAAAGAAAATTCATCTCACAATCTCTACCCTCAAAATCTCCACCTTCAATCTCCACATTGAAAAAGTCAAATATTCCACAAAATTTGATTAATCTTAACCTCTGTGCCGGTCAAAGTAGGCAAATTAAGCCGGGACGGAGGTAGTAGTTTTTTAGAGAATATTATCACCTAAATGTTGAAGAATATGATCTACTTCTATTATAAAAGTGTGAGTTGTTTCTTACAAAATTTGATTTGCCTATTATATCCTTAATGAATTTCAATTTTTAAGGTTAGTTTGTTAACTATATCTTTAAAGTTTTATTTATAAACTATATCTTTGAATATTTTTTTTATATAGTTAGACAAAATTTGATTTGCCTATTATATCATTAATGAATTTTATTTTTTAAGGTTAGTTTATTAACTATATTCTCAAAGTTTTATTTATTTGGTTAGAGCCGTATAGTTCATCTATCAATATATAGATATGATACCCTAAAAAAATTCGTGGATATGATATATAATTCATCTAATGGCATAAGTTGAACCTACATATTAATCATATTCTATATTTTTCTTTATTTTTAATAATATACATAACATTATTATTTTTATTTATTTTTATTTTTAAGTTTCTTTATAATTTTTTTATCTCTTTTATAACGAGATTCTTTTATATAATTATCAAAAAAGAAAACTATCGAAAAAAAAAATCATTAATTAGTAAAATTTTAAGGCTAATTTAGTAACTTTATTTTTTAAAGTTTTATTTATTTAGTAAGATTTATTTTATAATTGAAATTCATCTCTCAAGTCTCAACTTATGAAATTTTCTATCACATTTAATATAATATATAGTCCAATTGATGATATAAGTTGAACCTAAATATTCATAATATCTTATATTATTATTTATTTGTGGTAAAATACATTATATTCTTTTTATTTATTTATAATAATTCGATTCTTCATAAATTTCTGATATTTTTTCTAATTGGTTTCTTCTATAATTGAAGAGAAAGAAAAAGTTCGATTAGCACAAATGTACTTACAATAAGTAAAATTACTTTAGTATATGATTCTCAGGATATTGAATAATTGAAGTTACACAAAAGATATTTATGTATTTATAAGAAAATTATAGAAATTATTACATATTATAGGACTTTAGTAACTCTAAAGCTTGACTTTTTTACTAGGATAATGATTCCAAGACTTTTAATTTCGAATAGTGGTACTTTAGAGTTATTTATATATTAAATGTTTGGAAAACTATTAAGTTTTTGGTGTTTTCATGGTGAAAAATACTAAACGGTTTTACGATTAGCAAACAACAAGAAAAAAACTATACACATGAAAATTAGAATAATTGAATAATAGTGAAAGCTCTTATTTATCATTTTTCATTCTAGAGATGTTTTTTTATTTTTAGTTTACTTTTTTATTTTTTAATTTAGGTACGTAGTTATAATATATATACTCATTCTACGAACCATAAAAAAAAAAAAAAAAAAAAAAAAAAAAAAAAAAAAGAATTGACAGGACAATTATAGTGTATCATATTCATTTTATTTACTCTTAATTTTTTGTGAATCGATCTTTCTCCTTTCTCTACAATTGTAAAAGAATCCAATTCGAAGAACTATATGAAATTTATGAAGAACTGAAGAAAGTATATTAAAAAATTAAAAAAATAATATAATGCATATTACTAAAAAGGAATAAGAATATAAGATATTATGAATATTAAAGTACTTTAGTTTATGATTCTCAAAATATTAAATAATTGAAATGTACATAAAAGATATTTATATATGTATAAAAAACTATAGAAAAATTAAGCATAATTTAATAGGAGTTTAATAGCTCCAAACTTTGACTTCTTTGTTAGGATAATAACCGCAAGAATCTGAACTTGCAATAGTGGTATACAATAAAGGTATTTATGTATTGAATGTTATATTAAGTTTTTGTGTTTTCATGGCGAAAAAGTATTAATAGATTTTAGGATTAGCAACAAGAAGAAAAAACCATATACATAAAAATTAGAACAATGAATAGTAGTGAAAACTCTTATTGATTTAATTTATCATCTTTAATTTTCTGGAGATAATTTTTTAGTTTACTATTTTTAATTTAGGTACGGTATGTAGTTATAACATATATATACTCATTCCAATAACTACAACAAAAAATATGTTGACAAGACAACGATAGTGTATTATATAATATTTAATTTAACACAATATATGTATAACTCAAGATTAATAATACTTATATGATAAAATATTTAAAATATGTAAAATGTAATAGTTTAATATGATTTCAATAGTTATAAACTTGACTTTATAGTCGTCGAATAATAGACACAAGATTGTTGACATATGATCGTACTTATATTTTTTTATTATATAAAACTGATTGAAAGTTAAATTTAAAAAAATGTCATTTAAGATTTTTTTGGAAAAAATAGATGAGATTAAATTAAATCTTTTAGTCTATTTAAAAAATGTAAACATTATATGTCAGAACAATATGTAAATGATTCACAATGATTTATATTACTATGTATAAATTATTAACAAATTCTTACATAGTGTTTAGTCATAAATAATACAGCCAACTCTTATTATAAATATAAATTAGAATATTACTTATCTAATAGTAACAATTTATTTGTCTAAATTTGGATATTATAAATTTGTTACTTGAATAATCTCCCTAAATTTCTAAATTATTGAAGTATCAATATTACAACATTGAGAAACAATAATAGAAGTTATATAAGTTATCTAATGAAAAATAAAATTTGAATATATAATATTTAGACTAAAGTGTAAAATATTGAATTGATCAAGTGTTAAAGCTTAATATGAATAGTAACTTAAACTTCATTATAATATAAACTTGAAGCAATTACTAAAATCAAAGAATAAAATGACTTGCATGTGAAATTTCTGAGATTATATTTTAAAATTGACTTTTGAGTGAGTAAAAAGACATGTTAGGAAATTGTATGTTTTTTTGTGTATACCACTTTATTAAAGTCCAACAATAGAAAATAATGTCAAAACAATTGAATAAGAACTATATGATGATAAAATGAATAAAAGTGAGAAAATGCATTTTGAAGAAAGATAACACAAACTTATGAATAGACTTTATTATTAGTAGATATAACTTTATTAACATAATAAACAAAATTATAAAAAACTAGCATAAAAATTATGAATTAAAAGGTCTAAGTGAATTTTTATTATAAAAAAAAAATTATAATAGACAAGTCTAGGTAATATAATAGAAAAATCAAAGGATAAATTAATGTGATAGAGTCAGACATATTATACTATGAGAAAAGAATACAATAACAAAAATTAAATATCTATATTATAGGTAGATATACATACAAGTTAATTATTACAATGTAGTATTTCAAATTTTGGATTAAACTAGGCATACATTTAGCCTTACTGTTTAAATTTAGATTAACCTAGCAATATATATGTTTACACGCTAAATTTCTTTGTATGAGCTAAGTAAATATGAATCGAATTATTATGCTTGTAGGAAATGAGATTATATATTATATTTATTTTCAATGATTTAGAAGAATGAAATTGATATACTTCATAAGTAACATTTATAAACATTACAACAAGAGAAAATAATAATTGATTTACGGATTTTATTGAATAAAAAAAGTATATGATAATGTCATATATATATATAAATATATATATATATATATATATATATATTTAAGATGAAAAAGATGGAGGAAAGCGTTAAAAGTAGCTTATATATGAAATCAGTAAAAGATATATATGAAGATATAAAAACTATTAATGCATCGGTAGTGATATTGTATAAATTTAAATACTATTGGTCTATACAATGGATCGATTTTATTCAAATAAGTTTATAAGTTGAACATCATTTTTAATCACATGCCTTACACACCTATATAAATATACTCACTAATGTAATACTTTTAATAGGTGATTTAATTTTAGTAGACCAACGAAAAAACTGTTATGTTAGAAAATTGAAGAGAGACATAAAAATCACAAGGTTTATAATAATTGGAGTTTAGACCGAGGTGTGAAATTTTATTGTACTAATAATATAAATAATAAAATGACAAACATAAAAATTAGCGGGCATGAATAGTCGCAATTCTTTTAAATATTTAAGAACTAACATTAAACAAATTATTAAATCAATAAAAATATTATATATATTTTGTAAGCATATGTAATAACTTGATAAATGAATTTAATTACTATGCTATATAAATTATAGGGTACAATAAAGAATAAAAAAAGAACGATAAAGAAATAATGAACTAAGTTGTAATGATTCAATTATACTATGTGAATGAGTATCACATAATTAAATTAAACATCCTGAAAAATAAAGATTGTGAAATGTGAATGTTAATATTAACTTGACAATAGATTAGATAAAAAATAATTACGTCCAATAGAGTACTGCATAGTCTAAATAAAAAATAAAATGAGAGAAATAAAATCGGAATGCGTGGTTTAAACATGTATATATAAGACTTTTAAATGGATGTGCAATGTTGAAAAAATAGGAGTATTTCACTATAACTAAATAAGGAATTAAAGACATTACAAATTAGTTAAAAACATTTATTATATTTTATATAGATTGTAGCATGTGTCTTGATTGAAAATTGTGAGACACTATGTATATATTCAACCTTCCATAAAAATATTATTTATTTTGTAATTATTCTATAGTGGGAATTTTATTTTAAAACACACATAATTTTTAAATTTCGACGTTGCATTGAAAAAATAATTAAGGAAAATTCAATAAGCAATCTTAAATCGATAAGTAAATTATATTAAAGAGGCTTATACTTAATAATAATAAAAAATTAGAAAATAACTTTTATGACAAAAGTTGGATGTTGGACCTTGATACTAAGTTGCTGGAAGTTTTTACTCACATTAAAATATGTAAAAAATATTATGTGCAAATGTATATTAAAATCGAAATGATTTATTAGAGAATTATAGAAAAGTACGTTAGGTCTAATATTTTGTGTGTATAACAAATAATTGACTTGTGGATGTCAGTTGATGATATAATGAGACAATTAAAAATGTGTTTTTCTTCAAATGCCAGTGATTTGGTGCAAAATATAAAAATATATGTCTCATGATTACGTATATAGTTTTTCAATCATTGCATAACTTTATTCAAGATATATTAATGATGATCGAGTCTCTGTATAATAAAAAGTAAACAATAGTTTGAATAAATCAAACTTTACATGTATAATAGAAAATTTTGTAAGACTAAATATTTCTACAATATATCATGATATGTCATTTTTTTAACGTTAATTATTATAACTTGTTTTATTAAGACTAAGGTTATTTAACTTGTCCATTTCTCTTTTGTGATTCTTTTAGTTTTTAGTTGATTCAAAATTATGTTTGTTCAATGGATTAATTTTTATTACATTGAATAATCTATGAAGTTGTGTATATATATTACAGTGATCACAATATACAATTATATTACGTTCAAATTAATTATTTTTTATTAAATAATAGTAAAAAATTATAATCACGTGCAACGCACGTGCGTTGTGCTAGTAGCATAAAAAAGATAAGTTGTCCGTGCATCTCACGGGAACACTTGCTAGTTTATGACATAAAAGATTTAAGTTTTTTATTTGGGCTAAGAAAGCGAGACATTGATATTTCAAACATAACTTATTATGAGATTTTTTTTAAAAAAAAAAAACATTACTTTTTATTGAGCAGAGTTATTCTTTTTTATAATCAAATAAGGAAATAAGGTTCGAATATCTGCTCTTGTACCAATTAATGATGATATAACTAAGCATCAAAGGTTAAAAAAAAAAAGAAGAAAAAAACTATTATGTACCAGAGTGGTACTGCATTCCTCAAAAATGGGCTCTAAACTACAACAAAACATGTTAATAAGGGGGTGTTCACTAGGCAGATGGGGATAACCTTTGAGGGCTATCCAAGTGATAGGAGGTGGGCCTCAGAAGTGATTAGCCCATTATCAAGCTGTTTACCTGGGCTGTTTCTCCATTGGGATATATGCTGGAAGTGGCAATGTTGTAAATTATTTTTAACACCAGGTAAAAGATATTCAAATCCCAGCCCAAAGCACCTGATAACAATCACGTAAACAGTGGCTTTTTTTGAAAATAAGACCGGGCTTCATGATTATTTCTGTCAAATAAGCCTCAGAAGTAAATGATAGACTGGGTTAGTTATCTTTATCCAGTCCTACCTAAGCTAATGTAGTAAACACCCCCTAAGTGGATTAAATTTATAATATCACCTTAATCCATCAATCAAACAGATTCCAGGAGCATACCCAAATTAAAAGAAGATAAAAATGAAAAAGAGAATCACTCTTCTGGAGACGTCTACTCTGTCGCATTTTACTTGAAGAACATGAAACGCGACTTCAGCAGCTAACTTCCGTGAAGACCTCACCAGTCGGTGAAACTAAACCCAAACTTTGATCCACCTGAAGCAGAAGGCATTGAAGATGATGGTGGATCTCAGCTCCTTCTCGGAGGAGAAATTCGACCCAAAGAAATGGATAAACGGGGCGGTTCAGCAGAGGCATCCGCAGGATCCGATCGAGAAGCACCTGGTGGATCTGGAGATGAAGCTGCAGATGGTGTCGGAGGAAATCGCAGCTTCACTTGAGGAACAGAGCTCCGCTGCTCTTCTCCGTGTCCCACGCGCATCTCGCGATGTCCTCCGTCTCCGGGATGACGCTGTTTCACTCCGCTCTTCTGTTGCCAATATACTGCAGTTCCTCAAAAAGGTACTATACTTGCACATTACTGATCTATCATCATCACATTGATACTGAATTGTTATTTTCTTCATTTTAGCTCAAAATCCGGTGTTAGAGATGAAATTATTCTGTTGAAATTCATTTGGCTTGGATTAAGCAAAAACAATAAATGTTTGTTGAATTAGAGAATACTTCGATTAGAGATGTGAGATATATGTGTTTTTCACATAAAGTTATCTCTTGCTCTTCATTTTTGCATGTTATTGATCAAGACCAAATCTTCTCGTGCGAATTTTAGGAACTTCCATTAGTGGATTAAGGGAAAAGAGAAGCAGTTTAAATTTTAATTGATGTAAGCTGTTAATTGAGGTTGGACATAGATCTTCACCCAAGATAGCTAGCAATACGTAATAGTCAATCAGAATAATCTGAAGATGCCAGCTGAGTTTCTGAAATTAACACCGTTGCAATTTGGTTGATGACTTAGAATGTTCTGATATGAATCTAGTATATTGAAGAAAAGATGTTATCATTGTACTAAAAAATCGTGCTTCTCTGTAACTCTGAAAATTAGTGTATCAGAAACTCTCTTCTTCATTTTCATCTATGGAAGCTGGACTTGATTTCCAAATATTTTAGCTTAATATCTGCATGGAATATATGATATCTAAGTGCTAAATCTGTAGTTGAAGTGTGTGACATTGAGTTTATGAACAATTATATCCATGATTTTCTGATGTTGACTTTAAACTCTTCTTTAGGCTGAGGGATCATCTGCAGAATCAATTGCTGCCCTTGCCAAAATCGATACAGTCAAGCGAAGGATGGAAGCTGCATATGACACATTGCAGGTTGGATTGTGATCTCTGGGATTCAGGTGTCTGCCAATTAGTGTCTGTTTCTTCTTGATCTATAGATGTTTCTGTTGTTTTACAGGATGCTGCCGGCTTAACGCAGCTAAGCTCAACTGTGGAGGATGTATTTGCCAGTGGTGACCTCCCACGTGCTGCAGAAACTCTGGCTAACATGAGGCATTGTTTGACTGCCGTTGGAGAGGTCTTTCTCCAACATTGTACTTGCGTATTTAGTTATGCTTGAGAACTTTTGAAGTAGCATGATTCATAAAATTGAGATGATCAGGTTGCTGAATTTGCTAATATAAGGAAGCAACTTGAAGTTTTGGAAGATAGACTGGACTCAATGGTTCAGCCTCGTTTGACTGATGCATTGAAAATCAGACAGGTAGCTTACATCATCGTATTTTTCACTTAAGGTGAATAGTTCTTTTGTCATCTAGTTTCTTGGATACTTTTCTAGTGTTCTTTTCAAATTGACAAGGGAGTCGACATCCTTTCTCCTTCTTTCATAGGCTAATGTTGCTCAAGAAATGCGTGGAATCCTCATTCGAATTGGGAGATCTAAGTCGTTAGAGAGCTACTATACGAAAGTCCATCTCAAACACATTAAGAAGCTATGGGAAGATTTTGACTTAAGGCAACAATCTAACAAAGTTACAAGTGAGAAGAATGAAGTGGAGCAGTTCGGGAATAGCTTGAACTCACAATCAAGTTTTCCGCCTATATCATTCTTGCGATGGTTGCCAAATTTCTACGATGAGTTGTTACTATATCTTGAGCAAGAATGGAAGTGGTATGACTTTTTCAAACTCTTACATTGGTTAGATACACTTTACTGACACTTGTGATTCTGTTATTTTCTTCAAGGTACCTGTGTGTGTTTGCTAATATATGTCTTATACAGTCAATACCGCATATTTAGTTTGTTCAGCTACATTAATGAACATTGAAATAAGAGATCATAAAAACTGTTAAATTAATTTGAAACTTCTATTGGCTAATGTGTCCTTTATGCTGGATGGTCTATAATATTATACAGATAAAAGTGGTTTTCTTTGTGACTTACTTTTGCAAGAGCAATGATTTCTACTGCTTCGGTCATTCTATTTCAAGGAAATTTTTTCATGCTTTTCACTCCTACTCTTGTTTACATGTGGATAACTGAACATCGCTCACCCATACTAGTTACAAGGATTTATATGATCTGAGAAAGGAAAGACAGTTAAAAGGTGAAAGATAACAGAAGGGATCTATTGTTTTGTTTAAAGGTGTTTTATTAGGGAGCATGTGTTTTATGTCAACTCTTCAGAAAATTTATCATCTGGGTAGTAGCGTTTGACCGACAGTAATGCATCTCTTTTTCCTGTTCATGTTAGTGTTACAGTACTATAAGGCATTTTCTCTGAGTGCATATATATATAGTTTGGATTTCTTTGTCGACATCAGTCTATTACCATATGTTATGTCCATGCATAACTCATTCCTGCCAAAACATTCAGGTGCATGCAGGCTTTCCCTGAAGATTACAAGACTCTCGTTCCAAAATTGTTGATTGAGACAATGTCATCCATTGTTGCAAGTTTTGTGGCTCGTGTTAATCTTGCTACTGGTGATGTTGTCCCTGAGACTAGAGCATTGGCCAAAGGTTATACTTCAAATTTCTTCTCCTCATATTTGTCTTGAGCGGAGTAGGGTTTTCTTAGATTTCACATATTGTTTTGCACCGTAAGGTATATATATATACATTCAAATAATTTGTAATTTGTTCAACTCCTTATAAGCACCACAAAACAATAACCTTATAACTGATGATATTTTTCATTTAATAATCTGATTCCTACTTATTATAGTTATGCAGGTATTGTGAAAATAATATCTCCCTCTCCCCCCCACCCCCCCCCCCCCCCCAACCCCAACAAAAAAATATATATATATTTGTTAACTTACTCTGTATTTGGGTGAAACTTTACTAGAGTAAAATTACAACTTATTAAAGAAATGGATTTGAATGATAGTAGTTAGCTTCTAAATTAGCACTGTTGTTGGCTTGGTCTTATGTCATCATCTAGTCATTCATTCTCCTTTTTATTCGTAACGTGTAAGATGATTGATTGAATTAAGCTAGTTTGATAACAAATGAAGCAGTATTAAATTTTTATGATAAAGAAAACAAATATGTGCAAAACAGGCTATCCTTCATTATTTTTTTTAATCTTTAAGAGATTTATAAATCTTAGAGCTCATTTGGTTGAGTAGAGAAGTCAACATATAAGAACAATAACATTTTAAGTGGACTGATGATAAAATTCTTGATTCAAGTAACCAGGATTTCAGGTTTTTGAAAACCCTATGTGCCAGAATATGGTTTCTTGTTTGAAGCTGCGCGAGAAAATGACGGTGTGAGACCTATCCTCAATCTTATTTTCACTTGCCATATTATCAGTTAACGTAATTGCCTGCAGCCTATCTCCCACAAAAAGATGTTTAAGTCGATAAGTTTTTGGTTCTTCCTGGAACTTTATTTGATATAAGCAGTGTATGTAAATTCTACTAAAGATGCATTTGACATCTATATTTTGTTGATTTCTACTAAAGATGCATTTGACATCTATATTTTGTTGATTTTTAGGTTAATGAGCAAGCTAGTATTATTTTTTGCTTTTTTAGTAACCTCACTATCTATTTTGTTTCAACTCTATCGGTTAAGGGAGGAATTATTTGAGATTTTCTTTCCTTTAGCTAATAATTGTAAACCCCCTATATAAGGTAGATTCCACTTCCCTTCTCGTTCTCTTCTGTTTCCCCTACTTGGGCCATTCAAAGCCTTAGTTTGTAATGATTGCTAAAGGAAAATTTCTTGTTTCTTAAAAAAAAAAAAAAAGAAAAAAGAAAAAAGAAGATGATTGCCTAAGGAAAAGGATCATTACAACTGGTATTAGCAAACAAACTGTTTACTTTGAGTTGAGATCCTTTACGTGATACGTTTTGATTAAGAGGTGGCCGAACATAACCCGGGCGAAATGGTCATAAAGTGGGCGAAATACCTATGGCGTGCTATGAGCCAAACGATTTGCTGGTCCATCTGGCTTGAAATAAATAAGAGAATTTTTGAGGATGTGAGGACTCAATAGAGGAAATTTGGGCAATAACTAGATATAGGGTGCTTCCTGGATTCAGTCCATAAGGCTTTTGAGAGTATTTACATTGCAGATTTAGATAGAGACTTAGGCATTGTACTAGCTTAGATTGATTGATATGTCTGATGTAAATTAATGATGGGAAACTTCTTCCCATGGATGAACTTTTTAAGCTAGTAATAAAAAGTCTTTGTTTCTTATAGAAAATAATAATAAAATAAATTAGGTTTTCTCCTTATGCAAGTAGACGTGGCATCATTTGTATGGTTTATAGAATGCATTAATCCCATTGAACATAAAATGTGCGTTCCATGAGAACTTTTTCTTGGCCGGAAGGATGTCAGCTTGAGTTCTTTGTTTATTTGGGATTCTTAATCTAGTAATCTTCTAGTTTGTTGCGTTTAACAGTTGTATTTAAGTTATTGAGATAGTTTAGAATCATAATCAAAGTTTAGACCTTTTACCATTCCACCTGTATTTCTTGGCTAATAGTTTGTACTTAATATTGCTATAAAAATTTGAATACATCTTGATGTCTTCTCACCTCTGTTTCAGGTGTATTAGACATCTTATCTGGAGATTTGCCTAAAGGAGTCAAAATTCAGGCCAAACATCTGGAGGCTCTTATAGAATTGCACAACTTAACTGGGAGCTTTGCCAGGAACATTCAGCATTTATTCTCGGATTCCGATCTGCCTGTTTTGTTGGATGCACTGAAGGCAGTCTTCTTTCCCTACGAAACTTTTAAACAAAGGTGACACATTTTAGTTTTAATTGCTATGATAGTTTCCTGTATGATACAAGTGTTCTCCATTTTCCCGATGTATCTTTTGCACATTCCTAATCCCAGTATTTACTGTAAGCCCAAAAAAAATAAATTAACCAGTATTGGAATCTTTTTTGCCCTTGTTCTCTTGATTCTAACTGGTAGATGCTGAGTTGTGAAAAATCAAACTTTATCAGATGAAGGTCAAAGTATGTCAATATATATTAGTAATATATATTGACTTTGAGTACTATTTGGGTTGAGTTTATATCCGAAAAAATTTAAGTAGAGTTTTCTGATTAAATAGATTCTTATTACTGTGGAAGACCTGTTTGTTATAAGTACAAAAACTTTGAAGTTTACGTTAATCAGGTCTCTTTCATGACCTGAAAGTACCATTGCTAGCACTTGGTTTCTTCTACAAATTTTATCTGTTGAAGGGGAGTTCGAAGAAAACACATACCTCAAGGCGTATTTGTAATTTAAAAACATAACATGATTTCTTTTTTTTTTTTAAGATAAACCAAACCTCAAGGACCTTTTTTCTAATTTGCCCTTATAAATAATTATCATGTTCTGTTTAATTCCCAATGTAGGTATGGACAAATGGAGCGTGGTGTGCTCTCTGGTGGCATTGCAGGTCTTGATCTTCGGGGAGTTAGTACTCGTATTATTGGTGTCCAGGGAGTTGAGCTCAGTGAAACGGTCAGAAGAATGGAAGAGTCCATCCCTCTAGTCATTCTACTTCTTGAAGGTGCAACTGAAAGATGCATCAGCTTCACTGGTGGTTCCGAGTTAGATGAGCTAATCCTAGCCCTCGATGATGTAACATTGCAGTACATCAGCACCCTTCAGGGAAATCTGAAAGCACTAAGAGTAGTATGTGGGGTGGATGTACCGGTGGATAATGTTGGTGGAAGGAAGGAAACTGGATCTGATAGGAAAGAGGCACGTAAAGTTGATTTCATGTCAAATGAGGAGGAATGGTCTTTTGTCCAGGGCGCTTTACAGATTCTCACAGTTGCAGATTGCCTGACGAGCCGAATTTCGGTGTTCGAGGCTTCTTTGAAGTCTACGCTTGCTAGATTGAGCACTAATCTCTCCCTCTCTGCACATGGTCCAAGCCTCGACCAAAACCAATCGCATTTAGAAGAGAATGATGGAAATGGGGGATTGTCTGCTGCAGGAAAAGCTTCCGTGGATGTTGCAGCTCTCCGGCTTGTTGATGTCCCTGAAAAATCTCGGAAACTTTCTAACCTTCTCGAGCAGGTATTGACACCACCTGCTTGTGGTCAATCTTTAATTATTGTTTTGAAAAGCCTTTCTGTATTCTCCTGCGGGAAGGGATAAGTACACAAACTGCCCTTGATGTCTAACCTAATTCAGAATAAATAAATAAATAAAATAGAAGGAGAAAAAAACCCGAGTTTGTTCTCTTGCAAAACTGCACTAGTTGAGGGGCTGTTCGTTAGAAAAATCCAAACCTCAAGGGGCTGTTTGTAATATCCTAAAGGGTCTTTGTCTATCTTTGTCTCTTTTTTTTTTTCAATTTGGCTAAACCTCATGGGTAGGTTGTTAATTCTCCCTTGAACTTTTAGTCCAATAGTAGTGCTTATCCATGAGAAATATTAGAAGAAATTCTAAACATATTCATCTGGAAGAAAGCAATAAAATAAATCTCATGCAACACAGATAACAGTGCCTCTTGCACTCACAGGATCCCTGATTTCATATTACCCTTATCAAGCTTCTCTCGGTTCTTGCAGTCAAAAGATCCCCGATTCCATGCCCTTCCACTGGCTTCACAAAGAGTATCAGCTTTTGCAGAGGCGGTGAATGAGCTAGTTTATGATGTACTCATATCGAAAGTGAGACAACACTTTAATGATTTGTCTCATTCACCCATATGGTCTTCAGTCGAAGAGGCAAGTGCTTACCCCATTCCAAGCTTCAGTGCTTATCCTCAGTCGTATGTGACTAATGTTGGTGAATACCTTCTTACTCTACCCCAACAACTGGAGCCTCTTGCTGATGGTATTTCCAGCAGTGATGCCAATGCTGAGGAAGCACAGTTCTTTGCAACTGAATGGATGTTCAAGGTAACTTTGCTCGTTCATTGGAGTGGCTCACAAGTTGGGTTGAGTCAGCTATGTGCATTTTAACGTGTTTCTATGTTTTAGGTTGCTGAGGGAGCTATAGCTCTTTATATCGAGCAGTTGCGTGGGATCCACAAGGTAACAAATCGGGGAGCTCAGCAGCTATCAGTTGATATCGAGTACTTGAGCAACGTGCTGTCGGCTCTATCGATGCCCATCCCCCAGGTTCTTGCGACATTCCACACGTGTTTCTCAACACCAATGGATGAGCTGAAGGAACTTGTAAAATCAGATTCAGGGAACCAGCTAGACCTTCCAACGGCTAACCTTGTATGTAGAATGCGAGGCGTAAGAGTGGATTAAGGCCAACGGACCATCCTGCCCAGTTTGACGGTCAGTTTTGGAAATTGTAGGTCAGAAACATATTCCTGTATTTTCCTGATAGAGTTGTGCGCGTGTGCAATGCTATATTCACAAGGTGGTTGAAGTTGCAGAGAGTGTACAGATTGTAGTTTGGCCAAGATTATGGGTTTTTTTCACGATTTTGAAAATTGAAGATGTATCCTGGACCTGGAGGGTAAAAAAGTTGTTGCAACTTGCAATATAGAATGTTTATTCTTAAAACCAGTTCAAAAAAATAGAAAAATGAAATAAAATTGGTGTAACCTTCAAAGAGTAAATAATTAAAATATAAGAGTCCTTTTATCTGTTGCTTTTTAATTATAATTAGGCATTTTAAATTTTCAAAAACCTTTTCCGATATAATTATAGACGGTAGAGGTTATTCCGTCTTATTCGGGGATTTTCAGTTTAAAAAGCCCCATTTCCCAAAAGACAAAAGGTAATTAGCTTCATGTGGTAGTGCCATGATCTGGGTCTGACTAATATGTGTTTATTTTAATTATAAAAAAAATATTATGGTCTTTAATTTGAAACAAATTTTAATTATTTTACTCTAACAATTTGATATACATCATCTATAATGTAGATATTTAATTGTTTTTCCTTCTTGCATTCTTTTCTGATAGTAATAACATATATACATGTATGTATATTAGTAGATATGCACATTTTCATCCTTTTTAAGTCTTTATTGTTAATTTGAATATTATATTTTCTAGACTCGTACATAATAGAATATAGTGTGAATTATTGCCTTTTATTTGTATAATATTTAAATATATCTAATTTGAATAAAGAGTAACTTAAGTGGAGAAAAATGATACTAGTTGTTTTATACAATGATGATTCACTTAAATTATTTCGTATTGGTATTCTTACGTAACTTTTTTTTAATGTGGCTCGTTAGGTTATTGATCTATTGGTCTTATATCTGCTAACAATAAAATTATTTCATAAGTTTCCATTATATGTGGACCTGTTGTTAACAATAATTTTTCTCATTTTTTATGCATTTTACAATCATTTACTTCCAGGACAAGACCTGACAGTGTTGGAGTCTGAGTTGAACATATAAAATGGCCCCTAAAATGAAAGGAAAACATAATAGAAAAACAAAACACATTAGTATATATACACACATGCATAGGTATAAACAATTTCGGACCCCTAAAAATCTATAAATTTTCGAGGCAACGGACTCTTCCGACTAATGGAAGGTCCGGCCCTCATTACTCCTATTCAGTTATTTTGGCATTATTTCCTTTTGTTGAATCTTAATAAAGTGAATACATCAATAATATACAATATTTGAACATGTATTTTTATCTAATTAAAAGTTAGTTTTGAGATATTATCTCATTGATTGTAAATGAAAGTCATTTCATCCTTTTAACACGATTTTATTTGCTTTAAGATTATATCATATAAAGTATGTGTCATTATGTGCGTTAAACTCTAACCTTTAAATTTAATATTGTATAGTTATCCTACAAATCATATATTAATATTTTGTTTTGTTTTACATATTTTATGTACAACAAAATTTTGTTTCTAAAAAATGCAAGTATTATTTAAACTATATCTATCTATATTATAGTAAGAGTTGAGTGTTTCGTTTATAACCTAAAACTCTGTTAAAAATTGTAAATCAACAACTATAGATGCTTCCTCTATCGAGGTGGTATCAAGGGATAACTTATACCATTTTAAATCATTTACACATTAAATCAGCATATATTTTTATGCTCTAGTTAAATAGATTGTAAGATTATAGATTATAGATTAATCTCACCTATTTTTTTTTCAATAACTTTAAATTTTATTTTATCTATATGAAAACTCCATAGAATTTACTAATCCCCAACAATTGTACTTGTACGAATCCAAGATTTGTGTACCTGGTATACATGATAGTTTGCTGAAGTAGAAGTAACTTAGATATTGTATGTATTAATATTATTTTTATTATTTATTTAGTCATTTCTAATTATTGAATTTCAATTAAGATTGTGTCCTGTTTATTTTGAACTTGATATTAGACGATGGGCTCTGTTAGAATATTAAGTACGATAACGGAAGAAAAAGGTAAAATAAGGATAAAAAGTTTGTTTTCCCAATTCGATATAAGTTTAACTAAACTTAACAAATCAGAATTTTTTAATATTTGGGGATAATAGAATTATAAATATATTTATTATTATAGACGTAGCCCTAAAAGAAACCCGTAGCCCAAGATCACTCATATCATGGCTCATTTTTCATATCTAAGTGACGCCCATAGGACATTTCTTTGGTTGCAAGACTTCAACCAGTTTCCGGCTATTCCAGGTAAACTTTTCAATGTATGTAGAAGAATTGCAAATTTCTTGAATGTAGAAAGGCAATGATGTAAAGTACGCGATTATTTGTCGGAATTCCCAGAAAAAAGTGCATGTTCATCGAGTTAGGGCTGCGCGCCGCTATTGACTCTTGTGGTTCAATATATTGTTTCAGTTCAGGGCTGCTGAATTTCATAACTTTTGTTCATAGAATTGTGAGTTTCGGTTAAATGGATAACTTGTGGCGTCTGAAAAACTTTTGTTTTGTGCTTTACTCATCAAGCCCTCTTTGTTTTGTGAAGGACTGTTAGCAGGCTGAACGAATATGTTCATTTCCAAGTTTTATCGATTAGGAGCTCACGCGATGAAAAGTCCTGCAGTAAGAGGTCTTGCCTCTTGCACTTTAGATTAATGGCTTTTGAAACTGGTAGTAATTACTTTGTATTGGGTATATGATTTCATTATTCTTACATTTTCAGAATCAGATACTTCAGTGGGAACGTACTAATAATCTATTTATTGATGATTGCTATCTCTAGTGATTTAGTAATGCTTATTTTTCTTCCTACCTTCACGGACACGGTGAAGTGGAGAAAGACAAACTGTGCCTTATTTTGACTTAAATCAAATGATATGAGTTAGATTATTATTTGATGGAACCGCTGATTTTATGATGGGTGTCCCACAAAACATTTTAGTGTTAAAAAGGCCTATACAGGGTACCAGTTGGCTTAACAATCAAATTACGTCGTCTTGGGTTATGTCATATGAAGAAAGATAAATATATGAGTTTCATCTTACTCTGTATAATTAGATATTTTCTGCTTTTTGCTTCCACCAAGAATCAGTAGTTATTTTCTTTACATTTCTTGTGAGCCTTCTAAGTTTGCTGTCCATAGCTTTTTTGTGGAGTCGTTCAAATACTTCATAACAATTCAACTGAATAACTTTTTCTTCATGTTAGTATAATTCTGTTATGGCTCTTAGGCTGGGTGTGTGATACTGTCGAATTTCTTAGAGTATATGAGAAAGTATTATCCTTTTTCCTGTGAAAAATAAGAGAATTGAAGTGAAAGAAGTGTGTGTGTATTATCAGAGACCATTATCTAATATGTACATGGAATACACTTTTGTTATGAGTTATGAAGTGATTTATATGCAAAAGATACTCCAGATTGAAGAGTTTCATATGTTACATACTTGGCAGATCTAAACATAAAGCTTAATTTATTTCTATACAACATATATTTCTGCTCACTAATTGTCCTATATTTGTTGCAGCTGCAACATTTTCCCCAGCAACATACTCCGCGACTCTTAATCAGCTATTACGAACCCAGGTTAGTTCTGTCATGGAATATAATAACTGTGCTTCTCTGCTTGCAATATTCAAATGTCAAAACTTAGGGATTCCTATATGGCAGCTTTTGTTTAGCCAGTGAATTTCTTTCTTTTATGTATGCAATATCAATAAAATAAAATTGTCAGTGTTGGTTCCAACTCTGGACAGACATTTTCATGCTATTGAGCAGGAAAACTGAAACCAACGGATATGCCTAATTTCAACAATAAAAAGAGGGGGCGTATAAGTTGCATGTGGCCTTTCACCTTTTCTTTTCAAGATTACTCTTTTCTACAGATAGGCTTGTAATCTAAGTGTTTGCGGAGAATGTTTGTATATGTGTATTTCTACTTAAAACTTGTTATATTGCATCATCATCACCCAATTGAATAAAAGAAAAAAAAAAAAAAAAAAGCAAACAAACAAAGTTTGCTAAGAACATTAAGAGAATTATTAGCAATATCATTCAGATTTTCCATGTGTTCTCTGGGTACTAAGACACCTAATTAAATCGTGCTGGTTATTGTCATTTTTGTCCTACCCATTCTGATAAGGTTTCTCTTTCGTTGTGTTGTGATGATTGGACACGTGACTTCTCTAACTCCCGGAACCCCCAGCCCAATCCCGTGGTTGCTGTTGATGATTAGTTTCACTATTAAAATCTGGACATGTGGTTCTGCTTTTATCTGTTTGTCTTTTCTATATCTAGAGACATGTATCTTTTTGCAACATGACAACTAAACTGGACTCGGAGGGAGAAGATGAAGAACCAAAAAGGTAACTCTTTCGAACAATGTATAGAATCATATCGCTATGGAGTTTACTTTGACATTTATCAAAGAGAGAGAGAGAGAATCTGAACGGGGTGCATATTAGTGAAATTCTGATACCAGGGGAAAGAAGAGTTACTGTGCAGGCTCTAACATCATTCAAATAATTTCATCTTCAGATTATATAGGGGAGAAAAGTGTGTCAAAAGCTAGGAAGCATTGCTTGTTGCTTGATAATTTTTATAATAGTTGTCTTTGCATGGTCATCTTTCTATATAGATCTCTCTTACACTGTTTTCAGGTTCATTGCTAATTTATTATATTGATAAGTTATCTGATGTTAAAAGTTGGTATACTTGTAGACTTCTGTTGTATATCTTATTATCCTATACACTTGATACGGGCTCTGCAGAATAAATGTAACATTTGTTGACAAGAATGGAGAAGAGACGCATATCAAAGTCCCTGAGGGATTTTCGATGTTAGAAGCTGCTCATGACAATGATATAGATCTTGAAGGTGATTTTACGATGATCTTTTCCTCCTGCTAATGTTGTGAGTTAACATCATTTGTTTGTCGGATTCTTCCAACTTTTTTAATCTCAGCATTTTCATCTGCCGGTCTCCCTAGCTTAATCTCATGAATTGATTGCAGGAGCTTGTGAAGGTTCTCTCTCTTGTTCCACTTGTCATGTTGTAGTGATGGTAAGTTATTGTGCGAAATACTGTTTACTTCATGAGTTTGCCCTTTGCTTTCAACTAGGGGTGTAATCAAAATCTAGTAGTCAAAATGCTTGGTTCAAGCATAAGTTTGACCGAGATGCTTGAGCTTAACTCGAAACCAAATTTTGTTTTTTTTATTGACTTGTATACACCCCTTACCCCAAAATTGTGAAAGTTACAAAGATCTTCAATATCTGTCTTTAACTCTTTGATGCTTCTTTCCAGGATGCAGAGTATTATAATAAATTACCAGATCCAACTGATGAAGAAAATGACATGTTGGATCTTGCATTTGGTCTCACAACAACGTACATCTCTTGCTTGATCTTGATGTTATTTACTAATTACTATTATTAATTTCATATAGATATTAACGTGAAATGTTTTTTTGGTTTAGATCTCGTCTGGGCTGCCAAATAATTGCAACACCCGAGCTTGACGGGCTTCGTCTCGCACTTCCTCTCGCTACAAACAATATGTCTTGTGGATTTCTATGAGGCTATAAAGCCAAACCCCATTGAATCAATATTTCAGAAAGACGAAAAAGAATTGGAGAGTGTCTGCTGTCTTATAAACTTTGATATGGAGTAGCAAAATCGAAACTTGGTTGATGTTTCTTGAAGAAGCATGAACAAAGGAAGTGTGCTGATTATATGCAACACTAATGAGTATTCATACGGTTTTGTAGTGTTTTAATGCATAGGGAATCTATATTTACTTGACCCCTTAATTAATGTGTATGGTGGTACTATAATGATAACCTTTCAGTTTGTTGAAATACTACCACTATAACAATGTTTGTTAATTCTGTGTGTCAACGATTTGTGTCCTTACCTCTTTACCCGGTGCATGATGCAACACACGATGGGTGTAGGTAAGAGGAAAGCCTCAATAGTCGATGCGCTGTGCCACTTTTTTTTTAGTGTTATGAGTCTTGATTGTTTGTGAGATTGAAAATATGATACTACCACATCCTTCAATAAAGAATTCTTGTTCTAAAAAAATGGTCGGATCTTCTTATTGGGTAAACAAAGTAGAAAATATGGAAATTTTAATTTCAGAATAAGCTAAATCAAAAGATGAAGGAGGTTGTATAAAAAAATTGGTGGGTTTAGAAGAATTTTTTGTAATTTGACCAAGAAAAAAGTTCATACTTTTATAATTTTTATTTTATTTTTTTCAGACAGAGAGTGTGGAATAGAAGGTTGTTCTAATCTTCTAATCAAGTATAGTATGATAAAGTTATAATGTTTTAGATAATTAGGAAGTCTTCATTTTTCTGGATTGTAGCATTCTCCTGTCTCAAAAGAAGTCGTGGTTTTCTATTCTGTAATTTTAAATTCTAGTCGATTGGATTGAGGCACATACCCTTGTAAACAATGGATTCTGTCAAAATGCAATTTAATTTATTTATTGTTCTATATTTTCAATCACATACTCGAAATCTTATTTTTCGTGCGACTTTATTAAAACATCAGTTAATAATTAATTTTGATTTAAATTTTCTAACTTTGATTTGTAATTCACGGCTTTTTTGTTGAGATCAATATAATAGTACTAGAATCCTTTTTTTGAGACGAGCATTTCCGAGAGAAAATAGTTCTCTCAAATAGCTTAACTTCTAGTAAATTTATATTAGAATAATCACTCCAATTTATCTGAATACCAATCAACCTGTCAATGATTTACAACCAATTAGGATTTTACAATAATACTAAGGCATGTGTATAATATATATTATCAATTACTATAGAAGATGTTGCACTAGATGCAGTGGAAGATCTGAATTAGTTTACAACTAATCGTGCAGTAACTAAAAGAACCGTGGACTTGTGGTCAGTGACGTTTTAGTTCCGTACCAAAATACTTGTTACACCCGAGATACCAAAATAATTCTACATTGTTTGTTTGATGAACACGATGAATGTCCTTAGTTTTTGGTCTGAACTGTGTATGTCAGAATTTTATTCAAAATACTTTCTGAATTTTTTTGTAATTTATAGATGTATCTTATAATATCAATTGTCCGAAGCAGAATTCTAAACGACAACGAAATATTTTACAAGCAAATCCGTAATAATCAATAATCTGAGAAGTAAAGTTAAATTAGAGCGAAACTCCAGAAAGGACTCAAAAGACTAATCATAGAAGGAATGCAGTATCCATGGTACGCCACTTGTATGTATTTATTTCATCTGATGTAGCATCCATAAGACCGCACAAAACTTTAACACAACCATACGTCTTCATACATAGCTACCTAATGTAAACTCATCCTACAAAACCAAGTCTCCCAAAATTGAGTTACAAGAAACCACAACTTGCCTAAAGAGGCTTTCATACTTTATAAAGCAACACACTCTATTACAAGTTACAACAACACTAAGCCACCATCTATCGATTTCAACGGCCTTTGATAGAAGGTCTTACCGATTGGCACATTGACTTCAATTAGAGGTCATCAATCCAGTCACCATATATCTTGCTGATCTTATCGGGGCCTTTCCATTTCTGCATTGCTCTCTGTCCAGTCCTAGGTGTCAAATTAGACAACCTTTGCGATGCAACTCCCATGTGATAACCATCGGAATGAGGAACAGAGGCAACAGTTGCATCCACCGAAGTTTTAACAGGCAGTCCCCCTTGCTTGGCATCAGGAGTAAGATCTCTAGCTTCCGACTCTGACCCACCGAATTGGTGCAGTTCTGTTACAGGAAGATCTTAAGGCTGCCATGATATATACTATGGCTGTAACCTAAACAACAGGAAAACTGCAGGGGTGGGGGGGGAATCTGCTAGCCGAGTGGTAGTAATTCAGAATCATGCAGTTGACCAGTACGATTTTCACACATGGCAAGGAAGCAGTAAAGAATTTGAGGTTATGTTTGGATGGAGGGATTTGGAAACAAGGTGATTTCAAATTATATTGTATTAAGAAATCCACTCATTTCAAATCCTTCGTTTGGATGTTCGAATTCTAATGAGTAAATGTGATATTTTTTTTTCATTTTATTTTTTTCTAAAAAAGAGAGGAAAATAATGAAAGTATAAATGTTTGTGTAGTGTACATGTGTGTTTGTGTGCGTGTGTGAAGGGTGGGTGTGAAGTGTGTGTGAAGAGCAGGTGTGAAGTGTCTGTGTGGGTGTAGTGTGTGCGACTGTGTGGTTATATATATATATATATATATATATGAAAGAGTGAAAATGGATTTCGAATAATTAGATTGTGGAAAGGATTCAAATCTATAAAAAATGAACTAAAAAATTAAAAGGGATTTAAAATCCATTGATTTGAATTTTTAGCCAAACAAGTTGGGTAGATTTGATTGTGGACAAATCCTTCCATCCAAACGCAACCAGAGGTTATAATATCTCAATGCTAGGAACACTAGTATGGACAAAGTATTCTCTGTCTACCATGACATATATTTCTGAAGCACCTGGAAAATGTGACACAGAACAGTGAATGTGTTGAGATACTTAAGCTACTAAATCTATCACAGCATCCCTGGACGCGCGGGTGGTGCTGGTGGTGGTTGGTGCATGATTAAATGCTGGGAGGTTGATCCATAGATTGTATTCGTTTTACATGGTCAATGTGGCAAGGCAGGTGAACAACGAGTGGGCCATTGACAAGGGAGGACACAAAACTATGATAATAACCAAGTAATTAAAAACTTCGCGAACTCTTCAAAACCATCTAAGGATAGGTTCTACAGTCTGTCCAATCAAATGCTTGGTTAACTATTACATAAAAATCAGCAGAAATCAATTACTGATTCATTTCTTGGCACACTTCTTTGTCTGAAGCTGGAGCATTTAATAATGGTGGCCCGCAAAATGACTAAGGAAGTGGAAGCCTGTTTTAAGCAAAACTTTGGTGGAGCTTTTCTAAGAACCAGAGGCTATACATATTTCTCACATTTTTTCTCTACATGTTCAAACGTCATGCCATAAAACTGGTATTCGAATTAAGAAAAATCTCTTGCACCCAGACAAACCAAACAACATCAAAGTGAGCACAACTTACATCACTAGTGGGTATGAAATTTTCATGTGTGATAATGAAAGCAACTTAAAGAACCTCAAAGCGGAAAAGCGCCACATTCATTTAGCAACCACTAAAGTGATAGAAATTTATACCTGCAGCTCCATGAGCAAAATGGCACTTGCTTCCAAATGGGCAGTACCCCGTAAGCTCCCACTTGTTACAAATCCTTGTCTTCCAATTTGAAGGCTTCAAAGTCGTTTCTTTTGCATTATTCCCATATCCAGCACTGCTGCCTGGGCCCAAACTTATCGCCACACTTTCCCGGGCCTTTGACTGCTCATCATGAAGGAAGGTGCAGTTCTCACCATAGGGGCAACCTTCCTCAGTATAAAACTTTTTGCAGTGCCGCCCTTTATAAGACCTTTGTGCGTCGTCAGTAACCCCAAGAATTGGTATTTGGAATTCCTCCCTTGGCTCAGATGAAGCCCCCCGATCTTCTTCATGTGCAGCCACGATATCTTGCCAGTTAGGGGGTGGTTTCCGAAGCTCCTCAACAGTATGTGCAAAATTACAGTTATTGATATATGGACAAGTGCCAGCTCGGAATTTGCAACAAAGTTTGGTTTTGTAGAACATTTTCCCAATCGCTTTCGCCCTATTAGAAGATGTCAAATCCCCTGATTGGGAATTTCTAGATCTTTTACTCGGGGGCTCACTTCCTGACCTGGATTGCGATTGCCTCCCCTCGTAATTCAAATTCAAATTGGTATCGGCAGAAGCATCGCCATTCCACATCCCATACTCATCCTCCGTCGCCCAAATGGCTTGATCACTGGATCCAGATCCCCAATTCTCATTGACACCATTCCCAGAGAGAATTTGCACCACATTTCCACTAGAAAATCCGTTTTCTCGTTGATAATCCATTTCCAGAAACAACCCAATCGTCTAATTTATTCTCAAAAGAGGAAACAAGAAAGACGGAACCCTAGCCGTTTCGAGTATAGGTAATAAAAGTGACAGCCCAAAAATCTAGCAATCTTATAGTAAGTGACAGCCCACAAAAATCTAGCAATCTTATTGTCTCTTTGCAGACACAGGAAATAGAGACAAACTTTAAGCCAACAAAAAGTTAAAGTAATTACAACAAATGTGAACACTATGAGTTCTATAACTTACTTCAGGGTCACCTACTTTTCCTCAACTGCAAAGTGTCATAATATTGGAACCCAACAAATTAATATAGTGGGTTCTGCATATTTGCCTAAATTAACACCATCATATCGAACTAGACAAAATCAACTGCCAAATACGGTCCTGAAGAAGAAAAGGGGTTTAAAAATCCAATCTTTAAGAGCAAAGATACTCTAGAAGAAAGCTTACTTACCAAAGTTGCAAGTGGATTCTAGATCTCACAACCTGAACCTCGTAATTTACAAGAAACAACTTGCTATATTACGGATGGGATATAAAAACTGCCAAATTAGGTTACTATAATTACAATAGCTGGATTTAATAATGATAAGGGCTGCAGCTGAGTTTAACATAAATGGACGGAGGAAGTACAATTTGGGCGACAGAATCACATTTGATGAAATTGGTTTCTAATTCTACCCAACTCCGATGAAGATGAAATTGTAATTCTTACCAGATGTTTCAGTAGACTTGCGTAAAACCCATTTGGTTGCACGGTGGGAAGAACTAGTATGATACATGAGTGATAGTGATCCACGGAACTCATGTATTAAATACTCCTTTTGGAAATTTAAAGGTGGCGATGCTAATTTTCACAAGTAGTAATTAAATATTATCATTAAAATATGTTTAAAAATAATTTGATATATACACACTTATCGGGTGAAAATTCTTTTATGATGATAAAATAAATTTGTAAATGTATATATAAAAAAAAAAAAAAGGAAATAAGTGATTATGTGACGTAACATAATGTTTAAAATAATTTGACATTTAAGCAAAAAATAATGGTAGGACCATTTCCATATGAAATTATACTAGTAAATGCTCCCGTGCATCGCACGGGCTATTTTTTTTTAAAAGTAAATCAATATTAATATGAACAATAATTTTGATTAAAAATGCATTTTTATTGATAATATATAACAAAAAAAGAAATGGTTAAAATTTGTTACAAAGAAAACTTTTGTGTTTTTTTGCAGTGTTATTCATTCCTTGCCTCAAAATCAGTTTTTTCCACTAATAAAAATACATTTTAATTTTTCACGAATTTCTTCCTCGTATCTTATTCCATAAAATTAATTTTTTTTATTTCATCCGCTTATTTAGCTTCTCTTATCTGTATCAAAACATTCATATTAAATTATGAGTGACACTCATGTGCATAAGATGCACATTACTGTTATTGTACACCTTGTGGGGCCCACTTAAGATATTTGCGCGCGCGATATATATATACTACCTCCGTCCCAGCTTAACCTGCCTACTTGCCATTTTAGTTTGTCCCACTTTAACCTGCCTACCCCATAAATAGCAAATTTCTCTCACAATCTCCACCCTCAAAATCTTCATTCTCAATCTCCACCTTTAAAAAAGTCAAAGATTCCACAAAATCTGCTTTTTCTTAATCCCCGTGCCCGGTCAACCTAGGCAGGTTAAGCCGGGACGGAGGGAGTATATATTAAGGTGTGTTTGGAATCACAAAACAAGCGCTGGCTTAGTTGGTAAAGGCGCGACATTGTACCCTTCAGTGCGCGGGTTCGAATCTTAACAGCGCCTTTTTATTTTTCACCAACAGTATATTGAAATTTCGACCATAGTATATGTTATAAAGCCTGACAGTATATTTAATATTTCGATGTAGTATACATTATGTTGCATGACAGTATACGTTGTTTTAGTTAAGTTTTGTTTTATACTGCGAAATATTTATTTTTTCCAACTTACAATACTCACAGTATATTTAAGGGAAAATTGGTGTAAATGCCCTGTAAGTTTTCACTATTTAGTAACTAGGACAATAAGTATACCAATTTTTTAAAATGCCCTGTAACTTTAAAAAAATTGGTAAAAATGCCCCGTCACCGGCTATAGGCTGTAACCCATCCGGTGACGGGTGACGTGGATGAAATGCGCGACGTGGAAAGGTTTTTCTGATGGGTTTTTTGTGACCTGGAATTATTTACCAAATAATATGTGTAAATGACATGGCATTAGTCATTTAGGAGGGAAAATAAAGATATTCCCTCCATTATCTTCCTCATTATATACCCTATTTCTCAATTTTGCAAGACACTCTCTTCCCCTGAGCTCTTCCGACAGCTTCTGCAATTCATCCTCCGCCTCATGCTCCTCCTTTACCACCTCGTCGAGCTCACTCGCAGCCCCTTTACCGCCACCACCATTTCCGTTCACCTCAGGCTTCACTTCGATCTCATTAAATTCATAATCATAATTCTCTGATCTGATCAGATTAAATTCATTGTAATTATAGCAGTTATCACTGTCCTCATTGGGGAAATTAACTTTGGCTTTCTTCCCTCTGATTTTACGGGCTTCTCTGTCGTAAGCTCGGGCAGCTTCTTCTGCAGTGTTGTATGTGCCCAGCCAAACCCGAACGCCTTTTCTCGGGTCGTGTATTTCCGCTGCCCATTTGCCCCATGGACGCTGCCTTATTCCTCTGTACATATTCTTCCTCTGCTTCTTCTTCAAAACACTTTTTTCGACATGCTCACCACCTGTTTGTAAATATTCCTCAGTCAAATTATTCGAAATATCTTAGCTCATGTTATAAATTCTGATGATTAATTAGTTACCTGAAGAGGGTTTGGATCTCTTGAGATGAGGAGTAGCGTCCTGGTTAGAGGAGCTGAAATCTGCGGGCCAGAAGTCGGCGGAGGTGGGGCAGAGATTGGTGGAGCCACGGCGGCCGGGAATTAGGCCGGATATGGTTGCACCGCCACACATTCAATTAAGAAAATGACTAATGAAGAAGATAATGGAGGGAATAGCTTTATTTTCCCTCCTAAATGACTAATGTCATGTCATTTACACATATTATTTGGTAAATAATTCCAGGTCACAAAAAACCCATCAGAAAAACCTTTCCACGTCGCGCATTTCATCCACGTCACCCGTCACCGGATGGGTTACAGCCTATAGCCGGTGACGGGGCATTTTTACCAATTTTTTTAAAGTTACAGGGCATTTTAAAAAAGTGGTATACTTACTGTCCTAGTTACTAAATAGTGAAAACATACAGGGCATTTACACCAATTTTCCCTATATTTAATATTTCGATACAGTATACGTTATGATGCCTGACAGTATACGTTGTTTTAGTTAATTTTTGTTTTATACTGCGAATTTTTTTTTTTCGATACAGTATACGTTGTGATGCCTGACAGTATATGTAAATGAAGGAAGAAGGAAAAAAGATGCAAACAGAATTGAACCCTTGACCTTAAGGTTGAGATATTTAAGACTACATTAAATACCACCAGACCACTTGCTTTTAGTGTTCAACAAACAGGCCATTAAATATATAAACACGCGCGCGCATAAAAATTACTATAATAATAATTGGGGTCTGAACCGATCTGAACCGCGCGATTTTTTTAGGTTGAAGCGGTGGGGCCCACAAGGTGTACAATAACACTATGGTGCATCTTATGCATCCAAGTTTTTGCCTTAAATTATAATAAATTTTGAATAGATCACACTGATTGATAATAATAAATAAAGTGAACATACATAATCCAGAATCCGATATCATTGAACAGATTGAGAAACAAAAAGTTTCAAATCTAATATCAGTTAATAGGATTGAGAAACAAATAATCTTAAGGATTATTCTTATATAAAATATTTTATTAGTTTAGACACAAATATCTTATATTAGAAAAAAAAAAAAGAATTAAGGATTATTCTTATATAAAATATTAGTTTACCTACAAAATATCCTCTATTAGAAATAAATTTTAAGAAAGACATAGAAAATACAATTTTATTTTAGGATGAACTGAAACTTCATAGTCCATATGATGAGCTCATTCATATAAATAGAGTTGGATTTGTATTTAGAATTTTAAAAGACATAGATGACCTCAAATCTCTCAATTTTTTATCCAATAATCTCCTATATCCATAGGATGAGCTCATTAATACAAATAAAGTTGAATTTTGATTTAGATACTTAACAAATATAAGGAAAAATTAATGAACTAAACTAATAAAATACTTTTATATAAGAATAATCATTAAGAAAATATATTCTTTTCTCAATCTTATTAAATTCTATTGCAATTCTAGATTGTATATCTTTGTTGTTTGTTTATTATTGTTAATCAGTATTCTTTTCTCAATCTTATTAAATTGTATTGCAATTCTGGATTGTATATCTTCGTTATTTGTTTATTATTGTTAATCAGTATGATCTATTCCAAAATTTATTATAATTTAATATTAAGATTTTGGGAGAGAGATAAAAAAAGCAAATGAAACTAAGTATTTTCGGAAAAAAATCTGCCATAGTGAAATTTTTTATTTTTCTAGAGAGTAGAAATAAAATGGATAAAATAATTTATGGATAAAATAATTTTGGAAAAAAATATTTTATAGTGGAAAAAAAACTAAAAAAACTAATTTTGTGGAATAAGAGGCGATGAAGGAATAAAAAATACATGTAGCGTGTTTTTCTAGTGGAGTGTGTTAGCTGGTCATATAAAAAAATAGTCCGTGCATCTTGCAAACCACTGTACATATTACAAAAGCTATAATATTCCTAATTGTATATGTAGAAAACTAAAAACTGATTGATTTTTTTGAATATCCACGGTACATATTACAAAAACTATAATCTTCCTAATTGTATTTGTAGAAAACTGAAAACTGATTGATTTTTTTGAATAATTGTTACGTGGGTGGCAATTTTATAGGCAGATTAAGAAATTAGAAATCATATCTAAAAGATTTGGAATGATTTGTCAATTATGTAATGGATATATTCAATTGAACATTACATTTATTGTATATCAAAAGATTGATAAAACATATCCTGTTTTTGTTAAAACTAGATGTCCTTCCGTGCATCGATAAACTATTGAACATTTTATTTAATTAATAATATGTGATAAAATTTTAATGTTGTTGTAAAAGCATTATAACATACCTACAGTGTATACACATAATATTATTTGATGTATTTAACTTAAATAAATATTAACATTTATTTTTTGATGTAGGGGAATATGAGTCTTAAACTTAGTTTCATAAAAAGTAAATTAAATTATTTTTATTATGCATCAACTTCTATTAAAAATATATAATCCACATTTTTCACTAATATAATTTTTATGCGATTGGGCATTAATGTAAATCTAACAAATTCTTGTCATTTTACTATTTGTCATAAAAACAAACTAATTCTGAAACTCGAATAATTATTAAAATATAAAATTGTGAAAATAAACTAAAAATTATATGTTTCTGAAATACTCTCACACTTTTTATATGAAAATATTTAATTATCTAAATATATCATAATTAACCTTGCAAAAAGTATTTTAGATTTAAATTAATTAATTTATATATCTATATGGATATTTAATTGAAGGTCGTAAAATAAGGACTAATTTGATATATTTTTCATTAAAAATAAAATTGATACAAAAAAGTTATAATTATTTAAGCTTTTAGATTAAAAATAAGAAGAATGAAGAGAGAGGAATTTTTTATTTGTAGATAAGAACATATGATGGAATAACTTTCAATATAAAAAAAAAAGATAAAATAAAAAATTGTCTTGCTGATATAAAAAGTGCAAAAAAAAAAAAAGAAAAAAGAAAAATGACCGATAACTGCAAAAAAAATAAAAATAACTGCCACATGTTAAAAAAGGAAAAGAAAAAGGGTGGAGATAAAACATGGGAAAAAAGAAAAAAAGAAAAAGGCCCTAGAAATACTCTGGAGATGACACATATGCAAATTATCCTGTTTTTATATTAAAGGAGGATGTTGATTCTTATATTAATATACACATCATAATTATAACTCATATTCCTATAATTTTAAAATCACGTGTATTTTTTCTATAATTTAAAATCACGTGTATTTCGAGTTTTGATTTTGCTGATCATTCAAAATATATATTAGTTCAAATTTATATGTGATTTCATTTGTGCAATAGATCAATATATTATATAATTTTTTCTGTAATAGATGGAATAATCAATTTAACTTTACATCATGATATTATGTGTATGGGGTGTTTTTTCTTAAATATACTGCATATAGTAAACGTTGTTGCTGAGTTTTGTCAACGTCATTTTATTGTAAAATATATTGTAATAACAAAAAAGAAAAAAAAAAAAAAAAGGAACAAAATTAGAATTTCAATTGAAGGTGTTTTGTATAGAAAATAAAAAATTGAATTCCACTACAATAAAATCAGAATTATTCTTCGATCTCGGTTGAACCTCGAATGAGGTGATTATCTCTAATCTTTTCTCAATATTGTAAACAGATTGGCTGTATTTATGTTACAAACAAAATGAAAAGTTTAGCACAATATATGAACAATAATATAGATAATCCACATAACAGAAATTTAAAAAAAATCAAATTTGTTTAGATGATTAAATATTACCGTGATAGATTTGAATTCTACAATCATCAAAGTTCTTTTCGCAAGAATTAAGATTCAGTGTTGCTGATTTTTTCTTATTCTGATTTGGAGGTAATCCTTTTGGAGCATCCATTGTGAAGTGCATATCAAAATTGACACTGAATGAAAGATGGATGAAGGAATAGGAATAATAGAAATTGGAATCAACAAATGTGAATAGAAACAGTAGAAATAATTGCGAAATAAAGCTATTGCAAAATGAATAAGAAATAGAAAATACTTGGTTGCAAACGTGATTCTCGTTTACTGAAGACTTTGTCTATTTATAGGAGAATTTATGTAATTAGATAAGTTTTTTTTTTTAAATTCAAATTTCAAAATTCTAAAAAATATGTAACAAATTCTGTTATAAATATACCTACAGATTTATTCTTACTGAACTTTAGTTGTAAAAAAATAATTCGAAATTTTAATCACACTAATAAAATGGGATTTTTCAAAATTCAAATTTCAAATTCACGTCTATTTAAAGTAAATAAAAAATGGGCGGGAAAATTTTCAACTTACTATTTCCGGATGACTTGGCTTATTATATATATATAGATATAGATATCTTATTAGGTCAAAAATCCCATAACATAATAATCTAAAATATAGGAGTTTTAAAATCTGCCGATTTTTATCATCACAAATTAAGGATTTCAATATTTTTTTTTCAAAATTTGAATAATTTATAAATGATTTTAATATCAAATTTGTAAAAAAAATAGATTAATGGCGGATGTCTTATCTTGATTGATATATTTCAATTTTCGAAATGGAGTGAATATATTAACAGATTCATCAATTAATTAAAATGAATTATGTATTCAGTCAAATACTGAAAGATATTCATTTGCTAAAATTAAGGGATTTTATGTTGTAAATTAAATCTATATGCCTATTTATTCTTTATTTTTAGGGAGGGATACATAACTTCCACAAAAAATGTGATTTGATTTAATTTTTACCAAATTAGTTAGTTAAGGAAACTGTTTCCTAATTTATCGGTGTAAAAAATGGCAGGTCAGTGGGTCAGCCATAAATTAAAATTTACAGTCAAATAATAAATAAAATATTTTTTTTATTTTCCAAATAAGTATATAAGTTGGGGGGGGGGGGGGGGGAAGAAATGCTTTATTTCCAGATATAAAAATTATACATTCTTTAGATAGTTGAAATATAGGGTTTGTAATTAGTATTTTTGACCCTAATTTTATGTGATAAAATAAATTTGTAGATTCATTTGCGTAATTTCGATAAAAGAAATAGTTGATTTATTTAGGTATTGTAACATAAATAATATTCGTAAAGATTCATTCTAAAATATTATGGTTAAAGATTAATTTGTATCTTACGATTTGATAATTTTGTAAAGTAAATCTGGATATAACTAATTATTACTTATATTTAGAGACCAAAAAACTCATTCCAATAAATTCAGCAACAACTTCCCTAATTTTGCGAAAATATTACTATTACATATATATGTACCAGATTCGGAGATATTTTAGGCATATATTGTGTTCTTTTTTAATTAAAAAGATATTTTTTTATTACCATATATAGTAAGTAATTTGAGCGGGAAAAACACTATTTTCCAATTGTAGTATAAATCCATTTTGTTTTTATATATACTAGTATTGTGCCCGTGCGATGCACGGGAAGATCTTGCACATGGTAGTATTTTTTTTTTTTTTTGATACGCATTATTTTTTATCATTGCTAAATGCGATTTAAGTGGTAAAATGAATAATCCGATCACCGATAAAAGAAAATATTTTTATTGACATAATATAAACTATAATGATTCGAAAAGTATCCAAACAATATAAATATGCATCAGCTCTCTATATATATTAACATATATTATCTCCGTCCTACTCTAACTTTCTTACTTTTCTTTTCGATTTGTCCCAACTTAACTTTCCAGCCCATAAATGACAAATTTCTCTCAGATTCTCCACCCTCAATCTCCACCTTTAAAAAAGATTCCACAAAATCTATTTTTTCTTAACATCCGTGCTCGGTCAAAGTAGGAAAGCTAAGTCGGGACGGAGGGAGTAATATATTGTATAACATAAATGTCTACAAATTCTAAAAACCTTCCTTGGAGTTGAACATGGCACCGTGCTCAAACTGATGTTGAAATGAATTGTATGACTACCACCACTTTCAGAATATGTACCAATTAAGTTAGGATTTGCTGGAATTGAGTTCTCTATATAAAATAAAATAGGAGATAGTAAGTTTAAAATACCATACATAAAAAATTAAAATATTATACATGTAAAAATCACACATTCAATATAATTAAGAAAATGTTAAAATTCAATTAATGTTTACAGTATCTTATAACGAAAATAAGATAATATCTGTGAATATTTATTTATGACTAATGGTGCACTTTTTTATTCTATAAATCAATGCATAATTGTAAGTCCCTAAAACTTATACTCTAAAAAAAAGACCCTAAAAATAAGTAATGTTTAAGTTGAGTCATTTTTTTTTTTAAATTTATTGAAGAAACATGTATAAAACAACTATTGTTTAATTGATATTTTACTGGACCATTAATCAAATTCGGCCCAATAACTCCTTTTATCAAATTATAGATAAATATTAGGGGTGATAACCTCCGATACGATTCGAACAACTCGATACAATCAAGCTCAAAAAATGAGGGTTTAGGTTGACCTCAAATGAGTTGGGTCAGAAAACGGATTGAACTCGAATGACCCGCAAGAAAAAGGGGGAAGGGTTTGGTCAACCCGCAACCCGTTATTCTTAAAAATATAATAAAATAAAAATCAGGTTATTTATAAAGTTAGACATATTTGTAATACTTTTTGGTAATGAATTGTTATTTATAATTCTAAACTTTAGTTTTCAAATTCCTAACTTGCTTTATGGACATGTGTAATGTGTATTGTGTGTTATTGGCTTGTGGTTGTACTGTCTACTTAGTTTATTTTAATCTTTACGGCATGGATATATGATTTTCACCTACGTTAAATGTAATTTAAATGAATATGTAATATATTGTGACATTTCAGTTTTTAGGGTTTATAACAATTATTTTAGGTTTTCAATAAAAAAATAGATATAGATTATTTTTATAATTGGGTTGGAAACGGGTTGGCGGGTCGACCACGACTTGAATGTGTCGGGTTCAGGTTGCGAGTCATAACCCGTTCGAGTTGGTGGTCGAGTTCGTATTGAAAAAAATCTCATAATAATCAAGTCTCAACCCGACCCGTGAATTCGCAACGTGATCCGTTTGACACCCCTAATAAAAATTATTAATTTATTATATATTAATTATATAATTTTAATATTACATATTCAATATAAATAGAATAGAAGAAACATAATTTAATATCCTCCAATTAGTTACCCTTTTATTTTATATTTCGAAACGAAATAACAACAAACAATATATATATATATATATACACATACTCCCTCCATTTCATAAAGAATGACATTTTAAATACTCTGAAAATTTTCAAAATAATTGTCACTTTACCTAAAAAACTACAATTCTTCCAATATCATTTTAAACAACCTACTTAATTTAGTTGATTATTTCCTTATTTCACAAAACATACCAATTAAATACAAATCCTTAATTTCTCAAAAAATAGCTAAAATGACATTTTTTATGAAATAGAGGGAGTATTATTTTTGTTAAAGAGAAGAGGAGCTAAATGCGGTAAGTCACGTTTTTATTTTTATTTTTATGTACTAACATATTGTGATTTGTAATAGTATTATTAAGTAATAACATTAATGACACATTTTCTCAAGATGTAGTGATAGGGATGGCCCGATCACTTCGGGTCGGGTTAATACCTGAGCCCACTGACCGGCCCAGCACGCGTAGGCCCAGCAAGCACGCGTAGGCCCAGCACGCGTAGGCCCAGCAGGACCAGGAACACGCGTCGGCCCAACGGATGGTTTGTTCCGCGAATCAAGGCTCACGATCCGTTCCCAACCGCCATGCAGCGAGAAATAGGCGTGAGAATAGGGAATTAGTTAGGGTTCAGTTAGGGTTTAGGAAAGTTGAGTATAAATATGAGAAAGGAACTCTGAATTAGGGTTCGCATTCTGTATTCTGAATTATTGCTTGTAAACTCAAAGTTCTAGTGAAAGAAACACCTCGGCAAGAGTGATTTTCTGCCCGTGGACGTAGATCTCCGGATCGAACCACGTAAATCTTGTGTGTTTTCATATTGTTTACGTAAATTTCCGTTAAGTTTCCTGGATACCAGATTGCGCATTATCAATTGGCGCCGTCTGTGGGAACTGTAAAGCAATTTTTGACATTCACAGTGTATTCAAAGATCATGGTGACGACTCGTTTGAATCAATCTCGCCACGGTGATCAATTCAACCAAGATCCACCCGTGGATCAATTTTTGCCGCCGAGGCAATCGCCGGCAAGAGGAACATCTCATCATCAGGGCAACCAAGGCCCGGTTGCGAATCCAGACAATCGGTATTTACCTCCACCCCCTCAAGACATGCAAAACCCTAATCTTGCTGCTGCCCAGCCACCGGTTAACATTCAAGTCACTCCAGAATTACTCCAGGCCTTCCTACAAGAGCATGCTCATGTTCTTCAAGATTGGGCAGCCAATCGCCTAAATCCCGGAGGACCTGCCGGACAGAATGTCAATCCCGTGGTGCCTCCACATCGTCAGCATTCGCATGATCGACAAGACCCGGGGCATCGCGAGCGTCAGGATCGTCGACGCGAACGACCAGGTTCTTCCGAGGACTACGGGAGTTCTAACGAATCACGACAGCGCAACGATGAACCTATCGATGTCGATCGCCGCCGTCCACTCAACGCGGCTAAGAGAGTTCGCTATGCCAATCCTCATACGCTAGATCTTCAAGAGTATGAGCGGGTTCAACGCAATGTCGAGCTGGACAGAATCTTGGGCCTTGATGCCAATGGAGATATCATCACACCGTTCTCCCAAGAAATCATGGCCACCTCCCTTCCCGAAGGGTTCAAACGGCCAGCCATACCACCTTACGACGGCACCGGAGATCCTGCCAATTTTCTTGGAGCTTTCCGGCACAACATGCTTAGCCGCGATCACACTACATCCCTCCATTACTGTAAGATTTTCCCTGAGTATTTACAGGATGAAGCTCGGGTTTGGTTTGATTCTCTCCCACGCAACAGCGTATCCTCTTTTAGAGAACTCGCCGAACACTTTTGGGCGCGTTTCGAAGCACGTGCGAAGCCCATGGCCACCTTGGCCGACCTCATGAATATGGAACAGCGGGACGGTGAAACCGTTACCCAATTTCTTGACCGCTTTACAGCGGAGAGCCTCAAGGTGGGAAATTGCTCCGAAGACGTAGTCATCAACGCATTCATGAATGGACTCCGTCCCGGAACACTTTACACCGAGTTGGTTCGAAACACACCGGTCACAACCCGAGCATTGTTCAAAACGGTGTGCAGATATGCTAAAGTCGAGGAGCAGACTCGCCGGAAACGTGAGAAACATGCTAGCAAGCGGCAGTCCGACAGGGCACAAGCTGGGCCTAGCACGCGACCTAGTGCCTTTTCCCGTCTGAACCTGGGGCGTTCAGAATCCCGAGGTGATATTCCACAATTTACTCCGTTGACGAAGTCACGAGCCGAAATCCTTTCTGTTCACAAGAACGATCTACGGCCTTGTCCGCGGATGACTGCTCCGCCTGAAAAAAGGAACCGTGGAAAGTGGTGTGCGTACCACCGAGATCATGGGCACGAGACAGAGGAGTGCCGAGAACTCAGCAAGGAAATCGAGGAGTGCCTAAGGAGAGGTTTCCTGTGACAATACATCGCGCGGACCGATGACAAACCTCGGACAAGCCATAATGGGGGTTCGTCTCATAACCGTGGAGGTTATCATGACCGGGGCGCACAACAGAATCGGCCGCCGTGGCAGAATAATCGGCCGGGGCCTAGCAATAATGCACGGCAAGACTCTGGCAATCGCCAACAGCCTCGTTTTCTGCCACCACCTCCTCCTCCGGGAGGACCCGGAGACAATGCACCCACTCACGTAATAAACGTGATATACGGGGCCCTTCCCACCGGGGCTTCACGAAATGCCTTGAAGGCAGAGGCTCGCCGTCCTCCTCCCGAGGAACCACGTCATAAGCGCCTCCATCAATCCGAAATTGTTAGTTTCACTGACAGGGACCCTGTTCCAGAGATAACGCCTCATACTGATGCCATTGTCATTGACATGACAGTGGCCAATATCACAATAAAGCGGGTCTTCGTGGACAATGGAGCCGCAGTGAGTGTCATATTTGCCGACTGTTTCCAGAAGATGGGGATTCCTCGGGAACAACTTCGGCCGGCCCCCGGGCCACTACAGACTTTCACTCAGGGTGAAGTCCAGCCAGAGGGTGTCATCACTCTCCCGGCGTCTTTGGGGACTTATCCGGCGATAAAAACTATTTTCGTGGATTTTTATGTGGTGAATTCCCCATCACCGTACAACATGATCTTGGGTCGGGACTGGCTCACCCCCGCCAAAGCCATATGCTCCACGTATCACCTCGCACTAAAGTTCCCCACTTCGCATGGCGAAGTGGCTATCCGCGGGAGTCAACGGGTTTCAAAGGAGTGTATGTACGTGGCACTCAAAAAGATTGCTAAAGTTCCTCCCAAACAGCAGCTTCAGGTAGCATCATCGGCTCTAGAACCTCGGGAATGTACCTCATTGGGGGATGCCACCGCCCAAGTACCGCTTGATCCGTCCAAGCCAAAACAGACTGTAACCGTCGGAGCCGTGGATGTGCCATGGTTACACCAGGCTATCATTCAGACCTTGCGAGAATATTCCGATGTCTTCGCATGGTCTCCTCTAGATATGCCCGGGGTCTCTCCCGATATAATAACACACAAGCTGAACATCGATCCCAGCATAAAGCCTATCCAGCAGAAGCAAAGGAAGTTCGCTCCGGAGCGAAATGAAGCCATTCGAGTCGAGGTGCAACAGCTTTTGGATGCGGACATCTTGTTCGAAGTGTATTACCCCTCTTGGCTGTCCAATCCGGTGATGGTGATAAAGTCCAGCGGGGCATGGCGGATGTGCGTCGACTTCTCCGACCTCAACAAACATTGTCCGAAGGACTGTTATCCCCTACCTTCCATAGACCAAAAGGCCGAAGCCATTACTGGGTATGTGGCACTTTGTTTCTTAGATCTGTATAAGGGATACCACCAGATCTTTATGGATCCGCAAGATGCCATCAAGACAGCATTCATCACTGCTTTCGGGTGTTTTGCTTTTAAGAAAATGCCTTCGGGCTCAAGAATGCCGGAGCCACATATCAACGTCTCATGGATCGCGTTTTTCACGACCAGATTGGCCGCAATGTCGAGGTTTACGTTGATGATCTTGTTATAAAGAGCACCACCCATTATTCATGTGTACAGGACATTGCCGAAACGTTGCGCACTCTGCGGCGTTACAATTTGCGACTTAATCCAGCAAAATGCACTTTCGGCGTTGGCTCCGGCAAGTTCCTTGGATATATGGTTTCACAACACGGTCTTCAGGCTAATCCAGCCAAACTTCGGGATGTTTTGGATCTGCAGCCACCGAAGACGTTCAGAGACGTTCAGCGCCTCACGGGCGGTTTGGCGGCCTTAAATCGTTTTCTGTCCAAAGCGGCAAAGCGCCAACTCCCATTCTTCAAAATCTTGCGACAATCGAAGTCCTTTGAATGGACTCCAGCGTGCACCGAGGCTTTCGAGGCTTTGAAACGTCATATACAGCAGCTGCCTACTTTATCAGTTCCTCTCTCCAGAGAGCCTCTTTATGTGTATCTAGCCTCCGCCGAGGAAGCTATTAGCGCTGCACTTGTGCGCGAAGCCAATGGGGTTCAACATCCCGTGTATTTCGCAAGTCGTGTCCTCCACGGGGCGGAGACACGATACTCCATGCTGGAAAAAACTGTACTGGCTCTTGTCATGGCAGCTCGGCGTCTGCGCCCATATTTCCAAGGGCGTGATATACGGGTTCTGACCAATCATCCTATCCGTCAGATTCTTGTCAAACCCGAGGTGTCTGGGCGCCTCGCAAAGTGGGCTGTTGAGTTAGGCGAATATGATATTCAATACCTTCCCCGCCGAGCAATCAAGGGTCAAGCACTCGCCGACTTTCTGGCTGAAACCCCGGGAGACAATCATGAGTCTCCGGCAGACAGTGATACACATCACCCCGCTACCCTCGTATCTTCACCTCGGAAATGGCAACTATTCGTGGATGGAGCATCCACGACTCGAGGAAGTGGTGCCGGGGTGCTTCTCATTGACCCCGAGGGGGTTGAAGTTAAATACGTCATTCGATTCAAATTCAAGGTGACCAACAATGAAGCGGAGTACGAGGCAGTTCTCGCCGGGCTCCGGCTCGCTCAATCCTTAGACGTTCGTCATCTTGAGCTCTTCACGGACTCCGAGATCGTGTCCAAGCAAATCCAGGGGACTTATGTCGCCAAGGATGAAACAATGGTCAGGTATCGTGCTCTAACACTCAAGCTTATGTCAACTCTTGATACAGTTGTTATCCAGAAAATACCGCGTGCTCAGAATGCAAGAGCAGACGCGCTCAGCAAATTGGCCTCCGCGGTCCGAACTAATATATCTCCGGATATCATGGTCGAAGACCTATCTCATCCAGCAATTCATGAGGCCACAGTTTCGGTACTGACCGATAGTGATCCGAATTGGATGACTCATATCATTCAATATCTCCGAGATGGAATCCTGCCTACTGATAAGCTGCGAGCTCGGCAAGTTGTCCTCAAAGCCCCCAAATACTCCTTTCATGATGGAGTCTTGTACCGGCGGTCATACCTACAACCGAGTCTCCGGTGTCTCGCTCCTGCCGAAGCTAATCAAGTTCTACGGGAGGTTCACGAAGGGGCCTGTGCCAGCCATATCGGCTCCCGGACATTAGCCAAGAAAGTTCTCTGCTGGGGATATTATTGGCCAACCCTGTTCAACGATGCCCACGACTTAGTGACCAAATGCAGCAAGTGTCAGCTGCACTCCCGTGTAAAGCATTTGCCGCAGACCGAGCTCACTGGAATCCAGAGTGCGTGGCCGTTTATTCAATGGGGAATCGACATTGTCGGCCCATTCCCAGTTGCTCCAGGGGGATTGAAGTTCCTGGTCGTTGCCGTAGACTACTTCACTAAGTGGGTCGAAGCCGAACCTCTTACGGCCATTACTGGTCAGAATATCTTGAAGTTTGTGTGGCGCAATATCGTTTGTCGCTTCGGCATCCCGAGTACTATTATCTCGGACAATGGTAAACAATTCGCCAATGATCCCTTTCGGTCATGGTGCGAAGAGCTTCACATCAAACAAATTTTCACTTCGGTTGCTCACCCTCAAGCCAACGGTCAGGTTGAAGTCACCAATCGTACACTGCTCACGGGTATAAAGAAACGCCTGGATAATGCCAAAGGTCTTTGGGCTGAAAACCTTCCGCAAGTACTATGGGCTTATCGCACGACACCTCATACCTCTACCGGGGAGACTCCTTACAGCCTTACTTATGGATCCGAAGCCGTTATTCCCGCGGAAATCAGTGTACCAAGCCCCCGCCTCATCACATTGGTTCCAGAGGATAATGACGAGGCTCTCCGAGCAAATTTGGATGAGCTTGAAAATCGTCGTGACCAATCATTCATTCAACAGGCCAGGTGTAAACAACATGCAGCCCAGTACCATAACCTCCGGGTCCGGGACACTCAGTTCAATGTCGGGGACCTAGTGCTTCGGCTCAATTCGGCCAGCAAAGCTGCCCCCGAGGGGAAATTACATGCTTCTTGGGAGGGTCCTTACCGCGTCGTCGCCGCGCACGATTCCGGATCCTATCAGTTGGAGCATCTCAATGGGACCTCGATTCCCCGAAGCTGGCACGTTACCAACTTGAGGCGCTTCTATCTGTGAATGCCAAATCACAAGTACTATCTTATCTTTATGCTCATTGTACGTTTCTTTCATGATTGTTATCTCTCTTTGTACTCTTTAGTTTGCTCCGGCACTCATCGTTGAATAGAAATTCTTTGTTTATGCATCTTGCTGTGTTTTCCTTTACGTTACGGGGACGCCCTAACACAATCGTATTATCATTATTAGTATCCGGATAATTAAATCTCTCCCTCGGTTCGTCCGAGGAGATTCACATTTCGTCTCCGGACTTATATCACTATCTCGCCTGTTTAACCGGGGAAGTGTTTACTCCCGCCTGATCCGTCCGGGGAGACTTACTTTACTCCCGCCTGATCCGTCCGGGGAGAGTTTACTCCTGCCTGATCCGTCCGGGGAGATTTACATTAGAGTTATTCGAATTGTGTTCCCGGACACCTAACTAAAACAGTTAATAACTTGTTGTTTTCCTTAACACATTTGTGCACATCAAATCGATTCTATTATCTTCAAAATGATATAACACCGAAAAGTTTTTTACATAAAACTTAAAAAAAAAAAAAAAAAAAAAAAGCCATTATCTACGGCCCCCGAGCTAATATTCAGCGCTCCGGCGTTGAGGCCTGCTTCTCGGTCTGCGCTGTGTCCTCCGGGATCTTGTAGATCCTCGACCTCGGGCTCTTTCTCCCCCGCGAGCTTCCCGACGCCGAGGACTTTCTCTGAGCGTTTGCCTGGGGACTTCGTCTCTAGTCCGAGCTCGGCTACTTGGTTGTGGAGCGGACCTCGGGGACTTAGTCTCTAGTCCCACTCCTCCGGAGCCATCACTTCAATTTCTCTGGCCAGCTCCTCGACTACTTCCTCGGCAACCACAGCGGGCTCTTCTTCAATCGTGGTCACTGGAGCTGGCTCTCGGATAACAATGCCTTTACTCTTTCCAGAGGGTTTCTTTTTATCCTTCCGGGGAGCTTTTGGAGTACCTTGGCCCCGGCTTGAACTCGCAATGAATTCCTCGGCAGAAGGCCTCCACCTGCCTCGGCCCTTCAGCCCTTCGTACATGCTGAGAAGCAACTCCAGAACTTCTCGCTTTCTTACGAGCTCCGAGGACTCTACTGGGCTCATTGCCGTAAGCGCAGAAATCTCCTCCTGAATTTCTACGATCCGTGCCTCAACTTCCTCAAATGTCAGTAAGCCGAATTCCGTCAGTATCCGTTCATACTCTCCTTGATGGACGAGGACACGGCTCAATTCAGCAGCTGTGGCCAGATACTTTAATTCTTGGTCCCTGGCCTTCTCCGTGGCTTTTGACATGGCCTTCTCGGCTGCTTCCGCTCTCTTTTCTGCGATGGACACCCGCTTTTCTAGCTTTGGCACTACGTGCATTTGCAGGTTGTTCTTTTCTTCGCGGAACCACTCAAGTGATCGCATGAGTTTCTTTATTGTTTCGTGCAATTCCGCGGTATTCTAAACAGAAAGAAGAGTCAACCAGGTCGATCAATCTCAAGTATGTAAAGAGTTGCAATTCAGTTCGAAAACAACAAACATTGATCATTCACGCAAAAGGAAGACGAAGTGTCTGAGAAACAAACTTTATATTTAACAGAATGGAAGTACAATATCCAGGAATCAGTACAATGTTCGCATACACTCCTATTATCTACAATTTTAAATTTGCGGGGATCGACTGACCTCCCGCTCAGTTGCCTCAATGTCCTCGGGCAACACCTCTCGCCGGCCCTCTGACACTTCGGCTTCTTCCTCCTCATTCCCTGCGACAGCTTCGTCCGCAGCTATGGCTTCGACCTCCATCCGTGGGGGGGGGGGGGGTTCTTTGTTTCGGGGCTCGGAGACCAGCTCACCCCGGCGGAACGCCATGAACTCTTGGTCCTGGTCCACCTCACAGTTGGCGATCTCCGCGGCCGTCAGCAGTTGCTTCTTCTCCCCTAGAGCCTTCACCAGGGGCCACTCCGGCAGATTAGCTAGAGCTGCGTAATAGGCCTTTTCTACCCCGGCCACTGCCTCAAAGTCATACCCGAATTCTGGACGATATACATCCACATTCGGGTAGACCTCCTTCACCTGCTCCAGCAGCGCGGATCGTGTGGCCTGGTCCCCTATTGCCACAAACTCCGTCTGGAAGTCAAGGAACGTGCTAGTTTGGAATAATTTGTCGGCGAATGTCTTCAGCATCGCTCCTTGCCCTTCGACTACGACCTCTTCCCGAGCCTCCATCTCTGCCCGCAGCCGCAGCACTTCACCTCGGAGGACATTGGTCTCTGCCTCCACCCCGCGCAGACACGCAACCTCGTTTTCGACCAAGGCAGCCCTCTTGCGTGCCTCGGTTAGGTTGTGGGTCAATCGGTCGTTGCGCGCCCGAAGCTCCCTTGCCACTTCGGCCAGTTCCTCCTTGCCTTCCTTCTCGCTCTTCCGACCGAGGTCCAGGATACCTCGCGCCAAGCGCAGAAGTTCTTCGGCGTCCGCGCCTTCTAACCCCAACAGACTTGGGGGCCCCTGCTCCTTCAACTGAACCAATGATAGCACACAATGATCAGCACAGAAGAATATACAATGTAATTGCATTAACAGTAGCTGACAACACGACTGGAACTTACCTCCATACCCCCCTCCGTGCGGAGTCTTTTCGCTGCTGTTGGAGGAGTCCCAGATGGCTCCGGCCTCTTCTTGGACATAGGGGTAGGCTTCGTTACCCCTACCTGCTCCTCGGACCCAGCACTGGGCCTCGTATCGGATGGCATCTTTCCCCGGGGAGATGCCTCAGCAGATTTGCCTTTCTTTTTGGCCGCCGCCGCCACCGCGGGGTTTCCAGCCGGCTCTTTCCCGAAGCGTCCCACTGCACACAGAAGGTAAAGTTAGTTATATACACAGTCAACAGTTGTAAAAAGCAAGATAGAAGAACTCCTACCCTCTTCGGCACCCGCATTGCCCAAATAATACGGGCTCAGTCCTGCCTCCTCCAGTTCTTCCTCGGTGCAGAGGGTTTTGAAAGTCCCCACTGACCGGAATACATGTATGACTTCGGGCTCCGGGTTCTCCACCGGAGCGGTATCCAGTACCTCATCCCTCCTCCACTTCGGGAGGGCTACTTTGTTTTTTACAAATATAAACCTCTCCTTCCACCCCTCTACCTTACTTGGGTTTTGAACCTTGAACCCACCTCGGGTTCGAGGGCTAAAGGAGTACCACCCCTTGGACTTCCCGAAGTTTTTTAATTGGTAAAAAAACCTAAAAATCTCTACCGTGGGTTCTATCCCGGCGTTCTTGCACACCACGGTGAATCCCACTACCTGCCTCACCGCGTTCGGCGCTAGTTGGCTCAAGGCAATACCGTAGTATTGCAGCAACCGGATCACAATGTCCCACAGGGGCAGTCTCAGGCCTATTCTAAGGGGATCTATGTACACACTAATAAACCCCTGCGGTGGGCAGCAGGCCCTATCATCGGGATTCGGTATTATATACTCTAAGTTAAAGGGAAAGTAAAATGACGGGATTTCTCTCTCAATCTGCACTCGCGTCATCCGTAACGCTACAGAGGCCACCTCCAAATCCTCCTCCGCGCATTGATAAAAGGCAACCATCATAACGTTGCTTTCCAGCCCGTCGGCCCTGTCTACGGTCCTAATCTCATTCCTCTCCGGAATGAGGTATCGAAGGGGGGGGACATCTAACGGGGCACTCGTAGTCCCTACTTCTTGAATAGAGGCAGAAGATGAGGCAGAAGATGAAGAGGAAGGCATACTTACTTGGGTTGAATTTGAGAAGTTTTGATTTGAGATGAATCATAGGCACAGAATTCCCCTCTTTTTCCCGCTTTCTAAACTGGTAAATCGCAATGAAGAAGATGAAGAGTTACTGTGTAGTTATTCCAAATATATACGCAAAAAACCAACGGCTCTGATACAGCCTATTCAAATTCAATGATGGAGATTTAAACGTGCTCTTCACGCGCTTTACAGTTCCCAAGGCGCGTGGGGAACAGGTTTCTTGGAAATCGCAGAGCGTGTCACTTCACATCCCTCTCTCTCATGATGGCGCCGCCAATCACATCAACCTCACCCTTCGTCAGGAAGATTCAAACTACACTCCGGTGATTCCTTTACCTCGGTCATACTACCACACTCCGGTGCTTCCTTCATTTCGGCCAGACTACTACACTCCGGTGATTCCTTTACCTCGGCCAGGTCATTATGTACTTCCGATACGTTTCTTGCGTCTGGGAGGCTCGGTATCCCACTGTCTGTCCCGGGCACTTCGGCCTAGTTCGGTTCCGCTTCCGCAGACTGCGCCGCGGAGTGGGACGCGGATAGATTTAGTCATCCATAAACACTTCGGCGCGCCCGCGACCACGGCCCTTCTTGCTTATGGTTTCACTCCGGTGACAACCGAAGCTCCTTCCTCGCTTCGGCTGGGGGGGGGGGCATCTGATAGGGATGGCCCGATCACTTCGGGTCGGGTTAATACCTGAGCATACTGACCGGCCCAGCATGCGTAGGCCCAGCAAGCACGCGTAGGCCCAGCAGGACCAGGAACACGCGTCGGCCCAACGGATGGTTTGTTCCGTGAATCAAGGCTCACGATCCGTTCCCAACCGCCATGCAGCGAGAAATAGGCGTGAGAATAGGGAATTAGTTAGGGTTCAGTTAGGGTTTAGGAAAGTTGAGTATAAATATGAGAAAGGAACTCTGAATTAGGGTTCGCATTCTGTATTCTGAATTATTGCTTGTAAACTCAAAGTTCTAGTGAAAGAAACACCTCGGCAAGAGTGATTTTCTGCCCGTGGACGTAGATCACCGGATCGAACCACGTAAATCTTGTGTGTTTTCATATTGTTTACGTAAATTTCCGTTAAGTTTCCTGGATACCAGATTGCGCATTATCATGTAGCTATTCTTCAGAAAAACCCCCAAACCCATTACTTAACTTTCTCTCAGAAATGTACACATTTGTTGATATTGGGACAGCCAGGTGTCTTTTGCCTGTATTCCCACTACTTTGTGCCCCTTCGACTACCTCCTCTTGACTCTTCCTACCCCCTGAGTATTCTATCTTACTTTGGAAGTCATCTCCTTCTCTGTCCCATTTCGATTCAGACCCACCGACTTCACTCTAATCTCTTTCTCTCTATGTGCTTGACTCGCCCATATGCGAATACATCACAGTTTTTTTAAGCGCATGATGATAATTTCAATGGTGTCTCTTCCAGATCTATGTAGATCATTCAATTTTTTTTCACTTTTTTAGAAATTTAAAGAGGTGTGGTGTGTGGTATTTTTTGGTTGAGGTTGAAACTAACAATTGAAGGAGAGATCGATGATGAAAACATAAAAAGTTTACACTGTGATTGTGTGATCCGTCACACACATAGTCAAAAGCCCCAGTTTTCTGAGATCATCAAGATGCATCGATGTCGTCCAAAAGGTAATTTTTTTTTTTTTTTTTTTTTTTTTTGCTATACCTAAAATTCCTAGATTCATGATATAGATATTTTAGTGGAATATTAAAATTGCATGTTCTGATTTTTGTTCTATTTCGTGATTTTGAACGCGATTAACTTAAAAAATGATGTTCTGATTTTGAACGTGATTTCGTAATTTCATCATTTTGATCATAATGAAGGTGTGTCTACCATTGTATCATAAAAGCTTCAATTATGTGAGAGAATTTTATCCAAGTAAGTGAAAACCTCATAATCTGACCATATTCCACTAAAATATACATTATTATATATTCTGAGCAACTTAATTCTTTAGGATATTAATTCGTTAGCATTTCACAACATTTTTTAATTTTGTGAGTAATTTATTTTTATAGTGATTTTCTACTGTATTTTGACCTTTTATTAATTACATGGTGAAACATAACGCGATGAAATGGATTTTAACGCATACCAACACCGGCCTCCAAAACTCAAATGAAGATAGCAATGGCCAGCCAAAGGTAATTTGTTCATTTTAATCATAGATTTGAATTTCTTTACCTGAAATGATTTATCCTAGAAGACTAAATGTGCTAGTGTAAAATTTAAAATTTATTTGTTTGACACAATTTTCTCAACTTTGTGATTGTATCTATTTATACAGTTGTAACTTGTAACTATGGATGAATTTAATATACATAAATCAACATAGAGGATTACCTAACATTCTGTATATGGCCTTATAAGTTACATTAGAATTTCATTGTGTGCAATATTTTATGTCTACACATGTAATTAAGCTAGAAGACATTTTCATTAAACTGTTTTTTATGATTTAGTGTGCAATATTGTAGTCATATATGCTTGCAAAGAGATTTCTGGAAAATCAAGTAAAGTTTTGAAGCAAACAAATTCGATTTGAGTATTTATATATTGAGTATTTGATCTGTTATTTCATTTATTGTGGTAAACATCCAACTATGAACCAATTGGGTAACAATCCCCTATTGCCTTTCAGAATCGTGTTGAAGAAAGGGCCCCCTTCGCCTGTCTATTGTAGCAGTTCGGCTGGAAGAGTAAACCCCGACAAAGACTGAGCCCAAGGAACTGGACTGTTGACTCTTCTATTTGAAGCTAGAGTGGTCAAAGAATCAGCATGTCGATTGGTAAACCTGTTGACATGTTTTCATAAAGCAAATAGAATCAATATTATTTTTACCAATCGTCCACTAATTAGTTGCTCGAGACTAACTTCCGCATAATCAACATCATCTATTACAAAGATCCATAGAAGAAGGCAGATCGGAAGGATTGGATTATAAGAATCAAGTCAACAGTAGAATAAGATAAGTATAGTAAAACAATAGTAATATACAACTGGTGAGACTCACCGGAACCCATTATTTCCTTTACAGTAAATGCTTCTATATAAACGTATTAATAAATTGTATGTTTGATGCTTAGAATGTGTGCCTGGACTATTTATAAGTGATCTCCCCATGTTTAATAAAGATGTGTAATTTGTGCTTTAGGAGAATATATACGTCATGTAACTTTCATATTTGTATAGACTTATCTTTATGTAATATATTATGTAAAAATGGATCTTGATCATGTAGTACATTTTTTTTCTTGCTGTCATTACTTTTATAGGAGGCATGCCTTTTCTTTTATAAAAACAACCTACCTTATATGTTCTTACTGTTCTTTACCAAAGTCATTAAGGTTTACAATATATTCTTTTGATTATTTTAACATTGGGAATTAGATCTTTTAAAATCCAAAAATTAAAAAGTCATTATTTAACTTTGCAATTAAAACAGCCTATTAAATTAATTTGTTGACTTGTTGACATTGCCTTAAATTTCGTATTCTATATATACTACCTCCTTATATAATATTAAGTTGTTAATTATTAGTATCAATTTGAATCTTCTAATGATATTCAACTCTTTTTTCTTTGTAGGATAAAGAACAACAAATATTACAATCTTGTTCGTATAATATCCTCACTTATCCTAACACTATCCTCACATTATTCTCCCTTATCTTGTACTAAAGGTAAATATAATGTTTTCCAATATGTATTTCTTATGAATGTCTTTCATGGCTTATTGATTATTTTAAATTTAGATTATATGTTTCCATAAGGGTAAATCATCACATCATCTTCAATCATTCATTATGACTTTAATAGAATTGATGATCACTGTGACTTTTATTCAATTTGAATGTTTGAATTATTTATAAATTCCTATTGCCATGCTTAAAATGATTTATTCATGCAATAATATCACATTAGCTAAAAACAATCTCTAGAATGACTTACATGTTGATTGATTAATATAGACCATAGATTCTTAATTTTCATCTTGAAAAGTACCATGTAATTTCATTATATTGCAAATATTGTAATCCACTCCAAACTTTACTTTCACGTCTGTCCCACTCCATAATTTAGCTTCTCACACACTTTAGCCAGGTCTTGATGAATCCATTTTATTCAGTACATGATAATCCAGAATGTGATTGTCTACCTATATCTTTCGGGTTTTTCTGGTAGTCCAATTCCCATCATCACTTTTGCAAGCTGTAAGAAAAACTGGTACAACTGATGAAATATAAATAGCAACATACTTATAAACGGGAAAAATGATTCAGACATTAGACACATACTTATAAACAGGAAAAATGATTCAGACATTAGACCCATCAGGCATCAAAACGAAAAAGTCTAAACACTAAAAATTTTAAAACCCAATAATTTTAGAAAAAGGTGTAATATTTTCCAGAACCCAGAAACACCAGACTGTCCATTCGCGGCTTCTCTTCCTTAATCACGATCATATTTTTCCAAACACATATTAATGTCGTGAACCAATCGTCCCCTTGCGTTTAACATTGGGTTTAACATTGGGGTCGCCTTCAATTTCATTAACTTTACGCTTTCCTTTGTAGTGATACTCTGCCTGATAAACATCTCTAGAGTCCCAGCAACATGAAGATCTTTTTCTGGTGTATTCACTTCATCATCGGAAGATGGTTGCCATATTTTTTTGTCTTCTTGCACAACTTTGTTATTAGGTCAGACTCTTGTTATTTTCTTATGTAGAATTTCATTAGTATATATTATGATCAATTTATGAATTTAAGTGTTACAAAACTAAGTAACGTAGTCTAGTATACCTTACTTGCAAGATAATATCTCCCCATCATTGTTGAGCTTAACCACAGAGGACGACACTTGGAGATTGAACATAGTGGATTCATCAACCTACTTTCCAATTAGATTACCAAGTGTGTTGGGGGCTTACTCCTAAACATTTTGAACATTTGATTTAGGCATGTCCCAGATAGAGTTAAATTACTGAAATATAATAGCTTTTATGTTGTTTAGCACCTCTTGCTTTTTCAATTTTGAAGTTGTTCTCTTGAACGTCTCAAAACCCTCTGCATCCCAAACAAAAAATAAGGCATTATAGGTTTCATCAACAACACTAAGCTCAATCTTGTACCTGTAATAAATTATGAAAACAAAAAAAAAATATATATTAGAGTTTTCAAATGTACAAACATCCTGTGTACATTATACCTTTATTATTTTAGTTTCACTTTGATCTTACCAAATAACAATGACTCATCCTTCTCCTCAAGCCCATGAATCCAATCAAATAGTTTTAAATGATCTCTTCTGGGGAAAGGTCAAGCTTGGATCTACCTGATCTTCGTCTTCCCATAGAAGTTGAATTTGTGACCGAGTAGAATTCTTGTACCGTAACTCATACTTCCAGACCATGAAATTAGTAATGATGTATAGATTTCCTTCGGCTATTTTTTTCCAGAAATAAGGTAACTGCATAATCCTTCATCGAGATCAAAATGTATGCTCACTTAAATAATGTGTACAACAAACTAATCAGAAATGGACAATAATATATTCTGCAGCAATGGTGTATCACTTGAATCGTTGCTGTGGTGTATCATTTGTTTCGCAATATCCAGTAGACTTATCAGTAAAAAAACTTGGCCCATTTTGTTTGTAACATACTCTTCAGTTCTTAATCAATTGAGGTGTTACCCAAGAAAAGAACCAATTTCGGATCCAAATATGGTTACCAAGTAGAAGACGCATTAACATTGGATCGCACAATCCAATACTCATTTGGTAAACAACTTGCCACATTTGGTTTGAAGTTTCAGCAAAACAACATGAGTTGTTAACCAAGAAAAGAACTATTGAACAGATCCAAACATTATATGCAGTATTTCATACAACTAAGATGATGTAATAGATATGCAAGAGTTTTTACAACTAAGATGATGTAATTGATAAAAGCAGAACATTTCATAACTAAGATGAAAAACAAACTTACAATTCTGCCAATTGTGAGAGACGCTTGTGATGCAGCACACGATTGATTTTTCTGTTGTTTCTTGATCCAGTATTTAAAGACCAAAGTCTAGGGTTCAAATTTGTTAATAGTATCCCTATTTTCGTGGTTGATAAAAAGTTTCAGATTTTCTTGTTTTCCTGAAAAGACTTACTCAAGAGTAAATCTCATTGTAGACAAATTGATTTTGTTGTATTATAAATTGATATTGTTCAATTTCAAAATGGAGATAATATCTTAAACAGATTTGTTTTCCAAATGAGAGGTTATTTTTCATTCAGATCTCCCAAAATTGCTTTATTTTCGGAGATTATAGCAAAAGTTTTGGATATATATATACCGCGTTGCTTAACAATTGGGAATTTCTGTTTGACCAAAAGCTGTTAGATCACGTTGTTTTTTTATGGTTTTTCCATGTTTTCTTTCCTTATATAGTATATGTAAATGGGCGGGAAAAAACACTTCTTTCCAATTCAAGCAAAAAGTCATTTTGTTTTTAGATATATATAGATATAGATGATGCATTTGGAATTAAATTGAGTACTTATATATTTTATTGGAAAATATGATATAATGTATCTCTTGGAAATACATTATCAAATGCAAAATCTTGTAGACATAATTTTGTTTTTGTTATCAAATACACATATAATTGAATAAGTTGTTCAAATGATGTAATTCAGTAATTATAACCAATATATTTAGAAATATGAATTGGATGTGGATGATTTTATGAAAAAAATAAAAATAATAATAATAATAATTTAATCTTGTACCAGATTCAACTGACAATATTTAAGTAACATAGTTTTTTTCTCTTGTAACTAATAATAATAACTGCATCTTTTTAATATTTACAAAACTTCCTCAAATTTCTATGCTCTTGACACGTGGCGCTAGCAGTTAGTCGGTTATTCTTTTAGTAAATTAAAGAATAAACAAATTATCGTTGGGCCAAATGCAGCCATTAATCTTTCTAATAATTGTTTCTTACAAATATATGTGTTTTCTCTCAATTATTTCAATGAAAGAGATCTTTATTAATATCGAACCAGATAACACGAATATAAATCTTTAAGCTAGAAAATTAGCTTCAATCCAAACGTGAGGAAAAGATTAGGACAAAAGAAAACTAATCACGAATTCGTATCGCCGCATTATAAGTTTGTAAGTACAAAAAATCAAATAATAACAACTACTACATTTTCCTAGATGAAACCAACCAGATTGAAGTACTCTCAATACAAAGGATGTTTGCACGGGGAGCAAAGAAGCCACAAAGAGTCGAAAGAAGCCATGAATACCTAGAAATACACAAACCAATGCTCTAATGAATCAAATCATCGTCAACACTATGATTGCTTGCTAGGTAGTCGGGGAAGCCATATAAATCCACAAAAGCACTATGTACTAGGGGTGCAAGTGAACCGACACAACTCGTGAATCACTCGGGATAGATTCACAAAAAGATCAAAATTGACTCGAGATAAACGAGTTCGAGCTACTCGAGTAGGTGTCGAGTTCGAGCTCAAGCTCATTGATACTCGGCTCGGCGGGCTCACGATCTTAATCGAGCTTGTGTTAAATTGCTAGTTTACCCTTTAGAGTGCGCATAATTATAGATATATCCTAATACTAAATGAAATATGGTGAAACACTAAGTCCACATTAGCAACCCTCTGTAGTATAAGTAACGTTTTCAATTTTAATGTATTCTTTATTTTCTATTTTATTTTGTATCAATCGAGCCGAGCCGAGTCAAGTCGATCTCGAAGTTTAACGAGTTTCTACTGAGCTAGGCTCGAGTTTGAAAAAAATAAACTTAATCGAGCTCGAGCCTTTTTAGTTGAGCCCGAGCCTGCCAGTACTCTGCTTGACTTGTCTTGTTTACATCTATATCATATATCATCAACATCTATACTATCATAGAAGCGTCATATGTTTCGGATAATTTTCATTTGCCCTATTTTAACCCTTCAAAATTAATCATGTCAAGGTCAATGAGATAATTTACCTTGATAGTTTAATCTAATTTATATACTAATATAAAAGTGCTTTAAGTTTTAGCCAATTTACGTTTAACCTATTTTACCCTTTTAAGTTTAAATATTCTAAGGGCGAAATTGTAATATCCAAACAAATCCTAATTACTATATTTCGATCCTAATTCTAATCCTAACTGTATTCTAATCACATATCCTACCAAAAAATAGTGAATCAAGATTTTCAAAGAGTGGTTCAACACAAAAGTATACATATCCTAATTAGTATATTCACATCCTAATTCTCATTCTAGTTATATCTGCATAGATATATGATCTGGTCAGTTTTTCTCTGATCTAAAAAATTCAGGTGCCTAAATGGAAAGGTTAATGGATGCATTTGATCTCTGTAATGATTTATCTCAAGAAAGTGAAGCCTATGTTGGAAAACTGAGGTAATGATTTATGTCTACTGAGTTCGGGCATGCCGAACTTATACTTATAATTAATTATTGGTGATCGTGGCTCAATGAGACTATGAATTTCAAATTTATTTTTAAAAATTCTTCCATCCAAATGCAATCCAAATTCTATGTTTGAAAAGAAAATAGTATGAGTAAATTATTCTAATAAAAGTCTATTTGAATAGTTAATATATTAAATTTTGTGCAGGTCATGCGCCATTCAGAATTCGTTGGATACATGTCTTAAAATGTGATTTATCATTTATGTAAAAGAATAAAGTTAATAAATATATTTATCACTATTTTATAGTATAAGTATATGACAAATTATATACTTGTAAATCTGAATCTTAATAATTTCTTCAAAGAATTTTTTATCATGTCCCGCTGTAATTTAAGGAAATGTTCTCATAATACATGATTACATTAACCATTTTTTTAAAGCGAAACACTTGCCCAAACGTGATAACTTTAAAATAAACATAAATTGTAAATTACATAGTTCGTCTCTACTAATTTTCTCCATTCAAAAAATCAATTTCTTAGTGGACGGAATTCGATGTTCTAAGATGACCGTATGGTTTGTCTAAGAGGGTGTTTGGCTAAACTCATTCTAAAACATCGTATAAACTTCAACATCTTATAAGTTGTTCAAAGAGCTTATAAGATGTAATTTCTTAAGAGCTTATAAGTTAATAAAATGTTTGAATAGAAAGAGTTTATAAGCTTGCAATTTGAATGGAATGATTTAGCTATGAATTTAGGGTCTAATTTAAAAATTAATATCAAACACACATTTTGATTGGTGTGTGAAGCATGTTTAGTATGTGAAATGTATGTAGTGTGTAAAGTTTGTGTAGTATATGAAATGTGTGAAACGAGTAAAATGTGTGAAGTATGTGAAATGTGTGAAGTGTGTGTAGTATGGAAAACGTGTGAAGTGTAGTATGGAAAACGTGTGAAGTGTAGTATGTAAAATGTGTGAAGTGTGTGATCATGTGTGTAGTATGTGAAATGTGTGAAATGTGTGAAGTGTGTGTAGTGTGTGTATAGTGTGCGTGAAGTATGTGTAGTATGTGAAATTTGAATGTAATTTATAAGAACTGGAAAAAAAAGTAAGATGGATTAAAGGGACTTATGTTTTTTTTGGAGTTTTTAAGCTCCAAGAGCTTATTTTACATCTTATAAGTTGTCTAATATCTTATTTGTCAAACACATTTCAAGAGCTTATAAGCTCTCAAACATCTTATAAGATGTTATGAGGACCTTACAAACTTAGCCAAAAGGTCCTCTAAGTTCTTCAGTTAGTGTAAATAAAGTAGTATTCTCCAAGTGCATATTGTGTGATTGAAACCGCAGATGGAATGTAAGAATATCAACTTGTATATCTGTCTTTACAAAGCTATTTTTTCACTTTGAATTTCTCTATTGCAAACAATATTTCATCCCCGAATTAGGTCCTCTATTATACTTAAAGCACAACAGAGATCATTTAGGACTTAAATGACAGTGTTTCTGTTCCACAATTAAGGGGTTTTTACTTTTATTATAGTTTTCGATATGATATGGAGAAAAGACAAAAAATATATATATATATTATGCACACAACCTTTATTGATAATGTTATAATAGTAAAAGATAAAAATTGATTTGTATTAAATTGATAATGTACACATGACATTATTTACTTGTCCAAAATAATTCTTAGAATTGGTAAGAAAATGATAAGCATTGTTCATCTATTAAATAGTGATACGGTTTGTCATGATAAATCCTCGGTAGGAACTATTAAGTCCTTCAAGTTATCTTTTAGACTTTACGGTAGTTTTGCGGACACCTATTTAGTTTTTGGTAGAGTTTTTCTTCCGCACGAATTTTAATTTCTATCTGGTTACTTATTTTTTCAGTTTAGTCTTTTCTAAGGAAGTGCAACAATTTGACATTGAAGATGTTATATTGCTAAAAACACATAAAAAAATAAGCCAAAATTCAGTAATAAGACATTAATCTCTTTTATAGTTGAGTATTGTTGGAGGCTTCTTGGAAGAGAATATATTTTGAAGTAATTAGGAACAGTTGAAGAAAGGAGAGCTTCTGCGAGAGCACTAAAGTACAGCCCAAGGATATTTCGACCATATAATACCGATTTGCAGCATCAAGAAAGAAATTACCTTTTGTGTTCAAATTATTCTTTAAAAATTTTGATGTTTCTTTTGGTAATTATTTCAATAATTTTAAATTTTATCAAAACTGGTTATTAAACATCAACATAATAACAATTTACGCATTATTGTTAAGAGAATTGAATAGTGAAATAAGAATAACAACATATCTATTATTAAAATATTTTCTACAAGGAAAAATTATTAGAAATGTCATGTACCTATCAACATCATACCTCGTATGAGGTCATAGAGATCACAACAAAAAAAAAATTAAAAAAAATAGAGGGGACAAAAATGTAACTTCAGTTTTGGATATAAAACTATTGAAGGGAAGAAAACAAGAACAATATCGAAGAAAAAATAACATGAACAAACTGCAACAACGAAAGAGAAGAAGAATGGAAGAAACACAAAGAGAAAAATAGTAGACTACATTGAAATAGAGAGCGATATTAACCAAATACTCAAACAATTTTTTAACAAACCACAACCAAAAAGACCTTGGTAACAAGGAAGATCAAGAAGGAAAAAATATGGAAACAAGTGCATCTGTAGAAAGAAGGAATTACGCCATTTCAAAATAATTTCGAAGATAAATAGTTTTTTTTTTTAATTAAGATAGATGAATAATTTCATATAAACCAATTTGAAACAATTCATTTATACGTACAAGAACAAATTTCTGATGTTACAATTTTCCTTGACTTACTTATATTATTTATTATTAGCTAATTTAGTAAAAAGGTCATAGATCTTATTCTACATACTATGTTTCGACTTTTACTTAAACTGACAATTTTAACAATTACACTATTTTTACGATAAATTTATAGAATAATTTTGCTAAAAGTAGGTTACTATTAAGATATGATCAATTTCGCTACATTATACGGGGAATAGGTGAACTTGTGATAACATTATGATTCACTTTCACAAATATTTTTTAAGAATACTTCCTACTGAAAAAATTTCGAAATTTTTAAACACCAAATATATAAATACAAAAAAAAAGTACCAAAATATAATTTTTAAGATAAATAAACTAAGTGCCACACATGCAATGCACGTGCTAAATTCTAGTCCTATTAAATATATTCATAGGATTTAGTTTCTAAATAATGCTCTCTCTCTCTCTCTCTCTCTCTCTCTCATTTGATCATTATTAGCACCCATGTTTGTAAAAGAATAGATACCACCATGTCATCATTAGTTGTTGACAAAGGGTAATTCTAGGGCGCAATTTCAGTCCATCAAACCGTCTTAAACATGTGTTTTTACCAAGAATTTATGTTGTTGGGTTACCTAGTGAACTGTGAGTAAGTACTCTTTTTTCTTTCTTATTAGAAGAACAAACTCTTGGTAAAAATACTTGTTTAAGACGAATCAAAGGTTTTCAAGAGGGTAAATACTACCTAATATGCACTCACATATTATTTAGTATATGGGATGGATAGATAATTTCATCTTATATTCTAAAAAATTATAACAGGAGGAAAATTTTAGAGATTTGGGTAGCGTCGTTTCCGACTACCAAATTAAATCGTGTATGAAGATACACTTAAACCTTACCGACTACTCTAACTAGTAGAGTGGCAAGCAAGGGTCGATCCCACGAGGAACGGTCGAACAAATTTTGCTTTTATGTGTTAAGCTATTATTATGAAGAAAACATAAGGTAAATAAGCTAGAAAACAATAAAGAAGTGGGGGGAATTTAATGAAATAACAACTAACACCTAAATAAACAAAGACAAATAAAGAGATTTATTTTGGTTTTTTTGGTTTTTAAATAACAAAATGATTCACCCTTGATCATGTTTCACCGAGGTCTTGGACGATTTATGTAACTATTGTCAATGCCCTATTCAATTGTGATTCTAGCCCTTATCTCAAGACTATTAACAAGCTCTAATAGCCTTGTTATCCCTTAATCTTAGTTAATCAAAACAAGCTCTTCGACTAACCCTATTCAGTTTAACCGAATCCTCGAAAAAGCTCTCTTAGATTCAATCACCAAATGCATTAAACACTAGGACAACGAGATAAATTCAACATAAAACTCGCAAGCTCGGTTTTAGAGGTTAAACTTTGTGTTATCACCAATAAATAATTATTGTTTGCTACTCGGGAATCGGAAATCCTACAATTACGGATAGTGACCTCCTATTCTAGCAACACATTCACAAATCCCTTAAAGGGTGATCAATCCAATAATAAATTCATAAATGTGAGTCAATAACAGCAAATAACACAAAACACTTGAATACACAATATTTTCGGTAACATTAACCGTAATAATCACATAAATGTCTTGGACTCAAGGTTCCACAATAATCAAGAGTGAACTAAGGGTGCTAGCCACCCATTTTACCTAATACAAAGATAAACTAACAGAAAATTAAAGAAAAACATGAACATAGGATAGAAAGAACCAAAGGTTAGGGGTTGAAGACCCCTTCCATTTCCTTGCTTCCAATGGAGAAAAGTGGCTGATTATGTGTGGGGGATGGGTTCTAGGTTGTTAGGGTTATTAGGGTTAAATTCGAATGGGATGATATATATATAAGGAGAGAAAGTGCTAGTAAAAAATAGGCAAAATCGCATTCAGGATTTTAAAACAGGGTACTTAATCTCGGCCGAGACGGGAGCGTGTCTCGGCCGAGACGTGAAAAGGGGTTTTCAAGGGTTTATGGGTCGAAAGGCTATCTCGGCCGAGATTAAGTATCATCTCGGCCGAGATCTGGGTCATTGAAAAACTTTGAAATTCTCTGGCAACGTTTCTCGGCCGAGATCTGTTGTATGTCTCGGTCGAGATCTTCTTTCTGCCCAACTCTTCATAAATGCCCTGGAGACTCATCTCGGCCGAGATTTGAGTCCTGTCTCGGCCGAGATCTTCAATTAACCCTTCTTTTTGTTGCCTCGATCGATCCCTCGACTCCGCGGTCGTTTGAGGTTCTTTTTCGACCCGTTTTCACCTGTTTTAACACAAAAATCGCACAAACGCATTATTTTGCCCATGAGAGTATAAAAGCACTAAATACACGTGATTATGCACATTATTGACACTAAAAGTGCCCTAAAGTGCGTGCACGAAACACGTGTACCAGATGAAATAAATGACGGTGGAGATGCTAATGTAGAAGTTGAAGGGGGTGATGATGTGCAAATTCTAAAGAAAGATGTTGGATGTGAAATTAGGAAGGGTCAGTCCACATCCAGAGGGAAGAAGAGACAAGAGACTTAAATAGTTCATTATGATTTTACTGTAGTGACTCGAGATGATGGAGTTCAAAAGTATCAGTGTGTACATTGTGAGCAACAATTTACCAAAAATACTAGTGGTACAACATCTCATCTAAAGAATCACTTGAAAAGATGCCTTCAAAAGACAGTTCATTTGAAGAATCAAAGGAAGTTGCAATTTCAGCCTGAAAATCCCAAATTTGAAATGACTCATTTGTTCGATGGTAGATATGATCATTTGAAGCAATGATTGCACATTGAACTCTAATGAATGAGCAATCATTTAAAGCTGTAGTGAACCTTGATTTTTCTTTCATGTCCAATATCCATCTTCTAGAATTTGAGAATATCTCTCGTGGCATGGCAAGAGATGATGTCCAAGTGGTTTATAAGATAGAGAAGAAGAAGTTGCATTCGGTGTTGAGAAGCATTAGTAAGATTTCATTGTCCTTCGATATTTGGAGATCGAAGGTCTAAAAGATTTCTTATATGTTTGTCACTGGACACTTTATTGATCCACAATGGCAACTTTAGTAACACGTTCTCAGCTTCATTCCTCTTCCTCCTCCACATACAGATAATTTAAACACCTATGCTAACATTCTATTGCATTGAATTTTAATAACTTTATGTGACATATTTATTGATTTAAGTTATATTTATGAATCCTTTGTCAGGAGTTGATATCTTTGATGGGCTTATGAAATGCACAAAAAGATTGGGGATTATGCACAAAATCTTTACTATAGTTGTGGACAATGCTTCAAATAATGATCACTTCGTATCGCAAAAGAAACCTTTTCCAGATTAATTAAATTCATTATTGATTGAAAGATGGTAGATTAATTAAATTCTCCAACGTTGTGCATCATTTGGGGATTTCTGTTGAAAAGGTTAATCATTGATTATCCTACTCGCTGGAATTCTACATATGAAATGTTAGTTGAAGCTATTAAAGCTAAGGATGCGTTTCCCATATTTGATCAAAGAGAGCCTTTACACAGGTGTTGGTTAAAGATTGGGATAAAGTAGAGTATGCATGTTGTTGCAATTCTAGAGGTTTTTTATGAAGCTACTCAGGTAAGGTCTATTACTGATTATCCAACATCGAATGTTTTCCTTGCTGTCATTTGGACAGTCAAATATGTTTTAGATGAGAAAGAAAATCATTTGAATGAGTTCATCCGAAATATGGTTAGAAAGATGAAGCACAAATTTGACAAATATTTAGAGAATTATAATCTTTTGATGGATATAGTGAACTTGTCTCGAAAAGTGCTCTAAACCATTACAACTTGAACACCTTTCTCAAATCGCAAGCGTACGCCTTGTGACAGTGGTAATATAAAAGATTGTCAAACCACAGAGAGGATACTCTCGAAAATCACGCCCAAGATCTATTGAGTAGCTAAGTTAGGCAAATTGAAATGTAGAGATTGATTCGTTAATCACTAGAAAGACATAAACTAAGCAATTAAATAATTAAAAGATACTCTCAACAAAAAAAGATGTCTAAGGTGTGGTTTCACCCTATTCCTAGAGTTTACGCCTAATGATTACTGAATAACTAAGGGGTTATGGTGGAAGACTATGTTCCAAAGTAGAAATTCAAACAACGAAACAAGAGGGAATCATCAAATGAACACATCATATCTAATTCAGCCTAATTCCAATTATTAAAGACAATAACAGAATTACTAAGACCAAAGATATAGGTGAATCAAGGATATAACCCAATCAATCCTAAAATTCCCATCCCAAGTGGACATTGCCCAGAGAGCGAGGCCCTAGGACATCCAACAAGACTGATATATACGATTCGGTTTCTCCGTCGTCCCCCATGGGCCTTCGGAGAGAACCATTATATCCTAGGTTAGCTACTCCTAGAAGATAAGTCATACACACCCATAATTTCGATTCTAATCATAGATATTCCCCTTAATTCAATCAATGACCAACAAAGGCAATAAACCCTAGGGTTGGGTTAATCCCAACCCTAGAAACCACTACCAACTCCTCACAATCGATGAACACGATTATTAAGACACCATAAATACATAAATCAAGCATTTAATGAAGTAGGGGAAGGTGTAATAAATGCAAGATAATAAATGAGGAAGAGATAAAGAAAAGCCTAGTCTTAGTAAAAATTGCCAAAATGATCTTCGTTTCTTGTTCGTAGTTGAATTACTGCAACAATTTTCCAAAAAGCCCTAAAATCCTCCAAGAATCCAAGAACCCTAGTTGATTCTTGGAGAACTAGTGAAGAACCCTAGTTTTTAGAGAGAAGTGGGAGAGATCTACTAGAGATAGAGTAATTAGAAGATAGAACTCTTGTCAATGAGTTATGATGATCTAAAATGGGAATGAGGAAATGAATACATGGGTCCTTCCCCTCACTCACTGAACTTATCGCGAAAGTCGCTCCAAATCGCTAGGATTGGAACAACCTTCTCAAATCTCAAGCGTACAATTTTCACAGAGGTAGTATAAAAGATATCGAATCCACATGGAAGATTTAAGTGAGAATCGACTTTAGCACTTTCGAATTAATTAGGTCAAATGCAAATTGAGAGTGATGACTAATCTAACAACATAAAGCAAATAATAAAGTAAGGAAGGAACCAATCGATGGGGAGATATTCCCAAGGCTCGGTTCCACACAAGCAAGATGGGATTGACAATTCAAAGACGATTAAATGACACTAGTATGAGTTATATGTGATTGAATTCTCAACCCAATTGATATCCTAATTGGGTGATAATTCCGGAATACGGTTGAGGGGTTGTATTTCCCTAAGATAGATAACTAATTGGGGTTCAATGTGGACTACCTACACGAATGAGATTTACAACTTCAACCCCGGGGGCCCGGGTTACCAACTCCGTAAGACTAGAAGAGGTTAGCCCGACTTCTCCTAAACCGGTGTAGGGGTGTAGTTTCTACACACGTAACTTAAGCTACTTTCGTCCATCCTAGCCAACACCCCTTATACTCTACTTCCCTGCTCGGTAGAGCTTCTCCTCCATAGGTTTTTCCTCCTACCAATTGAGTTTTAGCTAATTTAATTATCCGAGATTAATTTCCCACCCCGAATAAACTAAGATGTAGATTTTAATCGCTAGACTCAATCAAGATCTAGTTGACACACCTCGAAAGTGTAGCTACCCCTAGCCTAGGAAGCCAACTATCATCTCCCAATTGCATGATTAGTCAAAGTGACCCTAAGCCACCGAAAGTCGGAGCGGCCGTGAAGCAAGCCTGTAGTCGAAGGTTCAATTTCAACTAACCATCATTACAAATTAACCAAATCCTAATCCTAGGTTACCACAACTCACAACAAATCCAATAATCAATCAACTAATCATCAACCCCGAAGCTTGGGCCACTTCCAGGCTTCGGGAAACACTGAAATCATCAAAGCAATAACAAGCATCATCAACATCAAGCAATAAAAATAATAAAAATCCAAAATAAAGAGAAGAGGTAAGAAAAGGCTTAATATATAGACGAATCCTTGAATAACTTCGACAAACTTGACGGGTGTCACAAGCCCGCGAGCAATCCCCGAGTTCTCCTCCAAAGACGGCTTCCTCCTTGAAGAGGAGGAAGAAAAACCCTAGCTAAGAACTATGAAAATCTGAAAATGGAGAGAGAAGAGACAAAAGAGTATAGAGAAAGCTTTAAAAGGAGGAAGTGTTAAATTCATGTTCTGAAAATGAGAGGGGAAGGGGTATATATAGGTCCCCAAACCCTAAAATATGCTGAAAGGGCCCTTAAGTAAGGGTAAAAGGTAAAAATACAAAAGGGAGTGCTTGGCCCTTTAAGTTGTTGAGTCAAGCCTCTCGTGTGCGCTCGACTCCGGCTTCTAGTGATTCTTGGGAACAATCTGTGTGGAATCAGCTCATAGTCTGAACAGAAGAGTTGTAGATCTTTGTCTTACAATCATGTAGCATCTTGAATCACTCAATTCTGAGTTTGTATGAGAAAGTTATGGTCAAAATACGGAGACAGTGTGCTGAAAATAGGGCAATGGCCGCGCACAGACTGCCGGCGGCAGCCGGTGGCAGTTGGCTGACCTTGGAGCATGGGAAGACATTTTGGACTGGCTTCTGGACCCAGCTGCCAACAGTAGTTGGTTGGTCCTCCCCCTCCTTCTTCGTGCGTCTTCGTCTTCCGTTATCGTTTTGGAGTCTTTCCTCTTGTCTTCTCGACCCGATTCCTTCACGGCTTTTATTCGCGACTTGATGAACTTTGACTCAGGATTTTGTAGGGTCTGATTTGGGCTCATTTTGGCCTTTATTTTTGGCCAGAATAGGGAAACACGTGCGATTGACCTCTTATTCTGTCTTCCGTCGTTTTGAGGTTTTTCCACCCATTTTTTTGGCTCGACTCCTCACAAAGTTTGTTCGTGACTTGACAAAATTCAATTTGGTTCTGACCCCAGCTCAGTTTGGGCTCAATTGGGCCTTAAGATGCGGGCCAAAGTGAGAAAATGGGTGTAATTGATCTTCTTGATCTCTCAGATCTTTCTAACATTCAAAACATGACTAAAAAACACCTAAAAGCGCATCAAATCATTTCAAAAAGGAAAATTAATTTGGAAATATAATTAAACACATATTCACATGTAAACATGATAATTACACGTAATTCACACGTTAAAAATAGACGTGAAAAGCACTAGAAAAGAGGTAATTTTCACGTTCATCACTCACACACTAAAAACAGCTGAAAATACATAGGGTACAAAGGTAAAAACATAATTAAAAAGGGCTTGAAGTTTCCAATTTTCGGTTTTGGCCATCCTGTTGCGCTCGACTCGAACTTCTCACGATTTTTGAGAATAATCAGCGTAGAATTAGTTTTTATCTTTAACGACAAAGTTGTAGGTCTTCGCCTTGAATACACGTGACACTTTGAATCACTTGAATCAGAATTTGGACGAGGAAGTTATGATCGAAAAACAAAGATGGTGCATGAAAAAAGACCAGCAGACATGGGGCTGCCGTGCGGATTGTTGGGCCCGGCTGCCAGCGGCAGACAACTGTAGTTGGGCTAGGCTTCGAGCTGGGGGACATTCTGGACGGACTGCCAGACTCTGAAGCCGGCGGTAGTCCACTTGTTGTTCCCTTATCTCCCTTTTTATGCTTCCGTCTTCCGTAGTCTTTTCGGTTCTCCTCCACTCATTTTCTCGGCTCGATTTCTTCATGACTTTTGTTCGTGACTCGAAGATCTTAGAGTCGGTATTTTGTCGGCTCTGATTCAGTTATATTTGGGCCTCATTGTATGGACCTGAATGGGGAATACGTGTTATTGACCTCTTCTTCCATCCTTCTTTAACCCCAATTTGTGCTTATGTGTGTGACTTGGACGAATCACTATTTTTCAAAGTCTTTGACTATAGGTGACTCGACTCGGTTCTTTTTTAGGAAGATGTCACACACTCACCCGGTGTAGGTGATGCGGCTCTTTTCTCCCTCAATCCAACTGGATTTTACTTTTATCTCCCAATTTCTCCTTTTATTACCGGGCTTAGTCTAAGAAGACAAAATTACTATTCTAGTTTTTGCTCTCTTCCGACTATAATACTCTTTTCGAGTTACAAAATATTTTCAATAATTTCACACTCGATTCTTTGTTTTGAGCTTATTTTTTCTACGTTTCATACAACGTATTTTCTTTTTTATGCTCATCTCAATAATTAGAGTACAAAAATGTTACTAGAATTTATTACAATCAATGAAACACAATGACTTTGCCTGGCGACTTAATCCACCTTATGGCTCCTCCTACATCTCCTTTAATTCATTCTATGTTTCGCTCAACGCCCTTAGTCGTGTAGTGTGTGTTTTGAAATCAAAGTAACGCCCACAAGCAACACAACATCGGGGTAAGTTATTTTATTTTAGACTTCTAATCCTATTTATTATGCCAAAATGTCTCCCTACTTAGAAATCGCATCAACCTATCCTCGTGTCGAATTAGGCAAGGAACCCTCTAGTTTTTATTGTTCAACCCTTTTTTTAGAGACTTCAATTCATTTCTTACGAAACATGTGGAACACTTCCAATCTTCCCCATTATTCACACAAATGGGACACTTCAACATGGGATCCTCAAGCACAATTATTCAAACAAAGTAATAAAGCATAATAACGATCATGGGAAGGTGGCATAGATTGTGGTCATAAGAAATTCAATCGACAATGAGGAGCATCCTCGAAAAAAATATGGACAAGATAATCACTCCTCTCTCCCCCACAAACTTGACGAGCTCATGTAGTGAAGGAAATTGGAAATACATGTAACACCCCGAATTTTTAAACACTTCCTTAAAAAAGAGGCGCTACGAAAAATAAAAATATATATAAAAGATAACTTTATTAGTAATATTTAATAATATCAAATCATTTAAATAAAATACTTTATTTTAAATAAATTAAATGCCGAATAATTATAATTTTGAAATACCTTAAAAATGGAATTCTAATGTTTTTATTTTCAAAAGAAAGTTTAATCTAAACTAAGAAAAATATCATTAGCTTACAAACTAAAATCATTCTAATATTTGCAGCATAAATTATATAATAAATATATTCAACATAAAATGAGACTCTAACAAGTATTCGACTCTAACAATTTTTTCAATATTGCAAACTGACACGTTTAGAATTAAGGATTTCAAACAAACAAGCATAAAAAAAAAAAAAAAACCATTTTGAATCTCCTACTCCATATAATACAACATCTTCTACCACATTTCAATCCACACACGATACGTGTATATGATGACATCACGAGTACACCGTAAGTGATTATGGGACATGATTAGTATAATATGTTGTAGAAGATGTTGTACACGATGTGGTAGAAAATCCGAACCGTAAAAAAACATACTAATCATTGAAACGGAATATATTTTTAATAAACACATCTTTTCACCTCCTCCTCGCCAGCGCCGGACTCCTTAATCTGAAATTTGTTAGATGGGGTGAGTATAATGAATACACTCAGTGGGGTCTATGTATTGTTCACATTAAGTTGATTATGCAAAGAATACATGAAATTCATACTCATACATTTAAAAAAAAAAAAAAAAAAAAGAATAGTTTATAGCATGGTGCCTTTAATGACCACTTAACGGTCACGGACCTATTTACGGTCTCTGGCTCTTGAGCACGGTGCCTCCAGGGACCACTTAACAATCTCGGACCTATATACAGTCCCTGACTCATACATTAATGTGCAATAATATAAATATTAATATGCACAGTGGGCTCCCCCAAGGATCACTTAACGATCTTGGGCCTATTTACGGTCACTGGAAATCGTTCCAATTTTAATCACATAAGCAATCAATCACGAATCATATTACATAATCAAAGTAATATGAACAAAATAATACACTTACATAATTAAAAACTCCACCTCAAATCCTGATAGTCTTCTTGATATTCAGAGCTGATCTTGCTAGTCTCTATGTACTATCACCACTCCACCTAGCAGTTCGAGTTTAGAATATATATTAATAGATGTATCAACAATTTACTTACAAATTTTTAATCTTAATAATTTTTCTTATTAAGTCAGTAGATTTTTTAATCAATCTCTAATTTCAGAGTTTAAAATTAAATAAAAACTCAAGTTCTAAATACCTTCCCCTTAAACTGCCCTTTTATAAAAGAACTCACGCAACTCAAACCTATAATTAATCTGAAATAAGAGATACACATAACACACACAATGATTTATATGTATGTGTCCATACACAATTAACGCACGATTTCCGTACATATAAATACACGTCACATACACTTATTTTCATGTATACATACAAGCATTCAATTACCGGAATCATATACCCACAATCCCTTATTCTTCAAACCCATTTGAAGAATATTAAATATAATAAACACACATTCCACATACTTGTAGATACATATATATATATATATATATGATTTCATATATATATATATATATACACATGCATTCATTACAGGATAAAAGTTAAATAATAAAACAATCCAATTAATATATATTTGACGGCACAAACTCCCGGCGAATTTTAGTTACTAATACATAATTATACCAATCATTTTGCTCTACAGTTGTTGACAAAATAGTAAGATAGTAAGAATATAGATGCACCTGCAATATATGTGAACACGGAGAACGTGAAAGGAAGCGTCGTTTTTCTCTTCAAATTGCCTAATTTTGATGTTTAGGTTAGTAGGTGGGATCTCTCTCTCTCTCTCTATATATATATATATTGGGCAATTAGAGGTTTATTACTAATGGGCTTCTATTTTCTTTTTTTTTTTTTTTTTTTTTTTTTTTTTTTTGCGCTAATGAATTTATTATTCCAACTAAAATTTTATATTTATCGGTCTCCTCAAGGAAAAGTATACTTTATTATTATTATTATTATTATACCTTTATTTATATCTATATTTTTTCCAGGTCTTTGTCGGGGCTAACTCAAATAACATTTTTTTAGCATAAATAATAAGCTAAAAATATGGGGTGTTACAATACATGCATTAACTAATCAAATAGATCTTATAACACAAATCTCCACATGCATGTTATGCTCCCGAATATGCCAAGATTAAATAGCGCCAAAAAGGGTCACAACCACTCTCACTTCCATCCTAACCCCCTTTCCCAAATTGAACCACCCTAAGCATGCAACTAAAAATTGATTCATTAAAACACAACTCTCCCACCAATTAAAATGACATAATGAAAGGAAACAAAAAATAAGCAAGAAATATGATACCGACTTAGTTGGGGCTTGACGGGACACCACCGGCCCTCCATTGATCTTACTCGCCTATTTCAGTGTCTTCGGCTCTTGACGACATTTTCCAATTTTCATCAAAGTCTAGGAATGCGTGGAGGTAATTCGGGAGCACCATTATGCTTCGGGCTTCAAAGTTAAGCTTGATGAGACCGCTTCGGCTCTTCTTGATCATCCCGAAGATTATGAGATCTTCCTTTATGAGCTTTTTGTGCCCTGACGTCTCTCGGTAGAGTGTAGTATCCATCCCAACCGCAAGTAGGATGCGCGTCATCAACCCTCCAACCACACATGTTGTATCATAGGGATAATATACTGTACCAAGTGTTTGAGAAAGAAGTACCCCAAATTGGCCTCATTTCCCACCACAGACGACCATAGAGCAAAGAGACTCTACTTGGTGACTGCATTGGGGTTATGTCCTCGACCGTAGACCATGTGGTCGATGCAATAATGCAAGTACCTCACATTCGGGTTTTTTATTTGGATAGCTCTTGCACAGTCCTTATAGAAATAGGTGTACCCTGTCATGCTCTTCCAAAACTCATTCTGGTTGGAACTCACGAAAGAAAGTGCGGCGCTCAACTCGTCAGTGTCTGAAGATGTTGTTCATTTCCTCAAGGCCAACTTGATAATCAACCCCATTAATGGTAAAGTTGAACTCGAAATTATCAAGGTACCTTTCAGTTTCATCTTGGAGGTAGAGGGTGCAGAGGAATTGCCTTGTAAGAACCGAGAATGTGGGGTACTCTTCCATCATCATTTGAAACCAAGAGCCTTCAGCCACTGACGGAAGTCATCTCCCACGAGGAGTTCGTCTACCACACTTTGATTCAAGAACTTGTATTCATAAACGCCATGACCATCATCTTCCTCTCTTTTGCCGCATGGTTTGGGAAAATCTCTGGTCGCCTCAATCGAGATAGTTTTGATGAGCCATTTTTTTTAGAGTAAAGGTGAGATAATAGCTTCAAGCTTTTGTGGGATAGTGAGGTTTGGTGGTTGGCTAGGTGAGGTATGAAGTATAAATAGGGAAGAGGAAAAGGAAAAAGTACAGAATTTTTTAACTCCCTCATGTGACAAAGCATTTAAGTGTAGTATGAGCCATGACTATCTACTTGGAATCTTCATGTCTTACTTTTATGAGTGACCCTTGTTCGCATGCATGCCACCCCCTCAATCAAATAAAGAGGGGCTCATTTTCCCACAAACTTGTCTTCTTGCAAGTGTCCAAGGAATCAAGAATCTTGGAAGAACATGTGACTCTTCAAGATTCTCCACTCACAATTTTATCGTCTTTTTCCAGCTACTCTTCCAAACTGATATATCACACCTGACTATTCAACTTGTGACAGCACGAAAAATAAATTACTAAAATACTAATAAAAAGGAGATATATTCTTAAATAAAAACAAAATAACTAGATTAACTAAAAACTAAACATGATTAATTAAAAATCCTTGGGGTGCCTTCCAAGAGCGCTTGTTTTTCGGTCATCAGCCTGATCCTTGGTAATGGATCAATGAACGATTCGGTTGGACTCGTCAAGAGTACGACTCTTCTCCGGCATAGCCTCTTCGTCGTGGATGTAGTTCTTCAACCGGTGTCCATTCACCATGATTACTCCTCTCTCGGGATCATTAATCTCTAATGCTCCATTCCCATGCACCCTCTCCATAATAAATGGGCCTCTCCAAAGAGACCTAAACTTTTTGGAAAACATCGAGAATCGGGAATCAAATAGTAGAACCTTTTATCCTTGTAAAAAATATCTCACCCGAATGTTCCTATCGTGCCACCTCTTTGTTCTTTCCTTGTAAATCCTAGAATTTTCATAGGCGTTTAGCCTAAGCTCTTCTAACTCGACAAGATCAAGTTTTCTCTTCTCACCGGCCTCCTTGAGATTATAGTTCAACTCCTTGATAGCCCACAAGACTTTGTGCTCTAGCTCTACTGGAAGGGGGCACGATTTTTTATAGACAAGTTTGAAAGGGGTCATTCCAATGGGGGTTTTGAAAGCGATGCCCAAAGTGCATCGCTAAGCTTGATAGCCCAATCTTTCCCTGATTTCGAGACCGTTTTGTTCAAAATTATTTTTAACTCCCTAATTGAGACCTCGGCCTGTCCATTAGTTTGTGGATGGTAAGGGGAAGCTACTTTATGATCGACTCCATAAGATTTCAACAAGCTAGTAAAGCCTTTCCCATAAAATGTGATCCATCGTCACTGATGACCACCTTAGGAGTCCCATACCTTGGAAGAATTGTATTTTTAAAAATTCTTATAACAGGCTTGCTAACACAAGTGCTTGTAGCTATGACTTCAACCCACTTAGAGACGTAATCAAAGGCCACCAAGATGTATTGATTTCCAAACGATGGGAAAATGGTCCCATAAAATCAATGCCCTAAACATAAAAGATTTCAACTTCTAACATAAGTTGTTGAGGCATTTTATTCCTTCTTGAGAGTTTCCCCACCCTATGGCTCGGATCACACTTAGCCATGAATCTTGCAGCATCACCCTTGAGTGTGGACCAGAAGAATCCCCCCATTAGAACTCGCTTGCATGTCTTATTTGGCCCGCCGTGTCCTCCCCAAGGGGATGTATGACATCTCTCAAGAATTGCCTCTTGCTCTTCTTCGGGTACACGCTTTCTAAAGACATCGTCTTTCCCTCTTTTTTAGAGAAAGGGGGCACTCCAATAATAGTGCTTCACGTCCGAGAGGAATTTCTTTATTCGTTGGTACTCCATCTCCATGGGGAGGTACCCTCCTACAAGCTAATTGGTGAAATCAAAATACTACGGTGCATGGGAGTGTCCTACTGAAAATAGCCTCTCATCTGGGAAGCCCTCAATAATCTTGGCATTGCTTGCTCCCTCTTCTTCATCTAATCAGATCCGAGAAAGGTGGTCAGCCACTCCATTTTCAGTCCCTTTTCTATCGATGATTTCAAGATCAAACTCTTGAAGTAGAAGCATCCATCAGATTAGTCTTGGCTTGGTATCATTCTTGGCCATTAAATGACGAATTTCCGAGTGATCCGTGTGAACTCTCACCTTTGATCCAATGATATATGCACGGAACTTGTCAGCGATAAAGACTATGGCCAAAAGCTCATTTTCGGTTATCGTATAATTCCTTTGAGCTTCATACATAGTCTTTCTCGTATAATAATTGGCGTGCAACTTCTTATCCTTTTCCTGCCTCAAGACAGCCCCAACTGCATAATCACTCGCATCATACATTACATCAAACTGAAGTTCCCAATCGGGGGGTTGAATAATTGGAGCAAAAACAAGAGCCTCCTTCAACCTGTATAATACATCAAGGCAAGATTGATCAAAGACAAAGTCAACATCCTTAGCTAATTACTATATAAGGGTTTAGCAATATTTGAGAAATCCTTTATAAATTGCCGACATGTCCAAGGAAGCTTCGGACATCCTTGACGCATATTGGTGGTAGAAGTTCCTTGATCACCGAAACCTTAGCTCTGTCCACCTCGATTCCCCGTTCGGAGATTAGATGTCCTTATACGATGTCTTTTTGCACCATAAAATGACATTTCTCCCACTTGAGCACCAAGTTCTCTGAACATCTCTACAACACTTTTTTTAGATCTTCAAGATAAGAAGTAAAATCAGTGCCATAAACAGAGAAATAGTCTATGAATATGTCCATAATATTTTCAATTAGATCGGAGAAATGCCCATCATACACTTTGGAAGGTGGTCGGGGCATTACAAAGCCCGAAAGGCATTCTTCTCCATGCAAATGTACCAAAATGACATGTGAAAGTGGTATGTGTTGATCCTCAGGGTGGATGGATATTTGAAAATAACCCGGATACCCATCTAAGAAGCAAAAGTGAGAGTGCTTTGCTAGCCGCTCTAACATTTGATCTATAAAGGTAAAGGAAAATGATCTTCTTTTTTTGTGTATTTATTTAGTTCCCTAAAGTCAATACACATTCTCCCTGACTACCATTCTTCTAGAGATCATCTCATTATGCTCATTGGGTACCACAGTTATACCACCTTTTTTCAGTACCACTTCAGTAGGACTCACCCAAGTGTTATCCGAGATAGGGTAGATGATTCCTACATTAAGAAGTTTGACCACTTTCTTTTTCACCACATCTTGCATGTTAGGATTCAAATGGCGTTGAGGTTGCCGTTTGGGCTTATGGTCCCCTTCAAGCAAGATACGGTGTGTGCAATAAGAAGGGTGTATGCCCTTTAGGTCTTTTATAGAATACCCTAAGGTGTGCCTATATTTCCTCAAGACCTTAAGAAATATATCAATTTCATCTCCTTCTAAATGAGCACTCACAATCACGGGATAGGTAGACTCAGGACCGAGAAATTCATACCTTAAGTGTGGAAGGAGGGGTTTTAGATCTACCTTTGGTGGTTCAGATTCTTCTTTCAAGGTCATTTTACTTACCTCCAAGGGTTCCTCCATTGTGAATTCAACCTTATCACATTTTTCCACATACTCCATTGGGGAGCCGCTCGGTCAATCCTCGAATTCTTCTTTCCATTCTAGGTGCTCCACAACTTTCTCCTATGTCTCACTCTCAAGGATTGCCCTTACTTCTTCTTTGATAACTTTTCGAGCACATCAACCCTGAAAACAATTCTCATTTTGGGAGGGTTGCTTAATGTAACCATTAAGGTTGAAATCAACCTTTGGTCACCGAGCTCAAGGGAAACACTCTCGTCTTTCACATCAATTATGGCACCGGCGGTAGCCATGAGAAGTCGACCAAGAATTATGGAGTCTTGGGATCCTCGTCTATGCTAAGAATGACAAAATCAACTGGAATGTCAACTCCATTGATTCTGACGGGAATATCCTCAAGAACTCCCATAGGCTTCTTAATTGATCTATCGATCAATTGAAGTGAAATGGTAGTGTTTTTGAGTTCATAGTCTTTGAGTTGTTTCATGATGGAGGAAGGTAATAAGCTAAAACTAGCACCTAAATCAAGTAAAGCTCTATCTATTTTAATGTCATAAATAGAATACCCAATAGTGAAACTACAGGGGTCTTTGCATAGGAATTGTTTTGAATTATGGCACTAATATCCTCTGCTAGATAAACCTTATCCATTTGTCCCCATTCCTTCTTGTTATTTATGATATCTTTTAAGATATTTTCCAAATCGGGAGACGGTGGCAACCGTTTCGGTGAAGGATAATATTAAGAGTCAATCGATTTTATAGCATCAGGAAATTTTTTAATTGACGATCGACCCTACGTGCCTTCTCTTGTTTGGGAAAAGGTAAATGAGGTGGGGAACTTACGGGGGGGGGGGGGATTGATTTCCCATGGTGGAAGGGTCATTTTTTTCTCCTAAGAATGGTTCCTCGTTTATATTTTCCTTAACCTTGTCATTAGAAACCCTTCTGGGAGTTCTCCGTTGAAGCTCTCGAAGAGGTCTACCACTTCTTAGAGCAACGAATTTACCGCTTTCTAAGGGGGTAAAGCGAGAGTTTCTTTGAGAAAGAACCCCTTCTTCATCATTATTTCCAAACACATCACAAAGATTTTCTAATGCAAGCGTATATCCCCTCTCTTTTCTACCTCTCTTTCGAGCTAATTATCTATTAAACTTAGAATTTATTCCTTAGTGGAAACTATATCGGACCCATCCTCGTTAGAACTACTAGAAACCAACTCAACACGGGGTTCCAGTACTCTAAAAGAACTCTCAACGCAAGAATGGACGATGACACTTTTACATCCTACGCAAAGAGGATGACCAGTACTTACCTTGAATTCTTGATGTGAATCTTATTGTAGAATCCGTTCACAGTGTGCATTGTATTCAAGCTTTTCCTTTTTTACGCTTTCTTCTTGACTTAGCCTATTTCTTTTCTTGTCTTCTTAATCCCATTGGTTTTGATTGGAGGTCATCTCCTTAACCCAAGCAACGACTTCATCAACCCCCTTGTTAAGGAAAGATCCTTCCGAAGCTATATCCAAGAAAACACGTTTGTCAGGAGTTAATCCGGCATAGAAGATATTAATAATATAGGCATCATCAAAGCCATAGTGCGGGCATGATCTACATAAGTTCAAAAGTCTTTCCCAAGCTTCAAACCAACGTTTGTCACTTCGTTGGATGAAGCTTGAGATATCTCATCTTAGCCTCGCACTTTTTTCGGCCGGAAAGAATTTATGAAGGAAAGAAGTGGAAACATCCTCCCATAGAGACGAGGGGTCGAATGACTCTTCACGAAATAATTATTTCGCAGCTCTTTCAAGCGTGAATTGAAAGAGTTTTATTGAGTATTCGTTTATGAGATGGTTGGAGATTTTTACACATTCACGAATTTGCGAAAACTCCTCTAGATGCTCATAAGGATCCTCTTCTTCTTTCTCACTAAATTTCATCCCTCGAGCTCAATTCACCATCGCCGGGGTGACTTCTACTCTCGCGCAAGTTTTTGCAGGCTCGGTGAGCCGTGAGTAGGGAGTTGTGATCCCGATGTAGTGGAGTTTACCTTTTTCTCGATTCATGATACAAGCAACTGAATAAGTTAAAGAGATATTAATTAATATTTTTTCGAAATTTTTAAGATAAAAATATAGACAAAGCGCAAAATCCAAACACCGGCAACTAAACAAGAAACACAATAAAAATATGCACAAGCCTAATCTTAACACACAATTGACCTTATAATGGCTCTACGAGGAGGAAATTCTCCTCGGCAACGGCGCCATGAACTTGTCTTGAAAAGTGCTCTAAACCATTACGACTTGAACACCTTTCTCAAACTGCAAGCGTACAACTTGTGACAATGATAGTATAAAAGATTGTCGAACCACAAAGAGGATACTCTCGAAAAGCACATCCAAGGTCTATCAATTAGCTATGTAGAGATTGATTCGTTAATCACTAGAAAGACATAAACTAAGCAATTAAATAATTAAAAGATACTCTCAACAAAAAAAAAAAAAAAAAAAAAAGATCTCTAAGGTGTGGTTTCACCCTATTCCTAGAGTTTACGCCTAATGATTACCGAATAACTAAGGGGTTATGATGGAAGACTATGTTCCAAATTAGAAATCCAAATGGCCAAACAAAAGGGAATCATCAAATTAACACATCATATCCTAATTCAACATAATTCCAATTATTAGAGACAATAACAGAATTACTAAGACCAATAGGTGAATCAAGGATATAACCTAATCAATCCTCTGCTCATTTCCTCGGCTCGATTCATTCATGAATGATGTTCCTGACTCGAAGATCTTTGAGTCGGTCTTTTTTCGGTTCCGATTTGGGCACATTTGGGCCTCGTTTTATTGGTCTGAATGGGGAATACCTGCGATCAACTTCTTCTTCCATCCTTCGTTATTTCGTTTTTTTTTCTACCTATTTTCTTGGCGCGATTCCTTCACGACTTTCATTCGTGATTTAGTGATCTTCAATTCAGGCTTGATCCCAGCCCTGGCTGGGGCAGTTTGGGCCTTAGGATACGGGCCGGAGTGAGAAAATGGGTGTGGACGATCTTCTTTCTCTTCCGAATTACCTAACCTTCAAAATGCGACTCATAACACCAAAAAATGCATCAAATCATATCAGAAAAAAAAAATCAACTCCGGAAATATAATTAAACACGTATTCACACGTAAACATGATAATTAAACGCAATTTACCCTTAAAAAATGGACGTGAAAAGCACACGAAAAACGATATTTTCCACGTTCATCATATAGAAGCAATATTGATCCTAGGTTCAAAATGAGGTTGGTTGATTTTTTCAACAAGATATATAATGATAATGATGCTAGAACAAATGTGATGAAGGTTCGAGAAGCATTACATACCTTGTTCTTTGAGTAAGTTGCTCAAGTGAGGACTCGTAAAGGAAGTTCCTCCATGTCATTATCAGCTAAGGCTTCTTTAGGTTCTACCAGCAGCTCAATGTCCAAAGGAAAGCTATACCTTCTTGGTTTGTCCATGTATGATGACTACTTAAACTCTGTGGAGGAACATGAGCCCACAAAATCAGTGTTGGACATTTACTTGGAGGAAGGGGTCTATAGATGTCAAGATGGTGAGGTAGTCTCTGAATTCGGTGCCTTGAATTGGTGAAAATCTCAAGAGTTAAAGTTTGATATTTTATCTGAGTTGGCACGTGATGTTTTAGCTATCCTTATTAGCACAATAGCATCAGAAGCCACATTTAGTGCAAGGACTCAAGTTTTAGATCTTTATCGTGCTAACTTATCTTCTAATATGGTTGAAGATTTGATGTGTGGAGCATATTGGGTTCATCAACTTCACGCGATCAAGAAGTCCCTTATAACATATGTAAGTTTCTTATCAATTTCAAGATATTATTTACATGTTTAGAACAACTTTAACTCTTGTTTATTTTTATATAGTAGGAGGAAGCTCATGTTGAAGTCCAATTGAAAGTGATGAATGTGGCTTGGAAGCAAGTTCAAATTGTCTTTTAGTATTTTTTATCAGTTTGATAATGATCTTTTTGGCTTTCAGAGTTTGATAATATTTTGGTACATGGAGTTATTTACTGCTAGTTTATTCTGTAATAGTTTGTTGGTTAGGTTTATTAAGTACTAGATGACTTTTCTTTATATTTTTATCACGGTCTTTATGATTTCTAAGTATTGGATGACAAAATATAAATTTTTAAATTTCGAATCACAAATTCGAATCAAATCGAATCTATGTAAATTTACTTCCAAATCGAATAATTTCTAAAGAACAACATTTTTTTTTAAAATAAATTTATGAATCCCGAATCAAATCAAATATAGCTGGAATCTTTTTAGAACTGATTTCGAATCGAATTTGGAAAATCGATCAAAAATAAAATTCAAATCTGAATATTCACCAACGCTCACGAAATCAAATCGAATCTCTTAATATTGCTTCGATTCGATTCGTTACATCCCCAGTCGAAAGTCCCCAGTTAGAGGCACCACACTGCTAATAGAGGTATTGTAACCACACTTAGTGGAGGTGTAACTGAGGTCGTGGCTCCAAAATGGAAATGGAGGACACCACGTGGTTTGGTAAACACCTGCCCAAGAAATGTGGCAGGTATGACACAACTCGATTCAATCATTAATAAATTTAATTATTCATCACTGAAGGAGGCTCCAAAGTTTGATATGATTCAAGAGAACAAAGAAATCTGAGTAGATTATGAGAGTGTGTATGAGATGATGGAAATATTTTCCTCACTGATGATATTGTTGCTCAAGAAATCATAGAACACAATATTATCGAACCATGCTTTATTGAAATTTTTTAACACAAGCATATTGGCCTAAATGGAAAGAATATATCTAGTTAGAACTTGATCCTATGACAAAACGAAAGGTATTTGGTTTGTAGCCTCACCAAGTGTAAAGTATGTAGGACATATTATAGGTTTTGTCAGTAAGCGTTGTGAGAAGAATAAAGTCATGAGATACAAAGCTCACCTTAAGCACAAGGTTTTCACAATGCCCTGTAATTGACTACGAGGAGGCATACTGTCCCATAAAGGACTTATAACGTTGTTTTTTTATGAGTTTCCAAATGAATGGAAATGCAACATAGTAATGTGGCTATAATAAATCTCTATGGGATCTTGTGTTTGAGATATGTGAAGATGTCTAATGAACTTGAATTGTCCAACTCAAGTGACTTTAGACCGCAGAGTATTTATAATAGTACATTGAAATGATCACTTTGATTGAAAGAATCCGGACAGAAATGGTATACCCATCTGAGTGACTACTTGATTGGGAAGGGAAAGAACAATTAATTTTGCATTTGTGCATTTATAAAGAAAACATGTTTCAAATTTGCAACTATAACAATATACGTCGATGCTATGAACATAATAGATACTCTTAAGAAATAAGAGAAATCGTGAGATATTTAATATCCGAATTTGAGATAAAGGATCATGGGAACTCGGTATTATATGCCTTGAACTACAAGATCGAGCTTGTGGAATACTAATTCCATAGTTTGTGTATATCTAAAAGATAACCATTCGATGTAATACAGATAAAGTGCAATTTGTTAGCACTCCTATGATTGAAGTGTGGACATAATGAAAGATCCATTGACGTCTAAAGGAAATGACAAAGAGCTATCAAAAGTTAAAATTTTATACTCAAGCTCAATGCACTCAACCAGATAGTATTTTTCCAAAGAACTTGTTAACTATAGGTTACTCAGGACACCACAATACCAGTAGAATGATAAAGTATTTTGATATCTAAAAGAAATCATTTACGTTGATTTGTTCTTCCCATATTAGAGAATAAGATATTACAAATGAAATTGTAACCTCTAAAGAAAATGTCAAATATTCTCGTACACGAACAATAAAGATTACAAATGCAACTGTGACTCCTAAAAGAGATGTTGATGCTATGCCCCTAACTGAAATACCAAACACCACTTTAGCTGATTCTATTGGCGTACACTGGTCAATGCATTGGCCAACAATAAACTGGTTATGTATTACCACGAGGAACGCGATAAAATCTTAAAGATCCACCAACCACAACTCATTTAGCTACATCATCGAGTCACGCGGAGATGATTATCATACATAAAGGAGTTCTTGAATACTATGGTTAAAGATCATCATCAAACATGTACAAGAGACTGGTGACATGAGTCTTACCACAAAAGACCTACTCATATTTATGAAGACGAAGTCATTTGCAATAAATACATGAGACTACGCTACATCAAATGTGATAATATAGAACATGTGTCATCCACATTTCTACAACCAACAATATCATGTTTTCCTCATGATTTATGTAAATGAAGGATGTGAAAATTTACAAAGCTTTACATACAGGAGAGAGGTGTAGACTTCAGTGAGAGTCTCAACAAAGGTGTGTTGCACTCTTTTTCCCTTCAACTAAGGTTTATTTTTTCCACTGAATTTTGTTACTTGACAAGATTTTTAACGAGACAACAAATTGTGCATCATTGCACCCTTTGACTTTGCACAAGGGGAGTGTTGAAGGAAAAACACGATTAGTGTACATTTGTCAAAAGTAACTGACTAAGGGCAATTTAGGTATTCACTAAATATTGTGTAATTGTGAATCCCTTGTGTTTGACACCCTAAATAGAGAGATCTAATGAATAAGAGAACCCTAGTTATTGCGCCTCTCTTTCTTATTTACTTTACCGTTTCTCCTACAACAAAATCGAATATATCATAATAATCATAAAAAAAGTAACTTACACTAAAAAATTAATATTTTAATCATATATATATATGTGTGTGTGTGCGTGTGTGTGCGTGCGCGCATAATTGATGTCAAATTGAAGATCGTGAAAACAGATTAATTCAACATATTTTTCATAAAACACGGAGTTGAGACGAAAATGTTATAAGACTTGGAAAAAATAAAAAGTAAAACGGAAAATAAAATCTTATTGGTAGGTTCTGAACAAACTCTCCTAATTTGTTGTCCGGAGTTGTGTTCCCAACTTTTTTTAGTTTTTCTTCTTTTTCTTTTACAGAAAAAAAAAAAAAGGAAAACACATAAAGTGACACATGTACTTTTTGAAAAAAAGAAAAGGAAATGATAAATCCAAAACATCCCATAAAAGAAACACATAACCTAGTCAAATTTCCAACTACTCCGTTTTTTAACACTCTTTCATTCACAAATAAAAGTCATTATAGAATTTTAGATGGAAATTAAAAAATTAAGGGAAATATCCCTAGAAAATTTATTCTTGTAATCTTAAATTTCATTTTTCTCTCCAACAAATTTTTCATTGTCGTAAATGGCTCCAGCTTTCCTCCATACCATAATATTATGAGATCTATAGGGAGATTTTTTTAGATTTACCAATATTGGAAGAAATATGAAAAAAAATTCAAAAAAGACTTGTTTTTATAGGAATTTTTTTTGTCAAATGACTTTTTTAACTGGATGTACCATTATTAATTTGTGCATTGTTATGCCGCAAAGAAATTGAATTGATAATAGATCTTTATCGAACTTAGAAGTCTTACTTCAGTGCAATAGTTGCAGATGTGCAACTTTCTACTTTCAATCATTGGATCTTTTCAAGTGTCATCTTGACCATTCATTTGTTTAAAATTTTAAGAGAAAAGGAAAAGGGTGAAGTTGGCATTTCCCTCTTTAACTCTTCCACATAACTTTATTTGATTAATAAACCAGCAAACTTTACTGGCCACAATAGGCCATCGTTTCTGCTCTTGTTTTTCCATTCTTTTTGTTTTTTTTTTTTTTTCTTTTTCCCTTCTTTTGAGCAAGTATTTTCTTTCATGTGATTATTTATTGCATCAAGTAAATTTTTCATAATTCTCTAAAATATTGGTATGCCGAAAATTTTCGGATTAGAAATTTGGTATACTAAAATAACATGCTGAAATTATTTTTGATCCCTTAGATTTTCGCTTATACAATTTTAGTTCAAAAAAAGTTAGAAATGCAATTCAATTCCGTAACTTTAGAATTGATCGGGATTTAGTCATTTTTTTGTTATTGGTGACCAATTTGCCTGGGAAATTACGAGTGCCGGTCACGTGACTCATTTTTCCGGTCTATTTATAAATACCTAGCACCAACTAGTGAGTTTGAATTAATATTTTTTTTTAAAAAAAAAGGAATTTTATTATTTTTTAATTCCTCGTCACTTGCCGGTGCCACGCATTTAAAAATCGTCCAGGAAAATTAGACACGTGAACGCCACAAGAGTTTTTCCAGCCAAATTGGTTATCAACAGAAATAACCCTTGATAATTTATTCGCCCGTTGTCAATCCGTCTCAACTCCACATAAACTCTCGGTATACGACCGTCCCTGATTTTCCACTATGTCTCTTCACCGTCCAAATCATAAGGAGTAGGAAAATTCTAATAATTTTAATGTGCTAGAATAAATAACTGAATGGGCTCATATGCTGAACTCTGAAAATTAACTAAATTACCCTTTAGTTCATTAGTTGCACAAGTACAAATATTGCATTCTAGAATGACCCCGAATTCAGACATCAATATTAAATATTAAAAATTAGACCATATGTAATTTAACTACACCAACAACAAAATGGTATAATACTATACATACTCATACTGCCTAATTACCTAAAAAGAAACACATGCTTTGCATGAATTATGTTGTTATTTGTAACAAATTATGGGGGTGTCACAAATTTGTTGCCCACAATGAAAAAGGAAATCACAAAATAGTGTAATTTAATTATAAGAATGAACAAATTTATAAACATGAACAAACATATCCCATAACGAGGGGCCCCATCAAATTCCCGTGACGGGTCCACCATTGGCACCGTGCAATGCGTGTGAACCGCACGTCCGAGGATAAGTGCCTAGACTCGTGCCAACTCCTACACGCTTCCCTCGTGCGAAACCCTCCGCCCTCGCTTACTCTCTCCTCCGCCGCATCGCCGCCGTGAACCCCCGCCACCGGTGTGAAGAGTCTTTATGAGCTGCCGACTTTCCCTATAGCTCTGTTAATTCCGGCATTTTTCAATTTCTTAGTCCCCCATCGATTTGGCTCGTCAGATAGTTTAGTTGGTTGTCTTCCGAAGATGCATTGTGGATCTGGAGACGAACTGTGTGAGATATTTGGGCAGACTGTGAAACGATAACAGGCGCGAGTTCGTTGTAAGAGCTGAATTTTGTTTGTTTCTTAAAGACGTAACATTTTGGAAGATTAGATTCATACTGTACACCTATTCATTTTTCTGTTCTAGTTTGTTAATCAACTTGCCTATCTGTTCAGCGTTTTTATCTTTTGAAGATAATTGATCTAATATAGGGAGATTGCTCTGTGTTTATTGTTTATGTGTGGATTTTTTGGTGATTGATTATGAGTTCAGTGATGCAAATACTTTAGTATTGGAACTTATTTTAGACGAAGTGAGAAGGAAACCATAATTTTTTCTGAGATTCTAATTGCGCTAAATGCCGGTGAGCAGTATTTTTTTATTTTCATCCTTACAATTATCTGGACATTGATTACGTCCTGTTTACTGTCAGGTAATTTGAGCTAACCAGTAATATAGCCCTGATTATGGACACAAACATTGAGTTTCCATGGAAAATATGCCGCTGCTGCAATAGATTGTAGGTATAAAATCAGTGGCACCTTCACCAGGATGATTACTTACTCAAAGCCCATGCTTCCTTGAGGAAAAGATTAAGGAGGAAACGGGGAAAGGGAACCAAAGTGATGGCGGCTGAGATGCGGAGATTTGGCACGAGTGAAGAGGATGACGATGAAATGGGAATGGATGTAAAGGAGGAAGATGATGATGACGACGAAGATGAAGAGAAGGACATGCTTACCCCTTCGGTGGTTGGTGTGGGTGCTGGCGTTCTGTCAACAAGTGGTAGTAATAGGTTTATGCATCACCAGCAATATCAAGATCAACTTAGTCCTCAGGTAGGAGGATCTCGAAGGTGCAGGCCTCAGGAAGAGAAAGAGAGAACAAAGCTACGAGAGCGACAGCGCAGAGCAATCACCGCAAAGATTTTGGCTGGGCTTCGTAGGCATGGTAACTACAATCTTAGAGTTAGAGCTGATATTAATGATGTAATTGCTGCTTTGGCAAGGGAAGCGGGTTGGGTTGTTCTTCCAGATGGAACCACCTTTCCATCCAGATCGCAGGTAACCAATTACTTTCGGTTGTGCATATGTTATTGTTGTCAATGATTTCTAATTATTGAGAATAATATCGTTGCTTGATCTCTTGACCATATTTATCAGTTTAGTTTCGTGTGTATATATGTCATAGTGTGTGTATATATTATATATATAAGCACTATGTCGCACATATTCTTCAATTTGGGCTATCTACTTTGTCAGACATGATATTACACTCAGGAGTGATATGTTTTTTGGATCCCTCAATTGGTTGGCCATGTTTTCTCAATAAGTGTAAAATATACCTAGTTGCTAAGGTTTTAATTCATCAAAGAAGGGGTAGTTTATTTTCTGCAAATTTACTCGTGAAAAGTAGAAACTTCTTCATCATTTTGTGACATGTTTTCACTGAGTGTGCTGTACTATGCGCAATGTCGGATACTTCCAGAGTTTCAGTTTCAGTTGAGTCTCAGTATCATAAAGTACAAAGACCCAAGGTGCTGTCTGTGATGATACTTGCATGTAGGAATGTGTATGTTGATGAAAGTCGATACGGGACATGCATTTAACCCATTGATTTACTACTCTTCATTTTACTATCAGCAGGGCACAAGACCTACTGGTGGTCCACCAAACACGATTGTGACATCATCTTCTTCTCAAATGCCGGCACAACATACTTCTCCTACTTCCTTGAGAGGCATCTCTCCATGCTATAGAAGTACTGTTGATTATAACTCAGGACACATGAAAGGTATTTTTGTGCCCACTTCATCTCCTTATGATGCATCCTCCAGCGCCAGATCTCAAACATCTGTTATGATTGGGGATGGAGGAGACCTACAAAATGATCCTCTTCTTGGAGGCTCAACCGATTCAGTCGACAACAGGCAGGCGAGATTTTTGGCTTCCACAGATTGAGATTGTTTCAATTGCCTCTTGATTTTCTTCTTTGGTTTCAGGATACTGCATGAAACTTATACTAAGTTATTGTTTGTTTTTGTGGCTCTTCTGATCTAATACTGTAAGCAGTGCGGCCATACAGCTGTTTGATTGTCTTTCTTTTCTTTTGGTTGGTTTTTCTATTTTCTAGGATGTTGATATGCCAACAAAATTACAGGAGCGGGATTTTTCTGTCACACCTTATGTTCCAGTTTATGTTATGCTACCGGTGAGTGTATATGATCATACAATTTCTCTATATATCTGCGCCTTGTACCTACATGAATTTAGTTTTTTATGCTCCTAAATTTTTTATCCATTTACCTTGTTTTTCTTCTCAAACTGGTATTGTTGCTTGTTACTGGTCGCTATGATAAACTAGCACGTATTCTCTTGATACTTAAGGCTTGTTTCTCTGGTCAATGCATGATACTTGGAGCACATTTGCAGAGTAACTTTGGTTACGGTTGATTGTCATCATTTCCTTAAATGAACTTTGGCTCATACGAATGAATTTATAACTGCCCCTAAACATTTTGATGCCAGTTGGGTGTGATCAATATGAAGTGTGAGCTTGTTGATCCCGATGGTTTGGTGAAGCAATTGAAAATCTTGAAATCAATTCATGTTGATGGGGTTACAGTTGATTGCTGGTGGGGTATAGTTGAGGCACATACACCTCAGGAGTACAACTGGAATGGCTACAGGAGGTTATTTCAAATTGTCAGGGAGATGAAAATGAAACTGCAGGTGACTATGCATGTCATTTTCTACTTAGTGTTCCGTTTCAGTATCTATAAATATTCATACTCTTGCATGCTTTTATCTAGAGGCAGTTTCACTATCACAACAAGCAGATAGCTTAATATCTGAATTTTTGAACTATTCCAAGCGTGTTGACAATTATTTATCTTCAAATGGAGATGAAAAATGCAAATCCTGGACTATGTAACTTTTACAAAATATATCTGAATATTCCTCATTAATAAGCAGCGATAATTTATTTAGCTATCACATTGTTTGAAAGTGTAAGGCAGTAGACTACTTGCTGGTAACTTCACTGATTGATGGTGGGACTATATGAGAAATACTACTTTAATTTGCTATTTCTTTTATTTTTATCTTTTAAACTTCTGCCAATACTGGTAAAGTTTTATTATTTAAACAGGTAGTGATGTCCTTCCATGAATGTGGAGGTAATGTTGGGGATGATGTGTGCATTCCCCTGCCTCACTGGGTGGCCGAAATTGGTCGAAGCAATCCAGACATTTTTTTCACAGATAGAGCAGGAAGGCGGGACCCTGAATTCCTATCCTGGGGAGTTGATAAGGAACGAGTCTTGAGGGGCCGGACTGCCATAGAGGTGATTAACTTTATATCAACTATTATTAGTGTTTATGTTTGTCGAGCACTAGTTTCCTGTTCATGCAATAATTTCAATATTTTGTATAGTTCGTGATCATTAGAGATTAGGAGAACTGAAGATTACTTCAAGTAGGCAAGCTTGTGTTTTAGTTCATGGTGATTTTGTCTTTGGGCTGATGGTGGTGTCAAGATCCCAGGTCTTGGGGTTCCTACAAATTTGATTCTGGAAAAGCTGGAAACAAAGAAATATTTGGCCTAAAAAGCGAGTTCCAGTCCGTGTATGTTTTGGTTGTTTGCTACATCCAATCAATCACTAGATTTCATATTTGCAATGTTCATTGCTAAAATATGCTTGAATTGACTAATGACCTCCGTTTGAGCAATTTCATTGTTTTCATGATTTGCATAAACTGTTGTAGGTCTACTTTGATTGCATGAGAAGCTTTCGAGTTGAATTTGATGAGTTTTTTGAGGACGGTATCATATCTATGATTGTAGTTGGACTTGGTCCCTGCGGAGAGCTAAGATACCCGTGTAATCCTGTAAAGCATGGTTGGAGATACCCTGGTATTGGTGAATTTCAGGTAATCAATATATTTAAAATCTATTTCTGATATCTGATTAGGGTTACAATTCTCTACAACTTCCAACAATAAATCCATGCACATGCACATCTCCTCAGTTTAATATTCCCGTGGTTCAGTGCGTGATTCTTTTCTTTGTTTTTCTTTATCTTTATTGTGTGTGGATTGGGGGTTGAGGGTCTGACTGAGTGTATAATTAAAGGAATGAAGGAACTCCATTTGCTAAGTTTTTGAAACAACTGGTTTGACAATCCTATGCTCATCACAACTTCTGAAGATGCTGAAATACTTAATTTTAAGATTTTCTACGGAGAATTTATTTTATAGTGTATCTAATGGTCCATCTTGGCTTATCCTTTTTCAGTGCTATGATCAGTATATGTTGAAAAGCCTGCAGAAAGCAGCGGAAATGAGAGGACACTCTTTCTGGGCCCGAGGACCAGAAAATGCTGGTTCCTACAATTCACGACCACATGAGACTGGATTTTTCTGTGACGGGGGTGATTATGATGGCTATTACGGCAGGTTTTTCCTTAGTTGGTATTCTCAGGTTTTAGTTGACCATGGTGATCGGGTGCTTTCTCTCGCCAAGTTAGCTTTTGAAGGAACTTGTGTTGCTGCAAAGGTAAGCTCTTCGCATATTACTATTAACCTTTCTAAGCATGCCGTAATATGTCCAGATTGACATGACTCAATCTGGAACTTTTTCTTTGCTAATGACTTGCTATTATTGCATTATATACTTGACTTACGGATATAATAGAAATCTAACAATCTTCGCCAATATTAGTACTGTAGAATACCCAGGAAATTCGATTCTTTGGTCAAGCATGATTCTCTTTTTGAAAGTTTTATGTATTTTAATTCTGAACAGCTGTCCAGCAATAATTGGTGGTATAAGACAGCCAGTCATGCCGCTGAATTAACTGCTGGGTTTTATAACTCTAGCAATCGAGATGGCTATGCTGCTATAATGGCAATGCTAAAGAGACATGGTGCGGCTCTATGCTTTACATGTTCTGGGATGAGCATGAAAGATTATAACATGGACCTTGCTGAATCTTTAGCAGATCCGGAGGCATTATCTTGGCAAGTAAGCGTTAGTGCCTTGGGCTTTTTTACTTATCTAATGCTCACTTTTTGAACAAAAGAGATACTTTACTAAGCAAATGCTGGAGTCTTGTCAATATTACAGTTTTAGGATCTCAGTTTTAAGATACATGATTTCCACATCCAGTAATAACAGCTAATCCCAATTTAGGTTCTGAATGCTGCCTGGGATGCTGGTATACAAGTTGCTAGTGAAAATGCTTTTTCATGCAACGAGAGAGAAGGATACAGTCATCTGTTGGAAAAGGCAAAGCCCGTTAGTGATCCCGATGGAAGGCATTTTTCTTCTTTTACCTATCTGAGGCTCAGCCCACTTCTCATGGAAAGACAAAACCTCGTTGAATTGGAACGGTTTGTCAAGAAAATGCATGGTAAGATGAGATCACACATATATCTTTATATATTTCGTATCACACATTTGTATATACTTTTGAGCTTCTCAACATTTCCTTAGCCAAGCATCTTAGTGAATAGTTTCTAGAATCTACTAGAACTCTAGTTGTTCTTGCCTTTACTGTATGCATCATCTATACAGTTGAACTTACTAACTCAAGGTTGAAACATGGTATAATCGTGATTCCAGCTGTTTTAGTCTACACTCTGGACATTAGCAGGGACGTCTAAGTTCTTTTTGTGTTAGGAGGTACATCAGAATCGGCTGTTTTGTGGTTTCCAGTGTCTTGGGCATGTGATTGTGTTAGAACTGGCATTTTTCAGTATTCTGAAAAAAACTTGTCTTAACTTACACAAGGATAGAATCGCCTTCGCCCACCAAACCTTTTATTGTATCTTTTTCCCCCGGGTTACACTTTACCATCTAAAGCACATGAATTTTGCATTTTCACCATCTAGAGGTGCCCATTTGATGAAAATTCTGGCTCTTTTTCTCCTCACACCAAACTATGCATGCTTTTTCTTATGCAAAAATCAGTGCAAAATATGAAAATTATCTCCGACACCCTCTTGTTGGTGAGGGGAAAAGCCTGATTGGATGAAGTTCAAGGACACGCATGCTTCAGCTGGCCGAGTTTACGTACCCCTTTACATATAACATGTCAAGCCTGCTGGCTGAACCATTATAGTGAAAGCAGGCAAAAGTGGTGACGAAATTCTTTCCCATAACTAATTGCAGGGGAAGCTGTCGTCGAGTATCAGATGTAGTTTAGAGCTTCAGAGAGAACACTGACATAGCTTGCTACTATACTATCCCCGTACACATCTGTATAGGAAACGAAGTCAAGCACTAATTGAAGGATTGATCCTATCTGAGGTCTGCTAAGTTAGACTGATGACATCAGTCCCAGTGGATTTGTTTTAGATGTAATTTGTATGTATTGACAGCAGACAGTGAAAATGTGCAGATTAGATTATGGGCATGAAGAATGGTCTTTAATTTGTAAAAGTTTTCCTTTTGTGAACTCATACAGAATGGTGAATACTTTGGTATTCACATGGATAAATGCCCATTTTGTTCAACTCGAAGTGATTAATGTCTTCAATTTACTAGTTGACTGGTGTTCGAATTCAGTATGAATAATCTTATTTCATATCATATCTCAATCTTTTAGGTGTTCGATGTGGCAAGGTTATATGATGTAATAAATAAGTCGTTTTTACACTAAAGCTTTGTTTCAAAAGTAAAGATTGGTTATAAATTAAAATTTCTGCAATCATCTCGAAGGAATCTTAAAGTTAATGTAATTAAATAAGTAAAATCTACAACAAAATTGAGGGTCATAAATCTGGGTAGATGATTTATAAGTTGTACTTTCATTCGATTGTCATGGAAAAACATGTCGTGCACTCGATAATTATGGTAATTCAGTTGCCGTCGATTTACATATGAATGACAATGTAAGAGGAGTATTTTAAAGAGTGTTAGCTGGATGGTAGCTATTGTCGGCGGGGCTAAGACATTACATCAAAATATAAGCATTTTCAAATGTGAACACAATCTTGACATAATTATAATATGAAAAACAACAATAACTGGATCAAGTAAGTTCGCATATATATATATATGAATAAACACCAACTTGCAATAATTTTGTATTGGGTGTTTGTGAAAGTGAATATTATATATTATTTAAGTTTAGCGAAAAAAAAAATTGAGTTTTAATTTTTTCAACAATAAATTCATGGATATTCTTAAATAAATGAGACACATAAATAATATAAAATTATTAAAATTATTATTTTATTATTATTTGTTGTTATTATTATTATTATACAAGTCTAACGAATATGTTCACGAGCTTTAACGAAGCTCTCCAATATTCAAGTGTTGTAGTTTAAATAAACGAGCTTGCACATGAGCTTTTATTGAATGCTCTGTTAGTCAACGGCTCTAACTAGAGCATTTTGGTAAAGGATTTTATGGGAGAATGAACGAGAACTTAAAGAAAAGTGTCTTTTTTCTTTTCTTTCCCGTTTTTTACATTTTTTTTCAAACCTAAATTACAAATTATTATCACAATATCACAAGTTTGTAAATCACCTAAAGCTTCCTCCCAAAACCAACTTGAAACCAAAATTTGAACAAAGATGTACCCATTTCATTCAAAATGTGTGCTTGTATAGATTTCAAATTAATTGATTGTTGGACGATTGTTTATGTTATTATATTGTAAGATTAGGAGAAGTGATATCGATAATGATTAAAAGTTGTTGATAGTGATGAATTTATAAAACAAATTGTATAAATAATGATTAGTTGATAATGTATTGATTGAAAAATAATTAGAAATTTGTGGAGAATTATAGTCTTAAATAAAAATAAGGCCATTCGATACGTTATAATCCAAAGATGTCATAATATGAGGGTATTTACATTTGTGGCACTTGTTTGAATCCTGATGTATCCGGTAAATTGCAAAAAGAATGTTGTAGTAGTTTAAAGACAAATCCAAAAGAAGTTTGGAATTTGGATGACTAACTTTTAGACCCCAAAGAAGTAGGGAAATTGAGTAGTAATAAGAAACAATTTAGTATATTGGTCGGAAGGAGGGTAAAATAGAAAAGCCACGTGTAAAATGTTTGCAACGGTGACTCACCTCTTTTGTCGATAATGGCCGTAAATTTGCATTCACTTCTCTTCAGGACCTCAGCTACGTTTTAGACTCTGCTTGCTGGACTCGACCTTTATTTGCGTAATTCCATAACCATGAATTCCGAATCAGGTTGGGGTTTCTTATTCTTATATCTGAATTCTTCGTTTTTTGCCGTAAAATTCTCTTTTCTTCTATTTCAAAATGGTTGTGGATTTCTTACAGAATCTGTTTAAATGCAGTGATCGAGTTCTTGGGGTGTGTGCCGTTGCTTCAGCGGCTTCCCAGTTCATCTCTCAAGAAAGTCGCTCAACTCGTCTTGGTCAAACGCTACAGTTAATATTTACCTCATATTTTATTTCATTTTCTTCAATTTCATTGGTACTCGTGGCGCGTGCTGCCCAAATTTTGTGGGATGCTTTTCTGCGTTTGGAATTTTTTGTTTGGATCGAATTGATTGTTTAATGGGTTAATTAGGAACCAGCTTTGATCGATCTCAACATGAATAAAACTGTGATACTAATATGATATATGCGTATGCATTTGTGTACATGAATGAAATTGGGATAGTAGTTTGATACTTGCGCGTTTTGTATCTTTTGAGCTAAGTGTTGGATATAAATTAGTGAACAAGCATTCGAACTTGGTTAGTTAACTGACAACACTAGCTGAAACAACTATTTCCACTCCAAAGACATTGCTTTGTTTGAGAAGCAATGATTTAAAAATAATAATTCTTTTTTCTAGTTTGAGGCACCAACTGTTAAGTACCAAAGTGCATAAGTAGCTTTTCTATATTTGTTTAATCCCCGTGCCTTGTAAATCTGAAATAGATATCCAATTGTAGATTTCAATTCATGGTGTTACATCTTGGTTTATTAGCAGTTTCTACTTCCATCATCTAATCTTTTTCTCGTGTGCTGTGGTTAAGACCAAGGAGATTATTTAGTTCGAGAAGGAGAATTTGCAGATGGGATTTACTTCATATGGGAGGGAGAAGTAAGTTTGAATTTCATTTATTGATTATTAAGTAATGGTTTGTGCCTGTGTGCTGCGTTCCTTAAATAGAGCATTACATCTTTGCAGGCTGAAGTTTGTGGGTCGTTTCATGCTGATGAAGAAAGTCGCACTGAATTTCATCTGAAGCAATATGATTTTTTTGGTCATGGTTAGATACCCATTCTTAAAAGTGTCAAGGCCTGCATCATTTAATTATATTTTGGTTGATATACCGGATGCAGTCCAAAGGATCCATGTTTTTAGCATTTCTGACTTCTTCGACTTGAAGATGCAACTTACATGCCTATACTTTGTCATGTCGTGTTATTTTTACAGTGGCTGTATTTCTTCAATATGATTTCACGTTCATATTCTTGAGGTTTTATTAGGATAACCGGAGAAGTTCATTTCATAATTCCTGTACATAACAAAATACTGTTGTTGCAGGTATGGCGTCATCTACTCAGCCAGCAGATGTGATTGCATTGTCTAAGGTTGCTCCTATTCTCTCATATGGAAAATATATTCATTGATCATCCAGGTATGCTTACCACCATACATTTACGATGGCATATACTGAAACATCTTTTGTGGTGGCAGCTGACTTGCTTGTTCCTTCCTAATGAGCACACAAAACTGTTACAAACCAAATCAATTTGGAGTTCGGATGAAACACAAGAGAAACACCCTCTTGTGGAGCGAATTTTACACCTGGATCCTGTAGATGTATGTGTAAATTGGTTTTCTTTGGGATTTGATGCTTTACTTTCTTTGATATAGCAACATGATATCATTCACCTGCAGACATTATTTGTTGTTTCATGTGCCTTTCTGGTACTTTTTTCACCACTAACCGACATCTGGTATCTCTTCTCTAACATATGCACATTGCATCCACCAGTCAGTGGCAACAACCAATTAATAACTCAGTCAAACGCTATTATAACACCCATTACTCTCTCCAATAATAAGATAGTGTGTGTGGTAGGGGTGTTTATAACGAAGAAATTACAGTTGGGAGGAAATGTCAGAAGATGAAATTTAGACTTGTGGAAAGGGACCTCAATGGCATGTAAAGGATAACCTTTCAATGTTTTAGAATGAAAAATTAATCAATAGTTCATATTTTCCAGAAGCTCATATTTACTGTTTAGTAATCAAGTGTTATGGTGTTATATGGGTAATGATCCTCATATATAAGATGCTACCCTGTGGAAGAAATATCCTGAAGAGATTCTTATCTCTAATGCAGTTCATCTGTTTGGATTCCAGAATTTGCTTTGTATCAGTTTACTCTGGTTAACTTTCTTAGATTTGTTGGACTGTGTTCTGGTTCCAAACATATATTCTGAAAAGAGTGGTTATTGTGCATCATAGGTCAACATTTTTCAAGGTATTACTCTACCGGATGCTCCGAAATTTGGAAAAGTATTTGGAGGGCAGTTTCTTGGACAGGTATGGTTGAGCTTATTGTGGAATTGTATTAATTATGATTGACTTTGGAGTCCAAGTAATGTGCTTAGTTCTGTAAATTGAACAGTACCTAACATATGTGGAGGAAGGCGTTTTTTAAACCCCGTATGTCTTTGTTTGATCTGGCATGGCCAATCGATCATGTCCTTTTTATTACACTCTGTTTTCTTCTGATATCGTTATAGTAGTTATGCTGATTGGCCTTAATGTTCAATGTATGCAGGCGCTGGCTGCAGCATCCAAAACCGTTGATTGTCTAAAGATTGTTAACAGTTTGCATGCTTACTTCCTTCTTCTTGGAGACTTCGAGAGTAAGTATGCATATCGAACCAGTTTCACCACATATGTTTTCTTCTCTTGCTAATTCTGGTTACTGATATGGTATATCTGGTTTATATAATGTTTTTAATCAAATTGTCAAGTATATCAAGTCATGTTCTTATCCAATGGTTGATCATTAATTTGTCCATTGCTACTTTGACAACTTCTGCGTTCATTACCATGTGACAGATTTTGATGCCTCTGGGGAAAAAAAAGCTAATGATTTAGTGGAACTTCTACTTTGTTATTTACCATCATACTAGTAACGGCTACGCTATATATTATAAGTTCATCTAGAATAATCTTTACGCATTAATTTACACTATGATTTTAATGGTTTCAGTTCCAATAATATATCAAGTGCATCGTGTACGTGATGGGAAAAGCTTTGCAACCAGAAGGGTAGATGCTATACAGAGAGGCAACGTTGTGTTCACATTAATGGCTTCCTTTCAGGTAATTTTGAAAATTTTACTCTCTGCCGTCTTTTAGGAAAACTAAGTTTGTTAATCTTCCGACATGGAATGAGCTGTAAAAGTTTTGATAAAAGGTTGTGGTTCCTGCATGAGTGAATTTATTAAGCTTGAAGGAGCTCCTTGTGTTTTTGCTTTTTCTTTTTCTTTTCATTTTGGCAATTAAAGACTTTCATGTATGCATTGAGATGGTTTGCTGGACATATTAAGTATGACTTTCTGCAAATATTGGACTACCGCAACCGAATATGCCACAAGTAACTAATTTTAAAAATATTTATTTCTGCTGAGATTGGATCTTCTTGTTAATGCTTTATCAACAATTTACAGAAAGAGGAAGAAGGGTTCATTCACCAGGTGGCAACTATGCCTTCTGTCCCTGATCCGGAAGAGGTTTGAAATTGTGATTTCTTCAGTTTCGATGCGTAAGCCAGTTTCTTCTGTAATGTTTAAATTATCATTCCCTTTTCAGCTTTTATCCATGGAAGAGTTACGAGAAAAGCGTCTTGTTAATCCACGACTTCCGAGGTTTGACTTGTTATATTTGCCATTATACATAATTAGCACCTATATTGGTTTTAAAATTTTATGTTTTTTGATCTTTTACATTCCTATGAGATGTATTGATTTGTCATTGCATCCTTCAAGTTACCAAACTGACATTCATCTGATTTCTATTAACAACTTTGCAACTCTAAGTGACCAATTCAAAATGTGAGAAATTTTTATCATTGCTTGCATCCATGTTAGGCTGTAGTTGCTCTCACTTGCCAGGAGCCAATTCATGCGTCTAAACCATGACTAAGACGTTATATGAAAGCAGAGGTAAATGTTATATTGCAAAGATCTGAATGCTTTGTGAGGTTCAGAATTGAAAGTAAGCACCTGATGCCTGAACTTGCTATAGATAAGCTTCCTTGTTTGAAGGAAATAAAAGATTCGTAGATTCTGTTGTTATAGTAACAATTCAGCCTGCTCTGTGTCATTAAGGAGATGGTGACTGATGAGTCTAAAATGTGTACTAGATACCATCTTATCCCTGTTAGTGTTGTACTACCTCCGTCCCGCTCTAACTTTCTTACTTTCCTTTTCGGTTTGTCCCAACTTAACTTTCCAGCCCATAAATGACAAATTTCTCTCACAATCTCCACCCTCAATCTCCACCTTTAAAAAAGTCAAAGATTTCACAAAATTTATTTTTTCTTAACCTCCGTGCCCGGTCAAAGTAGGAAAGTTAAGCCGGGACGGAGGGAGTACTATCTTTGTTTAACGTTGCTTGATTGATAGTGTATTTCATTTTGATATTGAGATAAATTTTCTATAAGCATGATGTTAAAATTTGTCGATCAAACTTTACTGCTCACAGGACATACCGGAACAAGGTCGCTAGTGCTGATTTTACGCCCTGGCCCATGGATATTAGGTTCTGTGATCCTAATAATTCCACCAATTACACAAAGTCTCCTCCAAGGTCTCTCAGTTTCTCCTTGCTTGTTAAGTCCATTTGTGAAAGGCTTGAAAAGACTTTCAGCTCTCATTTGTTTCTGTGTATTTCAATGTTCTGCAGTTTAATGTACTGGTTTAGAGCAAAAGGAACACTTTCTGATGAACAGGCTTTGCACAGGTGAGAGTCTCCTTCAGCGCTGTCTATGCTAGCATATTTGTTCGCCAAAGTGAAGATTTTATCTTCAAGAGTTAAACATGTTATAATTCAGTAGAGATGCAATCTGATTTTCTTATAGTCTGGTATCCGGGATATCTGTTTTTGTAGTTTGGAGTGATTAATATTTCCTTCAAATGGGAAACATAATTTCGTGTGGAACAGTTATACAGTCAGCTCTGTCAACCTGTAATACTATTGCTGATAAGAATTGGCATGGTCTAATTCCTGTACAGTGTTTTGGAACATTTTATTCCACAAACCTGAGTATTCAGTTTGTCAATGTGCAGTGCGATGGAATTTGCTTTTATTTGGTCTGTATTAATGAGATTACATATTCATCTCTTTGGTTGCCATATCTGTATCTTTTGGACATTAATGTGGAGCCCAATCACCTAAAATTCCACCAAATGCTTACACCTGAGCCCATAGCCATAGGGTCTGATCTTGGCCTTTAGACCTTTTGGGTCTTTTAATCAGCACTGTCTTAGTAGATATAGAAACAAAAAGTACATGATGTGTACGCTTCTATAACTATATATTTATATATATGTATGTGTGTTGTTTTTCTCTATTTTACTATGTTCCAGCTAGTGATCCAAAGCATTGAAGTAGTATTGTATATTCAAATATTTTCTCAGTACACCTCTGTTCCTAAATTTTATCAGCACTCATCTTTGGAAACACTTGATTTTCTGCAGATGTGTTGCTGCTTATGCTTCTGATCTAATTTTTCTCCAAGTGAGTTTGAATCCTCATCGTGAAAAGGGTTTGAAGTCATCTTCTGTCAGCCTAGATCATTCGTGAGTCCCTATTTCTTGCAGTTCAATAGATTCTCTTGTTTATATTTATTTAATAAATTCTTCCACGTACACCAATCAACTAAAATAAGTGTCATAATGGCCAACTGATCATGTACGTCTATGACTATCACATTCATTACAGGAATTTGATTTGTCTCATGCTATCTTAGATATGTTTTGGTTTTTCAAAGCTTCAACAATAAAAACACCTGCTAAACTCAAGGGGGTAATATTGAAGGTCGCCTAGAGTTGTCCTGTGTAACAATGAGCTCTAAATGAAATCTCCCTGATTTATAGATTTCTTATTCCACTGAAATTTACAATTTATTACATTGCCTTGGGCCCTTTTTGCAATTCCACAGTTTGATTCGTCTAATACATTGCAAGTTATATCTCAAATATGTCATAGAGAAAGTTGACATTACTCATTGCAATAACCCCATTTTTTAGTCTGTTCTGGTTGTTCTGAGTACACACACTCCCCCATTTAACAAGTCTCTTTTATCTTATCTTAACAAACTGTGGAACGACAGATAAATATTCAATACAAAATATTATTATTGGAGTTGTATAGAAAATGACGAGGTTTCATCACATGTTTTCTCACTGTTGGATACATCTTGGTCAAAGAGTAAAGTGTCTCAGTGTGCGTAGTGTGGATTGGGGTTTCCTCTAATGTCACTTGAATACTTTTATAATCTCCTATTTTCTGTCAGGATGTGGTTTCACAGGCCTTTCAGAGCTGATGATTGGCTGCTATATGTGGTGAGTAACCATCTCTCGTTCCTAGGTGCATAGATTAATGAATTTCTTTTTTTGATGAGAAAGTGCTTGTCCTCCTAGATTGACAGTCCAAATGCTCATAGCGCTCGCGGTTTTGTTTCTGGGCGAATGTTTACCAGGAAAGGAGAGGTGAATAAGTTGTGATTTATTGGATATTCTCGATCTGTGTGGGTGTAAATATTACGTTGTGTATAAGACATCTGATAAGTTTATTACTGCCAGCTTGTCGTTTCATTGACTCAAGAGGGCTTACTACGGAGATTCAAGTCAAAACTGTAAAGTTGCATGTTGCTGTGAAGACAAAGGGAGGCATTAACATGCGAACAAAGTAATCTGTTTCAAAACTTGCCTACGGTAAACAATCAGTGGCCTCTGTTGAAAATTAGTTATGGGAGATAATGTTATAGCCCAATATATTATGATGTGACAAGTTTAGAGCTGCAATTCAGATTAGCATATGTGAGAAAAAAAGAAAAAAAAAAGTGGTTGTGTACGTCTAGTTGCTCGTACTGTGATTATTGGCAAGTATACATTTGTAATGCAATTTTTATCAGGAATACAATGAAAATTGAGTCCTTCAGATAATCTTGACGGGAGGGGTCTGTGAGACGAAATAAGTTTTGAGCCACTTGGCTCAGCTTGAGTCCAGCTGCCCAAGACATGTGATGGACTAGGCTGAACTCGCATCAAACTAGGATTTTCTTCCCTAGCCCATAGATCTATAACTATTTTACACAAAAATCATCTGCTTACATCTTAGAGAGATGCACCTAATCCAGCCCAAATTTCAACCATTTCGACGTTTGTCAATCATCTGCTTCTTCTAGATCCACAATAAACAAAAATTGATTGCACAATCAAACCATCACAACACATTCTGTCAGAAGAAGACAAACCAGAAATCAAAGAGACAATCTATCAACTGGTCCGTTTCCTTTTGAAAGAAGGATGGATAATTCCATTTGATGAATCCAATTTATCAATTCTGGCCATATAGTCTTTCATCCTATTCAAGACGACAGGCAGTGCAGATGTATTACTTGAAATCTTCTGTTTGAGGAGCTGCACTTTCTCAGCTTCTTCTGGATCGTCTGGGGCTGGCAAGGCCAAGGTCTCTCTTGTTAGACCTGCAGAAGCGAGCAAAGCAGCATTAGAGAATGAAGATAAAATGATTTTCTGACACTGACGAGTTTGTAAAAGGCCTAAAGTATGTGTAAACACACATCAAATTTGTCGAGCATCGATATCTTATAGCGACATCCAAGCATTAAAGTTCCTTAAACATACTAAAATTTTCTAATTATCCGATGTAATAAAATTAAAGAAACTTATAACCACAAATTTACAAACAGGAAAAGCGACCAATACACCCCTAGTTTTACTCTAAAGTCTTAGATGAAAGTATTTTAAGTATTATTGTGCTTATATATTTAAATTTTGTTACAGAAGGAATGGCATGGACGTTAATATATGCCCCTGATTGTACCTATATAAAAACTATAGTGGCTTATTTGTACCATAGAGTGAACATTAGAAGGCATTTGACTCCTTTTTCTACAAATGATAGTTGAGGGATGGAGAAAACAGACACACCCCACTACTTCAGATTTGTAAAGATTCGAAGAGTTTACATGAGAAAGGAAGCAGACTGGTAAACAATATTAATGCTCAAGGACATATCTACGGACTAGGAAACTGAGATATGATAACTGAAATCCTTCTAGACGCAACCCAGTTACAAGGACCAAAAAGATAATGCAGAACAAAAACTAGGTTCGCACACGCGATGAAATTGAACTGCGAATGTCATACAGCTAGAGAGAGGTGATAATTTAAGGTCCATTTTACCATATGAGAGTTACATGTAACTAAAAATCAAACCATTTTTTATGTCTACACTTCAGAAAGAATAACACAAAAAATAAAAATCTGAGACCCCATTAACTATAAGGTCGCTATTAACCTAATGTTCGGAGAATCAAATTGTCTAATGACTCGGAAAATCCAGACATGATAAAACTTCAAAGAAGAGTTAAAAAGCTGCACAACCTTAAAATTAAAATAAAAGATGATAACACACAAAAAATATGCTATATAAAATCTGACAAATTATGATTTCACAATCAATGCACTTGATATTGGTGCATCAAAATTCCACATCTCACATGATAAATAGAACAATAGGCATATTTAAAAAGATAAATGCGTCAATTGCTAGACATGGTGAGCAGAACAGTAAGAACCTACGAACCTCCTTGGCTGATGCCAGTTTCTGAGTGCGGCCCAGGAAGCATTCGGGTTTCTGGACCCCCTTCGTCCACTAAATGGGTCGGTAAAACGGGTCTTTGAGATGCGAGAAGAGAAGAAATACTGGAGCTAAGCTGACCCGGAAGAGTGGTCCGGTATTCGAGTATTTTCTGAGCTATTTTTTCTACTTCTTCTTCTAGCTGTAGCAATTCTTCTTCTTCTGCAGCTTCTTGGAGGTCCGCAGTGTTGTCGCCTCGCGATTGGGATGACATTAGTGGTTTGGGGCCGAAATCTGATATGTATGTCGATGCTTGTGGAGATTGGGGGCGTGAATTTGGGGATTAGGGTTTGGAAAATTTTGAAAATTTGAAAGAATTTTCAATTTTGTGGCGGGTTGGGAAATAAAGAGGGTGGAGACGAGTCGATAGTAATGGCAAAACAGAAATAACTGGGCCACCTCCTAGATATTGGGGTTTTGTAGTAAGAGGATCCACAATGCAGCATTCAAGTGTACTTGACACATCAATGTCATGTTATTCATATATCAAAAGTTAAAATTCACTCTATTTGTATATATTTTTCTCAAATTCTTCTAGATACAAATGATACTACTATTTAAGGATCTCATATTAAAATCACCCATATTATTTTTACATTTTTAATTTATTAAAATTTTATTTACAATTTTTACATATACAATTAATTTAATTAATATGCATAAATTTTTTTATTAAAATTATATTTTCATAAAAAAAAAAAAGATATTTTTTCCTTTTTGAAAAATGTAATGAGTTTCAGTTCTTTTTTCGAATTTCGTAACAACAATAAAAAATTGATTCTTTTTTACATACTATTATTAAAAATGTTGAAATTTAAAAAAAGGGAAAGAACAATATAACTTGGAATTGAAATTACAAATAATAAATGTGCTTATTCATAACTAGTTAGTGTTGCGTCGTGGCCATATGTGCTCAATCAAGTCGGTCCGAAGATGATCATGTTTTTTTCCTTATCCCGTAGATCGGCACCTCTTTGTATGTATTCATTGAAACATTTGATGGAACCTTGAAAAACTTGAGTGGTTGTGTTGTTGTCGATGTTAGGTTCGTCCATCCAATTGACCGTTGATTCCCCCTCGTCTTCAACTATCATGTTATGTAAAATAATGTAAGTATACATGATATCTTTCAAATTAGTCTAGTACCAAAAACGTGTCAGACCTTTTATTGCCCAACGAGCTTGCAATACCCCAATTGCTCCCTCGACATCCTTCCTTGCAGCCTCTTGCATTTACTTGAAATGACTTCTATTGGGATCAGTTGGACATTGAAAGCTCTTGACGGAAGATGCCCATTCAGGATATATTCCATCAGTTAGATAGTACACTCTACTATAGAGCGTACCATTTGCTACAAAATTTACCTCCGAGGCTTACCCTCGCAAAACGTCGTTGAACAGAGGTGATTGGTTGAGCACATTGATGTTATTATTCGAACCTACTCCAAAAAAGGTATGCCATATCCACAAGTCTATAGATTGAACTGTTTCAAGCATGATCGTTGGAACTCCATAATCACCTCTGGTGAATTAACCTGTCTAGGCAACTGGGCAATTCTTCCATTCCGGGGAACCCATGTCTCCTCTCATGCATATGGATCAAACGTTGACAATTTGTAGCAGTAGCTTTTCTTAAGTATCTTTCACCAAATATGTCGATTATGCAGCGACAAAAGTTAAACAAGCATTCGATACCTGCAATTTCTGTACTCCATAGATACTTATAAAAAGGTTGGCCGGACCACCATATGTCATTTGACGAATTGTGGATGTGCATTTTTGAAGTGGAGAGAAACCTTTTCTTCCTGATACATCATCCCTAAGCTGAAAATATGGATCATGTACTTCCAAGGTATCGACTTCGAATGAACAAGTCTCGCCTCATCCGAAAATATCGCCGGAATACGTCGTTATTATATGTTGGGCTATCACAAAAGTAAGTCTTCATGAGGTGAGTGTGTGCTCCTTCTAGGGGTGGCAAAATTGGCCCGGCCCGACGTGCCAGCACAGTAGGCCTGATATTTTAGATTGGTCGGGCCATAAAAATATAGGCCCAAAGTACTATTTAACCTGACCGGACCGGACCGGATCGGATCGGAACAATGGATCAAAAGCCCGATGGGCCCTGAGCCAACCCGAAAAAATAAGTATTAATAGGGGAATACCCCGGGCTCGGATCGACTAATTTTAGGACCGACCAAATCTTGGGCCGGGTCGGCCCGAAATACGTCGTTGGCCTGACGAGCCCGACCCGATCGGACCGGGCCGCTCGAATTGCCACCTCTAGCTCCTTCACGATTTCGTTGCACGTGTCTTCTTCTTTTAGGTGGGCCGAATGAGCCTTCTACAACATCGAACAACATCCTCTGTTGAGTTAGAATTTGCAAAGACATGATATCATCAGCATCATCAACAAAATGTTCATCAATTGCTGCATCATTTTCAGTATTACTTGTGTTGGGGGGATTTGAAGACATTTTTCAGCTTGTAAGGGGGGTAGAAGACGTTATTGAGCGAAGTAGTTGTTGTTGGAGTTCTGCTACAAGTGAAGTATGTCATTTCATTTATAGATTAAGTTTGCAACGCCTCGTTTGCAATGGCTATATTGCAACAACAAGTTTGTTATGACAACTTTGCAAGGACTATTTTGTTTTGACAACTTTTTTAAAATTAAACTGGATAATTTCTTACATAAAACTTACACGGATAAAATACATAACAAACAACAGTACTGAAATAAAAGAAATGAAATACAAACAACAATGCAGCATACATGAATATTAAATTACAAGAAATAACTACGTTCCCCAGTCCCATTTCTTCTTAATTTCCTTGCACACTTGATAGTTCACGCGAAGTTGCTCCGGAGTCATTCTTGTTGTGTCTCTCATGAATATGTCGTAATCTTTTGCTTGCTTGAGGGCTTTTAACTCGGCTATTTTTTACTGTGAAATGGTCCTACACTCTTCCATATTGTTGTTGATAGTCGCCTTTATCCCTTCGTAAGCGTCAGCTTTTGCATTGTCTTTTCTCTTTGCTGCTTTCTGCCCAATTGGACGACTGCGTTCTGGATCGTCATCTTCGTTGTTGGAAGATGATGTGTATGTCCCCGACTCAGAAGTCTTTGTCTTCTTTTTTATCACGATGATCAAGCTCTTGTTGGTTAATCCATTTAGGACAAACACTAAGAACCTTCCACATGCCAAGATGCTTGTTGAAGTCCTGGCCGTTGTTAGTATTTTCCCACTGCTACAACGCCTCCATCAGGATATTGACATCACTGCGTCTGCTTCCCCATTTCTCCTTTAGAGAAATGTAATTTGTATTAAATACAGACACAAATCTTTGAACAGTATAAAAGTGTGTCTTCATCGGCCCCAATCTCGCTTTGAGAAGCCTGCAGGACGATTCTTGTTGTAATAGGTTGCAATTCTTTTCTACATCTGCTCTAACTTGCCAATTTCTGAATATTCGCTGATATTCACCCAACACCGAGCAAGTAACTCAATTTCTAGTCCATTTCATCTTGGAGAATATGTCTTCTTTCTTCCTTAGGAGACACATTGTCTACCCCTTCGGAATATGCATCTTCATCGAGGTTAATATTCTCGATCCCTGGATGAGATGAATGTGGTGGGAATGGAGAGACGGAGTATTACACCTCCTGCCAGTGCTCGATCCGTCTATGCTAGCTCTTCTGGACGAGTTTGGAGGGATCGTTGCTGCATTTTAAGGAGAAAATCCATAAGGAGGAGGCGACATGAAAGGATATTAAAAGCCTTTATTGAAATACATAACATATAGAGCACCCGGGGTAGCCATCAGATTCATCTGAGGATAGGGATGATTGAGAAAGTTTGAGATGATATCATAGTGGGTTGAATGGTGAAATTTGAGAACTAGTGGTAGAATTTCGAGGACGAGGATTGAAATTTTGCTTCGAATCAGAAGAATTATTGAACCAATTTTTTGTCCAAGATCTTCCTTTCATTGTAGGAGTAAAAATTGGTGAAAAACTTGAAATATTTTCATGCATTTATAGGTAATTTTTTTTAAAAAAAAAAAATTATTTACCAACGGTCCTAAACAGTATAATTGTCCGTTAACATTATTCTAAAATGGCCTTTGAGCAGTGGTTCTCCAGGTTTCAAGCTACACTCAAATCTCTCAATAAATTTTACACAAAAAAAAAAAAAAAAAAAAAAACAATAAAACCAAAAGGAACAAAAAAAAAGAAAAGGAAAACAGAAAAAAAAAAAAAAATGGCCAACAACCCCCGTTGCGGTGCGGGCCCACCACTGGCGGTGCGCCCACATGCGCGTGTGGGCCACGCACCTCAGTCCCTCCCCTTTTCTTGGCGTCTGCACTACACTCTCCCCACTCTCGCCAGAAAATCACAAATAGGTATTATTCTTTGCACCTATGAATTCTCTTCCCAATTTGTACTATACACTCCCAATACTTTTGTACCTAGTTTAGGGGTACAAAATTTTCAATTGTACCTCCATTGTGGATGCCCTAAGTTCATCAGCAGTGGTGGGTACAAATAAAAATTTGTACCCACATTGGGGGGGCTTCGTACAAAGGGGAGAGAGAAAAATTGAGTACAATTAATTATACCAACTTTTTCCTTTTTTTTTTTTTTTTTAAAACTCAGCCTTTATTTATTAATAATTTATTGGGGATGTATTTATTCATTTGGACCATTTAAATTCCAATTCACAAACTATTATGTAAAGTTTTTCATGTTTATTATAAATTTAGAAAGAAAAAAAAATGAATTAAAATTCATCTTTGTCTTATTTTTATTTTTTTTTAAGAACATATATTCATTTAAGAAATTTCATGAATATTTATTTAATTAGTTGTATAGGTGAAAATTATAAATAAGATTTTAATGAATTGAAGATGTGAAAATAAAATGGGTGGTTTGAATGTGGAACCCTCAAATAGTATAATTTGTACCTTGGATGATTAGGGAGAAATATGTACAAATATAATTGATATTAATTTTTTATATGGCAGTGAGGTGGCAACAATTATACCCATTGTCACTGCTGATGCCCTAAACACTCTTTGACCCTGGAAAGTTGAAAAACTGGTTGGATACAATATGGGATGAGTTGATCAAGTAGTTGATAGTTCAAAGTCTCAGTCCCTATTCAATGTTTTCTCGCTATTATGTAGGTAAGAAAGGTGAGCAATTCGTCTCTTGAAGAGAAACTTAAAAAGCTAACCACTTTGGTTAAGAAGGTTGCTACAGGGGATCATCAGTCCGTCAGGCCATGTTGTATTTGTGATACCACGGACCACACAACAGACACTAGCGAGGTTCTAGGGAATGAGATCGAAGCCCATGCTAACGCAGTTGACACATGAAATTTTCAAGGAAGAAGGTATTATTCCTATTCCCAGTCATATAATCCGGGATGGCGGGATCATCCCAACTTTAGATATGGAAATCAGCAGGCACAGTCGGGAGAGCAAAATCGACCTCCACAACAAAGAGGTATGTGCTACCCAAAGCAATCGATCGAGCAGACGCAAACTTGTAGTTCGTCCTTGGAAGATATTGTGAAAACTTCGGCAACAAACACTGTCTAATTTCAGAAGGATACACAATCGAGTATAAAGAACCACGAGATCCAAGTGAGTCAGTTAGCTACTTCCGTGAGCCGATTAGAAAACATAATCAGTGTGAAGTTACCAGCTCAGTTGGAAATCAATCCGAGGAACGTAAGTGCCATAACGTTGAGGAGCGGGACTCAGCTTGGAGCCTAAGAAGCTCGAGCACCTTTGGAAGAAAATAATGAAGGGGAATGCGACGAAACGAACGTGGCCGCGATGAAATCAGCCTAGAGAACCCAAAAGTGCTGGACACTGAATGCGACCATGACACCCTTGAACGTGGCCGCGACAAAAGTATCCCGGAAAGTCAAATTGCGATGGACATTGAACGCGACTGCGACCTTTCCAACGCGGCTGCAACCTCAGCCTCGAAAAATATTCAGCCCCTATCCCAACCAACCCACTTCCATTTCCAAGTCAGATTGCAAAGCCACTGAAGGACAATAAGGAAAGGGAGATCTTGGAAGTATTTCGAAAGGTCGAGATCAACATTCCACTGATTGACGCAGTCAGACAAATTCCAAGATATGTTAAATTCCTTAAAGACCTACGCACTAGCAAACGCAAACTGAAAGGGGACGAGAAAGTGATTATGGGCGAGAACGTCTCAGCTATCTTCCAAAAGAAGATCCCTCCAAAGTGTAAAGATCCAGGTATGTTTGTCATCCCTTGTAAGATAGATAATTGAAGCATTGAACGAGCTATGTTAGATTTAGGTGCATTCATAAATGTCATGCCCCGTTCCATCTTTCACTCCTTGAATCTAGGACCATTAAAAGAAACAAGGGTAGTTATACAATTAGCTGACCATAGCAATACATATCCTGATGGATGAAGAACCAGTCGCTGTCATGACAATTCCAACACGGCCGCAATAAAAGCACGCTGAAATTTGTTTTTAGCCTTGGAAAGTGAACGTGGTCGTGACACAGCCATCGCGGCCGCGACATAGCCAACACGGCCGCGATAAAAAGCCTTGTTTGGAGAAGATTTCGCCCTGACGAACGCGGCCGCGGTCGGGACTCTTAAGTCGGCTTGTAATCCTTGTGTGCGAAGATTTCATTTTTGAAGCCCAACTTAACCCCAACTTGATCTCATCTACAAATAGAGGCACCCAAGTCCGAAAATTGGACCTTATTACATTCTTACACTTGGGATTTGGAGAATTCCAGAGGAGAAACACAATCAAGATTCGGCAATTTTAGATTTTACCTTTGTAGTTTGTTTTAGTTTATGATTATGAATACAATTATAATTTTAGTCATCGCCATGAGTGGCTAGTCCTTTAATTTCAGTCCTTGATCGATGTTGAGCCCTAGTTTGCTGTTGTAATTCTTACGGTAGTTGTTCAACGGATTATGTTTTGGAACTTTTTATGATATTCGCTTTCATTTAAATTCTTATGTGAATTGGATTTGAATTGATCACCTAAGTATTTAATCACATATCTATCGCTAGGTCATTGTCGTGATACGTAATTGATACGAATTTATGTCCACTAGTAGCAAATAGTGAAATTAATCACTAGTATAGCATAAATCACGATAACTTGTACCGAGCTTGTATGTTCAATGCCGTGTCTATCCTATTACTCTGGTACTCTATACTTTTGATTAATGGAGAGTTTATTCTAAGATTACTCAACTGAATAGATTAATCGAAGAGCTTGTTTTGATTAATTAAACTTAAGGGGTAACATAGGTTATCAAAGCTTGTTGTTAATCTTTGGGATAGAAGTTTTAGAACTAATCTGACGAACAACTGCATTAATTACAAGGATAATTCGGACTAGGAGGATACTAAATTAAGGACTGGGATCGTTATTGTATTTGAATCTAAAGTCACTTTTTATTGTTTCTTGTTTACTTCGTGTTTTTAGATAAATAGGTTACATAAATTAATTCAAAACCTCCGTCCTCTTGATATACACATACTATTATTATAATATAAGTTAATTAAGATTAATACATAAAAATATTCTCACTCTTTATGTTCTTTGTGGGATCGACTCTGACTTACCACTTCTACAAATTAGAAGAGGGAAGCTAGAATTATTAATTTTACTGTATCTTGACAATGCGGTCAACTATCTAAAAGGTACACGGGTGGATAAGTATTCACCCATTTTATTCTAAATTTGAGCAATTCTTCTGGGCTAAGTAGATAACTTAATTATCTTTTTTCTAGCAAAGTAGACAACACATACACCTGACTAAAATGGGGTTATCATAGATTATCTAACAGAATAATCGAGGCCCAAAAGAAGAAAACAAATTATTGTTAATATGTGGGTGAGTGTGTGATGTCATGGTTTATGTGTGCATAGTCCCCCTTTAGCAAGAAAGAAATGTGATTTACGTGTGTTGTACATGTGAGTTATGTGATATTTAGAGAGTGTTTTACTGAGCTTATTGTTAGGATTTATGCCTTGAATCTTATTGGGTTCGAATCAACGTTTGTATCGAGGTGGAGGAATTGGAATTTGAAGCTGGAAGAACGACGCGGTCGCATCAGAAATCGATGCGGTCGCGTCATTGTTGGAACGCGGGCGCGACAGAATGGGACGACGAGGTCGCGTCGTCTAGTGACGCGGTCGCGTCACTTTGTGGTTGGGAAGTTGAATTTTCTGCTGGAGGCTTGTCTCGGCTGAGACGAGTTAGGTTCGGCTGAGACACTTTTATAGGGGAGATTGGCCGCGGCCGAGGCAGGCCAGCGGATCAGTTTCTTGGGCCTACGCAAATTAGGCCTAAGTTGATTCCTTTCTTGTATATGATTAGGTTTTGGGGGCTTATATATAGGTCCTATTGGATTCCTTTGATAGAGAGAGTCTAAGAGAGTTTAGAATTATTTTGGCTTTGAATTTGGCTTGATTGTTCGAGCGTTGGAATTTGTTTGGGTCGAGTATCAACTGATAGATACTCGATTATTGGTCTTTGTTTGAACTCTCTTTATTTGAATTTGATTTGGGATCTTTCCCTTTAGCCGTGGACGTAGCTAACAAGTTGTTAGTGAACCACGTTAATTCTTGGTGTGTTTTTTTAATTTTATTTTCTGCACTGTTATAGTTTGTTTGTTCGTTGAGATTGTTCACTTATTTCCCAACAAGTGGTATCAAGAGCTTGGTTCGAGCTTCCGTTGCGTTCGTGGGAAATATGGCTCCGATGACCGTGCAGATTGATAAATTCACTGGGAGGAATAGTTTTAGCCTATGACGGATTAAAATGAAAGCCTTGTTGAAGCAACAAGGATTGTGGGCACCGCTGATGCCGAAGAAGGAAGAGGCCGATATCCCGGTGTCTGCCGAGATGGCCACTTTGGACGAAAGAGCGCACTCAACAATTATGTTGTGTCTCGATGACGACATCATCACTGAGGTAGCAGAGGAAGAAACTGCACTGGGGTTGTGGTCGAAGTTGGAGAGTTTTGTACATGACAGAGTCGCTCGCCAATAAGTTGCTTCTGAAGCAACGTCTATTTGGACTGCGTATGCGCGAAGGTCAGTTTCTTCGCGATCACTTAGATCAACTTAACAAAATTCTTTTAGAACTGCGTAATATTGATGTCAAATTAGAAGATGAGGATGTTGCGTTGATCTTGTTGGTTTCTCTACCACCATCATATGAGAATTTTATGCAGTCGTTTGTTGTTGGAAAGGATTATGTGTCTCTAGAAGAAGTGAGGTCATCGTTGCACTCTAGAGAGTTGCGCCATCAGGCGAATGGTTTGTCTGGAGAATAGGGTGAAACTTTGGTAGTTGGCAATAATCGAGGTTCGGGAAATCCGGGGAGGAGGTTCAAGAAGAATTCCGGCCCCAAAGGTCCTCAACCAGGAGATATTTGCAACTATTGTAAGGAGAAAGAGCATTGGAAGTATGCCTGTCCGAGATTGAAGGAGAAGCAGGAAGGCACTGCTAATTCTGTTGTGGAAGTTGAAGCAGACTCTGATGGAGATGATGCCCTAATCGCTGAGAAACAGACAGGTAAATCTGATTCTTGGGTTCTTGACTCTGGGGCATCGTACCACATATGTCCGCGTAGGGAGCGGTTCGCAACCTACAAGCAAGAGGAAGGTGACAATATCTCATTGGCCAATGGTTCCAAATGCGAGGCGGTTGGGATAGGCTCAATTAAGGTGAGGACGCATGATGGTAGGCTGTGTACATTGAACGATGTTAGACATGTTCTACTCATGACGAGAAATTTGATTTCACTGAGTCGATTAGACAACAGGGGTTTCAGTTTCAAAGGTGAAGGTGTAGTTTTGAACGTCTGCAAAGGTTCGAATGTAATTTTGAAGGGGATTAAGAAGGGAACTTTGTATTTGATGCAAGGTTCCACTTTGGTTCGGTCTGCTGCTGTTCGAAGTTGTTAGTGTCCCATTGTTTGGGACAAAAATTGGTACTTAAGGTGCATCTAGTACATTGGGTACAATCGGCGCAAAATTGAATTTGGTTTGTTTGAAATTAGTTTATTTGAATTAGTTTGTTTGAGTTTGGTTTTGTTCGAATTTTTGAGGAGGTTTGATTTGAGGTGGAGCTTCGTCTGAAGAAGTTGCATCGTTTGGGAATTTAAGGCAAGGTGGAGATTGTTAGGATTTGTGCCTTGAATATTATTGGGTTTGAATCGGCGTTCGTATCGAGGTGGAGGAATTGAAATTTGAAGCTGGAAGAACGATGCGGTCGCTTCAGGAATCGACGCGGTCGCGTCATTATTGGAACGCGGGCGCGACAGAATGGGACGACGCGGTCGCGTCACTTTGTGGCTGGGAAGTTGAATTTGCTGTTGGAGGCTTGTCTCGGTCGAGACGAGTTAGGCTCGGCCGAGACACTTTTATAGGGGAGATTGGCTGCGGCCGAGGCGAGATAGACGCGACCGAGGCAGGCTCAGCGGAGCAGTTTCTTGGGCCTACGCGAATTAGGCCCAAGTTGATTCCTTTCTTGTATAAGATTAGATTTTGGGGGCTTATATATAGGTCATATTTCCTTTGATAGAGAGAGTCTTAGAGAGTTTATAATTGTTTTGGCTTTGAATTTGGCTTGATTGTTCGAGCGTTGGAATTTGTTTGGGTCGAGTATCAACTGATAGATACTCGATTATTGGTCTTTGTTTGAACTCTCTTTGTTTGATCAATTTGATTTGGGATCTTTCCCTTTTGGCCATGGACGTAGCTAACAAGTTGTTAGTGAACCACGTTAATTCTTGGTGTGTTTTTTTAATTTTGTTTTCTGCATGGTTATAGCTTGTTTGTTCGTTGAGATTGTTCGCTTATTTCCCAACACTTATACGCTCATTCAACCTCTTATAAAATGCTTGAAAGTTTATAAGTTCTTAAAATATGTTTAGCAAAATAAATATTAGTATTTCAACAATTAAGGATAGACCTATACCAGGTTAAAGGGGGCATTGGACCACTAATTCCATGCAAATTTATTATTATACATGTATATTTTAGTTGATTTTAAGACAACTTAATTAAATATAATAAACTATTTCATGTTTCATGTGAATAATTATTAATAATAATAGATGGTTGTATTTTTATGTATAAGCAATAAAGATTTTAAAAGAATGAAATGAATAGAAGCATCATGTCTTGATTATCCATTTTTTGTAATTGAGTCATTCTATTGATCTTATCAATATTATTTGTATTTTCTAGTTTTGAGTATTGAGCATTTTTTAGGTCCATGAACATACTTAGGGGCGCAGAGCGGTGGTGCACCTTTTTAAGTCTTCTAAAACTGTAATTTTCCATGTAATTATTTAAATTTTAATTTAGAGCATACATATATAAAAATATACTTTTTAGCCTATCCGGAGTTTAACCCTTATTTGGTACAACTAGGGGTGTTCATTCGGATGGATAATCGGGTTTCGGGTTATTCGGGTTAGTCGGGTTTGAAGATTTTAAAAAACTTATCTGTAATCCGATCCGAAAGACTTCGGATATTCGGGTTTCGGATATTCGGGTTAATAGGATCGGATACCAAATTATCCGATATACCCAAGCCTACAATAACAATTAACAAAACATGTTTACATTTCCAAATACACCAAGCCTGTTTGAGTAATTGGGCATTTGAGCTACTTTAATTTGAGGTAATCTGTCAATCCAAGTCTTTTGGGCCCGATTGCTTTTGAAATTATAAGGGTTTAATTTATAAGTTGTCTTTTTGGGCCTAAGCTGAAAATGGGTGTAAACATTTTATATAAATAATCCTAATGAAATAAAAATAATATTATATATATATTCTTATTCGGATTTCGGATAAAATCCGAATAAAAATCTAAGATCCGAATCCGATCTATTTATCTATTTAATAATTCGCGTGAACCCGTTTATCCGATCCGAATTCGAATTATCCGAATTAGTAATCCATATAACTAAATGGTTCGGATGGATTTTCGGATAATTCGGATGAATCAGAATAATGAACACCCCTAGGTACAACGTTTCTCTTAACCTTAGAGCATACTTAAAAAAATTACTTCTGTAAGACAAACTCCAAAATTTCCCTATAGTTGTATCCCTTTCGAATATTTCTAGGTTCGCCACTGTCAGCAATATTTTTTATGTAAAGAGAGGTGTTTTTTGTTGGGGGCACAGGGTAGCTGTGACACTGTTGGCTATAGTAAAGTGGCTGAGGTAAATAGTTTGGGGAAGGAAAATGTGATGTTTGTTTAGGGTTGTAGATTTGGATATAAGATTTAATTGTAAAACGTGATGTGATGTGTGTAAGAGGTTGTTAATTGATGATTGTTTAATGATTAAAGTAGTACTGGAAATAGTTGATAAATGATGTTTGGTTGTTTTTTTTTTTTTTTTTTGGTGTTAATGAATATTGGTTTTTTATATTTACCAAACTAAAAAAATGCTTTTTCTTTGTTTTAACATCTATACAAAGAATAAAAATATAAATTATGAAATAGTATCTATGCTTTATTCTTTTAGTATTAATTATTTGAATATTATTTTAAATTATTGAGATTAATATCAACGTTAATTCAATCTTACAATATATAAAAGTGCAGCCCTCTAAAATAGGAAAGCTTTTCATTTTCTCGCTCATTTACAGTTTCTAAAAATAAATTGTGGGTTTTAATTGATTTAGGTAATCGCACTAATTTATGAAAAGTATTTGTTATCATAAAATTATGTTTATGTTTTTGTTTTAATGCCAGAAAATATAGCGAGTGGAAGATTTGTTGCCTTAAAATTCTTTTATTTTGTTACCTTTAATTACGTAAATTCGTCTTATAGAGTGATATATAAAATGCTTCATATAATTTGCAAATATCATGATCATCATCCTTCCATATTCGTCCACTCAAAGTTAGCATAAAATCAAAATCTATAATAATTAATAAATAATAGATAATAGATAATACGGTTATATTTAAATACTTTGTGAGATGAATAGTATAAAATATTAACTTTGAAATAAATAATTGTTTGTTGGTTGATCATTTGAGTTGAATTTGAATATCTATTGTGGGTTTAATTATTTGTATGGTATTTGAATGTAAATAAAACTAAATAAATTAGGTTTTGATAAAATAAAAAGTTATTATCTTCTTTGTTTAAAAAATTAAAATTATTCAGTTTATTTTATTCTATTAGCTTATTTATTTCTCTTATAAATAAATATATTTCTCTTATATTTTTAGCTTAGTTTAAAAACATTCTTAAATTTATTAAAATTAATTTTGAAAAGTAATTTATTAATCCTTTTCTAGTAAATCATAAAAAAATCACCATTAAAGCTGTCAAACATCATCACCGCCACTGTCTCTCCATTTCCCATTAAAGCTGTCAAACATCATCACCGCCACTGCCTCTCCACTTCCCCTCTCTCCCTTCAGACACCATCTCTAATGCTGACCCAAAATTTGATCGAGGGGGATCCATCTATAGACGGATCTAAGAGTTCGTCTCACAAGTTAATTCCCCTCTCTCTCTTCAGACACCATCTCTAATGACGGACCCAAAATTTAATCGAGGGGGACCCATCTATAGACGGATCTTAGAGTTCATCTCACAAGTTAGTTTTTTTAATACGCTCTAAGTTATGTGATAATTTTTGTACCAAAGAGAGCAAATTCTAAATAGTTTGGAAACTAATTTCTTTATATATTAGACTTTAAACTTAAAATATTGAATAAATTAGAAGAAAAGAAAATCTAAAATATAATATTAATTCATTGTATTTTCTAATATTTATCTCTATTACATATTCATAATAAAATATCCATTTAATTCAAGTTAAATAATAGACACTACAACATAAATGACTTTATGTAACATTTCGTTTGTAACACTTTTAAAATTTTAACTTTTATGTAACACTTTTGTAACACTTATGAATATGTAACGCTTTTATGTAACACTTATGTAATATCTGCGAATATGTAACACTTTCGTGCAACACTTTTAAAATATGTAACGCTTTGAACGTAACACTTTTAAATTGTAACACATTTAGGTAGCACTTTTAAATAAGTACACTTTTTACGCAACACTTTTGAATAAGTAACACTTTTATGTAACACTTATAAATAAGTAACAATTGTAAATAATAAAATTATTTATTTTATTTTAAACTAATTAAATATTTGTGGATTATTTTTCTTATGTGACTTTTATTTTATTTGTCTCATGTGTTACATCTTAATTATCACAACAGAATACCTGTAACATAAGTGGTGAAAATGATCGACTCATACTTACAAAAATAACAATGTATTAGAGCACCTAAAGATTTACTTATTCGTTAAGAATAAATTAAATTTTAATTGTGACTTATTTGTGATTTTACTAAACAATTACAAAATAGACTTGTAGCTTTAAGAATTTGAATACATTTCTTAAGTGTGAGAACCTAGAGTTGGGACATTTGGTCATGTATCTTCATGTTTGTAAGTTTATTTTTTTATTTAAAATCTATAAAAAAACAACAATGAAGGTGTCTTAATACATAAAATTATGGTAATTAAAATTAATGATAATGTCTTAAGATTTATATACAATATCTAGATGTATAAAATTAATGTGATATAAAATAAGTTTTATATATATATATATATATATATAAGTGGGTGAAAATGAAAAAAAAAATGGAAATATTGTGTCAAATTGATATGAATAATCTAAATAAAATTAAGTTAGATTGTAGTTTGATGAAAACTTAATTTTGAGTGTATTTTATTGATGTTACAATAAAATCTTGTGTATATATTGTTTTTCTTAAAAAAAAAACTAAAATGTTATTGTAGCCTAGTGGTTAAGGCTTTGCACTTAAGCTCTTGCAATTTAGCAACCTGGGTTCGAAACCCAGCAATGACAATTTTTTTATTCATCAAAAGTGTTACATTAGACTTTAGGTAGCACCGACAAATGTAACACCAATAAAGTGTTACATAAAGTCTATAGTAACATATTCTAGTATATATGTAACACTTTTTGGGTGTTACATTAACTCATTTATGTTGTAGTGAGAACTATTTATTTTATTTTATTAAGTTGTATTAAAATTGACTAAAATACTCATATATAACAACTCATTCTAATGGGTCACTTGGCCCAAGATAGGTTTGTCACTGACCATCTCCCGCTTCTCCATCCTCCCCCGTTTCCTCTCTCTCCCCCCTGCAACAAGCATTGTTGCCTCTCTACCCCACCTCCACACCACCGTTGTCCAACCGATGCCTCTCCACCCACCTGTTCAAACACATCTACATAACTGTTGTTTCTAACACACCCGCAGATCTGCAGATGCACACCGGCACACATATGTTCAACCTTAATTTCTACTCAGATTCGGAACTTGTCCCAAAGAAACTAGAGGCTAAGATATTTTGCATGATTTTGAGTCGGAATTCTACATCCTGAAATGCACTCCTCGAGCTGGGACACCTTGTCCTCGAGCACTTCAACGAGCCGGTATTTTTTTCATGTAGCTTCTCACAGAATTTTATGGAGTTAGGGATTTAATTAATTAAAATATTTAATTTGGTGTAGGTGAGAGAAGGTCTGCAATGTAGTGGGTTTGTTTAGTCTCGGGTTTGAAATTTTAGGATTTCAGTAGTGTGACTTTGTGTGTGTGAAGAGAGAAAGTTTGAGTGCCTGGACGAGAGAAGATGACAATAGAGAGAGAAAGAGATGAGAGAGAAACGAATTAGGGCAACCCTTTATAAACAAACACAGGTTTTGATTTGGGGCGCCCAAACGATTTTGGCCCCAAATCCAAATAAATACAGCCTTACGACAATAGAACATGATATTTTTATATTAAAAAAATATGTATGTATCTCTTTTCACTACAAAATAAAACACACACAAGGGTTTTCATTTAGTTTTAACACTTCTTTTTATTTTGTTATTGAAAAAAATATTTGTATGTCTCTAAAAAAGGAAACATTTAAAATTGCAACAATTATAAATATAAATCATATAATTCAATTTTTTTTCATATTTAAATAATTTAAAATTTATTTCAATTTTTTAGCATGACATGTTCATTTAGTTTGTTTTTTAGTATATAAGAATAAAGGATCATATGGATATTTCAAGATTAACATAGTGATAAAGCTCTTTGAATACTGATATTGATATATTCATTATGATCAGATTTCAGTTATTTAATAAATAAATAAATAAATGTATCGTATATTTGAATCCATATATTTTCAGCAGATTGTAATAGCAGGAATAAGTTAAGTAGTAAATTTGTGATGTTTACAATTAATTATGTATGAAATATACGAAAATTATGGTATAAAATATCTCTAAAAGAATTATTACAAAAAATAAAGCTCATTTATTTTTATTATCGTCACGTCTCGAGAATCTTTTATAATCAAGTAAATAGAAGACCAATCATATTTAATATATTCACCAATCATAGCTATATAATTCAAAATCTTCCTTATTCTTAAAAGGAAGATCGTTGAATTTTTTATAGCGTGATGTGTCTTTTTTTGGTGTTTTTGAATTTGTTTTAAATCATATATTTTGGATATTTCTTCAAGTTTGGCGATAAAAAGAGAGAGAAGTAAATGAGTTGGGATGTAACTTCCTCCTATAATTGAGGAGAATCAACCAATCATTTTTTTTTTTTAAATTTTTTTTCTTTTTCATTTTTCTCCTCAATATTTAAAAGTCGTATAACTTTTTCGTTTCAACTTCATTTTTTACGAAAAATATATTGTATTAATCTTCTTTGCACGATCCTCGATTTGATATACATTATGCATATATTAAATATAAAAAATTTAGGAGTATATTTCTATTTAAATTTTTTATATATAAAATAAAAATGTTAAATATTATCAAAATAACATTTTATTTGAAAAAATGACATATTGGTTTTTAGAAGATTAATTGCTTTTACTTTAATTGTGCATTTTTATAATTTTTGTTACTTTAGTTATGTCTATTTATAATAATTTTGGATTAGTTAAATCAATTTCTTTTAAAGAACTGTGATACTCCCTTCATCCCAAATGAACTTGCACACTTTTCGTTTTTGTCCGTCCCAAGCAAACTTGCACACTTCTTAATAAGAAAAGTTATAACACAGTTTCCTCCCTCAAAATCTCCACTCTCAATCTCCACTTTCAATCCACCTTTAAAAAATCAACAAAATCCGAAAAAGCAATTTTTCTTAATATATGTGCACACTTGCCTGTGCAAGTTAATTCGGGATTGAGGGAGTATAAAAAATGAGCCGAGTTGTTGGAGTTACTATTTACAATAGAAGGTTAAATATAATAGTTAAAATGATTTGAATTAATGTCTTTCTTAAAGAAAAAATATGTTAACTACAAATATACTAAGTTTATTATTTTTTATATTTAAATACGTCACGGGAATATACTTTAGTACCCCTTGGCCCTTGCTTAATGAACTAATTTCATTGCGAGATCTCATGCTAATATTACCAAGGGTCCGCTTGATTACAAATCATCAATGACAATGGTAATGAGTATGAATGAGGGGTCAATCATACTATAATAATATGGGAGAAATTATTAATAAAATGAGTTATTGATTAAGTTATTCACTATGTACCAAGCACCATAAATTGGAATGAGTCCTCATTCATTCCCTACCCTTAAATCCCCCAACTAAGCGGGCCCTAAATACTAAATATAATATATGTGATCTCTAACAATACTTCATCTTATACGAATGTGTAGTGTATTAGTCTATTATTCAAATATTACAAATATACAATTATTGTATAGATTAGTATCATGCTATATATTCTATATCAGATTTTTACCTATTATAGTACAACATTCCATACAAGTCATTTATAATACTCCCTCCGTTCCATATTAATTGACGTTTTAGGATAAAAGGGAGAAATTAAGGATTGAATTTGACAGATATACCCTCAGCTAAAGATTTGACCAAATCAAAATGTCTCTGATAGATTGAAAAGTAGAGATACTTTAGGATTGAGTTTAGGGAGAAAATTGGGAGAATTGGTGAAAAATACGTAAAACGTCAATTAATTGAAAAAGGGAAGAACATCCTAAAACGTCAATTAATATGGAACAGAGGGAATATATTTTATTCATTACTTATTTTGATTTTCATATTATATATATTTACCTTTGTATTTTCATAACAATTTAATAAAATAATAACTACACCGTGCATTGCACGGGCAGAAAACTAGTTATATATAAAAGAGCACTAATCTTGATTTGGTTTCGTACGTTTTTTTTGGGCACAATACCTAATAGTACTACATTATTAATAAAGTTAAATTCATCAATTTTGTGGTCATTAATTTTAATAAGTTTGCCTTCAATTATTTTCGACAATTTTATTGTTATGTTATCTTCTCGAAAGAAAGAAAATATTGCTACACGTATAATATGCAAATATAATTATACTCGAGTGATTAAATCTAGTAATTATATTTATATGTATCACTGAATATTATTTATTTCTTTTTACAATTCTCTCATAGTTTTGATACTACAATTGTCACTTATACAAAAAATTCATGGAAGGTCGAAATTATAAAAATACTATTTTATAAGATACCTGGAGTTATATGAAGAATTGAAATTACTTTCATTATCAAAATAAGAAAAAAAATGATAAACAATTTTTTACCAATTGTCTTTTTGCCATAATATATAATATTTGAAGTGAATTGAGCCAAACATTATAGAAAAACATTAATGATGCAAAAAGACGAGAAATCTCAACAGATAATCATGGTACGGTAAAATTTTGTATAGTAAGACTAATTACTCACGCAAAAATAATCCAAATGAAGAGATTAAAATTCCAATTGGAAAAGGTTACTCATGCAAAAATACTATAGAAAAAATGTAGTAACTCCATTAATGATTTGTAGCCACTCACGATACAAAACAAAATCTAAAAAGGAGTATTGACTGGCAATAAAATTTCAAATGAATAAATACTCACTTGAGAATAAACTCTAAATAAGTTTTTGCATTTGGAGATATGTGGTCCGCTTTAAATTTCGCATATTCACGGTTCATATGAGCTATAAATTTTATAAATCATGCAGACAATGTTTTTATTTTCCTACTTTGATAGTTAAGAATCACTTGTGTAAATCTAGAAACTACTGTGATAAAATATTGAAGGTCCTATATATTGCGGTCATCTCCTAATAGACTCTTGATTACAACTTTATATTTTACATTATAATATAAAATAAAGTATAAATAAAAGAAAAATATATCATGTGTGCATATCTTAACCTTTTTGAAAAATTCAATAAATATGTACAATTTGTATGATTTTTATAATTTAAATATATAAATACATGTAGTCTGCATGCAATGATATATTTATGAATTAGGAGCACATATATATATATATATATATATATATATATATATATACACACACATAAATACATATGTCACGCAGGCAATGATATGATAAAAGAAAAAGTTTTTTTATAACACATGTAATAATATCAATCTCGGATCATTCACTTTTTGATAATTTAATTAAGAAAAATAGTTTTTTTAGTCCATTAAGTTTCACTATTTTTTATTTGATGACATTGTCTTTGGTCATTTTGATTTTAGTCCTCCTTTTAAATTTCGATAAATTTGATAAATTGGACATTACCTGTCGTAGTCAATTGCATGACCAATTTATAAAATTTTAAAAGTTAAAGGACCAGTTTGTCGAATTTCGAGAGTGAAAGGACCTAAATCGAAATGATCAAATATCATGTTCTTAAATAAAAATGGTGAAAATTAATGGAATGAGAAAAATACCTACCCATTGATTTATCGTATAAAAGTGTGAGATATTAGAAACAAAAGTTGAATTAATAAATTATTCAAAAAATTGTAACTGAAAATGTTATCAAAACTAAGACAAACTATATAAATCATGGAAAATCTGAATTTGAAATTTTGAAGATTTAAGTAATAAAAGAATATAAGTTTTAAATATTAAAAAAATAGTTTTATTTCCGAATTTCTAAGAGAGTGTCACTTGTCCAAGTGTTTTCTCTTTTAGTATATGAGGGATGAGGGATATATCAGAATTTGAAAGCATATACCGTTGATTTTTAATAACACTACCGAGAATCGTAATTGTAATTATCTGCAATTATTTAATGAAGTTATTTAAGAGAAATAAGTAATATGAAAATTTTAAATATTGAAATATTTTAAAATTTTAAATCACAACTCTATGTATGCATAACTGATAAATATGGGTCATTAATTAGAATAGAAATATTAACCTTATCCAGGGGAAACATAGAATTCTTAAATATTGAACCATAAAAATATATGTCAAAAGCTTTTCATTACATTGTTATTTCGAAATGATTATGATATGTCTGAAATAATTAAATAATTGCAATTTGTTTTCTTAAAATATACAAATTAACAAAATAAAAGTATTTAAGTAAGCAAAAAAACATATTTTAGTGAAATATGTATACATGAATTTAAATATTATGAACTCGAAAAAATTACATAATTTTTTTAGAAAAAGAACAAGTTTTCCCTGCGTATTACTTAAAGAAGAAATTACTGAATGTTTTCAAAAAACAACAATTTTTGAAAAACCAACAATTTCCTAAAGAAAGACTACAATTTTTTTTTTTTAAAATAACAAATTTTAAAAAATAATAATGTAGTGAAAGATTTTTGAAGTATGCTTCCCACACTTATTATTTCGGGATAATTTTATTTTATGAATTTTGCAATTTTCCAACAGGTCCTATATTAATTTTAAATTTATGCGTCTTCCATTAATAGTTTTAAATCTTTTAAATTCTAATTGATAGAAATTTTCTTTAGTAATTGACCTATCTTTTAGGTTTTTACCAATAAAACTACCATTCTGAATTAATTATAGTTCAGATGACAATGTTTAACAATTTGTCGGAGTCTCGAGTCCTCTAACTTAACCATATTAAAATTATAAAAAAAAAAAAAAAAAAAAAAAAAAAAACCCTAACCATATTAAAGCTGATAAGCATTGTTCTACATTAAAATTAACATTTAATTTTATTTATTCTTCAGCACTGAGGCTTAGGGGTATAACTTAAATTAAATAATTTTGATTTCATTCGTGATTCGAGTTGACTAAGATGATATAAATTCGAAAAGTTCACATTTAAATTCGGATACAAATTAAATTTTAGATTCGTAAAAATTCGAATATAAATGTAGTTTTATTCGATTCAAATAATTCGGCTATTCAATTTTTTTATATGTCATGTATTTTAAAAAACAAATAATATATATAATACTAAATATACAAATATACAATATTACTATATATCTAAATTAAATTTATATCGATAATAAATATTATTAAAAGTTGAAACTGAAAAAAATAAATAAAAATAATATTTTTAATATTATAATAATAAAAATTATAGAAAAAAAAAACACTTTTCGAATCTCGAATCAAATCGAATATGTTTAAATATTTTTCACGAATCGAATTCAAATCAACTTTTAAACTTCGATTAATATTCAATCTGAATTTGCATTAGTGTTTTCGAATTCGATTTCTTAGTATTAGGTTTGATTCGACTCGTTTACATACCTACGGAAGCTCTTTTCTAGTATTAAGTTTGATTCGATTCGTTTACATACCTAAGGAGGCTCTTACGGATTACAAGTTAACATTGGGGGCAGATTAAAACAATGGATCATAACTTTATATGGTGTTCCATTTTTTTTCCAACTCCATCACTACATATCACATGTTTGTTTGTTTGCCGGTATTGTTTTATATACATATCATGTATTAATTAAATATAATAGAAGATGGAATACCTTTTAAAATAAGCTAGGGTCTTATCGACAATTTTGTAAAAAAAATTTACTATCCCCTACCCCAAGATGATTCGAACCCAAGATAAATGTCGAGGTAGTGGATGCTCTAACCACTAAGTAGACTCTAAATTTATTTCATAAAGTTACAAAATACTTATTAGTAATGAATACGTGTAAAAATAACTAAAAGAATAAATGACGTCGTTTTTATTAGAATAAATGATAAATGATAGCAATATTAATGGGTGTAAGTATAAGGATAGATTTTCTGAGAAAAAGTCGTATATAATTCATTTAACATGCGAGCGCAATTTATCGAGAATTTTATAAAACATTATTATTATTATTATTATTATTATTATTATTATTATTATTATTATTATTATTATTATTATTATTATTATTATTATTATTATTATTATTATCATCATCGACATGCTTTAAGTAGTATGTATTGGCCCTGTTTGTTGAGGGTTGGGTCAATTGATTGTGGATTGAGTCCAACCCATTGTGTGTTTGTTCACCAATTGTGAGCACAATCTCCGTACATCATCAAATCATTAACTAACTCTTACACATATCACCAATCAAATATTATTCTCAATACATACTTTAATCAATAATTAATTATTCACTAACTAACTCTTACACACATCAAATCAACTTTAACACCTATTATATTATAATCACCCCCATAACCCAATCTCCAACCAACATAAACAAACACTCACTTATTTACTCCAACCTCCGTATTCCACTATATCCCTCACAATCTACAGTACTCCAACCACCCACAGCCATAAACAAACAAGGCCATTGTGTTTTTGCATTGTCATGATTGTAGTGTTTAATGCAGTGGTATGCTTATGGGATGTTTGCGATTGTTTTTGCTTTTGAAAAAGTGATTAAAGTTAGAGATTTTATAAAAATCACTTATGTAAAAAGTAGGTAGTGTTTGCAAAAAGTTGAAGTGTTTGTTATAAAATCACTTATATTTTTTTTTAAAAATATCATATTATTTACAAAATTGTCATTGAGTGGAGAAAAACATTAAATTTCTATTTTTAACTTTTACATTGAAAGCACTTCTTTTAAAGTAAAAGTTGGCTTTGCAAACACTACAAAATAGTTTTTCCCAAGCTATAAACTGAAAATCACTTAGAAAAAGCAAATGCAAACACCCCCTATGTATTATTGTGTTTTTTACAATGTCGTGCTTCTTGGACTATCTCCAGCAATATAACAAGATAACATTTAATACTATATTTTCATTTCCAACAATGCACTACTTCTTGTACTACGTTGATGTTTTGATTATTTTAGCAATATTAGTAGTGTGTACTTATTGCACTACTTATTTCCTTATGTGTGAACGGTCACACGTGTGTGAACAGTCACACGTGTGACGTAATACACTTTTACAGAAAACATTGATATTTTTACAGGAAAAATTGATATTTTTACAGGAAAAAGTGATACTTTTACTAAATTGATACTTTTACAGATAAATGTGATACTTTTGCTCAAAAAGTGATACTTTTTTTTTCAAAAAAGGTGATACTTTTACGGATAAACGTGATACTTTTACCACAAAAAATGATACCTTTTGTCGTCACACCGTGTGACGACCGTGTGACGGTCACATACAGGTTTTGGCGTTTTTTCTTTGCTTCTTTTATATTGTATTTAATTGTTCGTATATTTTTAAGTATGATAGAGTGTATTTATGTATCAAAATTACTCTTATAAAATTATGTTTATAATATAATTGAGAAAAAATATAATTTGAACAATAACAAGAAAAAAAACACCAAATAATTTAAATTACTACACATGCATTATAAATATAAAATAAAATTATGAAACGGCATGAAATATAAAATTACAACGATACCAATCATATAAGTAACAACTAGATAAAATTACAAAAATGGAAATAAAAATAAAACCTAAAAATAAATATTTTTTCTTAGTAATCTGGCAGTCCACTATTCTAATTTTCACATTTTAATTCAATGTATTGTATGAGTCATTTACACAATTATTATGAATTTTGATTCTAATTTCGCATCAATCTTATTCAAGTTTACATGTTTTCTTTTAATTTTGATTAAAATTAAAAATATAAACTAAAAATATTAATATTAAATTATATTTAACTATGATTATATATATTGTGGTTTATAATACAAAGTAATAAAATAAAGAGAAAATAAATAAATTGTAATAATAATCTTTTTTGTGCAAAAAAAAGTATAAATTATTGGAGAAGGAGCGCAGATTTTAGACTCAAGTAATACAGATCGTGCACTAAAGTGATGCGGGCTATTGGAGATGCCCTTATACCATCTTTATTGGTGACATTGTGTTGGAGGTCATAGCTAGAGGACAAAATTATAATAATAAAAAAAAAAAAAATAACAGAAAAGAAAGTGTATGACCGGTTATGGATTGGGTGTTCAACCAACCCACTCCATGACACAAGCCATCCCCCACAACTTGTCATATGTTCACTTCTGATTGGTTGTTTTAAATTATTTATTGGATATAGTTTTAGATGATAAATAATGCCATAATTTTTATTTAAAAAATATCAAAATTACTATTTTTTTCTTTATAAAATAGAGCCTGATGTTGACATATTTAGAATTAAATTTTAAAGCTCTCAATTTTCTCTCTCTCTCTCTTTCTCTCTCTAAATAGAGAAGCATATAACGCTCTTAAATATGACTTGGTTGAGCATATATGACGAAAATTCGGTCCCAATAATTAAATATACAATTTGTGTCTTTGATATTTGTAATTTATTATTTCAAACGTGTATTTGTAGCTTAATTCATTTTTTTCAATTTCATATTTCAACTATTACAATTTTGATTTAATTATTGTGTTAGTATGTTATTTTAAGTGTATGGTAAAAAATCACCTTATTATAATTATAAAATTAAATTATTATTATTTTTTATTTTAAATATATTAAAAAGTACTCCCAAAATAATATGTAATTATTAAATGGTAGCTCAAAAATATTAGCTTGGTTGAGAGATAGGTGGTGTATGTGGATAGAAGAAATTAATATTTATTAACATATTATGTTGGATTGTAGATCAAGTCCAAAAATATTAAAATTAGATTGTGGAATAGATATATTATATATATTGGTAAAGGAAAAATAAATATTTTATTTAATATTGAGTTGTAGAAAATGGTTGATAAAGATGTTCTTACATTATCATATTTCACGCACCGTGGTGATTAGGAGAAATAATGGACGTAACATAAATTATTTGTGAAATAATGGAGCAAGAAAAACGAAAACATAAAAATAGAAAAAGGCAGAATATATGGTTGACTTGTTTTGAGGAACCAATGAGATTCAAGATGAATGGAGGAAGGACGAATGCATGTGATCATCAATGCTCCAGAATGAGACCACAACCTTTATACAAACCCAAAATGATACGAGGTCAAAATAATATTAATAATAATTTAATGGTCAAGCACTAAATAAAATGAGATGTCATGGTTGACATTTCAAATGTATTAATACACCAATTGCAAACTAAAATAGCCATAAAATCAAGTAGGAGCTCTCTCATATTTATCGATGACACAATTTAGAGGAATTCTACAATAGATCTGGGTACTAGTGTACTTGTGATCTTTACATATTATAGTAAATTAATTATCTGGTCTTTTAATCAGTTAAGTTATGGACATGAGTTTTGATTTGTAGGCTCAGGGTTGTGCCATTTTAATATTTTGGTTTGTGAGTTTTAATATTTTAAGCTAGACATGGAAAATTATTTTAGTTGATTTGTTATATCACTTTTAAATAGTTGAAAAAATGTACTATTTTAATAATAGTTGTTATATAGTTGAGAAATTATCTAAAATTCATAAACATATCTTAAACTTTAAGGATTTAGTAAAATAAAATAAACGTATAAAGCATTTATTTCTCCTTAATAAGAAAAATAAATATGAAAGTTTGCTGCTTCGTCAAATACTAAGGTTGAGTACGAGGTTCGCCTAACCATGAGTCTAAACACAACGAAAACTTAAAATACAAACGATGAATTTTTTTTCACAAGTTGTAAATAACTTGTGGATGCATCAGGCGAAAGAACTCACTATTATACTGGTGAATAAAAAAAAAATACGAAGAGTGAATTGAAGTGAATCGAGACAGACATCGATTCACAACTCTCGAATCCTATCGTCTAAAACAGACAATTAAACACTATGATACAAAACAACCCAACAAACTATCCTGAAAATATTCAAAGCAAAGGGATTTAAATTCGTGAGGAATCTAAATTTATTACAAACTAAACGCACAAAATTAGATAGAAAACTGATTCAACACTCGGCAACACAGGCTGTTTCGTAGAGAGGTACTTCTCAGATATTCGTTATCTTCAGTAAAGTCGTTAAAGCTCTTTATATATGGCATCTGAAAACTTGGACAACACTCTCTACTGATCATCTTTCCACCTATTTAGGACGTGGTTAGTTGACCCGTTAACGGTTCCTTAAAACGTGGACAAGCCTCGGTCTTTAAGAGTTGACAATGTCTACTCTTAACTTCCTTCCATAATTTCAGCTTCAATATTCCATATGACCAATTCGTTAGTTGATTTGATCCAATTAAGCTCCAACATATTTGCACTACTTAACACTAGTTTGACCATATCAATTAAATAAAATTACCCGAGTGTATAAAAGGTAAAACAAATAAAATGGAAATTTTAAGAAGAGTTTGGCGTACCAAACTGTAACAATCTCCCCATTTTGCCTTTTCTGGACAAAACAACATGTACAACCGTAATCGACTAAGTCAACACATAAACTCCCTCTTAATCCACAATATTCCTCCTTAATATAATAACACAGAAGAAGATATGAAAATCAAGTCAAATATCAAATTAAACAAGGCAAAAATCATGCATTGAAATATCCAAATAAAAATCCAACAAAAACATAAAAGCAACATGCATGGTTTAAAAGAAAATCTTTTAATAAAAAATCCCTGCAAAACAACAAAAATAATTTTTCAATCTTTATTCGCTCCTTCAGTTCCTTCACCGTCTTCCTCATCGTCTTCATGTCCTTCATCATCCTTTGCCTCTTCATAATCGTTGGAGAGGTCGCAATCTCCGATCACATCATCATCACCCAGGCCAGCCTCGCTTGCTGAATGACATTATCCAACGAATTTTTAGGAGCATCCAGCAGGAGCTTCTCCTCCTTCACGCCTCTGGATGAGATCACACCACAGTGGATGAAGATCTATTTCAAGATCGACTTCGGGATCAACATCAACATTCGGATCTATTGCGGTTGTGCTGCTACCTCCCATTTTTGTGGAGAAACTGAGGCAAGACGGGCATCTCTGATTTTTGTGAGACCTTCTATTTGGGTATTAAGAAATGAGCCTGTCGAAGGACAAATGATCGTGACAGAGTTGGCTAGCATGTTGACCTAACATCGTGGTCAACATTAGTGGGAACTTCAGTGTCACTATCAATTCAAGGTAGATCAACAAAATGATTAGGGGCTTTGATGGTCGAATGAGCGTCAAGTATTGACGGCACAACAAGATCAAAATCTCTGGCATTTGGCAGACCGTGGGAGCTTAGAATACTGAAGATCAAAGATGGAAAAAATAATTTTGATTCATGCTTTTTCATGGTAATTGTGGTGATGTACTTGAAGGCAAGTTCACTGAAGTTGACATAACATCCTGTTTCGATTTTTTAGATCAGAAACCTTGTTCAATTGAGACCTTCATGGAGTTGGTTGAGGGACACCATTTGTACTCAACAATTTTGTGCAAGTTGGTGTACAACTGGGAGAGCATTAAAATTCTCTTAATCTCAGACCATTTTTGAACATTTTCCCCAGTGGCCACCTTCACCACTTTTTCATTGTCATCATATACAACACTATCTGGGCCATTTATTGTCCGTATCGTTGACAATATGAGGAGTAAAATCAAACAATTTCCCCTTGACATAAACTTCCTATAGTAACATAACTGCGGGTTTTGAACAACCTTCACCATGTTAGTGTAGAAATACCACCATCTTCTCATGATAAATAGCAGTATAAATCACCGTAAGCAGCAACCCACACTTCTTCTAAAGCTGGTAAATTCCAAACTTTCGAAACTAGATGATGTTGTTTTTCCTCTCTAGTCTTAGTTTCATTCTCTCAAAATTTGGTCAGCACTTTGCACGAGTTTAGAAATAGAAGTTCTCATCAACAACATTAGCAACATCCTATGTCAGGAGAGACATCTCCCGTGCCTTGTTCTGCCTGAATTGGCTTGGATGTTGAGCCAACCTTCAAATCAACTTTGGCCTTGCCCTTCTTCTCGTGGATTTTCTTGACATATTGACAAATAGTAACATTGTTGTAGGCTGGAAGAATGGTTCTTCTTCTTCTTCTTCTTCTTCTTCTTCTTCTTCTTCTTCTTCTTCTTCTTCAAAGTTAGCATTTTTCTCTGGAGCAGACTCTTTTTCGGCGTTGTAATCTTCGTCACTTTCATCATCTAGTTCAGTTGAGGACTGGTCAACCTCCTTTTCAACATCCTTCATATGTTTATTGATCACACGAAAAAGATCACCATCTTCACTTTCCGTAGGCTCATCGATCAACCTCCTAGGTTGAGGGATTGATCTTGTTGTCCTTTCGTTGTTTAGAAGGTGGAGCGGATGAAGAAACTCCACTGGCCTTCTTCTTCGATAGAGTAGAGTCATCGACATCGAGGACTTTCTTGGTTATTGGGGATGACAATCATGGGACGTTCTGAGCTTTCTACACCCACGGTCCTCTTTCTCATTCCCATAAAACCTAGGTCGGCACCTTCAGGGGCATCGATAGTAAAGGGATAACATGGATCACCTAGGAACGGGGTTGCAAGAGGGGTTGGCACAAGTTGGGCTCCCCCTCCATAAGATTGGATAATTATTTTAAAATGTAAAAGACAACTGATAAGAAACAACAGAAAATCGTCCATGAAAGGTAAATATAACGGTAAATAAAACTTGTTGGCATCCCTGGCAGAAATTTGAATAGGAATGGTTTTGGATGAGATGGAATTCGGCCATTGGAGTGGAGAGAGAAAAGCAATTCACAATTTTAAGGTAAAAATTGAAATTACCTCTTGAGAGGAGATATATAGATAGTAAAATCCCTAAAAAATAGGGATATACGATAAAACCCTACAAATTCTCCAACAATTATTTAATCGCAGATTTGAAATTCAAATTACTTGAAAAACTTATTAAATGCGTAAATAATAATAGGGGAATAAAAAAAAGTATAAAAAATGGAGGAAATAGCAATCGTTCCGACTCATTCAAATTGAAGTAGTTTTCACTGAAAGGTTGAGGCAACCTTTAGCACAACATGCAAGAGCCCAACCTTGTTTTTCAAAGTCTCGAGAATATTTTTTCTATTGAACGAAATTTTAATCTTCCATGAACTCTTGAAAATGTTACACGATATTGCTGAGTACTAAGCCCCAAGCTACTTTATGATTTGTATTAAAAGAACTAGTAATAATACTTTTTTGATGTAGAATACACTTGTGAGTTTCGTGCCGCTACTTTACTTCGTCAGTCAAACTCTTTCCATACTTCTTCTTTTATCAAGGGTGCACGACATTGTCAGTGTCATGCCCCGAGTTACTCAAAGAAGTATTATTATTTGTACCAACAACATATTCTTTTACTGACTTTTAAAGAACAAAATAGAACTAAAGAAACTTATCATAGTGAATACAAGAAGTACATAAACTACTATATGCAAGAAGATTCAATAAAAATGCATATTTGCAAACTAATGTTACCTCAATGGTTGGGGAAACATTCAGTCAACCTCTACTGAATTAAAAAAATACTGAGAGGTTTCTTTAAGCTGGAGAATCTATCATGATCAAGAGCCATATTAAATATGTCAGTTAATTGATTTTTAGTAGTAACATGCTGAATGCAAATGATATGTTTTTCAACTAAGTCTTTAATGAAACGATGACGTATATTAATATGCGTTGTCCTAGAATGTTGTACATGATACTTAGTGATATCTTTTGGAATTGTCGCAAAACAAGGTTAAAACATTTCTTTGAAAACCATAGTCATCGAGCATATGTTTTAACCACAACAATTGTGCACACGAACTTCTAGCTGCCATATAGACGGATTCAAAAGTGGAAAGAGAGACAATTTTGTTTGCGCATGTGCCACCATACTAAATTATTGCCAAGGTAAAAACACCCACCACTGATACTTTTATCATCTAAGTCACCTGCCCAATCGACATCAGTGTAACCGACTAGATTGGTGTTGGTATCCTATGAGTACCAAATCCCAAGTCAACCGTACCAGCAACATACCTGATTATATATTTCATAGCCTTTAAATGTGAAGCTTTAGGACAAGCTTGATAACGTGCACATAAACAACCACCAAACATGATGTCTGGACGACTTGCAGTTAGATAAAAAAAACACTGCCTATCATGGACCGGTACAAGGTTGAGTCAACATCTTCCCCAACATTATTTTTACAAATTTTCTGACTTGAGCCTATAGGCGTTTCATGTTCTTCTTCTAATTTAAACATTTTGATCATATTCCTAGCATACGTACTTTGATACATAAAATTTCCATAAGACATTGTTTAATATGCAAGCTTAGGAAAAATGTTAATTCACCAAACATGCTCATTTCGAATGTTGATGGCATAATTTTCACAAACTCATCAAGCAATACTTGTGAAGTTAATCCGAACACTATGCCATCAACATTGATTTGAGTAACAATAATAGAGAATTTTGTTCGTTTAATAAATAATGTTTCGTCAACCTATCCTCTAACAAAATCGAATTAAATATGGACTTCAGTCAAACGACCATACAAAACCTGAGGTGCTCGGTTCAAACTGTATAAGGCCTTTTTACTCCTATATACATGGTCAGCTTTGAGAGGGTCCTTGAAACCCTTCGCTTGTTTGATATACACTTCCTCATTCAATCGTCAATTCAAGAATCTTCATATCCATTTGATGTAATGTTATTACAATATGTCATGCTATTGCTACAAGTAGTCCAATTGACTCGATTCTAGCCACAGGTGCGAATGTTTCATCAAAATCCACTCCTCCAACCTGTGTAGCCTTGAGCTACTAAGTGTGCCTTATTCTGAATAACATCACTCATTTCATCATATTTGTTCTTAAAGATCTATTTTGTTCCAAAGACGTTTGTATTCGAGAGCCGAGACACTAGATACCAAACATTGTTGCAAGTGAAATGTTTTAATTTCTCATGCACTGCATTTACTTAAAAATTATCTTTAAGTGCTTCAAATACATTGTTAGGTTCAATTAAAGAAACAAAGAAGGAAAGATGTACCTCATTGCATGTTGAAGTCATGCAAACCAACCTTACCATGTTTCAGGTTCACACTCATTCACTGATATCTCCCATCACTTGAGATAGTGGATGATTATTTCGGATTCTTGCTAGAGGATCACGTCGTCCAGTAACCTAAAGATTCTGTTCAGACTCATCATCGCTTTCAATATTGAGTTCAATATGTGAGGTGGAAGTTGTTCCGGAGATTGAGGCAACATCCTGACCAGCCTTACTCTCATTTTCAGCCTAATTTCCATCTCTTAAATCTTCTATTAGATCTTCAATGTCATCATGTTCAGTCTTTTCTATAGTATCAGCATAGTCATCGAAAAAAACATTTACAAATTCTTGTATTATGGTTGGGAGACCGAGATATTGATCGAATTGATCGATTCCCCACACTCGAAGTATCTCAGCAAAACGGGCTTTGTCCCCTTCAAACACATGAACTTGCTACCAACTATGATTTCAGTAGGTTAATCTTTTGAGGGGATTCCCTCTCATAAGTTCTGATAATGTTACAAATGTTCTCACATTTCGCTCGGTCTGATCTGAAGAAGAGGACACTATCTGCAAAAAAAAAAAAAAAAAAAAAAAAAAGTGAGAAATCGCTGGAGCTGCTCTGGCTATTTGCATCCCATGAATCCTTTGTTCTTGTTCCGCTTTGTTTAAAAGAGACAAGAATTCCTCTGCACAACAAAGAAAAAAATAATGAGACAAGGGGTCCCTTGTCGTAATTCTCTCCCAGGAGAAAAGGGTTCGGTAGGGTTCCCATTAACTAAAACAGAATACAACACCGAAGTAACATATGTCATAACAAGGACACCCAATCCCTACTAAAACCAAGTTTAAGAAAAATGTCACGCAAAAAGTTACACTCCACCCTATCGTAGGCTTTAGACATATCTAGCTTCAAAGAAAAAGACATTTTTACCTTGTCATTTAGTACGCATATGATGAAACATCTCAAAAGCAATCAAGGAATTATCAGTAATAGATCTGTTAGGAATGAAAGCACTCTGGGTGGGGAAGATCACATATGGAAGTAATTTTTTCTCCCTCGTAGCTTACAATTTTCGCTCCCCTAATTGGAGATAGTCGTTCTCTCGTTCAGGACTCAGTGAGACTTCATGTCTCAAAATTGAAAGCTTTCTAAGTAAATATGGCGACATCCTCCATTTTACTTTATGTTCTATCATTTTTAATCAAACATGATTCGATTAGGTTTTCGTTGTTACATTGGTATGTTGATAGTTATGGACATGCATATGATCTTCCCCTTTAGGGTTGACTCAATTTCATTATGCTAATATTGATATTAGAACCCGAGTTACGTTCTTTCATCTCTTTTGTATGTAACATCACTTGTGTCGATTAAACTTTGAATTTATGAATATTTTATGGCTGACAGTTGGTATGTTATCTAGTTTCTAGGATTGTGTTTTTTGGTGTTCTTTCAATTGGCGTTTCTTGTCTCTAGTTGGGTCTTTTCTCCTTTTTAGAATTGTGTTTTTCGATTTTATTAGTTGGTATTTTATATTTTTAGGGTTGCATATGATTATATTGTTTCTTGGGTTTCTTGTGTTTAGTTGCGTTTATGTTTCTGTTGTGATTAGTGCATTGTGACTGTGTTTTACTATTATAGGTTTTATATCTAATTGAGTTGCTTGTGTGATACGCGTTGTATTTTTGTTGGTTGCTTGGCTATTTAGATTTGTTTAGGGGGTTTATGGATGGTTTTGGCTTTCATTTGTTACTTTGGCTGGTTTTTTATACTGTACGAGTGCTGCAACTCTTGGTTGTGTTGTGCATCTGGTTGTCTTTCTCCGGCCAAACAACATGCAAATATCTCAACCTATGGGCGAAAGCGGACAACAAGAATGATTACTGTTGTGAGGAGGGTGAACCCCTACAACTGTTTATTTCTCCAGCCATACTACATTCTCGCTATGCATTGTGGCAACAGTCTGGACAAGCCGATCGTTTAATGCTTTTGAATTTTTGGAAGCGATGAAAAAGGCATGGGAACCAAAGAATGGGTTGACGAAAAAGGAAATAAAACCGAATCTCTTTTCCTTCAAATTCAACAGTAATGCTGATATGGATAACATATTTGCTCTAGAGCCATGGCACGTTGAAAGTGCCTTAGTGATTTTTAAAGAGCTTGAGATACACGACCAACCATCAACTATTACCTTTTCTAAATCTGCACTGCGAATCCGAATGTACGACCTGCCTATGATTGCCATATCGAAAACTTATTTGAAGGCACTAGCCCAACAGGCTGGAAGGCTCATTAAAGTCGACTCTACAATGATTGAAGGTTTTAGTAGAAGTATCAGGGGGAAGTGGTGGTGGGTTTGAACATGCCTCTAAAGAATGGAATGCATATCATGTTAGATGACAACCGAAAAGGGTGGATTTCCTTCAAATATGAAAGGCTGCCTTCTTTTTGCTATATATGTGGTTTGTTCAGCCACATGAAATGTCAATGTAATTTGGTGAAGTAGATAATATTCTACAGCTCTCGGGCAATAAACTACCGTTTGGAGACTGGTTGCGGGCATCCTCGATGAAACAACCCAAGTGAAAATGGATGTATCAGACTCAGTAGGGACAACGTGTCTTTACGGAATAAGTTATATGCTGATTTCAATAAAGCCAGGGAGGAGGCGAATAAGGATAATCAGGGCTAGGACATAGAGACATCATATATTAATACAGTGGTAGTTAATGAGTTAACTACATGATGGCAAAGTCTTTTGGTTTCAAAGTCCTCAGATAAGCCACAACATACTGTGGAGAACAACCCTCCGAATAAGTTGAGAAAATCTCCCTTCAACCCACACTCGATCTAGTACACAACCAGCCCTTGGTGATTGATATCCCAGGAAACTCGTGCACCCAACTATCTGTTAAAAGCACGAAACCAGTACATCCCCAAAACATAGTCGGATCCTAAACAACTTCCTACCACCCCGAAATATCCCATATATTCCTTCAACTAACCAACCAACCCTTATACCACCGGACACACTTAAAAAACTTTGCAAGCAAACCACCTTGACAACTAATATAGGTAAGATACCCATAACTCGGTACCCCCAACCACTGAAAAATAATACCCAAGATATGCTGAAAATCGAACCTAACTTTATTATACCAGATAACCGAAAGCCAGGGACCGCTACTGCTGCTGGAACATGAACCACTGAGTCTAAAATTAATGCAATGAAGAGTGAAAATGAAGAGATGCCCTAACCACTCGCTTATACAGGCATCACATGATACACATATTATGAGTGTTAAACGGCGGGAAAGTGTAGGGGGAAATGAAAGTACGGGTAAGAAACTGTAGCTTTGTAGCGGAGAATTACAACAGGAGATGAAAAGAACGGTGGCGGTTGGTCCCAGCCCCACCAACAACAATGAGTATCTTGACATGGAACTATTGCATGCTTAGGAACCGGGCGACAGTTCACGAGCTGGAAAGATCCTACATGAGGACAATCTCTGCATAGTTTTCTTCATGGAAACAAAATTGACGATATGCTAAATCCAGTAATTTGAATGTCCGAAGATTACACTTCCTAGGGCGCTTTCTGATCAGCTGTGAAGGCAACCATCAAGCTAGACGAGGGGGGTTATACATGTTATGGAGAGCGCCTTTTAACGTAAATCTCATATCTTTCTTACACCATCACATTTCAGCTGAAGCACAAGTAGCCTGTAGTACAGAGAAATGACATTTATTGGGGATACATGGATCTTGAGCAGTATCAGCGACATCACACTTGAAATTTGATTCGAGCACTTAATCCGGGGACTGATAAGGCGTAGGTCATGTTCAGAGACTTCAAGGAGATATGTAGTATAATGAGAAGAAATGTTGCAATTAGAGAGCTATTTCTTTTAATGCAATTTTTTTGAGAAGCTTTACAGGAGTCGGGCCTGGACGACTTAGGCTATTAGGGCCTACCTTTCACGTGGTCAAATCGGCAGAGAGGTTCAGGTAATATGCAATGCAGACTGAACAGGTTCGTGGCTAACTCCAAATGGAAAGAGTTTACCAAGTTCTACCATGTGCAACATTTGCTTAGGCTTCATTCTGACCATGCCCTGATTATAGCTGAGTTGAGTGCTCGAACGGGCCCAGGTGGTTGCTTAAATACGAGACATTGAACGAGGATTTTTCAATTGAGAAATGAACAATGTGAGGAAATAGTCAAGGCAGGTTGGATGGACGCGAATGGAAATGACATCTTTATGGAACGTGTAACAAGTTGGGGGGCAACATTGCAAAGTTGGGATCAGAATGCCTTTGGAAATGTTAGAGTAAGATTGAGGAAATTGAGAGATAGACGAAATAAGCTTCACAATGAGAATCTACTGGACACGGTTGTCACTGAGATGCATGCGATCGAAGTAGAGATTGAGGAGTTGGAGAGTAGAGAAGAGGTATTATGGGGACAACGATCTCGAGCACTCTGGCTTAAGGATGGCGATAGAACCACCACATATTTCCCATCAGAAAGCATCCAACAGAACAACAAGAAACACTGTTGATCGGATAAAGAACAAAGAGGGTATATGGGTCGAGGATGACCACCTCATCACCGAGATGCTGAGAGAGTACTTCATGCAACTTTTCTCCTCATAATGGATATCTAATTCGCATCACGTGCTACGGCTGCCCAAACGAAGGTTACTTCTGAGATGAATCAGATGCTTCTTTTACCATATACAACTATTGAAATTCAGCAGGCTCTGAAATAAATGCACCCCACTAAAACACCTAGACTGGACGGTATGACTCCATTATTTTATAAAAAAATCTAGCATATGATTGGTGATGATGGCATAGCTGCTTGTCTGAATATTCTGAATACTTCTTTTGACCCTAGTGTACTTAATAAAACATTTATTGTAGATCCCCAAAGATAAAACCCCGGAGAATTGGTGGCTATGGAGGAAAGAGGGTGGATGTAATGTAATCCGTTGGGAAGAAGATGTGGGTAGTTTAGACTAGTGTTTGTGGAACAGGACCGAACATCAAACCGGTATGACTACCGGTCCCGGTTCAGCCGATTGAATCGGCGGTCAAACCACTAAAATATAAATTGAATACATGTTGATGTCTTCCACTATTTCACCCACCAAAAAGAAATTATATAAAGTTTAACCAAAAAAATCCCAGCTGTCTTCCACTATACCACTCACCTCCTAACTCTATCCCCTACCCCCTACGCTATCCACCAAAATAAGTAAACCAGATCTCCTTTCTTTCCTCTTATTCCCCATCATTTCCTCTCTTATTCATTCTTTTCTCTCTGGTTTTTCTGGGCTACTCTGGTCTCTCAACCTCGCCACTTCCTCCTCTCTCATTCACAAAGAATGGAAGTGAACATCTCTTCAACCGAGTGCACCTTCTTACTTTTTTGTTTATGAGTATTTTAGAGATATATATATATATTTTTAAATGTTCAAAGATAACTCAAATCCCTTTGTAGGCTCCCAAATCAGATCTGCAAGAATTACATATTTGAAATAACAGTGTGACTAGATCCAACGGCCACGCAGTAACTCAATCCATTTTCCCGCTCACATGGAAAATAGATTCAAATTTGGTCTTGCTACTGGTTCGATGGTTTTTCGGGTTTGACCAGTTTTTAATGGTTCAACTGTATTTTCGGTTTATTAGCAGTATTCGAACTGGTCATATACTCGATTTCCGATTGAACCAGTTAAACCGATTAAACCGACCGGTACGATCCGACTCCACAAACCTATTCTAGATTTGTCCATTTTAGTCCAAAAATACTGGGCTGTATTTAGATGGAAACGGGTATACATAACCGTGCCTTTATACTATCCATTGATAACCTTCCAGTGCGTGTCATGCACGCCTCACTTCCGCGATGGCCAAATGCTCATTGGACGCAAAACCTGGGAAACAGGTTTTGACGGTTAAATCACGGTGGACTTTGTCTTCAACATAAAACATGTGAAAAAGGAAGCATCTTTTTGTACTGCTATATATCTGAATTCGCCTGCCCTTTAGCTCCACTTCAATAAGTATTTCCTGTGATATAGGACTCGACAAAGACAAAAGAAGCCCAATTACTCTGATCTTCATTCGCAGATATTTCTTGACTATTTTCTGGTGAGTTGATGGAGACGAAGAACACAGTTCTCTACTGTCATTTATGTGCTGTTATCGCGTTGCTATGCAGTTCTTTGGTGTTTGCTGGTGACATAGTTCACCAAGATGATGTTGCTCCCAAGAGGCCTGGTTGTGATAACAATTTTGTGCTGGTACTTGCATTTCTTTCCCTTATTCGTGTCTTTCTGTAATAGGTTAGATGGGCTTTAAAGTAACTGATAATTTCCTTTGTGGTTGACTATTTATCTTGATTTTCGATTTACTAGTGGTTAAAGCAACACTGGACATTGTGCTTCTGTTTTTTTCCCTTTTCTTTTGGGTGTGGGGGTTATGTATGTGGGGTGTTCTTATGTACATTTATCTGCTTAACAGTGTTCTGTAGTTTTAGATTGACTTGAAAATCCAATACAATATGGGGTTTCTTGAACGCATAATTACATTATTAAATTTGTATAGTTATGATATTATAATCATCAGGGTGGTCTTTTGTCACCATATTTGTGGAAAGCTAAATGATATTATGGATATCATCCCAAAAATTTATTTCCAAGAGCTATTTGCTTAAACGGCACCCTTTTTTATTGTTAGTTCGGTCAAGATTATAAGCTTCATCTAGATTTTGGAATTAGCTAGCTAAACGAATTTCAGGTTAAAGGTATACAATGGAAGAAAATCGAAACCCAATTCCTGCTAGTTGCATAATGAGGAAAGGCGTTTGTACTTTGTCGTAAGACGTCCGAGTTAGATACTCAGAGAGCAGTTACCCATTTTAGATTTTATACTTGGCAAGAGTTACAGAAATCTGAAACAAAATTTCTCTTTTCAAACAGCGGCCAGTTCACATTTCGGTTAAAAGATTATGCTTCCATATGTACCCTTATAAACCTCATTCGAGAAATTTATTCATAATCAAAGAAAACAAAAGGCTCTAACTTCAGCGTTTATCCATTTTTTTGTAAATGATAAAGAGAAAGATATCTCTGCCTACACGGCATTGCTCCATCAAGCTTTCGCCCATTGCATGCGTGGAGCTGGTAATTAGTGCTGATATCTTGACATATGAATATATATATATATCATTGAGGTATCTTATGTTAACAAGTCAATGCTGGACTTACAAACTCATAGTTCCTTCCACCCCCTAATTGGTAGATTAGTTCAATAAGTTTGTTTAGTTTCCACATATGTATTCAACTGAGGATTACACTACATTACTGTTCAATAGGTTAAAGTTCCACTTTGGGTAGATGGTAAAGAACTAATGCAATTTGTGGGTGTTGGTGCTCGATTTGGTCCTACCTTGGAGTCGACCGAGAAGCGTGCCAACCAGACAATAGTTACTCTTGCAGACCCTCCTGATTGTTGTAGTAAACCAAGGAACAAGGTTTTATTCTTCTCTACTTACTACATCTGCACAATTTGATTTTATTTATTTATTTATTCATATATTTATTTTACAATTATTATCTTAACTTTTATTTTTTGTTTGGAGGAAATGTAATGTGACTTTTCATGTGTTAGTTTTTAAGACTCCCTATTTATATATTTGGCTTAACGTTCAGCTAATTTGTTGTTTCATAGCTTACAGGTGAGGTTATCTTGGTACATCGTGGCAATTGTAGCTTTGTCACCAAAGCAATCGTTGCAGAAGCTGCTGGTGCTTCAGCCCTAGTGATTATTAACAATCAGACAGGTATGTGTTCCCTGTCAGTAAATCAAAGTTCTTTGAGATTAGGGATCACAATACATTAATTGTTAGAACCTGTTACCATAACTGAATTGCACTTCCAATTTTATGAATTCACTTCTTCGCGCAAAAAAAAATATATTTAAGTTCTTATAATCAGTTATCTCCTTGGTTAAAAAAAAAAGAAAAAAACCAATTAGCTCCTTTTGTGTAGAACATTATAAAAGCTATTGGTCCTATTTGTCAACAACATTTTTTTTTTTTTTTTTAAAGGACTCAGTCATAGGCTAATAAGATCATGGTAACTGCGAAATACAATTAGATTTTGATTTCTTAATTGCCGATATTCCACGTCTCTTTTCTGATGGGGTAAGCTTCCAGAACTTTTCAAGATGGTTTGTGAAGAAAATGAGTCTGATATAGATATTGGCATACCTGTTGTCATGCTCCCCAAAGATGCTGGTGTAAGCCTGAAAGAAAGCATGAGAAACAGCTCGCATGGTAAGCTTCATCCTCTCCAAGTTTTTGTCCATTAGGAGATCACATAAGATATTTACTTTCATAGCTATTCGTGTGTAGTGGTGATACTATCAGCAATGCACATTTACAAAGTGTGTATTTAGTAATATGTTTCTGGCTTCTTTCTCTGTGTGTGCTGTTTACTTTCAATCACCAGTCACGAGCTTGGCTTTTATTGTCAGTTTCCATCCAGATTTACTCTCCGAAACGCCCATCGGTTGATGTTGCCGAAGTCTTTTTATGGCTCATGGCTGTTGCTACCATCTTATGTGCATCTTATTGGTCTGCATGGAGTGCTAGAGAAGCAGCTATTGAGCAGGACAAGCTCTTAAAGGTTTCAAATGAACATCCACTGATAATCTTTTGCTAAATAATATCACAAGCTAGAGGATTCCCTTGTGCAATTGATTTATAATCAATATTAACCTAGCAGGATGGTGCGGATGAATACCTCAGCAACGACTCCTACCATTCAAGTGGTTTCGTGGACATCAACACAACCTCGGCTATTTTATTTGTTGTGATTGCCTCATGTTTCTTGATTATGCTCTACAAGTTGATGTCTTTCTGGTTCATTGAGATTCTCGTGGTTGTATTTTGCATAGGTGGTATAGAGGTATGTTATTCTATCTGCCATTGAAGTTCTGTGTGGTCTTGTGCCGATGAAGGATTTTGCATTTTGCATTCTATCTGCCTCTTGGTAAATGATGTTGCATCGGGCTTGTCTACGTGTATGCCAACCGAAGCTGAATAGATTCATGGGAATATAGCTCCTGCATATGAATTTTAATTTTTAACTCTATGCTGATTCATTTCTTGTAACACAGGGTCTGCAAACTTGTCTAGTGGCTTTACTATCATGGTATGTATTACGTTTGTTCTTCAAATTATGTGTATATACGTCTTTGGTGTACATGAATACAATATTCTTATCATTGAAGAAGAGTTGGAGAGACTACCTTTTGTTTTTATTTTCCGGGGTGGGTAAATAGATTTAAACATCCATTGTAACAAGAATGTTGGATAGTATATCATGTTTAACTGTAAATAACAGGCGCTAATAACTTTCTGATACTGTATCTCTCTTTCTGTTGATCAAAAAAAATAAAAGGCAAATGTATCATATATATAGCTCCTTGTGTTTATTACCAGCCTTTTCTAACGAAGATTTGTAGTAACTTTGAATCAATTTTTGTTTTCTTTTTATTTTTTAACGAGGTTAGTAGTGCACAAATTATTTCAATTGAAAATAGTTTTTTTTACTTTGAGTGCAATTCATCATACTTATTGAAAATATCTCAACATGACACTTTTCGTTGACAACATTTAGATACAGAATTATCTCAGGCCAATGCTATGCAATTATAAAATGTGGCTGGAGAGAGGGCTCGAAAAAACGTTTTTCTTAAGTTTAAAGTTATTGTATTTTCTCGAAGCACTGATTTACGATACTCATATAGTTTCAGATGGTTTGAACATGCTGCCGAGACATTTGTTGAGGTACCTCTACTGGGAGCTACATCATATCTGACAGTCGCTGTCTCTCCATTTTGCATAGTATTTGGCGTTTTATGGGCAGTTTATCGCCGTGTATCCTTCGCTTGGATTGGTCAAGATATACTTGTAAGAATGACTTTTCTGCCCTTTACTATGTTTCTGAATACTGGTTGGCTGTAAGCCTGCCCTTGCTTTAAAGCAAGAAAAACAATGTTATTTTCAGGGGTAAACCATTTTCACAAAGCAATATCCATGAACTAGCAATTAAGAAATAGTTCTAATTAGATAATTATGCTAAAACTTAAATTCTCGCGTCAAGAAAAAAATACAGTTGAATAAGTGGCAACATCATACAGATACGGGAAAGAGCTGTCATGTGCATTTGAGAAAAGCCAAGGAATTTAGTGACCCTTTCTAGATGTCTTACTAGCCTATGATTGCAGATTTTTTAATCGGCTGAAGAAGTTAATCCCCAGCAGAACTTCACATTTTAGACATCCAACAATTTCACTTTACCTTCCAATATCTCTTTCTTTTGTTTCTTGTACAAATTCTGATTGCAGTAAACTGAATATTTGACTCATCTCTGTATTTCTGTTAACAGGGCATCGCATTGATAATCACTGTTCTTCAAATAGTACGAGTTCCAAATCTCAAGGTGGTTATCAAAGACTCACTTGATAACACTTGATAGGGAACAATCCGATTGAAATGCTTCGGTAGTTGCTTCTAGCGGACTTTTCGTTTGCTTTTTCTGTTTAAGGATATACAACATGAAGTAGAAGAAAATACAAGAACATGAAATAGATAAATCATTATCATCATCATCAGATCTGCAAAAAAAAGAAAATGACTCTGCTTTTATTTGACCTGATATCAGATTTTACTTGGCATTCTCAGGTGGGGACAGTGTTGCTTAGCTGTGCATTCTTGTATGACATTTTCTGGGTATTTGTGACGAAATGGTGGTTTCATAAGAGCGTTATGATAGTGGTGAGCAGCAGTTCGAATCTTGAGACAAACCAAAACACAGATTTTCAGTGTATTTTGTAACCACATACTTTGCCTTCTTGTAGGTAGCACGTGGTGATGGAAGTGGAGAAGATGGCATTCCGATGCTACTCAAAATTCCTCGAATGTTTGATTCTTGGGGTGGATATAGCATTATTGGATTTGGTGATATTATCATACCGGGATTACTAGTAGCATTTTCCTTAAGGTTTTAACAGCTATCTCTAAAGCTGGATGAAATGCTAATTTCGAAAAGTAAATATTAAGACTTTATGGATTATATCTGAGCATTATGATTGGTCGTGACACAAGTTTTCTATTATATTGAATTATAGCGTATCTATTCTGATTGCTTGTTTTGAAATATTTTTAGCTCTTCCCCTTTCTTTACAATTTAATGAATCCCTTGTTTTCTAAATGGCATACTAGGACATGTACAATACAATGTGTCTGATACACATGTTCATACTATGTTAAGTGCTTTTTTGTTTCATGTGTTGCGGTTCCCTCCACTTCATTTCTACTACATTCTTACCTTTTCTTTTTATCTAATTGAATGTGTCCGCACATCCATGTCAATATTCAATATGCTACCCGTATTTTTGTTCATGTTCATATTTGGTTGTCCAACACTCCGGGCAATAAAGTATAGTTGATCTCATGCCTGTTTCATTTAAAAAATATCAATATTATTTTTGAAATTGCATTTGTTCTAGCCGTGTAATATCTTTCATCAATTCCACTATTTTTGTTCCCAAGATATGTCCAACATATTTCAAGCTTTACCTTTGACAGCTCTCCTCCAGTACCTTCTCCCTCTTACTTCAGACTCCTCTGATCCAATATTCTGTCTTGATAAAACGGTGCGGGTTTGTTGAGTAGCAAGCGGCAGAGATGCTATGTTGCCCTTGCAAAGCAAGATATACTAATCTTTTCTCGTCTCCTTGCAGGTATGATTGGCTTTCCAAGAAAACTCTAAAAGCTGGATACTTCATCTGGGCAATGCTCGCTTATGGCTTAGGTGAGACCCAGTTCTTGTTTCTATTTTCAGTCGCACAAGTTAATGAAAGTCGGACAAAAAAAATATCCTACAACTACCTTAAACCAGAGGAAACATAATATCCTCATATTTTGAGTTCCTCTCTCTTTCTCTCTCCCTCTCTCTCTCTCCCTGTCTCTCCTTTAAGAGCATGATCAGTTTTTTTTTTTAAAAAAATTCTCCTAATGTAAGAACAAAGAAAAAACCCTCCCCTCCCCCCCAAGGTGACTCGAACCCAGGACCAAAGGCCTAGGTAGTAGATGCTCTACCACTTGAGCTATCCAACTTCGTCAAAAACCTTGTCATTAAGCCGATGCTCTCTTTTTTTTTGAAAAAAAATAAAATTGGAGAAGACATGGGCGTCAGGTTTTTTGCGTGAGGAAGGCAGTTGGTCTTGATCTTACATAGAGGACTTATGTATTAGTTGTATTATCCAATTATTGTTCAAGGTTCTTATTTCTTACATCATGTGTTCTAAGCTGTAAACTGATGTTGCTGGACCTAACAAATTTATGGCAACAGGTCTTCTGGTTACATATGTGGCTTTGAACCTTATGGATGGGCATGGCCAGCCCGCTTTACTTTACATCGTTCCATTCACACTAGGTACGAAACAAAGTTATATTGTCACATACACGGATAGGGTATTTTTAGCACCTAGCTGCTATCAGATGGCTTGTTACCTCTCAGCTGTAGTTTTTTTGACCTTGTATTGTATTACAATCTCGTTTTGACTTTGGTCATTCAGGGACTCTGATAACGTTGGCAAACAAGAGAGGTGATCTGAAGCATTTATGGAGTAAAGGGGAGCCTTACAGACCTTGTCCACATCTTCGAATTCAATAGGACGAACAACCAAGAGTTAACATGATGCAGTCATCTACGATGCTCCATTTCCGCGGTACCTCGTTTTATATGTAGGCAGTAGATAGATAGAAGGAAGAGTTGAGAAATTTACTAGTTTTACTGCACTCAAATTGTTGTGTACAATTATTCTTTTCCAAGTTTATGTGTAAGAAGGTAAGTAATTGAATCAAATACATCAATAATTTGAGTTGAATACATATGGACACCAAATAAGTTTTTCCCCTATTACGCTCTCATTGTTTCGTATATGCTTATTCTATATTGTCACAAAACTTCATTTCTTCAGAGACAATAATAATATCTGAGAACAAGTTTTATAGAAACAATAGAGTTGGTCACAAAAGTTTAGTATTTTGAGACATTAAGGGCAGGTTTGGTTGACAGGTTGGCTTTAGGTGGGTTGGGAGGGTAAATCTCAAATTAGTTGGGTTGGACGTAATTGGGTTTATAATAACCTGTTTGGGTTGGACTTCACGTTCTTTAGTTTGGGTTGGTTACGATTTACTAATTCGTTTGGTAAAAATAAAAAGTACTCTTCCTTTCTCTATTTCCCCGTACCCATCACAGTTGTTTGAAAAGACACCCCTCCTCTATTTCGTCGCCGTCCGTCGTCATATCGCGGTTAGTTTTCAGGTCCTTCTTCACGGTCAAACCTGGGTAAGTTCAATTCTTTTGTTATTTTTTAAAAATGCACTAAATTTTGGTCGGCGGTGAGATTTTGTGGAACTGTTCCTACCCTTTCAAAAATATTTCAAGAAGTGACTAGCTACAATAAGCCATTTCTTTTTGTGGAACTGTTCGTCTGTTCCTACCCATAAGATTATTGAGATAGCGCGCAAGCAGAAAGTACCTTGCCCCGGATAGATCTTCTCCGGTAGTGTGAAGGATGGAAAACGGAATCGGAGAGCGAAGTAAAAGCTTATTGCCTTGCATGGTACAAACCCTAGAGTTTGCTGAGTGTAATGGAGCTAGTCAAACTTCAATTTTGGGGCATAAGAGTCATTACATAGTCGTGAATAATTTGAGTCAACTAGTAGGATTTGGGTTGATGTATAATCAGGTCTTTAATTGGGGATGGGTTATGTAGTAATAGGTTCAGGGGTTTATAATATCGGGTTAGCGTTATATACTAAAAAGGTTAAATAAAAACCAAATAATTTAAACACTAAGTTTATTAGTATGTACACCCTTAAACTAGCAACCAAATCTATCCTAAGAACATCCTTATGCAAGCAGTTTAGGGACGAAGTACTTGGTCACACACAAGCTTTTTGGAGATGAAATATTTTGTCACATTAGACAAGTATTAGCAACTAGATGTCACGTAACGAAATGACTTATTGTCACTAGCAAAGTTTCACGTGCGTTGCACGTGGTACACGTGAATTTATAAAAACAAATATATAATAGTTTAATTAAATTGAATTGGCTAATAAAATTAAGGTGCACCATAAAGAAAAGAAAAGAAATAGTGAGATGATTAAATAAACTAAGAATTAGAGAATATATATATATATATATATTATAAAAAAATTATAAATACTTAAAAAGTCTTTACTTGATTTATGATCGTGCAATATGTAAGTTCTTATAATTGTGTTTGAGTGGATTATTATAAATTTTATTTTTTTTTATTTTTGTTTTTAATATTGACTTCTAGGTTGTAAAGTTTATTTTGTTGCGTATGGTATACATGAACTTTCATATTATATTTTTAGAACTTTCTAGAACAACTTTTGGTGTTCTATGAGTAAAGGATTTAATTAGATGATCAAATATACTTAAAATACTTTCAGTTCTTTTTTTTTTTATGTTGGAGCTAATAAGCCAAAAATATACATATTTATCTCCTACATGATTAATTTTTATTACTTAAACTAAGGACGTTCTAATATCTATGAATGATTCTTGGAGTTTTACTTATAAACCTACTTATTTCTGTTTTGAAAATTATCACTTTTCATTAGAGTAATAAAAAATTAATTATTTTTGTTCTTCTTCCTCTATCTTTGCAAATTTAAAAATATTTTTTTAAGTATAATTTTTATCTTAAAGATATATGCTAAAAACCATAATTAATAATCAAAATAAATTTTGTTCCCAATATTCCTTTATCTTTTAAATTAATTATACTTAATGTTTCGTGAAGCTCCTTTAATTTATTATATCTTTATATTCATTCGTATTTTGAATATACATACTATATATATATACTCCCTTTGTTCACAAATAAGTGTCATTATAGGAAAAATTAAGTTTGATCTATTATCGCATTATATATGTAAGCTCTTATTTTATGTTATCTTGGATTTTCATTATTTTTTTTAAACATTTAATTTTATGTAGATGTTGTCAATGATTTCTAGTAAAAATGATTATATGCAGAGAATAAAAAAGTTACTGAGCTTTATAGTTAGAGGACTAAATTTGAATTTCACCAAATAATTTTTTTATGTTGGAGCTAATAAGCCAAAAATATACATATTTATCTCCTACATGATTAATTTTTATTACTTAAACTAAGGACGTTCTAATATCTATGAATGATTCTTGGAGATTTACTTATAAACCTACTTATTTCTGTTTTGAAATTATCACTTTTCTTTAGAGTAATAAAAAATTAATTATTTTTGTTCTTCTTCCTCTATCTTTGCAAATTTAAAAATATTTTTTTAAGTATAATTTTTATCTTAAAGATATATGCTAAAAACCATAATTAATAATCAAAATAATTTTTGTTCCCAATATTCCTTTATCTTTTAAATTAATTATACTTAATGTTTCGTGAAGCTCCTTTAATTTATTATATCTTTATATTCATACGTATTTTGAATATACATACTATATATATATATATATATATATATATATATATATATATATACTCCCTTTGTTCACAATAAGTGTCATTATAGGAAAAATTAATTTTTTCACAAAAGAGTGTCATTCTAGAATTTTTTGCATATTTATTCCAATATTGTCCTTTGCTAAATCTAAGGAGATTTTCATACAAATATTTAAATATTAAATAAAGAAAATTTGGTGAAATTTATGGTATAAAGAAAATGATGGAGAGAAAATTGGAGGTGTGTTGTTGTCTATCCCATAATTTCTTAATTTCCACTTGGAAGTCTAAAATGACACTTATTTGTGAATGGAGGGAGTATATTTCTTTAGTTTATATTGATTTATAATTAGGGTCATTTTCGTTTAAAAAACATCAAAACTAAAGAATTGTTTCCTTGATATATGACCATGCAATGTAAATGGTCTTTTTTTTTGTGTATGCATGACTTTTTTTGTTCTCTTTATTTTTATTTTTCTTAGACTTCTAGTTTTCTATGTTCACTGTGTTGTCTATTGTACACATGAATTTCAAAATTATATTTTTTTAATACTTTGACTAAATAGGCTAGAAAATTTCATGGAGTTCCATGACTAAAAAATTAATAAGATGATTAAATATAATTAGAATACTTTCGGTACCATTTTCTCCCATCAACATAAAATAGTTATTTGCATGATTTATTATCATACTATATGTATAAGCACTTATTTATGCTTTCTTCAATTTTTTTTTTTAATTCCATCGTAGGTGGATGTCAATGTTTTCTAGTAAAAATGGTCAAACGTACGTAACCAAAAAAAGTTAGTGGACTATATTTGAGTTTCGGCCATTAATTTTAGATATCAAAGCTAATAAGTCACAAAGATACATATTTATGTAATAATTTTAAGTGATTAATTTTGTTTACTCAAACTAAAGACCTTCTAAAATCCTTGAATGGTTCTTAATTGGAGACCTACTTCTGAACCTACTTATTTCTTTTGTGATTTTTTTCACTTTTTCTTTGACTAATAACAAAATTATTTGTGTTGTTTGCAAAAAAAGGAAAAGAAATAATTTAGTACGGTAAAATGTTTGTCATGTTTGCTTATAATTTTATTAAACACCAATATTAAATAAAATTAATTATACAATCTCCTCATTAGTGTATAATTTTTCTTTATCTTCCCTAGAGAATTGAAATATATTTTACATACATAGTTAATAAAAAACAACACACACACACACACATATATATATATATGAAGTGTCGATAATCCTTAACTTAAAAATGATGAAAATAATATCAAATAAATTACTACAAATATTTCTTACCACCTCTGTTATTGTAACTCACTTTATTAGCTTGAAGATTCATCAATAAACTTATACGTAATTTTCTCCAAAATTATATAATTTTTACTTGCATTGTTAAAATTGAAAAGGTAAAAATGTTAAATTTTTCATAATCCTTGGTTTAACATAATAAAAATAAATCACATCAACTAAGTATATGCTTATGATATATATAAGGTTAGCAAGCTCTTATGATATAATTTAATATGGAATTAACTTTATTTAAATTTTGAAAAACATTTAAGTTATAAATCAAAATTATTGAACTCTCGTTTACCCTTCTTAATATATTCCAATTCTTATTCAGGATTGTTATGATAGGCATCTTAACCATCTAGTTTAATTAATGGTGAAATATCACATTTCTCATTTAATTAATTCCGAGAAAGTTGCATGATTCAAACATAATTTGAAGTGCATAAGTTATTGGTCATGAAGATTACAATACCTGCATCAATGATTTGAAAAATAATTTCGTCAAAATTGAAAGGTGCTACTCTATAAACTTAATCTATAAAAAAACCAAATAAACTTAAATTAAATAAAATTTCACCCACTTAAAATTTCATTTACAAAAATCCAACTTAACTAATACTAATATATATATCATATTACAGCATGTAAGAATAATTTAAATATAAATAAATAGGTAATTCCTTTTGTTTTTCTTTTTCTTTTTAAGAGAGTTTTATAATAGTAATTGATATAGGTTATCTTTCCACCATTATTATCTTGGAATTGGAATTAATTAGTGCATTTTAATTATATAATAATTTACTTATTTAACCTTAACTTATAGTTATTGATATAGGGATATTTTTGTCCATACATTATTTTATAAGAAACACCCACACTTTTATAGGTAGGGGGATTTTTTCATTTGTAGTTCCAGTATTTGCTCTAGTGCTACAAAAATATTAGTTCTATGTAATTAAAATCTTGAAATTCTAAGAATAAAGATAATACCTGTTGGATTGCAACTTTAATTTTTAACAAACAGTAAAATCTTTTTCGAACCTTCATACAACCTAAAAACTAGTATATAAACAAAGCAATAGTTTTTCCATGCATACAACATATACTCTATAGGTTTGTAAAATTCAATTTGCCCAATAAGACTAATAAATCGAACCGCGTTAAGTAATTTATATCTATGTGTGTCTTACACAGCATACCATATTATGTAACTTATAGACTGAAGTTTTATTATAATTCATAATTATAATTGATTTTTTTTATGTTATTTCTAGTGTGACTATCCATGAGTTTGTTTTATTTTTAGTTTTTATATAAGTAAACCCGACTAACGTATGCTATGTATAACCAGGTGCTTTACTTGCACTGAATTGGCGCACAATATGGATCATCGTTTCCAATGAGATTACTCACTTGTTGAAACAGAGAAGTTTCAAGTTATTCAATTATTTAAGAAATTAAAGTCAGTATTAATTTATTTGCTTGATGTTTAATATAATAAGAGATATAATTAATAAGTAATTAATAATTTGTATGTGAAGTTGTTGGGCAGATGCAGATACACATATCTACATTAATTCAAACTCCAATTAAGTCCGTGCATGTGGTGGTGCTGCAGAGATTAAAGAAAGTCCTTGCTTTGATTCAATTATATGAAGAAGAAGAAGAAAGGGACTGCTCTTTCCACCAATAATGTGAGTATAATTTTAATCATTCACAACTTTTAACTGTAATATTATAAAAGTTAATGTTACAAACGTTTATCTTCAACTAATTTTACAATCAGCTGGACAAGAATTTTTTTCCAAGAATAGTCTCTATCAATAAGATGAAGTTTAAAGTGTTTGTTTCCTTTGAAGAAATTAATGTCGTTGGAATTTCGAAGTGTGAATGATAAAGTGTTTTTTAGACGAAAAGTTAAGACTATTCAGTGGAATAGGTGTGAACGAAAAGTCGTGAATGTTTGAAAAATGATGCAATCTAATCATTAGATCGTGACTTTCGGTGAAGAGGTATGATCTAACGGTTGTGATTGATCAAGTGGAAATGGTGCAACTGTTCACGAAATGACGCCTAGAAGTCTATAAATAGGTCTTAACATTTACATCTCCAATCAATGGTAGAACTCGTTGCATACTACGACAATCACTACAGTATGCATTTATCATATTTTGCAAATTGTGGTCTTTGAGTCCTTTTGAGTCTACAAGAAAGTCCTGAGTATCGAGTAGTTTGCCAAAAGCTTTGGTTTTGTTGTGTTGCGATCCCAAAGCTAAAAATCGTTATATCTTGGGGACAATTGTCGAAGACAGAGAGCACTTGGATGCGAAGCAATATCGTCTTATGGACAATGAATCAAACTCGTGCATCGACTTTACCTGTCCCGTCGTTTTTATGGAGTCATTTTTAAATACACCATGTTAATTTTTTTCCAACAAATGTATCATTGATAAAGTCATGACGGAGATTAATCGTAATGTTATCCCAATCGACTCCACATGAAAGTGTGGAAGGGTATATAAGTGGGAGCCAACCCTTTACCTTCGATCATGATTTGGGGTTAAGTTATGGCTCCCTAGCTTATATACCTAACATTGACTGCGCGGGTTCAAATTATGGAGGATAAAAAATTGTTCTATTAAAAAGTGGGACCTTGGTGATAATATCAATGGATATCCAACCTCAAAACACACCCTAAAGTTTACCAATAGTAGGGGCGGGGGGTAGGGTCCTCAAACTTCGACCATTTAAATACATCTCACGGTTTACCTAATAGCAGCTTTGAGGGGCTGCGCTCAAACTCTACTCATTTAAGCACATTCCGCAATTTAGCTAATAACAACTCTGAAAGATTGGGATTGTTATCTTCTGATTGTTGGAAAATGGTCCTTTTGGGCAGCCCAGTTTGGGTCAAATTTAAAGTGTAACACAGTAATGAAACTTGAAATTTTAAGGTGGTATCGTACTCTCTTCCAGAAAAGGTTCGAGACGATATATCATTTGTCCAAAACGGTTAATAGGTAAATGAGAAATTGAAGCTCAAAGTGGAGCACTTGAAGTTGTTTTGGGACTTTGTCCTACATTGGAAAAAAATGTGCAAAATTGGCTACTATCTATATAATTCTCCTTCTAAGGAGTATGTGAATCTGTAGCATAGATGCTCTCTCTCTCTCTCGCACCCAGGTGCGTGGGGTGGTGCAAAGCGAGGCCAATTCGAGCCTCGAACCAAGAGGACTTGTGTGCGAGCGCGGCCTGCGTACACAAATGTCGGCCCGAGGTACGGCCCAGCAAGCCAATTTTTATTATTTTCTCCAATCTGGATGGTTTTTTAACTTCACCCCAGAATCCGAAATTGATACAAAAAATATTTTCTAGCATCCTGTTATTTTCCTCCTTCCATCTTGTCCAATTCACTTTTCTTTGGCCCTCCAACTTTTCGTGACACAAATCAGGCACTAAGTCAGTTTGCCAGTCAGTAAAAATTTAGTGCTAGAGTTTCTGCTTTGCTTAACCGTAGTATCCTGGAAAAGGGACGTCCACGCTCCTCGTAGCACTTGGTCGAGGGGGTGAATCCATTTTAAGGAAACTGTGCCAAGCACAGGCCTCGGTTCTTATTATTGTTCTCTATTGCCATCAACCTCGTTTTCCTACAAGCTTAAAATAAATGTTTTTGGATGACTTCGAATAACACTCTTGTTGATGCTACAAAAAGTGCCCTCGCTGCTACCAATGCTACCCTGTTGAAAAATAATGAAACTTGCTTGCTTTCTTTATTGATTGTAGAGTATATTTATACAAGAGAGTAAACTTGCAACTTACTCTTCTACACTAGAAGCTATTAAAACTGAACACAACCATATAACTAACAATAACTAACTTTTAGCTCATCTTTTTAAGGGAGTTATTTGAGCTAATTCTATGATCTTCTATACACCAATACGCCCTCTCAAAAGTAGCTGAGATGTGCTTTGGTTTTTCTTCAAGTTAGCCCCCTAAGCTGTTTCTAAAGTGTGTTGACACTCTCCAGGCTTTCCCCTATTTTCTCTTCAAGCTTTCCCTTGTTTCTCCCTGTCAAATTAGGGGATCTTCTTTGCACCACTATTTTTGCAATCCTAACATTGCTCTATTACAGACTCAATGAAATTGACAAATAAAAGAGAAAGAAAGTGACAGACTCAACAGATCTAACATGTTACAAACTCAAATGAGACGTATTTAACTACTTGAAACCTGGTGGAACACTGAGAGAGAACTTAGAGTCTAGTTGTTCAAATCTGTGAACAGGCAGGGACTTTGTAAAGATGTCTTCTAGCTGATCATCTGTAGCTAGATGTCTTACTTCAATCTCCTGTTGCTGAACCTTTTTTCTCACAAAGTGCACATCAATTTTGATATGCTTTCTTTTGCTGTGGGATACTGGATTGGAAGCCAAGGAAATAGCTCTCATGTTGTCACACCAAACAATGGAAGGAGTGTTTACAATCAAGCCAAGCTCATTGAACACTGATTTGATCCATATTAAGTCGGTTGTTGCAGCTACTAACGATCTGTACTCAGATTCTATACTGCTCCTTGCAACAAAAGTTTGTTTCTCGGGCTCCATGTTATGAGATTAGAGCTTAATAGGACACAAAAACCACCTATTGACCTTCTATCATCCAAGGATCCTGCCCAGTCTGCATCTGCGAAGCATTGTAAGGCTAGACTGGAAAATGTTTGGAGAGCTAACTGTAGATCTATAAAGAGATGGAGAATCAAACAGATCACTATCATAAAGAGACAACTTTTGAGCAGAGTTATGGGGTGTGGGACTTGGTTTGCTATCAATCATGTTTGTGTTAGGAGATCAACAACATATTTGTGTTGATTGAGAAGTATAGAGTCTTGAGTTCTGTGAAACTCAAGTCCTAAGAAATAATGTACTTCTTCCATTGTCTTGAGACCAAACTTTGAGTTTACAGAAGTGATTATCTGCTGTTGCTGAGGATCATCACCTCTTATTAATATGTCATCAATATATACTAGCAGCAGTAGAAGTTTGGTTCCAAGTTTTTGATAGAACAGTAAAGTATCACTGACAGAAACTTTAAACCCCTTTGTTGACAGAAAAGCTTTCAAAGTGTTTGTCCAAGATCTAGGTGCTTGCTTTAGACCATAGAGTGATTTGATAAGTTTATAGACACAGTTAGGATAGTTTTTTATCTACAAACCCCTCAGGTTGAGTCATGAACACAGTCTGTTTGAGTGTACCATGCAAAAAATATTATTAATGTCAATTTGTTGAACATACAACCCTCTAGTGACTGCTAAAGACAAGACAACTCTTATATTTACAGGTTTCACAACTGGACTATAAGTTTCAAAATAATTTATGCCTAGAGTTTGTTGAAACCCCTTTTCTACTAATCTAGCTTTGTACCTCTCTACGGAACCATCAGATTTTCGTTTGACCCTAAACACCCATTTGTTCTGAACAACCTTCATGTCATCATTTTTTTGGTACAAGAACCCAACTGTTGTTCTTTTGTAGAGTTGAGAACGCAACTTCCATAGCTAACTTCCACTTAGGAATAGACAGAGCTCGAGATAAAAATAAGGGTTCCAGTAGATTGGTGCGAACAAGATACAACTTTGGTTTAAAAATACCAAATTTGGGCCTAGTTATCATATGATGATTTTGCTGTACAGAAAGTGGATAAGCTATGTCAGAAGTGTTATTAGCAGGAATAAGTGCTAACTGTTGTTCAGTTTGATGAGAAGAACTGACTAGCAGTAAAATGTGAGTTATTAGACACATCATTATTAACAAGTTAATTATGAACTACAGAATTAACACCACTGTTTTGTTCAGAAACTACAGGCTATACAAGAGGATTTGACTCAAAAGGCAAAGGAAGCAAAGGAAAAAAGGACTTTTGACTGGCAATAATACACTTAGAAGTAGTTTTGTCAAAACACTTTTTATATGGAAACTCTTGCTCATTTAAAGCAACTTTCGTGCTTATGTAAACTCTACCAGAAACATCCAAACACCTGTAGTCGTTATGAAATACACTATAGCCTAAAAACAAGCACTTGGCAGACCTAAACATAAGTTTGTGACTGTTATTGGCTTAAGATAAGGAAAACATGTGCAACCAAAGACTTTAAAGAAAGTATAATCAAGTTTTTCATTGTAATTTTTTTAAAAGGAAAGAGACTATCAAGAATAGGTGTAGGCAACTTGTTGATGGTGTATACAAAAGTGGCAAAAGAATCACACCAAAACTGCATTGGCAACTCTGCTTGAGCTAGCAAAGCCAAAGCTGTTTCTACAATTTGCTGATGTTTCCTCTCTGGTTTTCCATTTTGTGGATGAGTATGGGGGCAAGGATGTCTTACCTTGACATCTTCTAAAGTAGAATAGTGAAAATGGGCATTGAAAAGCTGAAAATTTGGTATTAAATTGTCTTTCTACCATATTACTAAGCTATCTAAAAGCACTTAGTGATTGATCTTTGTATCCAAAGGGTAGATCCAAGTACACCTAGAATAATCATCTACAAAATGAATATAGTATCTAAAACCTTCAACATACTGTGTAGCAGCAGCGCCCCACAAATCCAAGAAAACCAACTGAAATGAAGATGTGGTTTTTAATGGTACAGTAGAAAAAGACATGCTATGAAGTTTTCCAAGCTTGCAAGCATTGCAAAAAGTGAAAAATTTCTGTGGCATATTTTTATTACATTGTTTAAGAACTTGAGACAACACAGAGTGAAAAGGATGACCCAACCTTTTGTGCCAAGTATCTAGAGCTGCTTGTATAGAGGCAGAATTACAAGTAAACTGAGAATTGTCAACAGAGTTACAACCAGACTTATTACTAGCAAGACTACAAGCATGTTGATTACTAGAAAGATTACGAGCATGTTGGTTACTAGCAAGATTACGAGCATGTTGGTTACTAGCAAGATTAAGTACAATCAAACTTAGAGCTAGTACAACTAGGTTGAGAGTTAACAAGATTACATGTAGACTTAATTTTAGAAGCAGAATGAGAAACATATTTAAAACTGTATGCACAAGGATTGGCATCCGTAGGAATGATCTTCTTAGTTGGTAAATGTTCTAGGTCAAGCTGATACAGGCCCTTCCTAAGTGCTCTTGTCAACAATGTCTTGTGGGTGATCTTGTCCTTTACAAAACAACAAAACGGGGGAAATTCTACATAAACACCATTATCAAAAGTAAATTGAGATATGCTTAGTAAATTCTTGGTAATGTCAAGGAACACATAAAACATTCAAGACTAAACTAGTATTAGTAGTAGAACCGATGTGTGAGATTTTAAGTTTATGACCATTACCTATGGCCAATCTGTCTTGGCCATTGTAGAAGGTTTGAGTGGAAAGATTGCTGACATCTCCAATTACATGGTTTGTTGCTCCACTATCAACAACCCAACCTGAGTTAGCTGCCCGAAAACCTGTGTTTCTTGCATGATCAGGTTTTTGACACAACACCAAAATCTTGTTCATGTAACAAATTCTCTTGATCTTCAGTTGTGGCAAGATGTCCTTGAGCTGATCCTAAATTATGCCAGGAAAATTATGGTCATAACGTTTAAAACACTTAGAAGTAATGTGGTTTGTTTTTACACAAATTTGACAGGCTGTCCTTTTGCTATTGTTGAAATTTCTAGTAGGTTTTCCCCTGCCTCTTCCAAGTCCTCCTCTATTACCAGAAGCATTTCCTCTATTTCCAAAATAACCACCTCTATTAGAATTGTTTGAAGCCGCATAGCGCACAAAGGGCATCCCAAAGTTAGCAGAAGAATGGAGTTGCTACAAATGCATGAAATGCATTTGTAGTGCAAACTGGGCATCTGTTAGGTTAAAGGAATCTGGTCTAAGTAATAAATTTACTACCACAAATTCAAATTTTGGGCCTAGACCAGCAAGAATATAAGAAACTAACTCATAATCACTCACAATTTACCCGATAGCAACCAATGAATCAGCTATTCCCCTTATTTTTAACACATATTGATCAGTATTCTGACACTCTTTCTTGGTTGTTTGTAGGGTTGCACGTAAGTGCATTGCCCTATCTGGACTGAGACTGAAATAAAGACTTTAAAATCGCCCAGGCTTCACAAGATTTGGTACATCTATTGATGTAACCTAGCATAGACTCATACACATATTGAAAAATACAACTAAGAAGAAGAGAAACTCTTCTTACCCAAACTGTATATTGGGATTGAGAAGTCGCCGTTGTACTAGAATAGCCTGAGAAGAACTATCACTTACAACCATGCTTTAAAGGAATTGAGACGGTGGAGAATTAGTTCCTAGAAAGAAATCTTCAAAAGAGCACGATCAATGATTATAATTTGAACTTTCCAGAATGAATAATTCGACAAATCTAGTTTTAATGTGATCATCGGGATTGCAGGAAGAATTGTAGTAAAAGTCGTCGTGGAAGCCATTTGTGGTGGAAGGATCCAACAAGAAGAAAGACAAGTGTTTAATATGCCATGCAATTGAATAATTAAGTAGTCCCAATGTGGTACTCAAATACGTTACTCAGTGAAAGCACTTGGTTAATGAAATGAGTTAAAAAGTGCTTCTAAGGGGTGAAGCATATTGTATGGTTTTCTGAAAAATTGAAGAGTGAGGATTGAGTGAATATTGTTGAGGGGTAGTTGGGTTAGGGAACTTGATTGGTCTAATAATAAGTCACTTCTTATCAAAATCTGTTCTACCTTACCTAAAGCCTACATTACAACAAAAAATAAAAGACCGTTTTTATTCTTTGTCACACGTGTTAAGTTCGAGGTCTCAATTAGAAAATAGGCAAGCTTATGGTAGACGGTGTGTATGGTCTAATCTAAGAATAAACATGTCCAATTCTATACACTTGAGAGATGAGTGATATACTTAACTGGTGATGATCATTTATTTACAAGTCTCTTATTTTGAAAGAAGTTGATGTATTGCAATGTCATAAATGCTTGAATTTCTATGTTATCAGTTTTTTGAAAAACTTCACTGAGACTAGATTCCTCATCCAATCGTCCTAAATTCTTGTAGTTCTTGTTCTATTTTATTTTGTTGTTCGGGTACGAACAACAATTTAAGTTTGAGGAATTTTGATACACGTCGTGTATACATGCATTTTAGGTCGATTTAGGGGTATATTTTTATATCATTTGCATGTGTGCTTGGCTGTGTTGTGCTTGAATTCATTATATTGTGCTAGATGACGTGTTTGTGCTTGTTTCAGTATTATTCAAGTAATTTTATGCAAAAAAAATCCTTTTAGACGAAGTTTAGATAAGAAACGAGCAAGAACATGGGAAGAAATAAAGAAAAGTTGAAGTAAATTTAGAATGAACTGACTCGATCGAGATTGAAAACGGACTCGGTCGAGTTGATTATGTGGGGAAAAAGAATAATTTTCTAGAGAGGGCCAACTTGGTCAAGTCCGGAAAGGGACTCAGTTGAGTCGAATTGTGAAGAGTTATAAGGAGTTAGGCAGAATCTCCTAACTCTGTTGAGGCCGAGTTTGGCAGAAATCAAGCCAAGGGCAGAATTGGACGACTCGAGCGAGGTGATGCTTAGACTTGATCGAGTCGATTAAGGCGGCTGATTTTTTTCTACATGCGTTTTGGCTAATTTTGACCCCATTTCAACCTTAGTCCTTCCCAAACTTATAAATACAAGTCTCCTTGTTCGAAATTAACATACTTTTTCATTGGAGAGACACTTTGGAGGCAAGATCGAAGAGCAAGGAATGAAGAGATGAAGATCGAGATCAAGATTTTGGGTTTTTATTTCTTTTGGTATCTGTTACTAACCAATCATATTTGTCTATGAATTGTGTTGGTTTTTAGCTTTAGACATGAGTAACTAAACAACTTGTGTTCTAGGGTTAGAAAGTAGGTTACAAGATTACTATGTTTTGATTTTATCGTTTAAATTCTAGACTCCAACTATATCGTTTATTAGTGTGTTTGTTTTCTTTATATGATGTTGTCAAATTGATCACTTGATTTAGATCTCCTTGTTTAATAATTTGGTGTCCGAGAGGAGAGCGTTGTTAATAGACTTACAGCACATAACGTAAATACCAATATTTGTCTGAGAGGGGTGAGGTGCTTATGTAGGCATTGGTCTAAGTACCATTAGGAGTCTTTAGGTGATAGTTAGCCCGAGAGGCTGATTATCTCTAATTGATCTACAGATTAGCATTGTCCGAGAGGAGGATTAATCAATATTCGTGTCGTCTAATGAACGTTAGGATTGGTTTAAAGTCTAGAATTTAGGATAATCATACATAGAAAATTGTAATTGAAATTGAAGCCCTAGAATATGTCCTAATCTCATTTGAATCTCCCTTGTTACTTATTCTTTTGTTTGCCAAGAAATTAATATTTAATTAAGTCTTTTATGTAATTTAGGTTTTTAGAATATATTAAAATCAATCCACTTATTTGAGAGTACAAATAGGGTAGAAGTATAAAAATTAGGGTATTAAACTAAACATAGGATACAGTCTCCGTGAGATCGACCTTGTCCGCCACTAGCTACACTAGCACCGTACACTTGCAGTTTACTAGGTTAGAATTTAGTGCATCACATCTTACCATCCCTTCTACCCACATGCCTCCTATGGTGAATGTTCCGGTCAATCATGCAGATAAACCAGAGAAGTTCAGTGGTTTGAACTTCAAGAGGTAGCAACAAAAGATGTTATTTTACCTTACCACTTTGAACCTTGTGAGGTTCTTGGCTAAAGATCCACTCAAGTTGGGTGATTATGCCGATGTTCAAGCTATCAAAATGCTTGATGCTTGGAGGCATTCTGACTTCTTGTGTCGGAATTACGTGATGAATGGCTTAGCTGATTCGTTATACAATGTGTATAGCTCTATGAAATTGGGTAAGAAACTTTGGGACTCCCTTGACAAGAAATACAAGATGGAGGATGACGAGGCCAAAAAGTTCATTGTTGGACGGTTCCTTGACTACAAGATGGTCGACTCAAAGGCCGTGATAAGCCAAGTGCAAGAGCTTCAAGTCATCTTGCATGTGATTCATTCTGAAGGAATGGTGTTGAGCGAAACTTTTCAAGTGGCTGCTAATTGAGAAGCTACCACCGTCTTGGAATGATTTCAATAACTACTTGAAGAATAAGCAAAAGGAAATGAACTCCGAGGAACTTGTTGTTTGGCTTCACATTGAAGAGGGCAATAGGGGTTCGGAGAAGAAGTTCACTCCGGAGGTGGCTAAGGCCAACGTTGTTGACATGGTGAAGGCTCAAGGAGAAAATTCAAGAAGAAATCCGATCCGGTTGGCAAGGGTGCTTTAGGACCGGAGAAAGAAAATTTCAAGAAGAATTTTACCGACAACTACTTTAACTGTGATAAACCGGGTCACCTTGTTGTCAAGTGTAGAAAGTCGGGAGAAGAAATAAGAGGCTTATATGGTGGATGGAACCACAAAAGATGTTGACGACATGCATCTTGCGGAGGTGGTCTCGGAGATAAACTTGGTTGGTTCAGACCTACATGAACGGTGGATTGATAAGGGTGCAACCCGTTACATGTGTTCTAGCGAGAGAGAAATCAAAATAGAGAGAGAAATTTTTAGGAGGGGTAAAAGTTTATATGACTAGTCAACCAGTTCACCCAAACATTGGGTTACATAAATAAAAGAATACTCAAAGGGTAATAACAAGAATTACTAAAATACCATTTACACCTTAATATCACAATACTCAATCCCCTGGTTACCAAACAATATATTTATTCGATCAACTTATTTTCTATTCAATGCGAATCGCTACTAAAAAGTAGCATTACAATACTTTTGGTTGCGAGTCTTTGCGTAGTGTTCACTGAAGGTATTTGTAGGAGAGGCGTATTAAAATGATGTATGAATGAGTCTTCAAATATATTATCAGGCACTTAGTTGCACTATCAGTTGATTGAGTTTCACTCACAATATCTATGAGCAAATCAAGTGGCACACTAATTGTTAAAAAATGACTTATCATAAGATTGGTGATAACCACCAAATTTTAATAAAATTTACGATTTTATAAAAAATGAAAATAAGTTGCAAAATATATTTCAACCAGATGAATTATATGTGTATTGTTTTCAAACCTAATTTCGATTGAATGAGAAACTAATGTATAAAGTTAACAATTTAAACATGTAATAATTGAAGATTGATGGAGGAATATGGAAAACAATATCCCATATAACAAAAGAAAGGGAAAATGTACACCTTATAAAAAGACACTGGTAAAATAAAAAAAAGTTGAACACTTATAAAAATACTTTGATAAGGTGTAAGTACATGTGCTTCTCCCATTGTGCTACATAGTATTGTGCTGGCCTTATCAAAGTTGCAATTGTCTGTAGGTCTCGAGTTGCATAAGTTAGCAGTCAAGGCCTAGGTTTCGATTGGTTGGATACCCGTTTCAATGGTTGGATGCACATTTCCCCCATTTTTCCCTCTATATATATTAAGATAGATTAATTAGACTTTGTCACAGATCCACTAAATTAACTAAAAAATATGGTTTTATTTGCCTTTAAAACTAATAAATAGGCTTTTATAGTTTTAAAGCCCAAAGCTTACTGTGTATAGCCTAAAAAGTATAGATATTCTCCTTTCTTATCTGAGAGAGTTTTGAAATATGAATAGTTCGCTGATAACTTCAAAATTTTTGTGCTATAATAGAATGTTAAAAAACCGTGAGTCTGTTAAAGAACAATATCTTACAAAAAAAAAAAAAAAAAAAAGTCCTATCCTTACCTTGATTTTATGTATCCCCTTTTCTGAGTCATTGTCTGAATAAACCTATGATTCCAACATTATCTTACTCTTTATGAGACGAGGCACATTAGAAACACACTTGTGTGAAAGTAGTGTCTTCTCAGGTTCAAATTCAGTTGCAAATGATGTGATACAATTGTCTTTGGTGTAGTGTGTACATTTTTATTTCTTATCTTTTGTTGCTTTTATTTTTTTCATATCTTCTTTCAAAATCGATAATGAATGATTTTATACATACGATACATTCAAGATTATATCATGCACGATGTCCTCACATATCAGCACTATTTAAGTTGGTATGAATCAACTATTTGCACCTTGCACTCTCTACCCGTGCCCCGCAATCCGTTGTGATTTTTGAATTATTCTGTTGTCTCATTATTTGTATCAATATTTATCATTCTATACCTTAGTTGATGGTCTGCACACTCCTTTTGTATCTACTAAGTCGTGGGTTTGAACCATGGTCTACAATATTTTTCTACTATCTTATTGTTTTTATATATTAGGACTTGACTCATTATCATTAGGTGTTGATGGTTTAATGTTGTGCATGTTGCTTGTGGATCTGCGAGGTTGTGAATTTGAATATCATGGCCTACGAATTAATATTTTAATTAATTTTACATTTTATTAATTTTCTTACCTATATATTAACTTATTATATATAAATTAATAGTAATAATTAATATATAAATATATAAATATTAAATAATTAAATAAAAAAAATTATAACTTCTTTATTTTTTTAGATTTTTATTATTATTTTAATTGTTAATTTTTGTTTATTGATTTATTATTATTATTATTATTATCATTACTCTTACTATTACTATTACTAGTAATGTACCCGTGCGATGCACAGTTTGTAAATATATCATCAATATATGATGATCGATCAAATGTATGTGTATATATAAAATAAAATATAGGGTTCTTCTACTATACACCCGGTGTATTAATACACCTGACGTACTAACCATTGGATTACCTCTTTTTAAATCCCTATGGCTGAATTATTTTTACCCTTTTACCTATGAAATTCTTTTACAACTGTAAAAATTTTACCTGCAAACTATTTAATTGGTGAAACATTAGTAGAATCACCAATAATTCCCTATATCTGCATTCCATCTTCATCCTCATCATCAACGATCCTTTATAAGTGTCGAAATCCCACACTTTTCACTGTCCCTCATCCCACCGATTTTCCTAACAATATACTCTATCTTCTCTCCCAGAATGGTCAAGGAGCTCTCAAACCAACGTTAATTCTATTCTTTTAGTCAATCTTCTCTTATTTTCTGCAAAATTTTGAAAAATGGTCAACTTAGGTCCTTGATTTTTTGTCATATAGATTAAGGGAAAAACTAAAAAAATTACAACAAAAGGCCGAAAAGATGGCGTCTTATAGTGGTGCAGAAGATATATCGATGTCTTTCACATATGTTTGCCATCGATACAAGCTATTTCGATGGCCGTTGTACGAGCAAAATAATGTGGAACAATAATTATCTTTTTTCTGGGTTTATTCCCAATAAAACTGTCTGAAGACCACAAAGATTTTTATCCTTTAATAGATAATAAAAATAATAATAAAATTATATACATACATATATATATATATATATATAGAGTTTTAAAGAATGTCATAAATTATTAATTGTTTTAAAAAATTGACCTGGTACAATTTGTAACTGATTTTTTTTATAGGTATTGCTAAGATAATATTATATAAACTTTCTTCACATTTTTGTGTGAAATAAAATCCCCTTTTTAAATAAGTATGAGAATTTTTATAAACACAAAAATAAAAGAAACAATTTGTAAGAAAATCCCAGATACATGGCCCAACCGATGATTACTAATTCAGGGACCCACATTACCTTATAAGCAAGTAAAAGTTACCACATAACAATTCTACTGCCGTGAAAAGTACAAGTGTATTAATACACCTGGTGTATTAATTATCCTAAAAGAGCATTCATTTGATACACGACGAAATAATTATTGAAGACCGTTAAATTTTGTGAAATATAGGCAAAAATATCGTAATAATAAGCTTATAAGTCTTACAAAGATGAAATTACACTGATACTATTAGTATTTTATCCTCATAAGAAATCGTAAAATAGCATGTTAATATTTTTATTTGTTATTATTTAATTACTAATGTTCTTCTTAAAATATAAATATGTATAGTATTTAAGGTAAAAAAAGTACGCTTCTGGAATTCAATGGAATTTTAGTAATTTAGATTTTGTGGAAGAAATTAAACTTAAAGGTAGACAAATATATTCTAACGAAATTTATCTCTATTATCCTAAATTACTTTTTCTTCTCCAAAAAAGGGAAATAGAATCAAATGCGAGAGAATAATTAGTTTAGGTAATGATAAGATTAGGATATTTTTAAGAAGATTTATTGAGATATATTCAAGGACAATATTGGAAAAAATGTGATCCTTTTGCCATAATTACTTGTTTTTTAGTACAAAGTGATTTTTTCTAAAATGACTTTTACTGAGAAACGAAGAGAGTATGTTTTAAGCATGAAATATTTGAGAAGATTGCCAAGGTACTTACTCCTTAAAAAAACTCAAATGAAGTAAATTAAAACAACTAATAATCCAAAGGTAAAGATAAAAAATAAAATATCGATAAGTAGGAGGAGACAACTATTACCCAAAGTAACACAAAAGCTATTGCTTACCAAAATGCAAAATTGAGACTCGTCTGTTATGATTATTGTAAGTTCTAACTTGAGCTGTGAATTGTTTCATTAACTCATGAAGCATTCATATCACCGGGCTCACAACATCCTCAGGATATAGTTAATTGTGGGCATGCTTCTTCATTTTTCCATTTTGAATTCTTATCGACGATAAGATAATAGAATTTCGCAAGCATTAAAATTTATTCAAAAAAGAAAATATATGGAATAATGTAACAATTTGCATAAAGTCATTTGGTTCTTCTAATTTAAAAATTTATTTGCACAATAAATATAACTTTTATTTTAGTGTCTAAAATTTGGTAGAATCACAAATAAAAAATATATAGTAAAATGAAATAGGAGGGAAAATCAGTATTTTCCTCTTTGAAAGGGTTCTACTTACCATAGTAAGATAATTATTTTGCCAAATAATATTATATTTTTTATATATATAAATTCAAATTAAGTATCAAAATATATCATAACCAACCTTAAAAAGAATATTTTAAACAAAACATTTTTTATGCATTTGGATGTTAAATTGACGATTTTGAAAATGATAAAAAAAAATAAACCTTTTCTATACATTGTGGATGTCAAACTTTTGAATTTTACAGATTTTCCATTAAAAAGTAAGTTAGAATGAAAAAGTTATAAGGATCTAAAATTTCAAGTAAAAGCGACAATATATATATATATATATATATATATATATATATAGAGAGAGAGAGAGAGAGAGAGAGAGAGAGAGAGAAATGATAAGGAGCCCAACATTGGGTTCCTTATAGAGCCCACTTATATATATATATATATATATATATATATATATATATATATATATATATATATATATATATGAAATGTGATCAAATAACATTCTTAGAGTAAAGCAACATCGTTATGTTTTTTTGGCTACTAAATTTCATGAGATACGTACTCTCTCCTTCATAATGTATTAAGTAAAGATTTGAAAACTCATTCACTTAAATTGATAGTATTAAATAAATAAGTCGTTTTAATACACTTGATGACACATTTTGTTCTTTAAGAGCAGTGGCACACAATCTTAGGCGTAATCTCAGGGGCACATTATAATAACATGGGATACGTTTTATTCATCCTATATATATTTTCTCTCAGTTTCTTCTAGTCTAGTAGGGTACTTCATTTGGGTTTGGGCAACCTGAGATCAACTCAGTCGCTAAGCTTTGAAAGGTTTATTTTAAAAAAATATTTTAGATTGTTTTCAGAAATCCTTTAATCGATTATATGTGCTAGAATTCTATACGAAGTTATCCATATTCTTCATACCGTCTTCTTTTTATATTCTTGTCGTGAATTTATTAACTTCATATTTTTAATTTTAATATATATTAACTTTTCACTATTTAATTAATTCTACAACTTCTTATAATAAGTCATTTTTAGGAACTATATTCCTGAAGTCAAGGACAATGCATTCTCAAATACAAATTTTATATAATGTGTTAATAAAAAATCCCGTAAGCAAAAAAAAAAAGCTTAACATTATTTTCATATTTGTAATTAAGTTTTTTTTCTTCATTTTTTTAATCTTATTAAGTTTTGAGATGTAAGATTAACTTTTTTTTTTTTTTTTTTGTTATATTTTGTCATTATAAATTGTATTCCCAATTTAAAAATCCTAGATCTGCCACTGGTATTGTAATATAGAGTAGGAGTATTATAAAAGATCTTGGGTTTAAAGCCTTAAAAGGCATTTCCGCTTAGCAGTTCGAAATTGACCCTTACTGCAGCTGTTGATATAGACATCTATTCCTCTTGTCTTCTGTTCATTCTGAAATTTACGTCTTCTTTTTCTTTTTATAATTATAAAGAAAAAAGTCGGATGATCATTTAAATAGGTTGAACAAATATTTTAAGGCCACAGTCCTCTAAAAATGTAGCAATAGATGAGATTCTGAAAAATGAATGCTCTAGTGGTTCAAGTTTGAAGATTGGGTCTCTGATGTGTTGGAACCCTACAAATTTTGCAAGCAAAAAAATTGACGATCGGCCTAAGAATGTTGGACTGAATAAGCGCATGTGGATGAAAGGACGTCGGATATATATAAAGACAAATCATTGAATTAGAAATGAAATATGCTATCTTTATATATATAACTAAATTATTTATATATAAAAAAGTCGAGAAAATAATATTAATAACAGAAGAAACATATACATTTGATCAAAATCATGCATAATAAAAGTAAGAATACTAGTTATAGTTCTATCTACTACTGTAAACACACGCACACAAAATGGAGTGTCAATCCCTAAACCAACTCAAATTTACTAAGAAAAATCAAAATCAACTTGACATAAATACAATTGTCGCGATTCTAACCCGGAATGAATAATTTATCTTTTTTTATAACCCGAGTCGACCCAAAATCAAGCAGGATCCAAACCGATGAATCATATTGCCACAACATACACACATAGAAACAACCCTTTGCCTTTGAAATAAGAATTGAGCTAAAAAAAATTACATAATTTCTTTTGTGAAGATTCTTAAAGAAAAAACAAGGTTCTGGGAATCGTAAAAATGTCATCTTGGGATTGGAATAAAGAACCTAGTGTAGATACACAAATTTTATATATAATCAAAGGCCGCCACATGTCAAAATTATGCAGATATTATTAAATTAAATCATATTTAATTTAATATTGATCTCAAAGATATTTGATAGACTTGATATTTTGGAGGACCAATCAAATTGCTCAGTCTGGATTCTAGGCCCATTAGGTTTCTCCATCCTATAACTAATTCCAAAAAAAAAAAAAAAATCAATAAGAACACAAGGCAAGAAGCATGTGAAGAATTCCAAAGCAAAGCAACTTCGTCGTTCTTCGACATTCTTCAACGTTCTTCAATGATCGTCAAAGTTCTTTAGCATTCTTTGGTGATCGTCAAATTTCCTCGGTGACAACCATCGCAAAGCGATGTTCGATCCAAGATCAAGGTGCCAAGCTCCTCCGATCGACGTGTCCAAAAGATAAATCCTCGAAGAAGTTCGTCAAGATCTTTGAATGAGTTCTTCGAATATTCATCCAAGAAGATCGTTGATCTAAAATCAAGCTTCCAAGTCTTTGGATTGACGTTAGTCAAAGCTCAAAATCGAACAAGATCAAAGTTAACTACGAGTTTGAAGACAACAAATTTGTGGTTACAAATTTGGCATGCCCAGTGGGACAATCTCTACCTCTCATCTCTTCTCTTCTCCCATGTTCTCAAGTTTCAAGAAACTTCAAGTGTAGCCCATGGCCACCATTGAAGAACAAATCGCCAGCCTAACAAGAGCCGTCGAAGAGCTCACCAAACATATTCAAGTGCGAGACGCTCTTATTAGAAAGTTGAGCAAAGAAGATAATGTTGATACAAGTCATCCAATTGACAAACAAGTCGAGATATATGATGAAGTCGGGATGTCCACAAAATAATGTTCAAGTGAACAAGAGAAGCCTTCACCCAAGATGCTGCAAGTCTTACCAGATGGATTAATTCCAGCAAGTCAACTGAAGGAGCTCATCTTAGAACTTCAATGACAAGTTCGACGGAAGCTCCAAATGTGCCCCTCCTCCCCCATTTCGTAATCATGGACAACATGCCTTGGAGTGAATTAGTCTCGAAACCATTTCCGGAGCTTCTTCAAAACAAGTGGGATAGTTTATACTCATATCAAGGAGACTTCATTGGAGTTTGATAGATAGTTTATACTCATATCCAGAAGTTCTTCATTTGGATTTGGATTTGGGATTTCTAGATAGTTTATACTGATATCAAGGAGTTCTTAAATTTGAATTTGTAGATAGTTTATACTCATATCAAGGAGTTCTTAATTTGGATTTAGATTTGAAAGATAGTTTGTACTCTTATCCGCAAGCCTTCATTTGAATTTGATATTTCTAGGTAGTTTATATTCATACCAAGGAGTTCTTATTTCAAATTTAACTTGTAGTCCTTTTAAACTCGTGCCAAGGAGTCTTGATTTGAATTTCATAAGAGGGGCTTAGATAGTTTAGGCTCGTACCAAGGAGTATTATTTGATTCAATTTTTTTCACTTGGAGTTTCGGCAGAAGATTTGCCCCCATGTGCTTTTTGTTTGGGATGACGTCTTCATGGCTTGTTGAAATACAGTCACTGATGGATGATGGATATTCTTTCTTGGTGCTTCAAACTTGGCTTCAAAGAGAAGAGATGAGAGGTAGAGATTGTCCACTGGACGTGCCGAATATGTAACAAAATAAATTTGCACAAATTTAATTTATTGATGAAGTTGAAAATTTGTGTGATACAATCTCTAGTAATCCTCTGATTCTTCTTTTTGCATTGACTTCAAGATTTGATGAAGGGCTTGAGATCTCGATCTTATCCACAGAGAACGACTTTGTATCTGCCTTGACTCCAATCTTGAATGGTTGAGAATTTCACATCTTGAATTTTTTCTCAACATCTTGACTAGTGGTGTATTTTTTCGGTGTCCCTTGGAATGAATAAGATGACCCTTTATATAGGTGTAGGATGATTTCTCTTGCGGAAAAAAATCATAAATCGTCCCATCACTATAGTGACTTCCACTAAATATCCCACAACTTTCTGTTTTTTTAATTTCGTCCCATATGTCCTGAGATTATCCAATTTTCGTCCCACAATTCAATTTTAAGTCGGAAAATGCACGTGCCGGACACGTGCCGGCCAAAATTTGGGGTTTTTTTGCCACGTGGCGTCGGGAAAAAATCATATGTCCACTAAATATCCCACAACTATCTGCTTTTCTAATTTCGTCCCATATGCCCTGAGATTATCCAATTTTCGTCCCAAAATTCAAATTTAAGCCGGAAAATGCACGTGTCGGCCAAAAATTGGGAGTTTTTTGCCACGTGACGTCGGAATTTTGAGCTAGATTTGAATTTATATTTTTCTTTTTCTTTTTCCTGTAGCTGTTCTTCTCCTGCAGCTCCAACCACCGTCGCTCTTCTCCGACAGACACCGCCAACAACCCCCCACCCTTTGCCGGTGTTCCTGTGCCGGCAGAACCGCCCTCCTCCAGGCCCTCCTCCTGCCGCTCCATTTCGACGTAGGCGATTCTCTTTTTGTCCGGCACGTGCATTTTCCGGCTTAGAGAAATCTCAGGACATATGGGACGAAATGAGAAAAGCAGAAAGTTGTGGGATATTTAGTGGACATATGATTTTTTTCCGACGTCACGTGGCAAAAAACCCCCAAATTTTATCCGGCACGTGCATTTTTCGGCTTAAATTTGAATTTTGGGACGAAAATTGGATAATCTCAGGATATATGAGACGAAATTAAAAAAACAGAAAGTTGTGGGATATTTAGTGGAAGTCACTATATGGGATGATTTATGATTTTTTCCCTTTCTCTTGCTATAGAGTGACGCGATTTGATTGGTCATTCATGATTTGATGACACCTCCTTCCTTCAATAGAAAAATATGATTTGATTTGATTTTGTTACCAAAGTATTGATAATTCTCTTCCATATTGACAAGATTTTATCTTGATTGGCAAGAAATAAAGACTTGGACAATTGACAATACCCGATTGACTATTTAATTTAACACAAAATTTTATGTGTCTACACCTAGTTCAAAATCAAGTCGTCGAGTGGCGGCCCCGATAATCGAAGACGGCGAGGATGTGATGGAGCAAACAAAGCGGCACCACTGGGTGAATCACCATGAATTTTTTCGATAAATTTTACGACAATGACAAAAAAAAAAAAAACATAAATGGGAAAAATGAAATAATTTTTCGAGGGCTATTGAAGTGTATGGTTTCAGATTTCTCTAATAAATACATGCAAATTAAATTTATTTGAATGAGTAAATAAATTACACAAATTAAGCTAAAATTGCATTATTCAGTATATGTAATAATACAACAGATTTGATTAATACATTAAATTGCGAGAAAAAGGGGAAATGATCTACTCAAATGCAAAAACGAAGATGCCAAGTATAAGATATGAAACTTGTAACAACTTAAATATTTATTTTCATTATATGACTATATTCCCTATTTACCCGTTTATTATGAAGCAGGAGGGTTACACAATATCCTGTAAAATAATTAGAGAAAATAATCTTACCATAAACAAAGGTGCGCATCACTAATTGCGTTAACATATTTTAGGAACCATTGATTAAGCATATATAGAACAGTGATTATATCAATCAACACTCGTCAGAATCTACTTAAATGATACGCGATATACCTACCATAATTAAGAAAGTCGCTAGAATAATCATTGAACAAATTACCTAAAAGTGCGTTTACTACATTTAGCAAGTACTTTGGGCGGGAAAAAACAACAGTTGCTAATTATAGAGGGTTCTCCTTTATTATTAAGCTAGATTGGGCAATATAAATTATTAGTATACCATATACATAATAAAATTCATTTAAGAAAAAAACCATTAACCATATAAATTTATCTATGTATGTGTATGTGCCTTAACCAAGAGCAGGAATTGCATGATATTCATCCGCTTTTTAACGCGATCTGATTGCATATTACTATGGCAGATAATTATTGATTTGTGCACAATTTTGGCCATATGTGTTGCTTAATCATGTATTAATGGTATAAATTACATAAATAAAGGACAGATGACTAGTTTTAATATTTTACTATACATAACTGACCAATTAAAGCACATAACATTTTCATACATAAACCACCCAAATTTCACTAATTTTTAATATTTTACCACGCATAACTGAACAATTAAAGCACACAATATTTCTACACATAATCCGCTCAAATCACGCTAATTTAATACAAAAACGTCATTTTAATCTTAAATTCAGGATTTCTTGATTTAGTAAGTTTGATTTGGGCGGAAAATTGTGTTGATTTCTAAATTAGGCGGATTTTGTTATATTATGTAGTATAGATGTAGATTTACAAGTTATACTGTTTAGATAAACAAATAATACTTTTTTTATTATACAACTTATACTATATGGGATTCGTAAAAAAAAACAAAAAATAAAAGAACAATAAATAATACTGTTTAGGTAAACAAATAATACGTTATGGTTAAACGAATTGTACTATATAGGATCCGTCACAACAAAATGTTAAAAGAATTACTCCCTCCGTCCCAGCTAACTTGTCATAGTTGTCCGGGCACGGAGCTTAAGGTAAAACAAAAGTTTCTTTTTCATTGACTTATAAATTATTGTCCATTTATTTTTAAAGGGAGGGATTAGTGAATTAACACTACCCTCCCTTTTTGTAATCATTGCTTGATGAACATTAATAACAGGTAAAAACGCCAAAAAGAAAAAAAAAACTGAATAATTCAACAAGCTGAAAATTTCAAATTCATTTATAAAAAAATTTGGGGGAGGATTCCCACCAAATTTCAAATTCACAATTGATTACAAAGACAAGTCCTAAAAGTGAATTTACATTCAAATCTCCCTCCTAAACACATTCCAACTTCTAAAAGATCACTGTGAATGCTGAAAACACTTCACAAAAATCATCATTCAATGTTGTTACAACATTCACTACAACAGAAGAACAACTTCAAACTCTAAAATGACAGAACTGCCTAACCGAAGGAAAGGGCCTAACTTGACTCCATCAGACTGACTTCTCATCGCTCAGTTTCTTATGTGTAACAACACCAATGGAATTGTACATTCTGGCAAGTTGAAGGAAGTGGCAGCATCATTTGGAGTGTCGACGCTGACGATTCAGCATATCTGGGAGGTTGCAAGGAAGTTGATTTCAGAAGGTAAGCCTGTGACTTTTCCAAAAATTAAACATAGGGCTCCACCCAAATGCGCAGTACCATTAGATGAAGAGGCTATGAAAGCCATACCATTTTCAAAGAGAGGGACTATTCGTAGACTTGCCAAAGAGTTGCAAGTTAGCAAAAGCAAAGTTGGAAGGTGGGTGAAAATAGGGATAATAAAACCACATTCAAATGCAATCACGCCCCAATTAGGGTCGATCGGTATGGTATACCGAACCGAAATACCCATACTGAAATACCGTACCGAAATATTCGGTACAACATATTTCATACCGATACCGTACCGAAAATTTCGGTATACCGAAATTGCGGTATGGTATTCGGTTCATACCGTACCGTATCAATTTTTTTGGTATATCGAATTTCGTGTACGGTATCGGTATTACTGTCTCATACCGAAATTACCGAATTTTTAATACTGAAGTACCAAAATACCAAAATTACAGCCGAAAAACCGAAAAAAATTTCATTTAAGAAGCAAGAAAAAATGTAAAGGAAAAATATTAGACATGAGGAATCAAGGGACTTACCTATCCCACAGTCTCATTTGTCAACACTATTTGACCTTTCGCAGTACCACTCCCTTTGAATATTGGACTTGACTTGCACTTCTTCTCCAAGTTGCTTTTTAACTCACTAGTGCTTCCATAAGTCATCGGGATCTCCACTTTACAGTATTTGCAAATCCCCACAATACTATTGCTCCCATTCTCATTCGTCTTTGAAACTCTATCACTGTGTTCCTAATATTGACTCCTCATCTTAGGAGCTATGGGAGGCTTCGGTGTTGAATCCTTTCTTTTTCATTTTTGACTTGTAGAATCTTCAAGTGAATCAGATTCTACAGTATTTGGTGTTTCGGATGGACTTGATAGTGAATGAGAAGATTCAGATTTCATTTGTATACCTAAAAAATTCAATTATAAGTTTAGAAGCAAGCACATGAATATTACTTTCATCAAATATATTGAACATGATGAGAGAACATCAAGTTGACTACAAAAATAGAACATCACATCAAGAATAGAATTAATATGCATCACCAATCAATTTAACAGTCTTCAAAAATTTGGTGCAATTTCGTTTATGAATGTATGCAGTTTCTGAAATTACTTTTCAAGTGGTAACCAACTTCGTTCTTTTAATTTTTGTTCCTCATGTTTTTCCCACTCACATCTTTTCCTTTTCTTGCTAGTTAGAAACTAAGTAGGAGGCATTCACTTCTAATAAAGAATATAGAATAAAGGCATATAAGCTTGATGTGTTATTATATCAATTCTAAGCAAGTTAATTTCATGGTTTTGATCAATCAAATTTCTCTCATAAATAAATTTGTTCAGATTTCCATGTAATTACTTATTGTAGTATCACGCATTATCTTAATCTGATGAATGAAATTTAAGCAAATTAACATGCAAAATAAAGTTACCTCAACATGCAAAATAAAGTTACTTCAATTATTGGATATGCTTATACTAAAAATATTATAAAATAAAAGAGTATGTATAAATATTATAAAATAAAAGAGCATGTTTAATCAATTATTGATTTGGTTAGATGCTCCAGATGCTTTCTGCTGCAATTTCATGATTTCACCTTGTTCTGCTACAAGTGTAAAAGAGCATGTCCAAAACTTAATTCAAAAAAAATTCTAAAACTTCTATTGCTTTGTTGCTGCATCTGATTATACTAATTTTGTCCGGCAGAAGTAATTTTAAGAAGAAAACTAGTGATTGCAAATATTAATTTGAACAGTAACACAAACTCAACAACATTATCTGAAACTCGACAATGTTATCGGAACTCCATTAAAGTGAACAAAAAACATAATAGTAGATAGAATTCAAGAATTTAACTCTCAAAATCCGATAGAAGAAACAATTACTCCACCCACTTCCTGGTACTCTACCAAACAATAAAAATCATACATACAATGAATCTTACCTAGGAATGAGGACCGAGATCAGTTGCGGTGGGTGTTGGAGGAGAGTCCCATAGCCGGAGACGGAGCGCAGAAAAATCGGCAGGTGGTGGGAGGCAAGAACTTGGTTGCGGACGCGCAGGGATGTGAAAGAGCAATTAGGTTGGACAGAAAGGGGCATTTGGGTTCTTTGGTGGATTTCAATATTTTTTTCCACCCCTAGCCCCAATTAACTGATGCAAATAGGCTGCATAGACTGAAGTACAAACTTAGGGTCTGTTTGTTTATGGTTGGGCCAATCCGTTGTGGATTATGCCCAACTCAACATGTGTTTGTTTATGGGTTTGAGGCAATATATTGTCTTCAACCCTCTTACACACATCATTAATCAAACTCAATTTTCAATACAACTTTAATCAATAATCATCATTCTTTAACTACCTCTTACACACATCATAAATCAAATCCAATTTCCAATACACATTTATTCAATAACCAAACATTTTTTAACAAACTCTTATACACATCATCAATCAAACTTAATTCTCAATACAACTTTAACCAATAACCAATCATTCATTAACTATCTCTACCTTTTATAATATAAACCAACTCCAACCCAATCTTCCAAATTAACATAAACAAACACTCATTTATTTACTCCAACCTAAAAATTTCACTTTATTCTCCACAGCCTACAGTACTCCAGCCACCCATAACCATAAACAAACAGGCCCTTAGCTTCTTACACTATGACAGAGCTCTTAAGATTATCAGGTATGAAAGCATGAACTACTTGGTTCACATTGGTGAAAAATGGTTTTATATGAAATGCACATGTGAGCGGGCATACAAACTTGCAGTAGAGGATGATCCATATAGGGTATGCAAGAGCAAAAGATATATACTCAAGGTTATGTTTATGTGCACAGTAGCAAGACTACACCACACTACACTACAGATGGGGCTCTATTGTTTGATGGGAAAATTGAAATTTTCCCATTCACAACAATGATGCCTGCCCTCAGGAACAATGTGAATCGAGTTAGGGGAACATTGGTCACCAAACCGATTAAATCCATAAACACACAAGTCATCAAAGATTGCTTGTTAGATAAGGTGATTCTTTAAACTATCAATATATTATCATCATTTAGTTTATTTGTGTTAGTAAGTCTCCTATATTCTGTCCTAGCAGTTTAAATTTAGCACATTGAATAGAATGGTGACATTACTTACACGCATAGTTTTTGATCAAACACTATTTCATCATTGGGCATATACAGATTCTACCAGCAATCAAGGCAAAATGGCCTGCTCAAGCAAGTAAACACATCATCATACAAAAAGATAATGCAAAGTCACACCTAAGAAATTATGACACTAATTTTAGAAGAGTTGCCTCAGCAGATGGGTTTAACATTCAATTAATGTGCCAGCCCCCAAAAAAGGGCAATTCAGTCTCTGCAAGTTAAGATAGCAAGCTACACTATACAAGAGTTGGTGAATAATGTTCTCCACTCATTTGACAGAATGGAAGTCACTAATCTCAATTCTGTATTTCTGAGGTTGCAGGCTTGTAGGTAATGATGGTTAAAGGTGGGAACAATAAGCAACCACACATTGAAAAAACAACACAAACAAGACAAGGCATTTTACCTATAACATTAGAAGTACCTGAAGAGGTTGTAAGAGAGAGAATTGATCATCTAATTAGAAATGATCAAGCTTCAGATACTTATGACATAGGTGGATTAATGACTGATTCACGGTACATGTGATTTAGTTTAATGTAAGTGGAAAAACAATGACTTTTTTGCTCAAGTGTTTACAGCGTAAACATAAAAATGATGTTTAGCTTTGCTTAGGCTGTAAACATTTAGTTAATGTGAAAAAAAAAAAAAAATTGTTAAGTTTTATGTGTGTGTTTGTTTGTTTGTTTGTTTGTTTTTTTTTTCTGGTACCCTCAGAACACTATCATCATTGGGTATCATGAAGCTCAGAAACAGTTGAGGGAAGCATTAAACTAGACACTTGACTATAGTTTAAGCAGCCAACACTCAACAATCAGCAATCAACAATTTCATCATTTAATATGAACAACACAATTTGTTGGATGACATTACTCAGTCAGCAAAAAACACATCATTTGTCTAAGCCAGCATAACAACAAATTGTAAACAAATCAATCAGCAATCAATAATTTCATCATTTAATATGAACAATACAATTTGTTAGATGGGATGACTCAGTCAGCAGAAAACACATCATTTGTTTAAGCCACCATAACAAAAAAATTGTAAACACATCAATCGGCAATCAATAATTTCATCATTTAATATGAACAACACAATTTGTTGGATGGCATTACTTAGTCAGCAGAAAACACATCATTTGTTTAAGCCACCATAACAAAAAATTGTAAACACATCAACCGGAAAAATCAGACGCAATCAGCAGCGCAACAACATAATCACAACCAAAAAAAACTTATGCACATCCAGAAAGCACTAATATTTCATTACAAACACATAGGTTGCAGAAACCAACACAAAAGAAACAGAATTTAATGAACATAAACCAACAAGGAAACTGATCCGCAAGGGACATATTTTAGGGTTTTTTCAAGGGACATCCGATTAGGGACGGAAAACAAACACACATAAACAGATCTGAAGCAATTTTCTGAAAAACTAATTTAGGGTTTCAAACCCAAGTTAGGGTTTCAAACCTTTTTAATACAAGGAAACCATACCGCTAGACACTCGTAATAGTACCTTTGGAGTGCCTTCGAAGCAAAACAACTGTCCAAAGTAAGGAGAGGATCTCCGGTTTCAGAGGCGGAAATGTTGTTCACCGACGAACTGGCTTCCCCAGCCTCGAAAAGAAGCAACTCCTCATCGTCCAAGACCGTTTCGGCTACAAATGAATCTTCCGAGTCAAATAAGATTCGTTCATCATAACTGGAATCTTTCTCCACAGAAGCAAAACGGAGGATAAACAAGGATGGAGAGTGTGTAAGAATTTTCATATATAGATCTGAGAAAAGCAGATAAAACTTTACCCAGATCGTGAAGAGCGGCGCTGGATTAGGGAGGGAGGGGGTAAAAGAGAGAATGTGGAAGTAGGGTTTGAGAGAGAGGGATGTTACTGAATGGAAGGAGAAAGGATTCAGTGTTCAATAAGTGGATGGGGGGGTGAAAACGGGGTTTTTAGGGTGAAAAGCAAGCTTAGAGTATGTGTTTTTAACATACATTTGTAGATTCTAAGCACCCGTTTGTTATATTCTTCGCATTTCCTTTCTCTTGTCGAAAAACCTCGTTTTCAAGCATTTTGTAGGTAAAAAAGGTGTACAAAGAGGCGACGAGTAGAAGAGAGTCAAAGAAATTGAGAAAAAAACCCGAAGAATGAAGAAACGGGCCAAAACTGGGTTGTGCACGGTCACAACCGCGCAAGCCTTCACAACCGTGCACGACCCATGCGCGCAGAAGGCAAGGAGCCACCCAAAGACAGGCGCACGGTCATGACCGTGCGACCATGCACGGACCGTGCATGGTCTTCCAGAGAATTGGTGTTTTCAGGGGTTGTGCACGGTCCGTGCAGCCTTGCACGGGCACGACCATGCACGAACACCAGAATTTGATGGGTTTTAGCCCATTTATGTGATTTTTTAGCCCAATACTTTAAAAAAAGCCCCAATTGGGTGTACAGGACCCTAATTTTCAGTTTTTGCTAGACACAACATTTTCATTAGTCACTTTTTAGAGAGAGAAAGCCAAGGAGAGCATTTTTGGGGGATTTACTTGGGGATCAAGAACTATCTTCTCAATAGGTTTTATCTTTCCATTTTCATTTAATATTTGTATGAACATGATTATGTCTATATATTTGTGTTTATTTCTTATTATGATTATGGTTGGCTAATTTCCTTATTCAACTCTGTGTTATGCTATTGATTGATTAATTGTTTATAAATGTTTGTTGAATGATTTGATCACTTGTTTAATATTATTGAGGATTAAATTGAAACCGAGAGGGGAGATTTGATCCGAGATCACGTTAATCGACATGATTAAGCAATAAAACCGAGAGGTTTGAGCTAATTGTGGGAACTTAGGTCTTAAAATCAATTAGGAGTTGTATTTGATTAATCGACCGGAGATGGTGATTAATCATGTACAATCAACACGTAAATTCGCTCCGAGTGGGGGTTTTACATACGTTTGTGATCGTTCCTTGATACATAGCATTCGGTTAAAAATTGGATTAAATTGGATTAATAGTTATTAGATGCCCGTAATTGAAATCTAAGCCTAGATCACCCTTATTAATTGTTTAACCCCTATAATTTGTTCTCTAGTTCATCATATTAGTTTTAATTGCTTGTTTATTTAAATTAGTTCTTAAAATATCAAAAACCAACCACTCGATCGTCTAGTTAGCCATTTAAATGTTTATGTTACTTCACTTTTTCGATATCGAGCCGATTTCTCGTGGGATCGACCTTGTGCTCACTTAGTACTACCAATCGGGTCACTACCAATTGGGATCAAAGGGGCATCAAAATCTTTCCTATGGCAACCCCAACAATTCGATCCAAACACCGCTCGGATTCTCCATTACCAATGGGGTAATAAACGAAGGAAGGGAACCGAGCTTAAAGGAACTCTTGACATTGTTCCTTTCAAGGACAGACGAAAGAATGTCACAAATGGACAATTCGTTCGCAAAGTTTCAAGTTGATGTCAACAAGAGCATTGTGACAAATGGGGTCGACATTAAAAGCTTGCAATTGCAAATGAGCCAGCTAGCCCAAGCCAGTAGTCCCCAACACCAAAAGGGGCAGTTTCCGAGTGACACGGTGAAGAATCCAAAGGAACAATGCCAAGCAATTCGACTAAGGAGCGGAACCGAGTATGAAGGACCAAAGCTACCGGTAGATGGTGACCAAGTGATTGAGAAAGAGCATTTAGAAGAGCAAACCAAACACAAGGATCGTGGAGAATAAAGTGAAAAAGGGGCCGTGAAGCCAAACTCCACTCCTAATTATATTCCTCTTACTTATGTCCCTCCCCTCCCATTTTCACAAACTTATCAAAAGAAAAAGTTGGATAACCAATTTGCTAAGTTTTTGGAAATCTTCAAAAAAATTGCATATTAACATTCCTTTTATTGATGCTTTGCAACAAATGCCTAATTATGCTAAATTTTTTAAGGAGGTGATATCAAAGAAGAGGAGGTTGGAGGCATATGAGACGGTTAACTTAATCGAGGAGTGTAGTGCCATGATTCAAAGAAGAATCCCTCAAAAGAGGAAGGATTCAGGTAGCTTTACAATTTCTTGTATTATTGGGGATCAATATTTTTTGAAAAAGCATTATGTGATCTTGGGGCAAGCATTAATCTCATGCCACTTTCTATATTCAATAAATTGGAAATTGGAACCATCAAACCTACCACTATCGCTTTGCAAATGGCGGATAGGTCTTTGACCTATTCGAAAGGGATAGTGGAGGATGTGCTGATCAAAGTAGGTGAGTTCATAATCCCGGTGGATTTTGTAGTTTTGGACATGAATGAGGACAAGGAAGTCCCCTTGATTTTGGGCCGCCCGTTTCTAGCAACGGGTGGAGCCCTCATTGATGTTCAAAAAGGAGAAGTCACCTTACGTGTGAATGATGAAAAGGTTACTTTTTCAATTTATAAGGCAATGAGGTTTCACAATGTGGATGAGGTTAATGTCATAGAAGAATGTAATGCTTTAGATTTGCTAGATAGCAATGATACAAGAAATCTTCTAGCTTCGAGTGAAATTGACTCTTTGGAGATTTATTTGCACGATTCTATTTTTGCATGTGCTAACCATGAAGCTAACGGTGTTGATGTTTTGGATAGTGTTAGTGCATTGAATTCTTTGCAGGAGGTGCACAATGAGGAAATTTCTTGGTTGAAATTGGAGGATGAGGAGTCAACCGGACTAAAGGAGTCTAAGGGCAAAGAAGAAGAAGGACCCAATGTTGAATTGAAACCTCTCCCCGACCACTCGAGGTATGAGTACCTCGATGAAGGTAAGAAATTTCCGGTTATAATTTTCGCATATCTTAATGAGAGTGAGTGTGCAAAATTGATGGAAATTTTGAAAAGGCACAAGAGTGCTATTGGATGGTCCATCTCAGATCTTAAGGGGATTAGCCCCGCTATTTGCATGCATAAAATTCTAATGGAAGAGGACTATAAACCGAGTGTGCAAAGTCAGCGTAGGCTAAATCCCATTATGCAAGAGGTGGTGAGGAAGTTTTGAAATGGCTTGATAATGGCATAGTCTTTCCTATATCCGATAGCAAGTGGGTGAGTCCTACCCAAGTAGTGCCTAAGAAAAGAGGAATAACGGTAGTTAAAGTGAGTGATTTAGAAGAAGTAGCCACTAGGTTGATAACCGCTTGGAGAATTTGTATTGACTACTGGAAGTTGAATGCAGCTACTAGGAAACATCATTTTCCACTTCCATTTCTTGATCAAATGTTGGATAGATTAGATGGGTATGACTACTATTGTTTTTTGGATGGGTACTCCGGGTACAATCAAATTATGATTGCCCCGGAGGATCAAGAAAAAACAGCTTTGTATGCCCATATGGCATCTTTGCTTTTAGGAGAATGCCCTTTGGCTTATGTAATGCAGCGGCTACTTTCCAACGGTGCATGATGGCTATTTTAGTGGGCTGATTGAGAATGTGATGGAAGTATTCATGGATGATTTTTCTGTTTTCGGTTCATCATTTGATCATTGTCTGTTTAACTTATCTCTAGTCTTGCAGTGTTGTGAAGACACTAACCTTGTATTAAATTGGGAAAAATGCCACTTCATGGTAAGAGAAGGTATAGGGTTAGGGCATAAGGTTTCAGCTGCAGGGTTGGAGGTAGACCGAGCCAAGGTAGTTGCCATTGAAAGATTACCACCACCAATCAATGAGAAGGGAATCCGAAGCTTTTTAGGCCATGCTGGTTTTTACCGAAGGTTTATTCGTGACTTTTCAAAAATTGCTAAGCCTTTGTTTCACCTTTTTGAAAAAGATGTTGCTTATGTTTTCGATGATTCCTGTTTATAGGCTTTCGAGGTGTTGAAGAAAGCGTTGGTTTCGGCACTAGTCTTGGTATCACCTGATTGGAACCAACCTTTTGAACTCATGTGTGATGCAAGTGATATAGCAGTCGGGGCAGTCTTAGGACAGAAGAAGGATAAAATCTTCCGAGTGATATATTACGCGAGTAAAAGCCTTGATCCGACCTAGTCAAACTACACAACAACAGAAAAGGAGATGTTAGCGGTGGTATATGGATTCGACAAATTTCGTACCTATCTTGTGGACACGAAAACGATTGTGTACACCGATCACGCAGCCATCCGGTACCTTTTCGATAAAAAGGATGCCAAGCCAAGACTCATTCGATGGATCCTGCTTCTGCAAGAATTCGATTTAGAAATCAAGGATCGGAAAGGATGTGAAAATGTTGTAGCCGATCATCTTTCGAGGATTGAGAATGAGGTGGACAAAAAAGGGCAACAAGAGGTGATCAAGGATAGATTTCCCGATGAACACCTCATGATGGCGATTGCTCGGCCCCTGTGGTATGCTAACATTGTGAACTTCTTAGCTTGTGGAGCACCCCCACCCGATCTCTCGTCACATCAGAAGAAGAAGTTTTATCATGAAGCAAGGTTTTATATGTGGGATGATCGATACCTTTTTCGAAGATGTGCTAACTCGATTATCTGGAGGTGTGTATCTGAGGAAGAGGGTCGAGAGATTATCGAACAATGTCACTCTTCACCAAGTGGGGGACACTTTGCGGTCAATAGAACAACAGCTAAAGTCCTTCAAAGTGGATTCTATTGGCCAACAATCTTTCAAGATTGCCACGACTTCATCAAGCAATGTGATCGGTGCCAACGAACCGGTGGGATCTCGAAAAGATATGAAATGCCACTTGCCAATTCTATTGAAGTTGAACTGTTTGACGTTTGGGGAATCGACATCATGGGACCATTCCCATCATCTCAAGGCTATCAATATCTTCTGTTAGCAGTGGATTATGTTTCCCGATGGGTTGAAGTCATCCCTACATCAACCAATGACTCTAAGGTAGTACTAAGATTTCTTGTGAAGAATATCATCACTCGTTATGGAGCACCTAGAGCATTGCTTAGTGATGGAGGGTCGCATTTCTGTAACAAATGGCTCAATGGTTTATTGGCTCGGTACCGGTGTGAAGCATAGGGTGACTACACTATATCACCCTCAAGCGAATGGTCAAACCGAATTAGCTAACCGGGAAATCAAACAAGTCCTCGAGAAATCAGTAAGTGGAAACCGAAAGGACTGGGCTTTGAAGTTGGATGATGCATTGTGGGCGTATAGAACGGCTTACAAGACACCCCTTGGTATGTCTGCTTATCAACTTGTTTTTGGAAAATCATGCCATTTGCCCGTGGAGCTTGAACATCGTGCATATTGGGCGATAAAGAAGTTGAATTTCGACTTTCAATCGGCTGGGGCAAATAGGGTGTTGCAATTGAACGAACTTGATGAGTTTCGAAATCAAGCATTTGAGAATTCAAGGGTGTACAAGGAAAGAGTCAAGAGGTTTCATGACAAATTGATCATCAAGAGAGAGTTTTGTCATGGAGACCAAGTCCTTTTGTTCGATTCTCGTCTCCAACTTTTTCCCAGGAAGTTAAAATCAAAATGGTCGGGACCCTTCACAGTCAAGAGAGTACTACCAAGCGGAGTTGTCGAGCTACTAAAATACCGACGGAAGCACGTTTATGGTGAATGGCCAAAGAGTGAAGAGGTACTTTGGCCAAGCACAAGAAAGAGAATTTCACCAACTGTCTTTGGTTATACCGACTTGAACCGAAATAAACAGGCGTTCGACTGAAGACATTAAACTTAGCGCTTGTCGGGAGGCAACCCGGCGGTTCAATTTCTTTAATTTCGTATTTTGATTAGTTAGATAGTTTAATTTAAGTTTTTTTTTTTAACTTTTAGTATTGAATAATGGCAGGTAAATGCAAGGAATGATAAGAGAAGTGGTGGGATGCAAAAATGGATGAGCATAACTTCAAAAAAATGGGTAAAATTTCAAATTTTAGGCGTGCACGGTCCGTGCATCATTTTCCAGAGAAGTGCGCGTTTTTTAGGTCGTGCACGGTCATGACCGTGCACCCTTGCACAGACTGTGCACGAGGGCAGAACCATATTTGAATGCGAAAAACACACCCATACTCATTCTCCTCTTATCCCAAAATGCAAAAACACACAAAAACACACACACACACACAAATTCGACGGAAATCCTTGGAGAATCAACACATTCAAGTCCTAATCTCCCTAAATTCACAAGGTCATATCTTCTCATACCGATCATGGGTCTAAAAAGAAAAGCTGCAAGGGTAGGAGAGTCGAGTTCAAGGGGCACACAAGAACCCGTTGAGCAAAGTGAACCCGAGCAAATAAGCCTGAGTGAGTATGGCATCGATTTTGGCCGGATGTGGGAATCAGAGACGGATGGGGAAAGGTGGAATAAGTTGGCCAGGAGATGGATTATTCCAACTCTATACCCCGACCCACCAACTATGGACGAGTTGGGTCCGGGAGGACGTAGAGACTCTGATCCGACGAATGGATTGGGGTCACTTTCTCTATGGATATTGGCCAACCTACAAAGAACTGGTCTTGGAATTTTTCGCCACTCTTTGATGTTGTCATGCATCGTGACGAAGCCTTGAGCATGACATTCCGGCTGGGAAACTGGCCTCGTGAGATGCATTGTACACGATTGGGAGAAATCTTCCGGTTTCACTCCCCTGGCGATTTCCCTCACCACGAGGATTTCAATTCTCAAGAATTCTGGCAAAAAATCAGTTACCAACCAGACGCCACACCGTATCACCCCACCTCCAATGCTAGCAGATCAAACTCGACCAAAATTCGAAACCCAATATTCAGATATTTGGCTAAGATTATGCAGCACACTCTCTTCGCAAGGCATGAGGCAGGAGGTCTCCGAGCGGACGAGCTCTACCTGTTGTGGTGTATGATGAAGCCTCACAAGGTGCGATCAGCACCTTATTTGATGGGCCAATTCAATTCAATAGCACATGAAACAGGTGCTATCCGAATTGGGGGCTTCATCACTGCCTTGGCGGTGCACTTCAAGATTAATCTCTCAAGATTTCAACCAAAGAGCGGTGAATCCAGGATAACGACGGAAGTTCTTAAAAAGTCTCATTACATTAAGTTATCCAAGGAGAGAGTATGGATGTGGCAGCAGCGTGAGGGTGGACCATTCCCCTTGCTCAACCCCACTCTGACCACGGTGATGAGGCGCGAGAATTGGTTTATGATGACCTCGGCCCATGCAGAAACAATTCAGAAGGGTTCAGCTGGAGTTCAACTTCTACCTAGACAAGTGGCAACCGAGGAGCAGATGGAAGAGGATAGGGAGATCCGAAACATCGAGGAGGAATTTCTTGGACAGCGAGGGAAGGAGTCTTCCTCCCGACAGCGCGGGGAATCCTCAACAGTCACAGAAAGGTTAAAAGTTGTGGAGGCAGCCCTCAATGAGCTTAAGGAGCAACAACGAACACTCATAAACAACCAAGCTGACATGATGCAAACTTAGCGAAATTTGACAGCGGGCCAGACCACCATCATGAACACTTTGTTGGAAATTATGGAAGCCCAGAAGGTCAGCTCGAAAGAAGAAAGACGAATGGCCAAAATGTTGCAAAAGCTCGAGGATTTAAACGTGCAAGCCGGTCACTATGATCCAACGCCACCCTCCCCTTAGGGGGAGTTTGTAAGTTATTCGCAACATCTCTACTTTTTGAAACTATTTTAATGCATTTTGGAATTTAGTTTAAAATAGTTTAAGGGGGGATGTATGTTGCGAAATTCGGAGGGTGGTTTTTCTTGTGTTTGTTTTGCCAAACTAGAATTATGTTTTGATGTTAATGTAGTTTTTGTTTTGAAATGTTATTAAGTTAATTTGTTAAACTATGTTGTCTTTAATTGTTGATAGCTTGTTAATTTGTTGATTTTAATTTGTTATGTCAAAAAAAAGAAAAAGAAAAAAAATATTAGGTTAATGAGGTATTGGAAATATTGTCAATGATGATATATAAAATGGTTTTCGATTGAAAATGTGATACATGCACACACTTGTTTTAGAACAAATGATAAATCACAATATAAAAGTCGGTGAGCTTTTGAGCCAAAATGAGGAACCCTTACTTTTGGAGTTCTATATTTTCCTTGACTTGTGTGATGTTGATCATGTGCATAGCACCTCTAGAACTTGCCTTGCGTTTATTTGAAATCATGAGATATATTTATGAGATATATTTTTAGCCTTAAAAATCATCTTCCTACCCCTTTATATGAATTATCCCTAGTTAGCCAAGTTGAATTTATAGCCTTTTTCTTGATAGCTATTACAAGCCATATCCATCCTTTTAGCCTTTTTCCCACACTTGGATCGAACGAGTTTGAGAAAAGGGATTGGAAGGTAGATTTGAGTAAGGGCTACAAAGATGAAGAGAATGAGGTAATGAATATAGAGTGGGGAAGAAAAGAGAAAAACAAAAGGGAAAATCGAGCATTGTCAAAAAAAAAAAAAAAAAAAGGGTGTACATATCATTTCAGTTGAATGTTTATAGTTGAGGACCAATAAACGAGTCAAAGAATCCAATGACATGAGTAATTTTGGTTGAGTTAGGAGTCAAAATTTCTAACTCACATTTGTGAAAAAAGAGTTGGTTGTGGTTATTTGGATAATGTGAGGAAATACAGAAGTGGGAAAAGTGAGAGTGGGAGTAAAACTTATATGAGGGCTAGTTGAGTGCAACTCAATCGATCCAAGTTAAGTCACTACACCCAAACATATCTCACCTAATCCAAAAGCCTACATTATAACCAAAGCATAAGACCTTTCTGATTCTTTGCTCGTAGTTATCAAAAATGACGAAGAGATTAGACAATAGGCAAGCATATGGTAGGGCATGTATATGTATACAACTTGAGTGATACACAACCTTGTTATATACACTTGAGTGCTTGAGTGATACACTTGTCTGTGAGGATATTGTGATGATTTAAAAAGTCCTTAACTTGTGATGTTGCATAGATAGAATGTGTTCTTAGTCTGAGACATACATTTCCAAGTAAAACCGATGATACCTATATGTTTTCCTCCTACTGAGAAAGAAAATCTTCATTCTTTTGATATTATTTGCTTAGGGACGAGCAAGGTTTTAGTTTGAGGGGGTTGACAATTGGGGTTTTTATGGTGAAAAACAAGCTTAGAGTATGTGTTTTTAACATACATTTGTAGATTCTAAGCACCCGTTTGTTATATTCTTCGCATTTTCTTTCTCTTGTCGAAAAACCTTGTTTTCAAGCATTTTATAGGTAAAAAAGGTGTACAAAGAGACGACGAGTAGAAGGGAGTCGAAGAAATTGAGAAAAAACCCGAAGAATGAAGAAACGGGCCAAAATTGGGCCGTGCACGGTCACAACCGTGCAAGCCTTCACAACCGTGCACGACCCGTGTGCGCAGAAGGCAAGGAGCCGCCCACAGACAGGCGCACGGTTATGACTGTGCGACCATGCACGGACAGTGCATGGTCTTCCAGAGAATTGGCGTTTTCAGGGGTTGTGCACGGTCCGTGCAGCCTTGCACGGGCACGACCGTGCACGAACACCAGAATTTGATGGGTTTTAGCCCATTTATGTGATTTTTTAGCCCAATACTTTAAAAAAAGCCCCAATTGGGTGTACAGGACCCTAATTTTCAGTTTTTGCTAGACACAACATTTTCATTAGTCACTTTTTAGAGAGAGAAAGCCAAGGAGAGCATTTTTGAGGGATTTACTTGGGGATCAAGAATTGTCTTCTCAATAGGTTTTATCTTTCCATTTTCATTTAATATTTGTATGAACATGATTATGTCTATATATTTGTGTTTATTTTTTATTATGATTATGGTTGGCTAATTTCCTTAATCTAGGTTTAGAGAGTAAATTATGGGTGTTTAGTGATTATTAGCCGATTAATTCAACTTCGTGTTATGCTATTGATTGATTAATTATTTATAAATGTTTGTTGAATGATTTGATTACTTCTTTAACATTATTGAGGAATAAATTGAAACCGAGAGGGAAGATTTGATTCGAGATCACGTTAATCGACATGATTAAGCAATAAAACCGAGAGGTTTGAGCTAATTGTGGGAACTTAGGTCTTAAAATCGATTAGGAGTTGTATTTGATTAATCGACCGGAGACGGTGATTAATCATATACAATCAACACGTAAATTCGCTCCGAGAGGGGGTTTTACATACGTTTATGATCGTTCCTTGATACATAGCATTCGGTTAAAAGTTGAATTAAATTGGATTAATAGTGATTAGATGCCCGTAACTGAAATCTAAGCCTAGATCACCCTTATTAATTGTTTAACCCCTATAATTTGTTCTCTAGTTCATCATATTAGTTGTAATTGCTTGTTTATTTAAATTAGTTCTTAAAATATCAAAAACCAACCACTCGATCGTCTAGTTAGCCATTTAAATGTTTATGTTACTTCACTTTTCTGATATCGAGACGGTTCCTCGTGGGATCGACCTTGTGCTCACTTAGTACTACTATTGACGTCGTACACTTGCGGTTGCTCAATTTTAGTTGCAAAACTAAGCTTGTGTCGGGGGGGGAGGGGGGGGGGGGAGGATTAACATTAAAAGCAGTTAGGATTAAATTTGGTGTTAATTGTCATTTAGGGTTTTAATTAAAAAAATCCTGATTTTTTTAATATTTTAAAGTAATGGTATTTTTGTAATTAGGTGTAAAATTTGAGGGTGTTAGTTGTTGACTTCAATTGCCATTTATGGGTGTGAAAAGTTAAGTAGGACGAACCGAAATAAAAAGTGTGACAAGTTAGCTAGGACATAGGGAGTACAAATTATATTTTTCAGGTAAACAAATTAATAACATTTTTTTGTTAAACAAGTTGTACTATATCGGATCGCTAACACGTAGAAAATAATAATAATTACAAATAAAATTGTTCAGGTAAACAAACACTACTTTTTGGTTAAACAAATTATACTATATCGGATCCCCAACATAAAAAAATAAAGAAAATGAAACAAATTAAGTAATATATAAAATTGAAAATTAAAGCAGTTGAAAAAAAAAAACTTTATAATAATTAAAAAAACTATAATTAATTATTAATTTAATTTTCATTATTAAATTAATTAATGTTATTTATTAATTAATATTAATTTATTCACAAAATAATTTAATAGAAACCGAAAGTTGCTAAGTCTCGAACTTGCAACCTCATAAATTTATGCACACACCTTCACCACCTACACACCAACAACTTTTGCGCGATGTTAAATTGCGCGCCCTAACTACTTTGTCATCTGCTGTTATTGTTCAATAAGGTGTATTTGAGCATTTTTTTGAGGTCTATGTATGTATAAGATGAAGGGAGTACGTTAGTGTACACAAGCCTTACTCATTGAAAAATTGATGGTCATGTTGATGTGTTAGTTTTTTTAATAGACTTAATCGAAAAATAAATCATGAACTTTGACAAAATTGCAATGTTAACATGAGTTTTGTAATTTAGCAAAATAAATCATGAACTTCCATAATTTCACGGTTCCAGTCATAGCTAATATTATGATTAAATTTGAGGAGAACCTTTATGTCCAATTTTCACACGTCATATTCCACGTTCTCCTAATATTAATAAAATATAATGGAAAAATCAGACACTATATTAAAACGACAATATTTTCTCTTTTAAATTATCTACACAATATGTTTATTTAGGTATATTTTGTAATTCAACTAGTTGAGAATAAATAAATGGAAAAATTGTAAAAATTGCCCATTAAATATAGGAGGTGACACATTTATACCTTTTATGTTTGACTATGACAATTTATGACCATTATGTAATGAAATTGCTAATTGTTGTCCCTTTCTCACTGGAATTCACTAATTGGCACGACTAGTTACGTGCGGGGCGAATTTAAAAAGCCCAGCAATAAAATCCCACTTGCATGTCTAGGTGTATCCGAGGTGGTATTTAGAGGGATTTTTTGCTAAATCATCATAAATTAATGAGCAACTTTTACCAAATCATAAAAAAAAAAAAAAAAAAAAAAAAAAAAAAAAAAATAATAATAATAATAATAATAATAATAATAATATAATATATCTAAATATTTTAAAATAATATTAATAATAAAAAGAAAATTATATATAAAAATATATTCTAAATTTATTTCAATCCAGAATATTTTAAAAATTATTTCTAAGAACTATTATTAAAATTCAAAAATTCAAAAAAAAATTGAAAATTCTAAATTTATTTAAAATCCAGAAAATTAAAAAAATATTCTGAAAATTAAACCTTAGTTCTATCCGCCTCACCATCAACCTCAGATCGACCAGCCTGCTTGTCATCGTCGACCATTCAAGGCGACACACTCAGCCACGATTATGTCCTTCAATTGAGTATTTGGATTTTTCCGTTCTTCAAATAGTGGTGAACCCAACCTTTCTTTTCTTCATGGAGGATTTGGAAAATTCTCCAACGTGAAGCAAATTGTTTTAGAAATAATTTTTTGGATTTTAAATTAATTTTAAAAAAATTTAACTAATTTTTTCATATTATATTTTATATGTTATATGTTATATTTTTTTCTTCTTTTTTTTTTTGCGAAAATATATCTTTTATTTGTTATTACTTTTTGAATTAATTTTTATTTTTAACAATCTAAAATTATATTTTAGTTAAAGTTCTTATTTTTATTTTTAATTTAATTTTTTTTAATTTTAATAAATTTTAGAATTTTTAAAATAAGAAATATATATTTTTTATTTGTTGAATATTAAATGATATTTAGAAATTTTAAAATATTGTTCTGAATAATTTTTTAATTTTATGGATTTAAAAAAAAATAGAAATTTCAAAGTAATTTTCAGAAAATTTTTAGCTTTGAATTTTAGAATATATTTTTATGTATAATTTTCTTGTTATTATTATTATTTTTTTAATTTTTAGAACACATTATTATTAATTTATTTAATTTTTTTATGATTTGACAAAAATTGCCCATTAATTTATGATGATTTGGCAAAAGTTGCCCAAAACGTCATGTTGGATCCACCTAGACATCCAAGTGAGATTCTATCGCCTGGATTTTTATATTCGTCAGGCACGTGACTAGTCACGTGCCAATTAGTGAATTCCAACAATAAATGGGTAACAATTGCGCAATTTCGTTACATGCTGGGCATAAATTGTCACAGTCAAACACAAAAGGGTATAAATGTGCCACCCCGTATAGGAGTGCCAATGGGGCGGGTCTGGGCGAGTTTTGGCATCCCCCTCCCCGCCCCGTGAAAGATCGGGTCGGGTTGGTGTCAGGGCGGAGTCAATTGGAAGTCAATCGGGGTCGGGTATCCCAGTTGAATTAATTTTCACTTAAAATAATATTTTAATTTACAATTTTTTTTTATACTTTAACCAATTATTATGTATATTCATATTAATTTTATATATTATATTTAACAATGCACTAAAATTTTATACAATATTACTAAGTAAGATATTTTTCACATAATAATAACTTTTCTATATACATATTCAATATAAATATAATAAATATATAAAGATTACTTAGAAAATCAACGTGGGGGGACTCAAACCCGTCCCTGTCCCATTGTCATGGTCGGGGTGGGAAATCCCTGCCGACTTGGGGCGGGGTTGGATAACCCGTTCGGATTCTTAGTGGACAACTTTTGTAATTTTTGCTAAATTAAATAATATTATTTGTAGTCCAAACTATTATCAGTTAACTATCTTTCAAAATCGTGTCGGATCCGACATATAAAAGTTGGCGGTCAAGTTGCACAAATTTTCCGTCAAAAAGTTCATCGAAGAGTACCTATGCACTATGATCCGATTCACTGACAATCAAGATACAGTTGGCTACTCAAGATTTCTGCCACCCGTTTGTTTACTTAGTCATAACGCCCGCCGGTTGTTGGAACGACGCGAGGCGGGAAAACCTCTCCCAGAGGCTAAAATAGACAGGAGAATAGCTCCACAATGTTCAAGAGGGGGTTCGATACGTAATCGACTTCTTGCCTGTATGGTTGATATTAGAAGCGCCCGATTCACCAGGGATCTTTTGGATGGAGAGTTAAAACGCAAAAACATACTCCCTCAGTCCCAAATGAACTTGCGCATTTTTCTTTTCTGTCCGTCCCAAAACAACTTGCACACCCTCAAAAAGGAAACTTATCTCACAATCTTCACCCTCAAAATCTCTACCCTCAATCTCCACCCTTAATCCACATTTGAAAAGTCAACTGAGAAAAAAAAAAAAAAAAAACAGATTTACTTAAGATGCGTGAACCCTTAGCAGTGCAAGTTCATTCTGGACGGAGGTAGTATTAAATTTGTAATTTATTTTACAAATTTTAAAAGTTGTGTTAAAATTACAATTTTTATAAGAATTGAAATAGCATTTTTAATAATACAACATACAGGTTTAGATCAATCAAATTCATAAAGACTCATCAATTTTATTATTTTCATAATATGTTTTGTAAAAAATATTGTATTGATTTTAATTTGGCATTTGTTTAAATCTTAGACATATATATTAACATTTAAAAATTACAAAATAATGATTAAATTAGTTAAGGATAATCATTATTTATATGATATAATATTATTTTCGCTGCATAAGCTGAATAAGTCTAATGATTTTAACAAATAGTTGATAATTATAAAAAAAGTCGATTAAAGCACCAAATCGAAAAATAACTGGGTGTGTGTGGGGTGGGGGTTGGGTTTGATCAAATTAGGGTTGAGTGGGCCACCTAAATGTGCCAATCACCACTTCATTGGGGAAAGGAAACAAAGGTAGAGTGCCAATACAAGAAACTTGTGAATAAATTTTTCTTAATCTTTATAAAACTATGAAAGACTTGGATTTTTCGAATAAGCAATTACTGTCTACGGTAATTGTCCTCAAAATACCACGACTTTCAATTTTAATATCACAACAATTGACGATGACCTACCCGATATTTTAGAAGTTTTTAGACGAAACATTCTTTGATAAGAAAGGAGATGAATTGCATTTCATGTCTTTTACTATCAAAATAAAATACATTATGAAAATGGAAGATGTAGAATGAGAATTAGGTCTTGTAGATTGTGGGAAAAGATGAATTTGAAAGGGTTAAAGAAAAAACAGTAGATGGCATTAAATGTTGTTGTCTTGGACGCAATAAATGTTGGCCACCAAACATTGCAGCCTCTTAAGTAGTAAAGAATATCGGCCCACCCACTTATCTTGTTCAAATAGTTCATGTATATGGAAAACAACAGGAAAACCTTGATCTGGGAATTATATTTTCATTTGCAAATTGAAGTTTTAAAGTTACAACTTTATTTATAAACTTTACTCTTTTTTAACAATTTTAATTATCGATAAGGAAATTTACTTTATTTATAAACTTTACTCTTTTTTAAAGATTTTAATTATCGATAGGATATTTAATTTACTCTGATGTGATCATTGATGAATGTCCAATCAATCGGTAAGTGGTGAGTTTGAATTTTCTTTTCTTTTATGATACATTTATAGCACTTAGCCAAATTCTTATGACTTCATACAAATTCTTTAGTTAAGTTTTAATTAAAGGACAAGTGATTTTATTCACAAAATTTACTTTTTTTGTACAATTTTAATTGCTGATGTAAATTCCGGCAATCATATGCTAATGTGATCGCTGGTGAAAGTCCAGTCAATCGATAAGTGGTGAACTGAAATTTTCTTTTCTTTTATAATAGGTTTAAAACACTTACCCAATTCACTATGACTTTATAGAGATTCTTTAGTTAAGTTTTAGACTATATTTTATGGAAAAAAAAAAAGAAAGAAAAAATATTGAATACAACGAGCGAAAAATGATAATCTAGAATAAAACTTAACTAAATAATACTCCCTCCGTCCCAAGCTAATTGTCTTATCTTGACCTGATACGGAGATTAAGAAAAAACAGATTCTATGGAATCTTTGACTTTTTCAAATGTGGAGATTTTGATGGTGGAGATTGTGGGAGAATTTGCCATTTATGGGGTAGGACAATTAGCTTGGGCCAAACAAATAAGGCAAGTAGGACAATTAGATCGGGACGGGGGGAGTATCTATTAAGATATATAGATTTTAGTAGGTGTTCTAAACGTATTATAAAAGCATGATTGCAAAACGCGGAAAGCGGAGGCAAAGCGGTTTGGGGCCGCCTAACGTCTAAACCACCTAGGTGGCTCCAAGGCAGCACCTAAAAAATTCCTCTTTTTTTCTTCAAATTTAATTCTTACATCTCTAATTTAAAAGTTTATATTTAAAGTAGACCAAATTTCATTACAAAGGTTCATATAGTTAATTAATTATGCAAGATGGAATGAAAAGAGAGGCGACAGAGGAACTCGAATTGTAGGAGAGAGGATTTTTTTCTTCCATTGGAATAAGGAGAATGGGCGTTTTAACTTTTAAGTTTTATATTTTAAATTTAAGAAATTGCCGCATTTTCAATAAAAATAATATAAAAAAAAATATGACCGCCTAATCTCTACTTAGGCGGCGCCTAGCGAGGACGATTTGAACAAAAGCGAAACGAATTGACGGCGCTTAGCGCTTAGGCGGCCGCCTAAACCGCATTTTGCATCCATGCATAAAAGACAAAAGACTTCCAACTCAGTTAACTGGTGAGCTAGAAAAAAAGTCCAAATTATACCAAAATTACAATGGTTTCCAAGGAAAATAGTTTTGAATAATTCGACGAGTAAGAAATTACTTTGGAATAGAGATGTAATTGAACTAATGTAGCATATGGTTTTATTTTTTCATACAACATAAATGGGAAAATTACCTTAAATTAGTGATTAATAAGCCTCCTATTCAATTAAATTGTCGCTTCTTATTCTTGTCCTCAATCTTTCTTATTGTTTATTAAACAAGATTTCCGATAAATTTCAGCATTTAAAAAAATAAAAATATCTGACTTTAATTATTTAAGCTTCGTGTACATGATATTTGCAAGATATTTACATGCACCAATTTATATGATATGATCAGAAGTAATTATAGAATTTCAAAATATTGATGTGCAAAAGGCATTCTTTTAATTTTATTTTTTAAAATCTATTTTAACATTTTGTATGTAAAAGTTTAATTCCTATTGATCTATCCTAAACAGAAATTGTATTAAAAAAGAACAAATATTTATATTGTTGAAGTTAAGATTTATATAAATATAACACCCACAAGAAAATCAAGGTTTATCATCATTAAATGAAAATATAATGACATTTTGTCTGAATTCACAAATTATGCTAATCGGTTACAAAATATTGCAAGTATGAACGTATGAAGGATAATATATTATTTGGGTGGGGTCAAAGCTAACTCATCAATTACAGATCAAACCATCAACCACCGAAAGAAGGGCATACTCGTCATTGTAATCCAACCCATCTACATTTAAAACGCAACTTCCCTCCCAGGGAAACAAACGCAACCACACCAACACACACACTCACTCACACATTAATGTACATGCATTCATAGAATCCACACACAACACACAATGGCTAAAACCACCGCCACCGCCGCCGCACGCTTCCCGTCAATTGAGAAATGCGATCTCTCCGACACGAACCGCCACTCAATAGCCGCGGACCTCGACGGAACACTCTTAATCTCCCGCTCCTCCTTCCCTTACTTCATGCTCGTCGCAATCGAAGCTGGCAGCCTCCTCCGCGGCCTCATCCTCCTCCTCGCATTTCCCCTCATCGCCGTCGCCTATGTCTTCGTCTCTGAAGCCCTCGCCATTCAGATGCTGATTTACATCTCGTTTTCAGGAATCAAGGTGCGCAACATCGAGCTCGCGGCGCGCGCTGTGTTACCGAGATTTTACGCTAGCGATGTGAGAGCTGAGAGTTACAATGTTTTTGACAAGTGTAAGAGGAAGGTGATAATTACGGCGAACCCGACGATAATGGTGGAGCCGTTTGTGAAGGACTTTTTGGGCGGAGATAAGGTGATTGGGACCGAGATTGAGGTGGATCCGAAGACGAAGAAGGCGACGGGGTTCGTGAAGAAGCCGGGGGTTCTGGTTGGGAAATGGAAGAAATTAGGAGTGCTAAAGGAGTTCGGAGATGAGAATCCGGATATCGGGATTGGAGATCGGGAGTCTGATCACGATTTTATGTCAATTTGCAAGGTTAGTTTTCTTTCCAGCCAAAATTTGAGCAGTCCAATCGTGTTTAAACTATTCATATACACTCCAGACGACGTCTCACATAAAATTCGAGTTAGTATGAACAGATTTCTATTTGAAATCCATACAATTATGGTATATAAATATATCTGTGTTCGTCATGATTTTTTTGGTTAATTGGAGTGCTTTATTTGTACTAGGACTATTGATTTTCTCTTGAATTTTCGTCTTAACATTTGATTTATATTTCCGGGAGGAAATTGTACAGCTTAAGCGCACGTCCTAAAAAGGTATTCATAAATAAACTCAATTAACACTGAGTAATTTGATTTTGAATATTATAAATATATATTATATTAGTGTGACAAGCCATAGGATTTGAATTGTAGGTGAACGTACTGATCCATAGATATCTTCATGTGAGTACACTTTTCTAATTTTGTGGGATAAAAAAGCCATTCAACAATAAGCTCAATGTTGTAGTAATCCACAATCTAATGTTGATATTGTTAGATTAACAAGATCGATTATTTATAAATTATAATATATATATACATATGCATAGGTGACGAAGCGGGTATCCTCAAGGGGTAGTAGCGAGCACACCTATCTAAACCGGAAATTTTAGCCCGCTAGGAATATGGTCTGTTTGCTTTGGGCCTAGAACTGGGCTTATTTGAATCTGTACTATTTTTCCAGAATATTATATATTTTTCACATTATATAGAAAAGTCAGACAAATATATATAATATAAAAACGTATAATTACAATTACACAAAAACAGTATTCATAAATAAAAGTAAAATTAATAAATAATAAAAACAAATATATATGTATTGTTCTGTTAAATTTTATTCGTCTTACCGTTAAACAGTCTTTCTAGAGTTTTTGTGTATGAATATTTCTTGATTTGGGTCATCCACCTGGAGAGTTTTGATAAACGTCAGCGTCCAATGTTTAGGAATTCATGACTTGCTTTTCTTGCATCCTTATTAGTTTTCAACAAGCATTAAATTGTATCACGTTATTGAACATATGCCAGTGATGATACATGATAAGTGATGCAATAAATGTGGTAGTTGAGGCGGTAATAATATGTGGTTAAACAACTTAAACTCAATATGTGGTCCACAGCATTTACCCTTCCGAACGGCCAAAAAGCCTAGTGGTGCAACAATGTATGTGTCAAAACTTTATTCCTAGAATTTATTACTTGAAAGGATTAAAAGCTGGATACAAAAGAAAGAAAGAACGAAAGCTGGCTATTATTAATGTGGTTAAATTTAAGGACAAAGGTTAGATGGTGCAGTTGCAACTAACTCATTTACACCACCAACTTTATCTAGATGTGACCACAACGTTTTTTTTTTTTTTTTTGTTAGCATAACCATATCTAATCCTCTTTATCATATTGCGTCATCTGATATTTCAAAATAACTGCTACACATCATATGTGTTGTTCCATGACATCATTAATTAACATATGATGTGTGACGATTATTCTAAAATACCAAATGAAACACAATTTGAAATGAAGGCTCTTGTCTGCAATATAAATACATAAAAATAAACAGAATGCAATATGGCTCAAACATATGCACTAGGTATATAACCCATTATTTTCATGTCTAGTTTGTTGGGTTATTCTATCATGTCAATTGTCACCTTTGTTTTGGATTGAAACTATAGTGATATAATACAACATAATTTTGTGTGCATCTCAAATAGACTAATACAATACAATAGAATACTATAAGCTTAACACTGATCCATTGTTTTTGTTAGTGTACTAGTGTTAGTGTTATATTTGTCAACATTTAGTTCTGTCCGTGTTAATTATTCTCAAATACTTGACGTGAAGAGCGTTAAGTTTTGATTAACTATTCAAAGTGGTAATGAAAGATGTCGATTTTCCTTATACTTTTGTTGGTGTGGTTGATTAACACATTAATTCTTTATCCCACGATCAACAGGAGGGGTACATGGTGCACCCGAGCAAAACAGCCAAGCCTTTGCCACTCGACCGTCTGAAAAGCCGACTGATCTTCCACGACGGCCGTCTGGTCCAGCGCCCTACACCATTCAACGCTCTTATCACCTATATTTGGCTCCCCTTCGGCTTCGCTCTCTCCCTACTCCGCGTATACTTCAATCTTCCCCTGCCCGAGCGCATTGTCCGCTACACCTACCCCATGCTCGGAATCAATCTCGTGATCAAGGGCAACCCGCCCCCTGCCCCCTCCCCTGGCTCCCCAGGCAACCTCTACGTCTGCAACCACCGCACCGCCCTAGACCCCATCGTCATTGCCATTGCACTCGGCCGGAAAGTCTCCTGTGTCACATACAGCGTCAGTAAGCTCTCCAGATTCCTCTCTCCAATCCCAGCCGTTGCCTTGACCCGTGATCGCGAGGCCGATGCTGCTATGATCAAGGCATTGCTGCAGAAGGGCGACCTAGTGGTGTGCCCTGAGGGGACCACGTGTAGGGAGCCGTATCTGCTGAGATTCAGCGCTTTGTTCGCGGAATTAAGTGACCGGATTGTGCCGGTGGCTGTTGATCTTAAGCAGAACATGTTTCATGGGACGACAGTGAGAGGTGTTAAGTTCTGGGATGCTTATTTCTATTTCATGAATCCTAGACCGACATACGAGGTTACGTTTTTAGAAAGGTTACCGGAGGAGATGACGTGTAAGGCCGGGGGAAAGTCATCGATCGAGGTGGCGAATCATGTGCAGAGGATCCTGGCTGACTCGCTCGGATTTGAGTGCACTCAGTTGACTAGAAAGGATAAGTATATGTTGCTTGGCGGGAATGATGGGAAGGTGGAATCGATGTATTCCAAGAAACCAAATTAGTTTGCATATATGCTTTCGTGGCTTATTAAGCAGTTACAAAATTATAGATATTTGCCACTATTTGGCATCAATATTGATTTTCTTCTGGTAATAATTGTTGACTGTGTAGCAATATATGTTGATGGTGTGGAACTTCTTCCTATTATTGGTAATCTGTTGGCTATTGATTGAGGATAATATTTCTGGCTCTTTGCTCTCATCAACTTTCGTCATGTACGCATTGTATTCTGGGCATCAAATCATTTGTTGCAAAATGTGTATTTCACACACTAGGGAGGTGACACATGGTCCATAACTTTGTAAATTATAAAATCATGGGCTACCACTCCAATGTGTGGAACACAACGTGAAATACACATTTTGGAACAGATGATTTCATCCCGTGCTGATCGATTTTTTAGTAAAATTTTATAAGTGTCGATATTTTAGTCACTTCTAAGAAGACAATATTGCTCTTAATGAATGGAATTCTAAAAAATGTTGATGTCTTATCGTCAGAGTTTTTAACTACCTTTTTTTCTAAAAAGATAACATCCTCTGTTGATGTCTTATCGTCAGAGTTTTTAACTACCTTTTTTTTCTAAAAAGATAACATCCTCTTAATGAATGGAATTCAAATTTATATTGAAGGTCTCTTATATCGGTAGTCATTATCTTTGATATAAACATCGATATATGTTTATTTCGAAGATAATTACCTCCAATATATTTTCGAAGCTCAATGTTTATATTAAAGGTAATGAACGAATAATAAGCAAAATTAGTGCTATAACTTATGGACGGCTCCAAAGCCATTCTTTTATCAATCTTTTTAATTTTTAGAATTTGATGAAAAATGTGCTGGACAAAAATAATGATTTTCCTACAAAATATTAGATTTAAAATTAATAAATAAATATATGGAACACAAAATGACTTGAAAGTAATTAAATAGTGATCCCAATATAGTTGGGCCTGAAAATATTAAACGAGCTATGTTCATGGAGTTAACTTGAGCTTGAAAATCGAAATGTAAAATATTGGACAATGATTCGTGACATGGACTTGTCATAATGAGACTTTTTTACTTAAACTTAAATTTATATAAAGTATGACTTATTCATTAAATTGGGCTTAAAATAATTAATTGGACCATCGTGACTTGAAATTGGGCCAAAGGCCAATTCTTGAATTTATAATACATATTTGACCCAAACCAATTATTTAAGCCCAACTAAATATCAAAAAACTTAAATAATATTATTATACTAAAATAGCGGGCGTTATAATTAATTTAGTGATTCCTTGAATTTCTAATTTGGTAACATGACAATCCTTCACATCCCAGAAGCTAATTAGTAATTGTTAAATTATAATTCTAGGTTTAAGGTGAAACCTATACCTTGGAATTCCAATTCTAGTTCTAGAGTACCTTTTAGTTATTTCGTTGCTTAATTGATGCTTGTGTAGTAATTAATCAAATACTTACCTTTCCAATTTAGCCTAACTTAGTAAATTAGTTGACCTAAAGTGCGTTTAACGAGAGTATCCTCTCTATGGTTCGACAATCTTATATACTACCTCTATCACAAGTCGTACACTTGCGGTTTTGAGAAAGATGTTCTAATCATAATGGTATAGAGCACTTTTTGAGACATGTTCAGTGCCTAGATGCAGTGGACATGCCTAGTGGACTGGATGGAGCGAACTCATGGGAAACAATACACCATTGATATTACGTAAGATGTGTGGGCATCGCAGTGAAGGTGATGGGTCAACTCGATGGAGCAAGTATCTTTCTGAAAGAGGAACGTGGTCCGCAGTGAAGATGGGTGGTGTGTAGTGAATCGTAGTGAAGATGACTGGTCAACTCGATCGAGTAAGTATCTTCCGGAAAGAGAAAGATGGCTTATAGTAAAGGTTGGTGGTTAACTCAATGGAGCAAATATCTTTCAGAAAGAGAAAGATGGTCCTGAAACAAAGCAGTGAGCCCCCGGAGTACCAAACATTGGCAGATGCGATAAGCCCCAAGGATACGAAGGGAGAATAACAAGCTCTATGGACAAGATAGAGGTGGCCTGGATCGAGTTGGACTTTGAGTGCACTACCATAAAAGTGAGCTCTAAAAAGGGTCGACAAAGCTATATGGATCAGACATATATGACTTGGAGCTATATGGACCACGCAGAGTGAAACACCCACTCTGAATAGCTTAATAAAATAAATTAATAAGAATTAGTTGACACATAAGTTGTGCGCACGTGCGACTTTAAATATTCCTCTTATGAAAAAAATACAAAAACAAGAAATAAACTGATACAATATATGTCTTGTCACATACTAGACTAACTTAATATGAAATATCCAGACTTCGAGCCTCGGGTCGTCATCTATGTACACAACTCTCAGAATCTAAAAGAAACTCCACTCTCCAATACAATAAGTAAGTTTAGCACGCATACACGCATACAATGGATAAACTATATTAGTTAAAGCTCACTAAATAGAAATTACGCATGACATAATTGCGATAAGAACATATACAAACTATTTTTATGTATCATTTCAATTGATGTCTATGCTCATGAGTCATAACATTTCTTATTTAAAATCTTTCTCTTTTTTATAAGCCTTTGACCCTCATACCTAGGTACCAGAAAGAGCTAGGTAAATATCAATTATAATCATAGAGCCTATCCATGTTTCACATGCTACCTGCCCAACTCATCGAGCCTATCCATGTCCTACAGGCCACCGACTTGATATATCAAGCCTATCCCGGTCTCGCATGCCACCGACGTACATATTATCATATAGCCCATCCATGTCTCACATGCCACCGGCTTAACATATTATCATAAAGCCTATACATGTCTCACATATCACCGGCTTGACTAATCGAGTCTACCCATGCCTCACGTATCTCTTTCTCGTTAATCTTGTTGTTAATGCAACATGTGAAATATTTATCCCTTATGCATTCTCACCATATAATACATATTCATCAATTTCAAGGCACACTGAGTCGTATAGAATCTTCACATGACTGGAATTAATACAAAAAGTACTATCACTACAAAAAAATCTGCTAAACAACAACGCCTCTAAGACAACATTTTTTAACAACGGTTATCCTAAGTCGTTGTTGTGTAGCGCCTGATGTTTTCTTTAAATCATTTTTTTCTCCTCCCAAACACAGGAAGAAACGTTTTTGATTGACTTAATCTTTTAACTCATAATTTCATAACTACAGGAAAAAACATTTTTAAACTAACTTTATTGTTTAACTCATATGTAACAATTTAGTGACCGCACTGTCGAGGTGCAGTAAAATTAACAGTCTTAACTTTTCTCTTCTAACTTGTAGAAGCGGTAAGTCAGGGTCGAACCCACAAAGAGCAGGATGATTGATTGTGTTCTATGTATCAATCCAATTGACTTAAACAATAATAATAGGATACATAAATATAACGATGGGGGTTTTTGAATTGATGTGAGTAATTATTAATCTAAAAATCATGAAATTATCAAAAGAAAACACAAAGTAGACAACAAGCAATAAAAGTAATTTAAATTCAAATATGATAAAGATCCCAACCCTTAATCTAGTATCCTCCTAGTTCGAATTATTTTCGTAATTAATGCAATTGTTCTCCAACTTAGTTCTGAAACCCATATCCCAATGATTAACAACAAGCTCTGTTAACCTAAGTTATCCCTTAAGTTTAACTAACCAAAATAAGCTCTTTGATTAGTCTATTTAGTTGAGTGATCTTAGAATAAACTCTCTAGACCTTATTAACTAAACGCATAGAGTATTAGGACAATGGGATAAACACGTTATTGTACTCACAAGTTCGGTACAAGTGACCGTGAATTATGCTATCCTAATTAATAAGGATAGTGTTTGACCTTGTATATTTGGTTAATATTCTTTTTGTATTTATAGAATAGATCTCCTTTATTCTCTCCTTAATTGTAGGATGAGGCTGTTGTATCTTGGTGTATATATATTCTTGTACACTCTCTTAATAAAATCATCGGTGATATTTTATTCATCTTTCACTAATGATTAATTACACTATTTGCTACTAGTGGACATATGTTCGTAATGATTACGTATTACGATAATGACCTAGCGATAATTATGTGATTAACTACCTAGGTGATCAATCCAAGCAACAATTCACATAAGAATTTATATAAGCACAAATAGCATAAAATGTTTCAAAACATAAATAGTTGAACAATTGCCGTAAGAATTACAAAATTATCAAACTAAGGTTCAACATCGATTAAATAGTGAAATAAACGACTAGCCGCTCATGGCGACGACTAAAAACACAATTGTATAAATAAACATTAAACTAAAACAAATTGTAAAGATAAAACCACAAATTACCAAATCTTGATTGCTCTTCTTCTTCGAAATCCTCCAAAATCCAAGATCCAATTCGGACATAGAAACTCTTATTTATAGACGACATCGATTGGGGTTGAATTGGGCTTCAAAACATGAATTCTTCATGCCCAAGGATTAAAAACCGCCTCAAGTGTCGCGGTCGTAGAAACTTCACATGGCTTTTCAGCCCTTTCTGAAGTGCTTCTTTTCGCGGCCGCGACTGGTTTTTTTTCGTCCTTAGCTTGATTTTCTTTCGTTTTGGACTCTCCGAGACTTGTTTCCTCGTCCATCCTTAGTCGAATGCAACTTATTGGCCTTAAATCACCTGAATATCTCTAAAACAAGTCCACAAACATCAAACAACCCAATAATACAAATATAAGTCAATCACGGTTGATTATGCATGCAAATGTCATTAAATGAACACTTAAATCGACCTACTATGCATGCATAAACACGTATACCATTTAGATTAATATTTTACAGTATAAAATTCCCAAATCCCAATTACCCTACCGGCGCGTACCCTAGCCATCGTCATCCCGCCCTTCCATCTCGGTGCCCTCGACCTGTTGTCGTCTCGTCCTCGAAGCCTCCTTGCATCTGCGCTCTCGTTGTCCCCTCATCCGCTCCTGTGCTCTTTCCCTCCCCAGCCGGTATAGTTTCCCACCGCTGACGCCATTGAAGTTCATCAGCAAGCTTAATCATGAAGCAGATGCCTCGTCGGTGGGGAAATTTAATTTAAGCCAATAAGAGAGATTTCAGTCGAATTGATAAAAATAGAGGTACAATAAACTAAAACCACCCATAATTCGAAAGGTCAAGTATAATTGCTAGAATTGATGATATAAGAGCCAAAGGTTGTTCAGCCTTAGAGCAGATAAGGTGGTCCACATAGATCCTCCCTTGAGTGACACTGTTGTTGCTCTGTTTTACTGTAATAATTTGGATGAAATTGGGGGATGTAAGTGTGGTTGTAAATAAAAGGTAATTTTCTGTAAAGATATGTGAGAAGTTATGAATTATGTAGGTAACTTCTTAAGATGACAATCACTATACAAATTTTGGCCATTTGAGATGTAATTGGCCCAGATATTTTTTAGGGTTCTTAGATGAGTGAGAACGAAACTGAATAATTGAAAAGTGGCAAATGTTTTAATTTTCTGCCCGTTATGTTTTTTCACCTTTTCCTCCCAATTTGACCGCCACGTTGGAGTCAGCTAGGATGCCATGTAGGCGTTAATTGCCGAAATTCTTAAACTCACCGAGCACGTGACCCGACACGTGACTTTTAGTGAATTTCCAGCGAGTTTTGGGCAACAATTGAGTGATTTGATTACTTAATGGACAACAATTGTCACCCCCTATACTTGATGGACAACTTTTGTTATTTTTCCTATTTTGTAATGGTGATGGATTGCTATTTATAATTTTAGATTTTACTTTTTCAATTCCCAACTTGTTTTGTGGACATGTGCATTGTGTATTTTGTGTTATTGCCTTGTTATTGTATTGTCTACACAATCTATTTTAACCTTTTATGGCATGAATATATGATAGGCGATGCGTTAAATGCAATTTAAAATTTCAAACATGTTTATATTGTGACATTTTTAAATTTTAGGATTTATAACGATCATTTCAAGTTTCTATGAAAAAGTAAAATTGATGATTTCTTTTAATTTGAATTGGAAATCGGTTGACGGATTGACTCACAACCAAAACAGATCGGTATTTAAATTAGCGAGTCTCAACCCCGTTAGGGTTGGCGGGTCGGGCTAAATTGGAAAATAGTTCCCAATAATTAGATCTTAATTCGACCAATAAACTCGCAATTCGATCCGTTTGTCGCCCCTAATCCGCTCCACCTGGATTAGTCTAGCGAAACATGGATGATTGGATTAGATACAAAGGGAAGGGTTATATCTACTTCTATTATAAAAGTGTGAGTTGTTTCTTACAAAATTTGATTTGCCTATTATATCCTTAATGAATTTCAAATTTTAAGGTTAGTTTGGTAACTATATCTTTAAAGTTTTATTTATAAACTATATCTTTGAATTTTTTTTTTTTTATATAGTTAGACAAATTTTGATTTGCCTATTATATCATTAATGAATTTTAGTTTTTAAGGTTAGTTTATTAACTATATTCTCAAAGTTTTATTTATTTGGTTAGAGCCGTATAGTTCATCTATCAATATATAGATATGATACCCTAAAAAAATTCGTGGATATGATATATAATTCATCTAATGGCATAAGTTGAACCTACATATTAATCATATTCTATATTTTTCTTTATTTTTAATAATATACATAACATTATTATTTTTATTTATTTTTATTTTTAAGTTTCTTTATAATTTTTTTATCTCTTTTATAACGAGATTCTTTTATATAATTGTCAAAAAAGAAAACTATCGAAAAAAAAAATCATTAATTAGTAAAATTTTAAGGCTAATTTAGTAACTTTATTTTTTAAAGTTTTATTTATTTAGTAAGATTTATTTTATAATTGAAATTCATCTCTCAAGTCTTAACTTATGAAATTTTCTATCACATTTAATATAATATATAGTTCAATTGATGATATAAGCTGAACCTAAATATTCATAATATCTTATATTATTATTTATTTATGGTAAAATACATTATATTCTTTTTATTTATTTATAATAATTCGATTCTTCATAAATTTCTGATATTTTTTCTAATTGGTTTCTTCTATAATTGAAGAGAAATAAAAAGTTCGATTAGCACAAATGTACTCACAATAAGTAAAATTACTTTAGTATATGATTCTCAGGATATTGAATAATTGAAGTTACACAAAAGATATTTATGTATTTATAAGAAAATATAGAAATTTAAACATATTATAGGACTTTAGTAACTCCAAAGCTTGACTTTTTTACTAGGATAATGATTCCAAGACTTTTAATTTCGAATAGTGGTACTTTAGAGTTATTTATATATTAAATGTTTGGAAAACTATTAAGTTTTGGTGTTTTCATGGTGAAAAATACTAAAAGGTTTTACGATTAGCAAACAACAAGAAAAAAACTATACACATGAAAATTAGAATAATTGAATAATAGTGAAAGCTCTTATTTATCATTTTTCATTCTAGAGATATTTTTTTATTTTTAGTTTACTTTTTTATTTTTTAATTTAGGTACGTAGTTATAATATATATACTCATTCTACGAACCATAAAAAAAAAAAAAAAAAAAAAGAATTGACAGGACAACTATAGTGTATCATATTCATTTTATTTACTCTTAATTTTTTGTGAATCGATCTTTCTCCTTTCTCTACAATTGTAAAAGAATCTAATTCGAAGAACTATATGAAATTTATGAAGAACTGAAGAAAGTATATTAAAAAATTAAAAAAATAATATAATGCATATTACTAAAAAGGAATAAGAATATAAGATATTATGAATATTAAAGTACTTTAGTTTATGATTCTCAAAATATTAAATAATTGAAATGTACATAAAAGATATTTATATATGTATAAAAAACTATAGAAAAATTAAGCATAATTTAATAGGAGTTTAATAGCTCCAAACTTTGACTTCTTTGTTAGGATAATAACCGCAAGAATCTGAACTTGCAATAGTGGTATACAATAAAGGTATTTATGTATTGAATGTTATATTAAGTTTTTGTGTTTTCATGGCGAAAAAGTATTAATAGATTTTAGGATTAGCAACAAGAAGAAAAAACCATATACATAAAAATTAGAACAATGAATAGTAGTGAAAACTCTTATTGATTTAATTTATCATCTTTAATTTTCTGGAGATAATTTTTTAGTTTACTATTTTTAATTTAGGTACGGTAATTATATAATATTTAATTTAACACAATATATGTATGACTCAAGATTAATGATACTTATATGATAAAATATTTAAAATATGTAAAATGTAATAGTTTAATATGATTTCAATAGTTATAAGCTTGACTTTATAGTCGTCGAATAATAGACACAAGATTGTTGACATATGATCGTACTTATATTTTTTTATTATATAAAACTGATTGAAAGTTAAATTTAAAAAAATGTCATTTAAGATTTTTTTGGAAAAAATAGATGAGATTAAATTAAATCTTTTAGTCTATTTAAAAAATGTAAACATTATATGTCAGAACAATATGTAAATGATTCACAATGATTTATATTACTATGTATAAATTATTAACAAATTCTTACATAGTGTTTAGTCATAAATAATACAGCCAACTCTTATTATAAATATAAATTAGAATATTACTTATCTAATAGTAACAATTTATTTGTCTAAATTTGGATAATATAAATTTGCTACTTGAATAATCTCCCTAAATTTCTAAATTATTGAAGTATCAATATTACAACATTGAGAAACAATAATAGAAGTTATATAAGTTATCTAATGAAAAATAAAATTTGAATATATAATATTTAGACTAAAGTGTAAAATATTGAATTGATCAAGTGTTAAAGCTTAATATGAATAGTAACTTAAACTTCATTATAATATAAACTTGAAGCAATTACTAAAATCAAAGAATAAAATGACTTGCATGTGAAATTTCTGAGATTATATTTTAAAATTGACTTTTGAGTGAGTAAAAAGACATGTTAGGAAATTGTATGTTTTTTTGTGTATACCACTTTATTAAAGTCCAACAATAGAAAATAATGTCAAAACAATTGAATAAGAACTATATGATAATAAAATGAATAAAAGTGAGAAAATGCATTTTGAAGAAAGATAACACAAACTTATGAATAGACTTTATTATTAGTAGATATAACTTTATTAACATAATAAACAAAATTATAAAAAACTAGCATAAAAATTATGAATTAAAAGGTCTAAGTGAATTTTTATTATAAAAAAAAATTATAATAGACAAGTCTAGGTAATATAATAGAAAAATCAAAGGATAAATTAATGTGATAGAGTCAGACATATTATACTATGAGAAAAGAATACAATAACAAAAATTAAATATCTATATTATAGGTAGATGTACATACAAGTTAATTATTACAATGTAGTATTTCAAATTTTGGATTAAACTAGGCATACATTTAGCCTTACTGTTTAAATTTAGATTAACCTAGCAATATATATGTTTACACGCTAAATTTCTTTGGATGAGCTAAGTAAATATAAATCGAATTATTATTCTTGTAGGAAATGAGATTATATATTATATTTATTTTCAATGATTTAGAAGAATGAAATTGATATACTTCATAAGTAACATTTATAAACATTACAACAAGAGAAAATAATAATTGATTTACGGATTTTATTGAATAAAAAAAGTATATGATAATGTCATATATATATATATATATATATATATATTTAAGATGAAAAAGATGGAGGAAAGCGTTAAAAGTAGCTTATATATGAAATCAGTAAAAGATATATATGAAGATATAAAAACTATAAATGCATCGGTAGTGATATTGTGTAAATTTAAATACTATTGGTCTATACAATGGATCGATTTTATTCAAATAAGTTTATAAGTTGAACATCATTTTTAATCACATGCCTTACACACCTATATAAATATATTCACTAATGTAATACTTTTAATAGGTGATTTAATTTTAGTAGACCAACGAAAAAACTGTTATGTTAGAAAATTGAAGAGAGACATAAAAATCACAAGGTTTATAATAATTGGAGTTTAGACCGAGGTGTGAAATTTTATTGTACTAATAATATAAATAATAAAATGACAAACATAAAAATTAGCGGGCATGAATAGTCGCAATTCTTTTAAATATTTAAGAACTAACATTAAATAAATTATTAAATCAATAAAAATATTATATATATTTTGTAAGCATATGTAATAACTTGATAAATGAATTTACTATGCTATATAAATTATAGGGTACAATAAAGAATAGAAAAGAACGATAAAGAAATAATGAACTAAGTTGTAATGATTCAATTATACTATGTGAATGAGTATCACATAATTAAATTAAACATCCTGAAAAATAAAGATTGTGAAATGTGTATGTTAATATTAATTTGACAATAGATTAGATAAAAAATAATTACGTCCAATAGAATACTGCATAGTCTAAATAAAAAATAAAATGAGAGAAATAAAATCAGAATGCGTGGTTTAAACATGTATATATAAGACTTTTAAATGGATGTGCAATGTTGAAAAAATAGGAGTATTTCACTATAACTAAATAAGGAATTAAAGACATTACAAATTAGTTAAAAACATTTATTATATTTTATATAGATTGTAGCATGTGTCTTGATTGAAAATTGTGAGACACTATATATATTCAACCTTCCATAAAAATATTATTTATTTTGTAATTATACTATAGTGGGAATTTTATTTTAAAACACACATAATTTTTAAATTCCGACGTTGCATTGAAAAAATAATTAAGGAAAATTCAATAAGCAATCTTAAATCGATAAGTAAATTATATTAAAGAGGCTTATACATAATAATAAAAAAAAATTAGAAAATAACTTTTATGACAAAAGTTGGATGTTGGACCTTGATACTAAGTTGCTGGAAGTTTTTACTCACATTAAAATGTGTAAAAAAATTATGTGCAAATGTATATTAAAATCGAAATGATTTATTAGAGAATTATAGAAAAGTACGTTAGGTCTAATATTTTGTGTGTATATAACAAATAATTGACTTGTGGATGTCAGTTGATGATATAATGAGACAATTAAAAATGTGTTTTTCTTCAAATGCCAGTGATTTGGTGCAAAATATAAAAATATATGTCTCATGATTACGTATATAGTTTTTCAATCATTGCATAACTTTATTCAAGATATATTAATGATGATCGAGTCTCTGTATAATAAAAAGTAAATAATAGTTTGAATAAATCAAACTTTACATGTATAATAGAAAATTTTGTAAGACTAAATATTTCTACAATATATCATAATGTCATTTTTTTAACGTTAATTATTATAACTTGTTTTATTAAGACTAAGGTTATTTGACTTGTCTATTTCTCTTTTGTGATTCTTTTAGTTTTTAGTTGATTCAAAATTATGTTTGTTCAATGCATTAATTTTTATTACATTGAATAATCTATGAAGTTGTGTATATATATTACAGTGATCACAATATACAATTATATTACGTTCAAATAAATTATTTTTTATTAAATAATAGTAAAAAATTATAATCACGTGCGTTGTGCTAGTACAATAGAAACGTAAAGGTACTGACTAAAACAATGGGCCTCGGGCCATAAGTCCACTATAGTCTGCTAACGTAGAATACAGGAATTACCAATTATTGATATATATGACGTGGCGTCTTTACGACTATCCACGTCGGACGTTAAGACCTATGGTTGGAAAGATCCTTAAATGGAAAAAGCCCTCAATACCCTTTTCCGGCCGCTGTTCATATTTCCAGAAAGAAGGCTTTTCAGTAATTAACTAACCGTTAATTCCGAAAAAACCCTTATATAAGCTCAAAACTACAGTCTCATCCAGTAAAGGATCCCAGTAATTTGGAGAGTAGAAAGGCCGTTATGGACTTTCACGTACACTCTCAATCACAAAACACGAACGCCACGTGTCGCTCTCTGGCCCCTCCTTTATGATTTCCCGCTAACCCCAGAGATGAAACTTCTAGCTGTAATTTCTGTATGAAGAACATTTGCTCCATATGTTATCCACTTATAGAGTGAGAAAATGACCACGTTTTAGTGAGAGAAAATTACAAGTTAGGTAGTTTATTCTAGAAAACTATCTATATATTCGTTCTTGTATCTATAGCTAGAGATATTAAAGGGTAAACAGAAAATTTTAGTTCCGACTGCTGAAGGAGGATTTTCCGGTGGCAATGGCTATCAGCAGCTTCGTTTCGCACCGGAACTTTGGCTCTTTCATTGCTACTGGTAATTATTTGCTAGCCGTTCAATTTTAGTAAATTGATTGTGTGTGTATGTGTTCTGTGTGTGTGCGCGCGTGTGCGTGTAATCAAATGAACCTTACTCTTTTACTGATATAGTATGATAAAATGTATATAGTAGTTAATTCAAGTCCTAATTATAGGCTTACGATTAGTTTGTGTCGTTCCTTTCGAATTTTTTAGTATGAAAAGATGGGTACAGCATTTCTGGCAGGTATATATGACAGGATTAAGCTTCTGTAAGCTACTATATTAGCTTATAAAGCATTCACATTGGAAAACCCAAATGTTTATGTTGCGGATGTGGTGGTATGAATGAACTGTGTATAACTATAATGAGCAAGAGTGAGTGTACATTGCAAAATTGAAGAACATAACATTTGTTGACTGGAGAAAATAGAAAGATAATTGACAGAATTGATAGGAATGAGGATATCCTTATGCTTCCTCTTTGTACCCCTTGTATATTTTACGGTATATAGCATCCATTTCGAAACCAGTAGCTGCTGATATATAGATTGAATTGACAAAATCAAATTCAGAAAGTTGCTTCATGCCTGAAAGCTGAAAAGTTCATTTCATAGATGCTGTAAGTCCTAAGATTTTTTTATCATGCCATGTTGAGGAGAACTCGTGTATCAGGACTAATTTTTCATTCCATATGAACTGTAGGACCAATCTAACCCATTTTGTTTATTGTGTTCTCCATTTTATGATATTTATTGGTTATAACAGATGCAACCCTCTATTTGCTTTCATTAACAGGACGAGTACAAGGAGAAACAGGGTCAGATCATCAAAGATGTGAGCAGTCAAGTGTGGCTGCTGTGCAGTATCAGTATGTGAAGAGGACAATGTTCTCCAGCAAGCACTATCATCCAAGGGCACGCTTTTCATCTGGCTTTGCATATCAGTCAAGAGATCGACGAAATATGGACCTTTCAACATCAAATGCAACATCTCATATTAAAGTAGATCCGCTTCTAATAATGTCTCACCAGATGGGCAAGAAAATCAAGCTCATAAATATATGGAGAAAAAATCTGGGGATATGCCAATGCTGCCTTTCTGCGGCTTACTCTGATCCCAGTGGGATTCAAGCAAATAAGTTGGATAAGCTTGGTTTTCGTGATTGCCAGAAACAGTCATCAAAGAAATTAGCAATTATGAGGATGCGGGCTGAATTCAAATCTGAAGAGCAAGACATTATAAATACTGAATTAGAGAGCCCAGTATCAGCAGAAGGGGGAAGTGAAGCACCTTTACCCAAAGCAATTGAGCCAACAAAGCCATGGTGGAAGCAGTTTCCGAAGCGTTGGGTGATGGTGCTTCTTTGTTTTGCTTCATTTCTGTTGTGCAACATGGACCGTGTAATGCTCATATCTTAACCCATCGATTATTACTTTACTTAATTTTTTTATGTACGATCCCTTCCAATATCACTTAGTACTTTGGCATGCAAATGCTACCAGCCAAATGATATGGAATCATTACCGTCTATTCCAACAACTAATTTATTTTCCCTGTCTTAGGTGAATATGAGCATAGCAATACTCCCAATGTCAAAGGAATTCAACTGGAATAGTGCGACTGTTGGCCTGATTCAGTCTTCTTTCTTCTGGGGTTATTTGCTAACTCAGGTGTTGCTCATGCTTGGATTGCTTCTTAGCCTATTGGCTTAAGTTAACTCCACTTCAACAGAAATATTTGAACTAGCCTCTGGCATTACATCTTTGACTACAACATAATTTATTGCAAGTATGATCTATTCCATCAATTAGGATGTGCATAATCTTTTCTATGTATATTTTTGGCTTTGGTATGGCTTCCAAACATAGGTCTAACCAGTAATTTTGGTTGCTTGTTACTTACCACTGAAATTGTATTAGTGGTCAGGACTGCACGAGCACACACACTTTAGATATTCCTGCAAACAAAAATCTGATGCATATATCTGGAAAAGAGAGAGAAGTATATTAGTCTCAAAGTGGTATTAAGAAAAAACGAGTTTCCCAATCATATATTGCTGTTTTACATCCCTACTATTATATGTCTCGTTCAAATATTAGATAAAATTAAACTGTGCATTAGTCTCTAGCTAGCTTTGTCAATCTCTTCATTGATACTTCATGCTTTTAAGCATTTGTCATCCACATATATGGGGAACAAGCTGATTTAAAGCATTGACTAGAGCCACGTTCACAGTACTTATAATCTTGATCTGTGAATAACTTTCTTTAAATTTTCTCTTCGAGTAGATTGTTGGAGGCATATGGGCTGATAGAATTGGTGGGAAGCTAGTACTTGGCTTTGGAGTTGTTTGGTGGTCTATTGCAACAGTTTTGACGCCAATTGCTGCAAGAGCTGGGCTCCCTTTCTTGCTTGTCATGCGAGCCTTCATGGGAATTGGCGAGGTTAGCTGCTTGTGCACTTTTGACTTCATATGTTTACTAGTCCAACACAATAAAATGTTGAAGCTACAACTTCTTTATGAGCACAACAAGACACATTTATTTATTATATTTAGTGGTAGCGGAATCGATCTCTTTCTCTGGTGGATAACATATCTTTTCCTCTTGGAACTTGTACCTTACTTGATGCGAAGTCATTCAGCATTTGGAAAGGCTGGTATCTGAAAAACACACCTATTATTTTACTTTTACATATAGTTTACTATATTATCAATATATAATTGTGATCACATTTGTTACTAATTTCCTACTTCAGTTGTCAGTCTCCGAGTACTGCTATCCATACATCTATATTACCATTGATTTGATGTATAATGTTGTCAATTACTTTTACTAAATGTTGCAAATTATTTATTTCCTACGAAATTTCGAACCGCATAAGTCATGTAATTTATTTCACATGGGATGATAAGAATGAGATTGGTTGTTGCGAACTTCAGTGATAAAAAAATTCTAATTATTTCCTAAGGCTTAGTACCCGTACTGCTAGCTCTAAGTTCTATTCCTAAACCAAGGTGCAAATTTATAATAAATTCATTGTGTGCAAATTTATGAGAAATTCATTGTGTGCAAATTTATGAGAACTATATGTTTGGAGATATGATTGAATATCTAAAGATGTCTATTTTGTCAATCAGGGTGTAGCTATGCCTGCTATGAATAATCTGTTATCAAAATGGGTTCCCGTCTCTGAAAGAAGCAGGTCTCTTGCCCTAGTTTACAGCGGCATGTATCTTGGTTCAGTTACTGGGTTGGGCCTTTCTCCCATATTGATCCACAAGTTCGGATGGTCATCTGTCTTCTTTTCTTTTGGGTCCCTTGGAAGTATTTGGTTTGCACTGTGGTTGAGCAAAGTAAGTGCTTACTTCTTTTGCAACATATTTTGCAATGAGGATGTATGTTTCCTCACCAAAGGAAAACGAAAAGTTATACCCCCCCCCCCCCCAACACACACACACAATTCGTGAAGCATATACAAGTAAATTCTACAATCCTTGATATACTAAATCTCATTTTGCAGTTCCTATTCATAGAACTTATTCATAATATTCCACTGAACAAGCTTGTTTAGTGTTTAAGCCTGCAATGAGTTGGAAACTGGGTTATGTTTCTTGTGCCATCATTGAGCCAATTGTACTCTACATATTTATAGCTGTAGAGTGACATGGTTAGGAACTCATCCACTTATGTTGGCTTTTTTCTTTTTCTTTAATCTTGTTATTTTCATGTGTTCAAGAATTCTCAACTTTCAACCTTTACAGGCACATAGTTCACCTGAAGAAGATCCAAATCTGAGTTTGGAGGAAAAAAGGTTGATCTTGGGAGGCAACATTTCTAAAGAACCTGTCTCCAAAATTCCATGGAAGAGAATTCTATCAAAGGCCCCTGTATGGGCTCTCATTGTATCCCATTTCTGCCATAATTGGGGAACTTTTATTCTGTTGACGTGGATGCCTACTTATTATAACCAGGTATTCTTAGCTCTTGAATGCTATGAACATAGAAGAGATTCCTCGGTTGATATTTCTCCTGTGCAATATGAAGGCTTCATTACTGGGGGAATTATTCAATTAAATGTGAATTAATAACAAAGTTATATAAGCAGGCATACTAATTATGTCCCGTTTGTTGTCACTGTTGTATAGGTTTTGAACTTCAACCTCACTAAATCTGGATTGCTATGTGTGCTTCCATGGCTCACTATGGCTGTGTTCGCGAATGTAGGTGGTTGGGTTGCAGATACCCTTGTGAGCAGAGGTTTCTCAATTACATCAGTTCGAAAGGCAAGCATTTTATGTCTCTGTTCAGCAAGTCAGGATTCTATATTACTACATGCACTTGTATGCATATTGCAAGAAAATGAACTCTTCTTTAATGCTTTATTGTCACAGATAATGCAGTCAATTGGGTTCCTAGGGCCTGCTTTTTTCCTGACACAGCTTAGTAATGTAAAGACACCTGCTTTAGCAGTGCTATGCATGTCTTGCAGTCAGGTTTGAGCTATTTTCTAAAGAGAGTTTTGTTTTAGAAAAACATGAGGTTGTGAGTTAACTTCTGCACATGGTTCTTTCATAGGGATTGGATGCGTTCTCACAGTCTGGTCTATACTCCAATCACCAAGATATTGGTCCTCGTTATGCTGTGAGTTGTTCTCATTTTATTACCCAATGTGTTTATATATACATTTCTCCTAGGACAAATTATTAAGACTACCCTTGAGGTTTGGTCTACTAAAAAATTACAATAAAACAGACGAAAAAATGGAGAGAGAGAGAGTGAACTGAATTCCCTTGTATTATGAACTTACTAATCCCTCCATGAGGTTTTTTATTATCTTCCAATATTCCCCCACCCCACCCTACTCCAAAAGGAAAAAGAAAAAAGAAAATTAAGGAGAACCCCAACAGGTGCAATTTGTTAACGAAAAAGTAAGTAGCGTTATGTCATTGTGTCAAGGGTAGTATTTGTAAGTTGCAGATGCGAGATTAGTTTTAATGATTAGGCTAACCTCATGTGCAGAATCCGTAACTCTCTCTTTTTCTTAAGCATTTAACCATCGACCTTATATTAGATAACACTGGCATGTTGTTCCATGCAGGGAGTCCTGTTGGGACTATCTAACACGGCTGGTGTTCTTGCTGGTGTTTTTGGGACAGCTGCTACAGGATACATTCTTCAAAATGGTACAAACGAAACCAACTTTATATTCTTTTGATATATTTCTTGCCATTACAGTTCTTGGTGAGTGGTGACAACTTCCGTTCATTTTGAGTACTGATACAATTCTTGCACACAGGCTCCTGGAACGATGTGTTCAAAGTAGCTGTTGCATTGTACATCTTAGGCACATTAGTGTGGAACCTTTTCTCCACTGGAGAGAAAATTCTGGACTAGGTTATTGGAAACAAGTAGAAAGACATTTGCTATATCCACTAATGAACAACTGTGAAAGGGAAGGGTTGAAAGGAAGATCTGAAGTCACGTAATACGGCTATGAAGGAGTTGAATTGAATCAAATGCCATTGTTCTCATCCTATTGAAACCGTTCCTATTTATGGCTAGCTGCTCCATACGAGTAAGTGTTTTGGAGGTTAGTGAACTTCTCATGATAATTACCTAATATAAAGCTAAAGTTAGAAACAAAGCAAACCCAGAGTGTGGTTATTTTTTAGGCTTTGTATGGCTTATAGTTGCTAAACTATCAGATAAATACTCAAATGATCAAATGTATTTTTTGCTAGACCATAATTATGCATTGGGATACCATTTAGTTAAAGTTTTGATCGATGTAAGGGGATTGCAATGCTATGGAATGTAATCGGAATCTTGTTTAATTATGTTAGTCCCTCTTGGATTTGTGAAATAGGATCTCCTTGTGCAGTAGGGAATTGAGTGCAGTTGATAACATGAGTTCCAGTAAGTTGTTAGACTGTACTATTTGTATTGTGGCAATGTGGTTGGTGTGTTGTGTATTTTGGTGCTGCTTGAATTTGTGAAATGGGGATCCTTATATCGTGTTGTAGTAGTATATTTTATTTCAGCTGTATACATGACTGAAACATATGGCGCAGCCATCAGACAAAGTATATGAATTCAAATACAATAGAAAAGAAGGGGCAGTTGTTGCCGTGGAGCTAAAGAAGCTGAAAGGCTTGTCAATTAAGAGCTTAAGGCGTGTTTGAGGAGTTGCAGAAAGAATGTAGGCGATGCCAAAAGTGTTGATTGGTCCTAGCGCGCAAAACTTTTCTCCTTATGAATCCCCGCTACTGTGAGGAAGTCTGAGATACATATAATCTACTTCTATTATAAAAGTGTGAGTTGTTTCTTACAAAATTTGTTTTGCCTATTATATCCTTAATGAATTTTAATTTTTAAGGTTAGTTTGGTAACTATATCTTTAAAGTTTTATTTATAAACTATATCTTTGAATTTTTATTTATATGGTTAGACAAATTTAATTTGCCTATTATATCATTAATGAATTTTAGTTTTTAAGGTTAGTTTATTAATTATATTCTCAAAGTTTTATTTATTTGGTTAGAGCCCTATATAATTCATCTATCAATTCATGGATATGATACCCTAAAAAAAATCATGGATATGATAAATAATTCATCTAATGGCATAAGTTGAACCTACGTATTAATCATATTCTATATATATATATATTTTTTTAATAATATACATAACATTATTATTTTTATTTATTTTTATTTTTATTTTTTTTTTAAATTTCTTATCTCTTTCATAATGAGATTCTTTTATGTAATTGTCAAAAAAGAAAATTGTAGAAAAAGAAAAAAAAAAAAAAAACCATTAATTAATAAACTTTTAAGGCTAATTTAGTAACTTGATTTTTTATAGTTTTATTTATTTAGTAAGATTCATTTTATAATTGAGATTCATTTCTCAAGTCTCAACTTATGAAATTTTCTATCACATTTCATATAATATATAGTTCAACTGATGACATAAGTTAGAACCTAAATATTCATGATATCTTATACTCCCTCCGTCCCGGCTTATCTTGCACAGGGGGGTCGGCACGAATATTAAGAAAAGTTGCTTTTTGGTTGTTTGTTGACTTTTCAAAGGGAGATTGATGGTGGAGATTGAGGGTGAAGATTTTGAGGGTGGAGATTATGTTATAACTTTCCTTTTTTAGGCCGTGCAAGATAAGGTGGGACGGCCGTTTAAGGAAAGTGTGCAAGATAAGGTGGGACGGAGGGAGTATTATTATTCATTTGTAGTAAAATACATTATATTATTATTTTTATTTGTTTACATTTTATTCGATCCTTCATAAATTTCTAATAATTTTTCTAATTGGTTTCTTCTATAATTGAAGAGAAAGGAGAAAGACCGATTAGCACAAATGTAATTACAATAAGTAAAATCAAAGAATAAAATGACTTGCATGTGAAATTGCTAAAATTATATTTTAAAATTAACTTTTGAGTGAGCAAAAAGACATGTTAGAAAATTGTATGTTTTTTTTGTGTATACCACTTTATTAAAGTACAACAATAGAAAATAATGTCAAAACAATTGAATAAGAACTATATGATGATGATAAACTCAATAGAAGTGAGAAAATGCATTGTGAAGAAAGATAACACAAACTTATGAATAGACTTTATTATTAGTAGATATAGCTTTATTAACAAAATGAACAAAATTATAAAAAGACTAACGTAAAAATTATAAATATTAAAGGGTCTAAGTGAATTTTCATTATAAACAAAATTATAATAGACGAGTCTAGGTAATATAATAGAAAAATCAAAGAATAAACTAATGTGAAAGTGTCAGATATATTATAGTATGAGAAAAGAATACAAAAACAAAAATTAAATATCTATATTGTAGTTAAATGTACATACAAGTTAATTATACAATGTAGTATTTCTAAATTTGGATTAAACTAGACATACATTTAGTCTTACTGTTTAAATTTAGATTAAACTAGCAATATATATGTTTACATGCTAAATTTCTTTGTATGAGCATTATTAAGTAAATATAAATTGAACTATTATGCTTGTAAGAAATGAGATGATATATTATATTTATTTTCAATGATTTAGAATAATGAAATCGATATATTTCATAAGTAACATTTATAAACATTACAACAAGATAAAATAAATTTTATTGAATTAAAAAAATATACGATAAAGCCATATATATATATATATATATATATATATAAGATGAAAAAGATGGAGGAAAGCGGTAAAAGTAGCTTATATATGAAATTAGTAAAAGATATATCTGAAGATATAAATACTATAAATGCATCGGTAGTGATATTGTGTAAATTTAAATACTATTGGTCTATTCAATGGATCGATTTCATTCAAATAAATCTATAGGTTGAACATCATTTTTAATCACATACCTTATACACCTACACAAATATACTCACTAATGTAATACTTTTAATAAGTGATCTAATTTTAGTAGACCAAAGAAAAAACTGTTATGTTAGAAAATTAGAGAGACATAAAAATCACAAGGTTTATAATAATTGGAGTTTAGACCGAGGTGTGAAATTTTATTGTACTAATAATAGAAATAATAAAATGGCAAACGTAAAAATTAGTGGACATGAATAGTTGCACCAGATTCTTTTAAATATTTAAGATCTAACATTAAACAAATTATTAAATCAATAAAAATATTATATATATATTTTAAGCATATGTAATAACTTGATAAATGAACTGTGAATGATTCAAAAATTGTACTATGTGATTGAGTATCACATAATTAAATTAAAACATGCTGAAAAATAAAGATAGTGAAATGCGAATCTTAATATTAACTTGAAAATAGATTAGATAAAAAAAATAATTACGTCGAAAAGAATACTGTATAGTCTAATAAAAAATAAAATGAGAGAAATAAAATCGGAATGCGTGGTTTAAACATGTATATGTAAGACTTTTAAATTGATGTGCAATATTTCAAAAATTAGGAATATTTCACTATAACTAAATAAGGAATTAAAGACATTACAAATTAGTTAAAACATTTATTATATTTTATATAGATTATAGCATGTGTCTTGATTGAAGATTGTGAGACACTATGTGTAGTCAACCTTCCATAAAAGATATTATTTATTTTGTAATTATACTATAGTAGGATTTTTATTTTAAATAACGCATAATTTTTAAATTTCGACGTTGCATTCAGAAAATAATTAAGGAAAATTGAAATAAGCAATCTTAAATCAATAAGTAAATTATATTAAAGATGGTTATACTTAATAATAATAAAAAAAAAAAATTAGAAAATAACTTTCATAACAAAAGTTGGATGTTGGACCTTGATACTAAGTTGCTGGAAGTTTTTCCTCACACTAAAATATGTAAAGAATTTCATGTGCATTATGTTGAAATCGAAATTATTTATTAGAACATTATAGAAAAGTACGTTAGGCCTGTGCGTTATATAACAAATAATTAACTTATGGATGTCAGTTGAAATGATACAATTAAAAATGTATTTTTCTTCAAATGCCAGTGATTTTGTGCATAACATAAAAATATATGCCTCATTATTACGTATATAGTTTTCCAATCATCGTATAACTTTATTCAAGATATACTAATAATGATCGAGTCTGTGTATAATAAGAAGTAAACAATAGTTTGAATAAATCAAACCTTACATGTATAATAGAAAATTTTTTAAGACTAAATAATACTACATTATATCATAGTATATCGTTTTTTACGAATCATTTAACATTAATTATTATAACTTGTTTTATTAATTAAGACTAAGGTTATTTAACTTTTTTATTTATGTTTTATGATTCTTTTAGTTTTTAGTTGATTCAGAATTATGTTTGTTTAATAGATTAATTTTATTACATTGAATTATCTACGAAGTTGTGTATATATATTACATTGATCATAATGTACAATTATTTTACGTTCAATTTTTTTTTAAATAATAGTAAAAAATTATAACCACGTGCAACGCACGTGCGTAGTGCTAGATAATAAAGAGGTTGGACTGTTGGAGTAGAGATAAAGAAAAACAAACTTCTTTTTTCTGTTTTTCCGTAAAGAAAAGAAGAAACAAAGTGGTATAAGTAACAACACAATTGTTGAAATGTAAATGCTTTCGTTGGAGCATTCAGTCAATGCTGCACTCAACCGTTTCACTCACTTTGTCGATAACAAACTCAACGACTTCATGTTTAAGCCAATCCACCTCAAACCTCATTTCATATAGGGATTTACGGATGCCAATATTGATCTGATCCGACCCGATCCGTTCTACCCTGAGATATTTGGGGCAGGGTAAAACCCGATTTTATGGAACGGGTCGGACACGGGTTCTTTTAGCCGCCTCTCGCTGCTTAATAAATTATTTATATTTATATATATTACGTAAAATTAAATATATATATAGAGAGAGACATGTAAAAAGATTATATTATTATATATAAAATTTGATATGTAATATGTATATATGTCATTCTAACTTCTAATTACACTAGAGAAAAATTTAATATAGCTTTCTACTTTTTAATAACTATATAAGAAAATTAAAAGTGTTAAACTAAATTAAATCCTACTATATTTTTATTATTCTCGTTAGTTTAAATATTATTGCAATTTTACCTTTTTATACAAAAAAATATATTTTTTCTAAAAAAATAATAAATTAACGAGGTGGGGCAAGGCATGGGGCAAAACTTGTTTGCCCCGAGGCGGGGCGGGGCGGGGCGGGGCGGGGCAGTCAGATACCCGACTGACCACCACCACCACCACCACCCCCCCTCCTTTTGAGGGAAATACTAAATTTCATATATAAGGTCAATTCGGCAAATGTCCTACATCATAATGCATAAAATGCACTACATCATGATGAACATTCTCAATCCAAATTCTAGGAAAACCAATATCGATTTTTAAATGGACTAAACTTTGTCTACCATATTGGCCTCCCTATGCATAAAAACAAATTCATGAGATGAAACAATATTAGGTGATAATATGTTATCCACAATCATGCCGCAATAAGATGAGGTATCCAATCAAATTTGTTATCCCAGCCTGAATAGATGTTTGTAGCGCAAATCGCATCACTAATCCCTCAAGCAAGGTGGAAGACCCAGTTACCCTTTACCGCCTTATACCCGCTAAAAGACAATCGCCAACAAATCCATAGCGCACCGTACCATCATCAAAGACCGCTACATGCGAATTCAATTTCCGCGGTGGTGACCATCCTTCTCTTCGATCAATAAAAGCATGGTTAGTCGGCCGAGATTTGATCTCGTCTTCCATTTCATTAAAGCCTAGTATGGCTTTTCTCACGACAATCAATGGATCAAATGGAATGTCTTCCAAGTAATACTTGTTCCGGGCCAACCAAGTTTGCCAAATAAGTTGCACAGCCATGCGTATTCCTTCCAGCCAAAAGGGTGCTAAAGCTCATTCTGAAGTTGTCCTCGACAGCCAAGTAGTGAAAAGGCCTAAGTGGTGATTTCGCCCACATCTCACGGACCAGCATGCAATGAAAAAAGATATGAGCTTCGATTTCATCGTAGTTATCGCAAAGCAAGCAGACCCTTTCATCACCAAGATGTCTATATACCGACTTGGCTATCGGAAGGGCTTGATTACATGCATGCCACAAAAAGTGTCATATTTAATCCTAAAATGCCGCAAGTATACGGGTGTATAGGAAAAGTCAAGGTCGATCCACAGGGAATGGGTTAACGTAGTTCGATACCCTAATTGTCTAGGATTGTCCTGACTAGATACTCAAAGTGTTGAATGATTTGATTAAAGTAAATTCCATATACTAATAAACTAATTAATTAACAAATAGGAGGTTCCAATCAACGAGAATGTATTCTAGGATTTCGATTTCAGGAATTACGCTAATGATGATTAATCTCTAATTTATAAGCTTTTAAACTAGTTTTATTATCTATTAAACGGCACTTAATTAATCTAACCTTCTCTCGAACCAACTAAGCCATAGATTGAATAAGATAATTACTCTCTCGAGTCAATTGATTCTAACAACTTCCAAAAGGCCCTTAACCTTTTGCCTACACGATCATAGACAATCGCGATATGTGTTATCGTATATTAACAATTCCCTTCTCTCGAATCGGAATCGTTAAACAAGTAAATTAAACCTAATTGGCCAGATTAAATTCAATTATATGGATTAAATTAAACACATAGATAGATAATGTAAACTGACAATTATAAACTAAACAATTAAATCAACATTGTTGTAAAACCTTACTTTCTAATCTTAGGACACGAGTAGTTTAGTTACTCATCTCTGCTAATAAATCAAAACAAGACTTCAAAGAAAACATTGTCAAGAAATTGAAATAAACAAGGAATAATTAAACCCGATTGTCGGTTCGTCGATCTTCGTCTTCTCGCTCTCACGGCTTCTACTCCCAGGTAAAAGTATGAAAAAATATGTTGTAATGTGATTCTCTATGTGTGTATGAGTGTTCTCCTCCTAAAACTCAAGCTTGGGGTCCTTTTTATAGAGTTGGGGACGAATATTTGGGAAGATAGGATCAAAATCCTACTAAAATTAGGAAATCTTTATAAAACTGGACTTCCGACATGGCCGCGCACAAGCTACGACGCGACCGAGTCAAGTTGTACCCAAAATACCTTAAAAAGGACGATTTTGGCGCGGCCGCGAAGGCCTTTTGACGCGCCCGCGCGCCGTGTTTGCATCGGCGAGTTTTCTTGGTCTAACATCCAAGCCATTTTTTAGGGTCTTCCGGTTACTTTTGGGTTTGGCCTCTATCTAACAAAGTTGTATCCCTTTGAATTAGATTTCCAACGCCACCAATTTCACCTCAATCGGAGTTGCAGATCTCAAGATATGGCCAAAATACTAGAGGTATGTCAAGCTGACAGAAAACTTCACTTTCGGGACACTTTTCGACGCGACCGCTTTCCATATTTGACAAGACCGCATTGGTTAGGCAGTGTATTTTCCATGTTATAGGCCACTTTTGACACGGCCGCGACCATAGACGCGTCCTTGGTCGATCATTTTGCTCCTTTAACTCCCTTTTCGTCCGGTTTGACCCTATTTGACTTGTTTCTTCTTCGAATTTCGTTCAAATGGAACAAAATCACCTAATTAACTTCAAAACAAGTCAAATGATCCAATATGATAAATATAAATGAACACCGGCCAAATATGCACGTAAATAATATAAAATATGATCCTAAATCGACCTAAATACATGCATAATTAACGTGTATCAAAATCTCCAAACTTAAACTGTTGTTCGTCCCAAACAACATAACAAAAGACACAAATAATACAAGTGATTATGCATTTTTTTAGGGCGATTAGATGATGAATTCAGTTTCAAATTGATTTTTTTCAAAAAGTTAAGCAACTTAATAAAATTGAGCATATGTGATAACATAAAAATAAACTACTTTTGAGACTTTGAACTTTCGAATTATTCAATCCTCACCGGATAATTATTTCGCTCATCCCTCAAGTGTTTAGGTTAAAACATATTTCCTCTCAAATTGAACTATATGCACAATCTACCATAAGTTTTCCAATCGTCTAAACTAGACCTCGTACTCGATATGTGTGACAAAGGATAAAAAAAGTCTTTCTTTTGGTTGTAATGTGGGCTTAAGGTAAGGCGAGATATATTTGGATAAAAGTGACTATTTATTGGACTAATCAAGTTACGTCTAACCCGACTACCCCTCAATATAATCACTCAACCTCACTTTTCAAATCTTAGCAAGTCACCCCGTAAAGTGACTTCTTCACCTTCAAAAGTCCTTATAACTTAAGTGTTTTTCATTTATGGGGGTACTACATCTTGGGAATACTCGATTTTTCTATTCAAACTAACTAAGCACTTATTTCCTAGCCTCTTCTTAACAAAACTGAACAAATTGTAAACAACAAACTCCTTTTTTTTTTCTTTTCCCAAATTTTTCCTTCTTTTCTTTTTCTTCTCTTTTTTTTTTTTTTTTTGCTTTTCGCACTAGGAGAGGATCTCGGCTTTTCACCAATCGTTTTGTTCTTCCCTTCATCTTGTGAATATCCACTTTTATCTTTTCTTCCCAAAATTTTACCCAACTACCTTCCAATTCTCCTCCCTCTTACTTGATTAATCCATTTAAGGCCAAAGGCTTAAATCGAAAGGTTTTTGGCTTGTATTGTCAGGCTATGAAATAACAGACTATTAAGCTCAAATGAGCTAACTAGGGGTAAATTATGAACTTTTGGCACAAAGGGTAACTTTGCAAGGCTAAAAAAAAATAGGCTGAAAACAAGAACTGCCTAAGATCATTTTCTAAATCATAACATATACTTAACACATTTATAGTAAAGACTCAAGGCAAGTTCCAGATACTAGTACATATATCCAATCAAAATTCACACCAAAAGAAATCATATTACTCTAAAAATATGAGTAGAATTAGGCTCAAATTCTCACAAGGTTAATTTTGATCAACTATTCTAAGTTTAAGTTCAAGTTCATATCAAATTACATCTCATGCTCAATTATGTACCAATTTTGCAATAATTTCTAAAATCTTTTCATCATTAACTTTTCATCATCCATCTTTCCCTATTTTTTATTTTTTATTTTTATATCACTTATTACCACTAACGAATCGGGTTTTTCTTATTCTTATAGACTCCACTTAACAAGTAAAAACATAAATCCTAAAATTAAACTACTAAGACACTTAAAACAAAGCAAGTAAACTAAAGACTCCCACTACCCAACATGGCATGTAAAAATAACATAAATGGACTCACAGACCCAACAGCTACAAAAAGACACAATTAAAAGGGCTCACAAACCCAGTACTCCAATGAATGCAGCAAGAATAAACAAGTGCGCACACAGACCCAACAAAAAATTAAACCAAAACAGCAACACAAATCACATCAAACGACTAAGCAATAAGAAGCAAAAATTTAGAAACAACAAAAGATAAATAGCGGCCAAGACGTCCCACAGTTCACCCCCTCCCCCAAACTTGGCTGAAAGCCAATGTTTGGAGGAAAATAGTGGTACGCCTTAGTGCTAACCCACAGTCATTGTGGCGATGGGGGTGGTTGGTAACCATGTTAACTCCAAAATTGGGTCAATGCGTCCCACCAAATATCTTGTTGTTGTCTCCAAATGCGCTCTTCGACCTTCTGTGTTGCCGGTTCTTCAACCATGGGTTGTTTGCCCTTGCTACGACTGGAGTTGGCCTGATTTGGAATTTCGAACTTAAACCTGATTTGGGATGTCGAATTTAATCTTGACTTTAGTGGAACGCGGCTGCGCGGAGCATGCGTCGCGTTACTTTGAGCACGAATGTGAGCTTTCTGGGCCATTTATGGCGCAGCCGCGCAAGATGCATGAAACGGCCGCGTTCATTTGAGCTTGAATTTGAGTTTTCTGGGCATTTTTTTATGCAGCCGCGCGAAGGGTTCGGCGCGGTCGCATTGCATCATCAGTGTTGAAGCTCTATCTAGGACGATTTTGACGCGACCGCATTGGGTGAGGGAAGCAGCCGCGTTGCATGTGAAGCTTATTTTCTTCATTTCGTGTGTTTTGATGCGGCCGCGAGTTCACTCTGCTTTTCCTCAGCTCGATTTTCTTCATCTTTCGACTCCTGTTTCTTGCTACGCTCGTCCATGTTGGTTCCTAAAACATTAAAGACACTAAAAACACACGTAAAATATGAAATAAATAAAAATAATAACAAAAATTGCGGAAACATAGTAAACATCGGGATGCCTCCCGACAAGCACTAAATTTTACGTCTTCAGCCCTACGATCCTCTTGATTTCATTATTAACCAAAGCCCAACCAACTATTCTTACTTGCCCTTGGATTAATTATGACTTTATTTAGCAAGGTTGGACTCTTCTCAGCAATATAAATAACATAGCATTTGTCCGTTTCTTTTAGGTTCGTCCTATTATAAATGGGGAGTATGATTACTTCATTTTGTTAATGAAACGTCAACTTTCCTTTAGGCATATCTATGACAACTTGGCTTGTGGCCAAGAAGGGTCGACCTAAAATGAAAGGGACATCCATGTTCCCTTGCATATCAACAACTAGAAAATCACTAGGGAATTCAAAATTCTCAACTCAAATAAGCACGTCCTCTACTACTCCTAATGACGTTAGTATTGATCCATCTGCCAATTGGATAGTAGTAAAGTCTTGCTTGACTACCCCCAGTCCTAATTGTGCATACATTTTAAGAGGCATTAGATTGTTGCTTGACCCTAAATCACACAACGTATTCTTAAACACTTGACTACCAATAGAACATGAAATGAAAAAATCCCTGGATCTTTGTTTTTAGTAGCCCTTTGTATGAAAGTATTTGTGTTCTTTAGAAGACTCTTGACTTCCTTCTTTGTGGCCTCTTTCTCAGCGTGCATCGTCGTTGAGCCCTTTAGCTCACAATCAGCTTCCTTCTCAGATTTATCCTGCACTATAGAAAAAGTACTAGAGCATTCTAAAGGAACTGAGTTAGCAACGACATTATCATGTAAAATCAGATGAATCAGTAAAAGAAGAAGGTAGTATTTTCTTATCTTTGTCATCGCTGCTTTCTTTCTTTTGTTGTTCCGCTTTCTCTCTTGCTAATCTCTTCCTTTCTGCCACTTCCTCTTTTGCCAACTTCTTCATAGCTTCACGTTCTTCCAAACGCTTAGCATGTTCGATGCAGAGTTGCTCATTCCTCTTTTTGACAACTGCTAGAGGAAATGGAATGGGAGGTATGCATTCGGGGATAACTCTTCTTTTCGGTGGTGCAAACTCAAATTTGACCACCTCCTCTTGGTTTTGTTCGGTGTCTCCCATTTAATGGATAGCATTACACTGCCCCTTTGGGTTGATAACAGTATCACTGGGAAATTGTCCCTGCTTATGTTGAGCCCCAACAAGCTTTATCAATTGACTTAGGTTGTTTGATATTTCTTTCATGTTCTCTCCCAACTGCTTGATCTCCGCTCCTTGACTAGTCACTTGCTTGTTTAGCTCAATAAACTTTCAGTCCATCTTTCTCTCCAGTTGAGCTAATTTCTCATCATACTTTGCAAATTTTGACTGTACAATCTCCTCTTGTGTCGACTTTTGGCCCTCATGGATCATGTCATTTGTGACAACAAACCCTGGCGGTGGATTAAGTATCTTTTTCGTGTTGCCATAAGAGAAATCCTGGTTATTCCGGTTAGATGGATATTGATTGTGTCTCAGCTGATTGTTCTGGAAGTTGTTGAAGTTCCTCTGGTTTACAAAGCTTACATCTTCAACCTCCTTCTGACCCACTAATTGTTGCGATGTAGTGTCATTGTTGTGCTAACGTCAGACTAGTTAGCAGACTTACTTGATTCGTCAGGGCGATCAGCTGAGATGTAAGAGTTTCCATTGGCTCATTCTTGACGGGCTCTGCTTATTTGACACTAGCCACTCTTCTTGGTTGATTTCTCTCGTTAGGCCACTGATAGCTGGTTCTGGCCATTGCATCCAATACTGAGAACGCATCTTTTACACTATTTTCCATCAGGCTACCCCCTGTTTCTGCATCGACCTAGTTCCGTGTTGGAGCAAGCAAACCATTATAAAATTTGCACACTTGCTGTTTCTTTGAAATTTCATGTTGGGGACAACTCCGGATAAGATCCCAGAATCATTTCCAAGCCTCGCCGAATGGTTCTTGATCCATCTGCCTAAACTGATTGATCTTATTTTGCAAATCTAACATCTTGCTCGGCGAAAAGTACTTCAATAGAAATTATGGGCTCAAATCTTCCCACTCAGTGACGTCATCCAATGAATTATACCACTGTAATGCTTCGTCTTTCAGAGAGAATGAGAATAACCTCATCTTTACTTGCTCGTGTGGCACATGATTCACCTTTATAGTCTCTGCCAATCTAAAGAACTTGTTCAAATGCACATTTGGGTCTTTTAGTATACTCCCATCGAACTGATTCTGCTGAACAATGTTTATCAGAGCAGGCTTCAACTCGAAGCTATTAGCATTCAGTGGCGGTGGTTGCACTCCTCCAAACTGTTTTAGTGTAGGGGGAAGACGATCACTTATGGGTGTGTTGTCCTCATCAAACTCATCTTGTTTGATCTGAGCAAGTCTCGGCTATTGTGGTGGCTGTTGCTGTTGTAGATTAGTAACTCTATCATCTAAATTGTCTAAGGCCCCCAGTATCCGATTCAGTGCTTCCTCTTGGTTCAGATTTTGCGGTACATTTTCCATCTCGTATGAAGGATTTCTTCTTGTACGGTATCTACGGGCAGTTGCCTCAATCCCAGGATCTAGAGAGACAAGATGTAAGATGCAAACACCTCCAAAAAGAAATACCACGTAACAATAAAATAAAATAAATAAATAAAAACGAAAATCAAATAACAAAATTGAAATTGCAGAAAATAAAATATAGTCTAGTATCCTCCTATTACTCAGGATAAAAACTAAGACGCTTTACCTATTCCCCTCTAACGGCGCCAAAAACTTGACGGACCTAATTTATAACCCTAAAATACCGCAAGTGTACTGGTGTAGATGTGTATAGGGAAAGTCAAGGTCGATTCACAGAAAATGCGTTAACGTAGTTCGATATCCTAATTATTTAGGATTATCCTAACTAGGTACTCAAAGTGGTGAATGATTTGATTAAACTAAATTGCATATGCTAATAAACTAATTAATTAACAAACGGGAAGTTCCATTAAACGAGAATGTATCCTAGGATTTTGATTTCAAGAATTACGGTAATGATGATTAATCTCTAATTTAAGAACTTTTAAACCACTTTAATTATCTATTTGGCAGCACTTAGTTAACCTAACCCTTCTCTTGAAGCGAAGGCAGCACTTAATTAACCTAACCCTTCTCTTGAAGCGACTAAGTCGTAGATTGATTAAAATAATTACTCTCTCGAGTCGATTGATCTTAACAACTCCCAAAAGACCCTTAACCTTTTGCCTACATGATCATAGACAATCGAGCTATGTGTTATCGTCTATTAACAATTCCCTTCTCTCAAAGCGAAATCGCTAAACAAGTAAAGTAAACCTAATTGGCCAGATTAAATTCAATTAAATGGATTAAATTAAACAAAGATAGAAAATGTAAACTGGAGTCTATAAACTAAACAATTAAATCGGGCATTGTTGTAAAACCTTACTTTCTCATCCCAGAACACGAGTAGTTTAGCTACTCATGTCTACTAACTAATCAAAACAAGACTTCAAAGAAAACATTGTCAAGAAAATGAAATAATCAAGGAATAATTAAACCCGATTGTCGGCTCGTTGATCTTCGTCTTCTTGCTCTCACTGCTTCTACTTCCATGTAAAAGTATGAGAAAATATGTTGTAATGTGATTCTCTATGTGTGTATGAGTGTTCTCCTCCTAAAAATCGAGCTTGGGGTCCTTTTTATAGAGTTGGGGACGAATATTTGGGAAGATAGGATCAAAATCCTACTAAAATTAGGAAATCTTTATAAAAGTGGACTTCCGACACGGCCGCGCAGAAGCTATGATGCGACCGCGTCAAGTTGTACCCAAAATACCTTAAAATGGGTGATTTTGCACGGCCGCGAAGGCCTCTTGACGCGCTCGCCCGCAGTTTGCACCAGCGAGTTTTTTTGTCTGACTTCCAAGCCATTTTTTAAGGGTCTTTCAGTCATTTTTAGGTTTGGCCTCTTTCAGATAAAGTTGTATCCCTTGAATCATCTTTCCAACGCCACCAATTTCACCTCAATCGGAGTTGTAGATCTCAAGATATGGCCAAAATACTAGAGGTGTGTCAAGCTGACATAAAACTTGACTTTCCAGACACTTTTTTACGCGACCGCTTTCCATATTTGATGTGATCGCATTGGTTAGGTAGTGTATTTTCCATGTTCTAGGCCACTTTTGATGCCACCGTGACCATAGACGCGGCTGTGGTCGACCCTTTTGCTCCTTTAACTCCCTTTTCGTCCATTTTGACCCTATTTAACTTGTTTCTTCTTCGACCTTCATCCAAATGAAATAAAATTGCCTAATTAACTTCAAAACAAGTCAAAACATGTCAAATGATCCAATATGATAAATATAAATGAACTCCGGCCATATATGCACGTAAATAATATAAAATATGATCCTAAATCGACCTAAATACATGCATAATTAACATGTATCAGAGGGTTATTCAATAATCGCCAAAATTGTTTGGCTACCATAGCAAGATTAAACCAGTGTAATTCTTGGAATCCAAGACCCCCCCCCCCCCATCTTTTTAGCTTGTGTAGCCCGGGTCCAGCTAATCCAATGATGCTTCCGACTATCCGTCGAATATCCCCAGTAAAATCTTGCTATAGTCTTTTTGATATCCTTGTAGGTGGATATAGGAAAGAAAAAGCAACTCATTGTGTAATTTTGGATGGATTGCAACACAATCTTGATCAATATCTCTCTGCCGGCCTTCGTGAGGGTTTTCTCTTACCAAGCTTTGACTCAGCCCAAAACCCTTTCCATTGTCACTTGAAAGACTTGCGCCCTAGATTTGCCAATGATGTTAGGCAAACCTAGGTAGTTTCGAATTTATCCGCTCCTCAAACATTAAGAACCTCAACAAATCTTCCTTTGTCCACCTCCAAAACATTTGAGATAGCAATCAACTCTGATTTCTCGAGATTAATACGCTATCCAGATGCCTGCTCATACTGTCGAATAATTGTTCGAATCATGCCGCATTCCAAGGGGTCCGCTCTGAAGAATGGAACACTGTCACTAGCAAAAAATAAGTGCGCAATAGATGGGTCTAATCGCATCACTTTGAGACCATGAATGTGGCCTCATCTCCCTGCTTTTCTGCAATAAGGCTGAAAAGCCCTCTGAACAACAAAGAAACAGATAAGGTGATAAGGGGTCTCCTAGCCGAAGGCCCCTTTCCAGGGAAAAGGGTTCGGTGGGAGACCCATTAACAAGGACTGAATACGAAATATAAGTGACACAATTCATAACAAGATCAACCCACTGAATTGAAACTCCACTCCACCCTGTCATAGGCTTTGCTCATATCCAACTTAAGTGCAAAGGAGCCTTGTTTGCCCGATCTCTTAACCTTCATAGAATGGAACAATTCAAATGTAAGCATAGCATTGCCAGTGATTAACCTATGAGGTAAAAACGCGCTTTGATTAAGCGATATGATCTTGGGAAGGATAGATTTTAGTCTATTAGCTATGACTTTGGTAATAATGCGAAAGATTACATTGCATAAGCTAATAGGCCTAAAATCTTTTGGTGTATCGGGGGATTTAACTTTCGGAATGAGAAAAATAAACATCTTATTGAGCTCACGGGATCAGCATAATTATTAAGAATAGAAAGACAAGTAGAGATAACATCAGTACCAATGATGTGTCAGAACTGTTGAAAAACAATGGAGGCATATCGTCCGGCCCCGGGGCCTTGATTGGATGCATCTGCTTGCAAGCAGTCCTTATCTCTGTCTTAGTGTATGGGATAGAAGATACTGATTTATATTCGAGTTCACCCGCGAATCAATAGCATCGAGTACGATATTCTCATTAGAAACACCTTCGGATCTGAAGAGGTCAACAAAATACTCTCGGATGAGTTCCGCAATTTTAACTTCATCCCGCAGCCAAGTCCCCTCCCCATTTTTTATGGTAAGTATAGTGTTCCAGGTTCTCCTATTGGACGCCTTCTGATGGAAAAATATCGTTTTTCGATTCCCGAAAGAGAGCCATAAAGCTCGGGATCGTTGGCTTTACATGATCTCCTCTCTGTATTCGAGCCTGTCTAATTCTTCCTCCGCCTCTAGAACCTGTTTTATCACAAGATTAGTCTAGTCAGTCTTATTCATCTCGCTAATTTGGTTTCAGAGCGTCTGTATCCTTTTCGTAACATTGCCAAAGACGTGCGTGTTTCATTTCTTGAGATGTTCACCACAGGAAGCAAGCTTCTCCACAAGGAGTCGTCCATCATTATTTGGGCCTCAGCCTGCTTTGATAGTTTCTTAGTAGCTAGATTGGGAAAGCAATTTTTTCAAATCTAAAAGGCTGAGCTCGTTTTTACTTTTGCAAATAAACATAATCTCATTCAACAACCTTTAATTCGGTCAACAATGGGTTATGATCAGATTTAGATCGCTCCAAGTGCCGAAATCTAAAGTATGGAAAACAACTACGCCAAGCGACATTAGCAACAACCTGGTCAAGACAACATTGGATATTATCCGCTCCTTCTTGGATATTCGTCCAAGTGAACTGGTGACCGATGAAGCCCAAATCGGATAAATCGCACTGAGTTAATGTCTCCCGGAACTTCCTCATTAGTGACACGGCCCTCCAATTTCCTCTTTTTTCTCGTTGGCCCACATAATTTCGTAAAAATCTCCCATCATAATCTAAGGAATAAGTCTCCCCCATACTCCTAATCCGATTCCACGTGCGACCCCGTCGATACTGCTTTGGCCAACCATAAATACCCAAGAATTGCCACATTCTATTCTCCCCTTGTATAGTTACCTTAGTCGAAATATGGTGCGAAGAATAAGAGATCAAGCTGATTGTACAATTATAGCTCCACAGCAAACATAACCCGTCCTTTCGCGACCGGTTCTTCCCTTCACAACTAATAGGTAAACAGCCCGTAAATTGTAATCGTCTTTGATTTATGGTCTACATTTGATGTATAGTGGATTTTGTTTTTATGAGGAAAACTACGTCGGGATTTTCTGCATGTAGGATATTTTCTAACTCCCGAACTGGCCCCCGGTTCCCAAGTATGCGGCAGTTCCACGATATCAGACTCATTTGGCCCGGCGGGGCTGGCTTCCAACCTCCACCGATAACTCTGGGTGGTTGCTTGAACTTGTAGGCGTAGCTTTGGTCCTCTTAGACTGAGGCTTATCCCCTCCGACACCTTTTCGACGCTTAATGCTAGATATTCCGTCAAATTGATGACCAGTAGGATGTTCTTGACCATCACGTCGTATTATCCAAACTCGGTGCTGCTTTTTTTATCGGGTTGATGGGTTCAACCTTAGGGATAATAGGTGGGTGTTCAGGGTGGTTTTTGCTTTGTGGTATATTATCAATGGTAGGCTTGGATACATATTGGGTATGTAATGTGGTAACATTGTTACTCAGTCTAGCTGGATTAATGAGGTGATGGAGAGAGGCTTTCGGATGGGTATTATGTGAAGCTCTCTCCACCATCTGTTTCAGTTGTGTCAATGGAGTGAGTGCGGCTATTGGGTTATGAGGGGGATTTATGGGCTCTGGTGGGATTGGTTTTCAGTGATTTGCGTTGGCAGTGGGTTTTTGCTAGTGTGTGGTGGTTATGGGTTTATAGAGTGAGGGGTGGTGGGAGCAGTTTTGGTGGCATTCTTTTGATAGGTGAGAGTTGGATCAGCTTGTTCAATGGCATTTCTTTGGTGGTTGTGATCAGTTACAAAAGTCCAAGATGTGTGGGGGATTGTGTGATAGCAACTTTCTCCAAGCCTTGCACAATATTTGTTGGCACTTCTAACCTCTCACCGTGCTTCTCCTCAGTTTGTTTAACTTCTGCGCTTGTTGACTCCTTGTGTTTTTGAATAAATTATTGGAACAGTTTCTTTCGTGCTTGCTCATATCCTCGATTATTTGTGATTCCATGTGCCTGGATATGTGCATGTCGACGCTCACATCCATTCGCCTAAGGGTAATTGAACATCAGTAAATTGATAAATGTTTGTATTTGGTTCTAGAATGTCACATTATCGTTTCATGTGGCCAAGGACGCCGTATACATAGCAGAAAGATGGAAAATGTTCGTATTTTATAGGGGCGCAAATCTTTCTGTATCCAATGTCGCCACGTAGATGCCTCTCCTTATAGGGGCAGTCATATTCAATCGGATTTTCATTTCTAATGCTTCGATCACACCCATTTGGGTAGCTTTATCAATTCCCATGTAGCTTCCGATTCTTTGTCCTGTAGCTTGGAGGTATTGATCAGTTCTAGCCGCCATTGGCAGGCCATAAATGCGAACCCAAAATGATGCAGTAGAGAAAGAAACGGCAGAAGGTTGCTCGTTCATTCCAAGCTCTTGACCACCAAGTCATTTTTAAAGTGTCATGGCTCTAATGAAAATACTTTGTCCATGTCTTCCACGTTATTGAATTTGAATGAGTATAAGTTTATTTTTACTTCTTTAGCAGTCAACGCATATTTCGGTGCCCAACCACTTTTCATCGCCTCAAGAAATCTAAAGGTGTTAACTGATTTGCTCGTCTTAACCGGCGCGATAATGCACATAGATAAAAGGGAGGAAGAAGTCGCATCCCCCAAATGGATGCGTAGCGGGATTTCTTCCTCATTAGTAGTGTCCCAAATCTTGTTGTGGCCTTCGTCTGCCATAATACGAGACCTATGCAAGACAGAAAATACACAACAGCAACAAAGAACCACAGCAGCAACTGCAAAGCAGATCCAAAACAGAGCCAGAAAAAGAATGGAACTAGAAGACGCAACAATCGGGGGCAAAGCAGGACATCAAGTCTAGAATGGTAACCCAACTATATTCCCTAGCATTTCACAAGGAAATACGGAGTGCAAGCAAAACCCAACAAAATCATGTATTTGTGGACATCAGGAAATGCTCCCTCATGTTGTTCCCTGAGATATAAACTCCCTTAATCCCGATAGCATCGTTATCAACATCGCCGAAATTAAACTCAAAGATAGCCTGAGAATTAGAGATCAAGAGATCTCGCCGTTCCTCCGTCTGAGGACGAAGCTCCAAATCACCAGGAGACAGAACCCTAAGTTAAGAGACCAATGGTCATTTTTAGTACGAGATGACGACAAGTTGAATCTGGATTCATCATAAATAATATCTCAACCAATCCTTATGTTCTAAAATAATTGTCATTTTAGTAACTGACACAAATTAAAGAACCTAATAAAGTAACTCATATGCCTTATTTAAGTTTAATTATTGTGTCGTCTCTTTTAAAAGTCGTGGTTTTCTCTTTCATACTAAAAACTATTTTCACTTTTCAAGACTCATTTATAATATGAGCAATATTGGCATATTAGTTTAAATTATGTCTCGAATCATGAAAATGACAATAATTGGGATCGAGGGAGTATTATTTTGTCATAAATTTGTACCCTTAGTTAAAAATTATGTTAATGCATTTGTTTTCTTTGAATGTGTGTTACGGAACTTTAACGAAACATTAACGTAGGGTATCAAAATTAATAACATAATGATAGTTAGGGAATCACTAATGGTCGTACAGAGAGTGTCTTTTTAAAATAAGTTTATGGTTGGGGTACGAAAAATGATGGTACTCATAATTTATACAAATGATTAAATATTAAATATATAATAATAAAATCCTTGAGTCTGAGTGCAACGAAACATGTGAATTTATTTATTCGAGTAGCGTTGAAGTTGATAGGTGGATTAAAGTTTTCATATACTATTGCAACGTGTCAAGATCACAACGATTTATTCTGGATATAATATGACACATGAGGTGAGACAATTTTGAAGATTATTCACAAACATCCGACCTTAGCTCAGTTGGTAGAGCGGAGGACTGTAGTTTGTCAGCTGTTATCCTTAGGTCGCTGGTTCGAATCCGGCAGGTCGGAGAAATCACAATAGTAAATGTCACCTAAGTTCAGTTCCCGCCTCTGTAACAAAATTTATGACCAAAAACAAATTCATAGTTCTGAGACTAGTCATGTCGTACCCCACATGTGAGATTAGTTAGGCTGAAATTGAGCTCAACAAACACACATGAGTTCACCCCATCAATTTCTCCGACCAAATCCGCTGAATTGAAATAGTTACATGAGTTAAATTGCAAATGCTCAATTGTTACGATACCAATCTTACAAATTTTCTCTTGCAAAACCGAACGTTTTGAAAGATAACACCAAAATCTCCACATGCCACAATTTATAATAACTAAAATTGTAACCAAATTATTATTTCCTCAGCTTAATGAGTCCATAGAAGGAAAAGCAATGCATACATTAGCCCAAACATTTGCTCTGAAGGTATTACAGACAAGACAACAAGTACAAGTAATGTGCAGATCATCTTTTTTTCTTTTCCTTTTTCGTTTGAGAGAGGTAGCACAAACAGTGTTGCATATCTTGCATAAATAAACATTACAAGGACATAATTGTTTCTTTTGGATTATTAATACTATGTGCACTTTTTGATAGAATTGATAAAGAGATTAGATCAACATAATGTACAGACAATGTAATTGCCATTAAAGCAATCGGGAAAGCTATGGATCCGCTTTCCCTGCAATTTGCTCGTCATCAGAGTCGGATTCATCTTCGCTAATCTCATCATCGCTTGATTTATCTTCTGGGACAGCCCCAACATCTTCTGGTTTAGCATATTTCTGACAGTACTCTGGATACAATACAATGTAAAATATTCATATAGAACATGCTACAACATTTCCTCCAACCCCATAGCATACGATAAAGGGGAAGGCTTAGTCTGATGTTGTAGACATTCTAGAACAAGCAAAAGCCTCACAAATGAAGTTTTACTATCTCTTGTGAAGAAATGCTTTTTATAATGAAATCGATGTCATTCCAGAACTAGCTCAAGCATGGAATTGTGGAGATGTCAACATTGGCTTGGCAAACATTTGGTACAAAATTGGTAACAAGTTGATTTCGATCAAGTTAATACAGAAACTCAAACCTCAAAATGATCGGGTTCCTTCCTTTTCTTATGGAAACAGGAGTAAGATTTGGACATAGAACATAAACTACATAACCTCGAAGACATCACTTCCCTCGAACCTTAATATTGACTAGTCGTATCTCAAAACTAGTCAAAAGTTGCAACTATTGGATTCTCTAAAACTGTATAGCAATCTAAAACTGAAAATAACAAGGCAAGCCTTTATTCAAACGAAAATGTATCATGTAGTCACAGAGTCCCATCAGCCCCTTTTCTTATATCCTCAAACTTATAAACTCAATTCAAGGAGTAACATACTATCAAAGAAACCTCAATGTCAAGATCCAACAAGATATTTCTGAATTTCGGAAGAAAGAAGCTTTCATTACCTTTAACTCTTTGGTCATAAGCAACTCGATCGCGCATCATTAAAGCGGCAGCTTCTCCATTCAACGGGTCAGATGGATTAGGATACAAGAGAAGTTGTGGAAGAAATACCTCAAACACATTCACCAAGTCTGCAGCGTAAGTTGTTTTAAAGAATGAGACGATTCTCAGTGAAAGAATAAGGTATAATAGTTATGTAACATGAAAAACTGCAGAGGCCATTACCAAACATGGGACTCCAAGTCTGATTGATAACATCTAAACACACTGAACCCGATCTGCATTTTCATCATCCAAAAAACAGAAAAAATAATCTGTTTCGGTTTTGGTAATATCTTATAAACATTGCGTGAATGTACTGAAATTTTGGATATCGACAACTCACACTTCATCCACGTTTGGATGATACATCTTGTTAATGAATCCTATTGATGGAGATTTGTAGGGGTATGCATCAGGCAGCTCGACTCGTATTTTCCAGACACCGCCATGGTAAGGACCTAATTTTTTTCATTGAGAATATTTAACAAACAGATGAAGCCAAACTTATCGAACTTGAAGAAATTTGAAAATGAAGAATCTTCTGCAGAAGAGCTATGTCAATTTCTTCAAGTTAACATAACTATACGGTTCAATCCTTCTATCTCAACTTGACGGTTAGCCCCAGAATCATCGAAGAATCGAAACTAATATTCGGTCAACCCCTAAGTAAACAAAGTTGAATCAGATTTACGACAAATTAAAAGGTAAAGAAACCTCAATTACGATCAATTTCACCCTTTTGGTCACTTTCCTCTTCACAAATTCAGTTACAAACTCAAAAAAGATGTAAACAATAACTTAGACAAGAATGCAAGATAGTCAACATAATCTGGTTAAATTGGATCTACGAGAGACCCAAATTAAAACAAACAATCTTAATTCAAGAAAAAGATAAATTGAATATTGAGAAAAGAAGTTAGAATGAATTACTATCAGTGGGTCCATGGAAATGAACATAAAACTCGTGCATGCCATCATTGATCATCTCCACCTTGTAATCGCTCATCATCCTGTTCCAAGAAAGCAAAATTTCCACCAAAAATTAAAAACAACGTCAGAAATCATTCTTATTCCAAAAAAAAAAAAAAGAAAAAGGAAAGAATTACAATTTCATTAAGTCCATCTCACGCCTCTTGCTTGGGGAAGACATCTGTGAAATTTGATTTGAAATTGTGGGTTACTTTTAGCTTATTGTTTAGAATAGAAGGAAAGAGAGGATGAGGGAGAAAGAAGTTAAGAAATTATTAGTTACTTGTTCAACTGTAAGAAGCAAGCTTGAGAAGATGAATTCAATGAGAGGTGAATTCCAATTTATGATGGGTAGGCAGTGCAGCTATCTATATCCATATGTGAATCTGTATATATTTTTGTATGCTTTCTATTTCCAAGATTCCTCTACTACGTATACAATAGCCACTACTAACAATCACGGGTCGGGTGGCTGGGTCCCATCTATTTAAATTGTTTGGGATAGGCCTCACCAATTATTGCAGACTCGCTCCAATTTCTTTTTTAGGACATAATTTGCTAAAATTTCCCTCACTTCATTTTTATGATTTCAAAATTTGGTAGGTGTTTGATTACAATTCAGACAACTGTGTAATATTAAGTTGATGCGTAACAATCCATCCAAAAAAAGTTGATGGGTAACAAGATTTTATATTCACAAAATTATCTTTTCATCAATCAATCAATTGATAAATAATAATCCTTACTACCAAATCATCAAAGCAAAAGAAAGCTTTCAATCAATTTTAGCAGAAAAGAGCAGTGTGATATTCAAATTACAAACATCACTAATGATGTCAAATCATTTAACTTTAATTTTTTCTTTTCGAGTAATTAATGTTACTTTGAAATAATAGAGCGCCATTAATCCTCTTTATTATAAATTATTTATTTTATCTTATTTCTCAAGAGAAATATAAATCTCAATCTCAAAGTCAAAGTCAAGAAAAAAATGAAAAATGGGTCCAACATGAAACGACGTTTTAGGACATAATACACACGTGGTGCCTCCACAACAGAGGATTCGGAGCCGAAGAAGTACATCATAAAGAGTACATGAAAGTTATACATTCAAAGCAGCTGTAAGAACAGGATTTCTCGCAGGCCTGTCAGTATTCAATACAATAAAGAGAAGAAGCATCTATTTACATTTCTTTATACCTTAATCTTCACAAATTACATATTTGAGTGTGTGACAATTTCAGTATGGGGAAACAATATACAATGTTTATACCTAATGTTTTTTCTTTTTACCAGTCTATATATACAGCTCACAAGTCACTGAGCAGATTAATGCAAGAAACGTCGATTCTCCTATAGATAGTAACAATCCTTTGAATGAACAATTGATTTTCTACCTTCTTTCTTGACGTTGTCATCATACATTTCCTTTGGGAATGAATCTGCCCTATCGGGCTGGACTGGGACGGAACGTCTGAATTATATACAAAGTTTATTCATCTTCGGATGGATGAATGTGAAAGGAAGCAACCAGAGCAGTACAGAAGAGCAAAGAAACAACCATATCGATCTTCAGCCGTTTGTGTTGAAGAGCTATAAATGCAATAGCTAAACTAATAATGACTTGGGACGCTCAAAGGGCTTTCGTATATCATCTCCTGCAATTTCCAGAGTTGCACATCGAGCTTACATCAATAAAATCGGCATAAAAGTTTATGAACAAGTGAACACATCAGTCTAATTTGTTGCTTTTGGCATATTCACCTTTAGCCACTAGCCAAGTTTTTTATTTTTTTGGGTGAGGGGGAGGGGAAGGGGCAATTGACCAAACCAGCCCATAGAATAAAAGGTCGTCCCTTCCACCTGAGCCTGGAACACAAATAGTAGAAAGGCATATTTGGCAAAAATTGTTTCTTTTGGTCAAAGAAGAGCAGAACTTAAAAAGAGTTTCTTTTCTGTTACAAGTGGCTAAGGGGTTCCATTGTTTTCCTTATCTGTTGCACCAGTTCACATATATAAACACTCCGATATCAACGTGATTCCCGGACCTTGTGAGGAAACTATCACATAAACATTAAAGGAAACAAACGATGTATACAGTTCAAATACTAAGCTCACCTGATCACAAATGGGGCAGGTATCGCTTCTTTCCATCCACTCAAGAATGCACGAAAGGTGGAAGTGATGATTACACTTGGTCATTATTTTAGGATTCTCTAAGTCATAATCTGCACAAAACAAAATTAGATATCAGTTGCAAAAGACTTCATCTGTAACGAAGGATGCACACTGTATAGCCAGCTACTCACCTTCAAAACAAGTAGGACAAACATCCTCCTCTTCATCTGCTGGATTTGGCTTCAAAAGTTCAGGCTCTGATTTTTTTGGTGAAGGGGCGAGAAAGCCCATCTGAGTTGTGCATTTCAGATCCACGCAACTACGTTTCTTCAAACAATTGCCACTTATATTAATTTCTCTGGACCCGATATCTGTAGATTGTGGGCATCCCAAAACCACATCATAGGGTATAGGTGCTGGAGGGGGTCGATAAGTATCCGGAATTGACATGTTCAGATTTAAATCGAGCAATAGTCCAGAAGAGAACACATCAGTCCGAGATGCCAAGGGAGGATGCTCTTCTGAAACTGGTTGGTACTGCATAACAAAGTTGACAAATTTAAAGTAAGTGAAAGTACAACGAATCACTTACTACTTAGCCCTTGCTGTAGATCAAAAGAAAAGAAGTTGAGAAGAAATCCAAATGAACACAAGTGATATGTTTAAAACCAATCAATAAAGAATTACTTATTATTTTTCCAATACACATTAGTAGTTCAGATTATCTCTGATGTATTCATGGTCCTGATGGGGCAATCAATAAAGGGAAACCAGCATCCGGTGCTTATAATTTATTATTCCAGGAAACTTATGAACTCTTGTCAAATTGTTATCAGTTTTACAATGAATGGCCAACTTAATTGGATGTGGGGATACATCTTTGTCAATATGAGGCCTTTTGAGGTAAGTCCAAACCACATAGACTAGAGGAAGCCCAATGTGATATCAGTCATTATAGCTTGATCTCTTCATTTTATGTTTACTCGTATGCAATTCGATTCGTCTTGAGCATGCTAGTAAATCATTTTACCACTGCCACTGGAACAATTTATGAATCAGATAATAGTATTAATTAGATACGGAAACCAAAATCTATTGCTGAACATAATATCAGTTCCATGTATCTTGAGTTCGTTATAAAGACATCACTTTGTATAATTAGCAACGCATACATGTAATTCAATGTATATAGGAGTATCAAGAAAATAATTTGCTGAGTAAGATTGGTAAATAGTGATAAATGAGATAACTAACATAATAATACACTGGTGTTCCATGATGCTGAAGCTTTCTTGAAGAAGAACAGCAACCTCCCATTTCACCGTCTTGTTTCTTAGCAACTCTTATCTTGATGATTTTGTGGATACTTTCTGCACTTTTCAAATCAAGAAGTTCTAATGCCAATAAAAAAGAAATTCACTCTAAAAATATGAGACCAACAAGCTCGAAAAGCTCAGTTATCCCCAAAGGATGAACAGGAAAACACAAAGAACTGCAAACAAATTATCAAGTACAAATAATTAAGTAAATTGTCTTCAATAAGTCAATATAATAAAAATAATCACAGTAGTGAGACAAGTTAGTGGAGCCAAATCATGGGGTTTTCAATTGGTATGAAACTCAAGTATTGAAATTATACACAATACCATCAGAAGACATTGATTGCACCAAATGATAATATAAATCCACAGTTAACAGAATTCACTACCAATTCCCCATATCATTTTGTATTTATTTTTTGAAGTGGTGAGAATACAAATCCAACTGTAGCATCTCCAAACAAAAAGTACTATCATAATACACAAAACTCTCCAGCAAAAAGCAAACACAGAAAAAACAATTCCGGTTTTAATTGATCAGAAGTTTAAAACATCCAAACAGTAATTTCTTCCACAATCCTGATCAATAGCAATCAACAATTACACACATAAATAATATAAAAAACCAGCAAAAACAATCTATAATCAAAGTTTAACACAAAGCCCATAAGCCCAATTTTAAGTTTCAGAACAACCCAGCAAAAGAAAACACTAAATTAGCGACTTCCAGAACACCAAAAAGCATAAATACACTCAAAAGAAGAAACTAACCTGAGAAACAAAATCTTGGTTTAACATTTAACTACACCATGAGTTCTTATACAAATAACAAAACACTTAGTTTAGTTTGCCACTTCATTAGCAATAAATGCCCGAGTTTGGGCTTTCTTCAAAGAGGGGAGGATTCTTGGCCAAAAAATGTATGTACGAAAAATGGAAAAGGATATTTTGATAAGTCAAAACTGGACAATGGGAAGGCAAAGCAACTGCAAAAGTGCACGTAAACCATAGTTGAGTGGTGGTTATTGGCTTTGTTAGGCCCTCCATACATAAACAATTAGCCTTGTCACTTTCTCAGCCGTCGAAATTGGCAACCTTACTAAACATGATAAAACTCATCTCCGGTTAATTTAAGCCCAACCCTCTTGTTATTTTGGGTCTGGAGATTAGTTTGTCGTTTTAGGCCCAAGACATTAGCCCAAAACAATAGTTTTTTTTTTTCTTCTTTTTGTTTTATTAATTAATAACAATCATTACGTAATAATCTTGAATATATTAACCAGTTCTTTATTTTCCGATCGCCTGGAAGGGACAAAAAAAAGATCTTGTTGTTTCTTCAACAATTTCTGATCTCTAGTGGACCTCTCAGTAGGATTCGAACCCAGATGAAGTTCTGACCATCTATCAGAGAAAAAAGAACGAACCGCTCTTGTAGAATTCCCAAAAAATTCTTGGGTTTCTTCCAGAAGCAGATGATTAATCATCTGCTTCTCACGTTCCGTGAATAGCCGGGACATTGAGGAATATCCAGAAAGGCATTTCGGAAATCGGTCTAATTCTATCTCTGTTCCTTCCATTTGAAGAAAGGAAGGTGATTGAGGTGATGAACGAAAAGCGTGCACCTCAAAAGTTGTGGTTCGAGTCCATATTCTACTATTTGTTGTTAATGGTTCAACCTCAAGCAAGGAGGTCCATGGTAGGCCCAAACATAAAAATGTCTAATGGCTACAAAATGACTGTAATACCCCCAGGTAAGAACTACTATACATACCTATGTAAACAAGGAAAAGGTAACATTGTTCTCTCTGCATGATATTTTGCACTTATCATAACTTTCGATTGAATCGAAACTGACTTGAGCGTCGGAGTCCTCGGGCCGGAGCCCTCTCACTGCTTGCTTTTTGTAGATCCAGCGAGTCGAGTTCGGACCACACGGAGAGGAGAAGATGGAGTTCGGAGGGGCATATTCCTGCTCTATCAACTGGGCCCATTTGTGGGAACATCCGAGCTAGGATGTGAGGATTTCAAACAATTTCTAGATTCTTGTACACACACAAGAACGATTCCTGAAACTCACGAAAAAAAGCTCTGGTAGTGGGTCTAAATCTGCTCTATTGCAATCGAAAGCTACTAGCTAATTACGAATTTGAAGTGGCTATTCATCTATTTGTGACCTAGCTTTATTATCAATCATCATTGTGATTATGTTCCCAAAAAGTCAAGGGAAAAGTGGAAGAATTGATAATGTTCCATCTTCATTATCTTATTTGGAAGTCTGAGATCGAGAACTAGAAGATCATTCTAGTGTCTTTTGGTAATTCGCGTCACTTCTTGGCATCATCGGTGGGGTTCCACCCTTGCGGTTGTGTGGCGTTGTTTTCGCTCACATGGAGATCGTACTGGGTTGAACCCTTTCCTCGAATCGAGGACCTGTTCGTGATTTAGAAAGAGGTTGTCTCCCCTGTACTAATTCAACAAAAGAAAAAAGAAATGATATGCTTCGGCTAGATGCACACAATACTCGCGACTAAAAGCCCACCCTGAAATGGTGTGACGTTGTTCTGTTTTATTCGAATTTCACTCTCTTGAACCCTCAAATTGTGGCAACTCAGATTTTCCGAAAATTGCTCGAAGTCTGCTTAATTGTTATTCAGTTATCATCTCTCCTCGGCTCTGCCCCGTTCACGGCTCTTGAAATACTCGTCGTACATTGCACTCCGGAAAATCTGTCGTTAGTTACTATGTTCGCTGATAAGGACACTGAGTCATCGTCGAGTTAAGTGAATTAAGATTTGTGGCGCACTAACAAGAACTAGAGTTTTCTTGCGGTTCGGTTGTGAACTGACTCTTCTTGCTTCGATTGATCTAAACCTGTCCAATATTAAGCCAACTAGGCATGTTCCTTCTAAGGGTGAATATTCCTCTACCTAAAACTTCATCCTAGTGGGAGTGTTGAGCCACTAATAGTGGATAATGCAGAAGTAAGGGTGAATATTCCTCTACCTAAAACTTCATCTTAAGTTGTTGTTTCTACAGCTGTTGAATCGTCAAACAACTTACAAGAACAACATATAAATGATTAAATTCCCAATAAAGAACTTGTTATTGATGAACCTGCAATAGATGAACTACAACAATAAATAGTAAGAAAGCCGATAAGGCTAAGACAATCTGCTATTTCTGATGATTATGTGGTTTATCTACATAATCCATAATTTAGCATTAGAACTGATGATGATCTAGTTTCATTTTCGCAAGCCATAAAAAGTAATAATTCTACTAAGTGGTTGGATGCTATGAAGGAAGAGTTAAAATCAATAGCTCATAGTGAAGTCTGTGATCTTGTAGGATTACCACATGATGTAAATAGTTGATTGTGAATGTTCTTTAAGACCAAAGACACTCAACCGGTAATATCAAAAGACATAAAGTTAGACTAGTTGCCAAAGATTATACTCAAAGAATTGGCATTGACTACATAGAGACATTATCGTCATGTGTCGGAAAGATTCCTTTGAAATTATTATGACTTTGGTGGCTTATTATGTTTTAGAATTACACCAAATAAATGTTAAAATTTATTTTCTGAATACGAAATTTAGTGGAAGAAGTCTATATAGATCAACTTGAGGGCTTCTCCATTAAAGAAAATAAACATATGGTGTGTAAACTTAAGAAATCAGTATACGGACCTAAGCAAGCTTCTTGCCAATAGGTATCTTAAGTTCAATGATACTATTACTTCTTTGGGATTTAAGAAAACATTGTTGATCTGTGAATATATCCAAAAGTCAGTGGGAGTAAGCTTGTTGTTCTAATCCTATATTATTAATGACATTTTGCTTGTAAAGAATGTTCTTGGTTTATTATTTGAAACTAAGAAACTTCTCTTTGAGAATTATGAATTGAAATGTATGGGTGAGGCAACTTATGTGATTGAAATAAAAATATTTCATGATAAATCAGAAGGAAGGATAGGGTTGTCTCAGAAAGCATATATCGATAAGGTTCTAAAGAGATTTAAGATGGAAAAGTGTTCATCAAGCATTGTTCCAATTCAGAAGGGAGATAATTTCAGCATTATGTGATGTCCAAATAATGAATTGGAATGTGAACAAATAAAATATATTCCTTATGCATTAATAGTTGGTAGCTTGATGTATGCACAAACTTGTACGAGGCCAGAATGTTTGGCCATACCTAAAGCAATCCAAGAATGAACCACTGGAAAGCTGTAAAAAATTAGTAAGGGACTTACAAGGAACGAAAGGTCACATGCTTACTTATTGAAAATCTAATCATCTAGAAGTGATTGGATACTCGATATTCAGATTCAGATTATGCCGGATATATTGATTCTCGAAAATCAACATTTAGTTGTTTGTTCCTATTAGCTAAATGAGCAATTTCATGAAAGAATGTGAAGCAATTCGTAATTGCTGCATCCACTATGAAAGTTGAATTTGTGGTATGATGTAAGGTTACAATTGAAGGTAATGGATTGCGGAACTTTATTTCAGGACTTGGATGATGTCGACAATATTACCAAGTTGGTGAAAACTTATTGTGATAATTCTACAACAATATTCTTCTCTTAAAACGACAAGTATTCTGAAGGTGCCAAACACGTGGTATTAAAGTATCTTGATGTAAAGAAGAAATTAAGAAACAAAGGTGTCAATTTAGCACATTAACACCAATCTTATGATTATAGATCCGTTTACTAAAGGACTGCCTCCAAAGACATGTTGAATGGATGAGCATTATTGAAAAATCTTAATGAACTTATGACGTGCAGTTGACACTTTGAGCTCTCTTATGTGTTGCATCTGAAACTAAATGATATCATGTTTTGTCATTGATGTGTATTCATATATGTTGACATAAGTGTGACAAGATTTAGTCTCTAACCGAGAAATGTGGACCATTTTTGGAAGGGTTAATTACAAAATGCAACCTGTACTATTGGTCTTTTTTCCATTTCTAGTCCAAACTAAATATTTTTTCCGATTGCAACCTGTATAATGCGTTTTTGTTGCAGTTTGCAACTCCGGCCATATTTCAGGCTATATAGGCCATGTGTCATGCACATGACCTCCATGGGCCAATAATATGGCGACACGTGGCTACTAATAAAAAAAAATCAAAAAAAGGAAACAAATACTTATAAATTATTTAAAATTTTTAAAATAATTCATAAAAAATATAAAAATAATTTAAATTTATAAATATTTCATATAAAAAATAAAAAATATTTTGAAAATTTGAAAATTCAAGAAATTAACAAAAAATTCTAAAATTAATTTTAAAAATTCTGAAAATAAATATAAAAAAATCAAAAATACTTTTATTTTGAAAAAAATCGAAAAAAATTGTAAATTATTTAAAAAAATAAAATAATTTATTAAAAAATATAAAATTATATAAATTTCTAAATAATTTTATTTAAAAAATTAAAAATATATTTTGAAAATTTTAAAATTCACGAAATTAACAAAAAAACCTAAAATTTATTTTAAAATTTCTAGAACTAAATATAAATTTTGAATAATTATTTAGAAATTTTTAAATTCATTTAAAATCCAATAATTAAAAAAAAATTATTTCTGAAAACTATTTTAAATGAATTTGGGAATTGAGAATTAAATTTTCAATTCCTCTCCATTTTCTTTATGCGCGCATAGAACAATAATAATGATCATGGACAGTAGAAGTCTGAGTCTTCTCCGATAAACCTGGCTTCTCGGCCTAATGAAACCCGGCAGCTATTCAAGTGGCAAGATGACGACGGAACTGCGAGAGGGAAGGCCGACTTCTCTTTTTTTTTTTTTTTTTTTTCTAGTTTGACGTCTGCACCAGACAGCTGAATCTCCTTCAATGTGTCCGCCAACGAGAGAATTTTAAAATTCAGGAAATTAAAAAAAAAAAAAAAAAAATCTTAAATTCTAAAAAAACTAAAATTCAGGAAATTAACAAAAAAAAAAATTTAGATTTTTTGTTATGAAATTTAAAATTTTCAAATTTGTTTTTTTGCATTTTTTATATAAAATTTATATAATTATATATTTTTAATAAATTATTTAATTTTTTTAAAATAATTTACAATTTTTTTGATTTTTTTTATATTTATTTTCAGAATTTTTTAAATTAATTTTAGATTTTTTTTTTGTTAATTTCTTGAATTTCAAAATTTTCGAAATATTTTATTTTTTTATATAAAATTATTTAGATATGTATATAATTTTTATATTTTTAATTAAAAAATTTACTTTTTTAAAATAATTTATAAGTATTTTCGATTTTTCTTTTTTTATATACTTAAGAATTTTTAAAATTAATTTTAGATTTTTTTTGTTAATTTCCTAAATTTTAAAATTCAAAATATTTTTTTTATGTTAAATATTTATAAATTTAAATTGTTTTTATATTTTTTGTGAATTATTTTGAAATTTTTAAATAATTTATAAGTATTTTTTTCTTTTTTTTCTTTTTTTTAATTAGTGTCCACGTGTCGCCATATTATTGGCCCATGGAGGTCATGTGCATGGCACATGGCCTATATAGCCTGAAATATGGCCGGAGTTGCAAATTGCAAGAAAAATGCGTTATACAGGTTGCAATCGGAAAAAATATTTAGTTTGGACTAGAAATGGAAAAAAGGCTAATAGTACAGGTTGCATTCTGTAATTAACCATTTTTGGAATTATGAGTCATTTAAGTAGAAAACTAATATCATGGTATATGGAAGGAACTACGTCGAGCGAATGACGTAAAACCGCTATGACTCGTGTTAGTCTATACTTGATATCGACATTATGATCTGACCACTAAATTTAAAACTTATCTTTATGTTGCGCAAATTACTTTATTATTTAAATCATAGAAGCTCAGTTTTGTCACTTTGGCCAAGAAGGAGAATGTAAGATTATTGTGGTCCGCGTGCCATATAAGTAAGTTATTAAGATATTTTAGATATCTTAATTAAAATAATACTCCGGATAAGTTTTTGTCAATTTGTATCTAATAAGATATGATTTTCACACCGTGAACGAATAGCAATCCTGATTGCATTAAGATTCTAATCTTATCAGGAATTGATCATCTCTTCACCTATAAAGGAAAATAGAGTCACATAATTACTATCGCCTAATTGATTCACATAAAATGTTCTGTTCTAAAATAAAGATCAGGAGGGAGAAATCAATTACTTCCATCAATCAACTTCGTCCATGAAGGAGAATCAAAGGAGTCAATTTCTTCATTAATAAATCAAGAAATCAATTCATGACGGCTGAAGTTTAGTGTCCTAATTTTATATTTTGATGGAATGTGAAACTCATGTAGTTCTAAAATTCATGATTAATATTATAATTGCGATTATGTGTATGTAAAATTACACAAACTAACTTGGTTGTTACAACTGTAGAATGTGCAGAAGCTTTTAAAGCTAAGCTAAGTATTAAATCTGTACTAGTTGAACTGCATACACATTGGTTTGGTTCTTAAAAGGCTACAACTATATTCCAAAGTCCCGATCCAACCCCTATTATTAGCCAAACTACCCTAAATTTTAGACTTGAGTAGGCTTGTTTATACGCATACAGCCCACTAAAATTTTATCAAAGAAAAATGGATGGGCCAGAAAACCCATAGACTTGTATATACACATGCATACTCAGCACTAAAATTGTAACAAAGAAAATTGAATGGGCTAAATCCCAAATAGCCCCCATCAAAACCCACCTAAATATGGCAGCCCACACAGAAAATCGAATGGGCCAAAACCCACATAAAAAATGGCTTCGCCCGGACTCGAACCGGAGACCTTCAGTGTGTTAGACTGACGTGATAACCAACTACACCACGAAACCTTGAGTGGTATAACTTTGTAGGTTTTCAAACTTAACTATTTTATCTCTGATACTAGGCCCCATTACAACCAAAAAAATGGACTAGTGACTCCTACTTCAATCCTTTTATGGGGTGTTTGCCATTGCTTTTGAAAAAATGATTAAAATTAGAGATTTTTATAAAAATTACTTATGTAAAAAATAGGTAGTATTTGTAAAAAAGTGATTTTCAATAAAAGTAAAAGTAGAAGTGTTTGCTATAGAATCACTTATATTTTTTAAAAAATATCATATTATTTACAAAATTGCCATTGAGTGGAGAAAAACATTAGATTTCTGCTTTTAACTTTAAATTGGAAGCACTTCTTTTAAAGCAAAAGTTGACTTCGCAAACATTACAAAATAACTTTACTCAAGTTATAAGCTGAAAATCACCTAGAAAAAGTAAATACAAACATAATACTTGTTTGTATCATCAATAAATCCTAGAAATATATCAGCAGAGTTTACTACCTAAACTTCTTATTATTCACCTTTTTACGACGTATGTATACAAAACAAATTTATGAGGTAACATAAGGGAAATGAATGACCATCCTAACAAACTTTTAAAGAATTTATTCGACTTTCTTTCTGTCTCTCAGTGCCAAAATCTCCACTTTGTTACTGCCAATTCTTGTTTCGTATATGTCCATATTTCTTTTTGATATGATTAAACAGGCTATAGGAGACCCCCCAAGACTTGCATCAGTGCATGAATTCTGTCAAATTGTTTCATTTTTTCCAGAATTTGGCAAGCAAGATAATAATATTAATCACTTTTGATTACGGAGGAAGAGATGTGTCTTAATATTTACAGCAGATGGAAAGCTATATCAAGAAGAACAAAAGGGGTAAAACCAAAAATTTATCATTTGAAAATTACTCAATAGATCAGGACCTGAGCAAATACACTATATAAGATCACCAACTAAAACTAATGGACTCAAAGTGCAGATTAGATGCCAAACCAGATGAACATATCCTTGCAACTTCATGTCTCATTTCCTTCGGCCCACACACGAGAACTCCAACGCTCGACTCCTTCCGTTCAAACAGGAATCCTACATCAAAACAAACATTTTAAACACTGAAACAAACCTTGTCTGATCAACATTGTAATACCATCTTCAGCTACTTACTCTTAAGATCCGGTCTTTCGCCATAATGCACGTTTGCTGATTGCATAAGTGGTTCTTGAGGCAGGCTCTCGAGTTCTCTATCAGCATTATAGTGCCATGAATTTGGTGACACCATTGGAGTTTCCCCCTCCATGTTCTGAATCTGTATAACCTCCTTAGCACTTTCTCTTTTGTTCCGAAGAAAAGCTAATGTTGCGGTAATAACTATGCCAATGCATATGAACAATATATGGAGCATCGCTCTTGACCAAGAAGAGTATATCTTGTTAGTGTTATGATCAATGGGATATACATAATATCGTGTCAAAAGGCCGATGCAAATAAGGTAGATGATGAAAGATGATGAGATAATAGCAGCAAGCCATAGCCAGCCGTTTTGGCCTAAAATTGGAGTCAAGGGTGCATCAGCTGGACTGGGCTTGAACCATACGGTACGAATGGCCTTCTTTTCTTGGGTCATGGGCTGGTTCTCTCGTGTTATATAGGCCTCGACTTGTAACCTCAAGTTGGATAGCTTTAAGGGACCACTAGAAATGGGGAGGATGAGGTCTAGCATCGTCAAGCAGGGTGAGTTCTTGAATGCACAGATGAGAAGAATCTCTGGGATTCGGCATTCCGGCATCTCACTCGTATAGATTAGGTCTCGTATAATGGCGATGAAAGGCGTTATGCCACTGCCTCCACTAACCATCACCAGGAGGTCATGCCTAGAGAAACAGGATTTCTTATTACTTCTAAAAGTTTAAGCTGTTAAGGAAATATCAGATATGTATGTACCTAAGAAAATTGGTTGAAGCAGGGCCGTAAGGCCCTTCGATTGAGACATCAAGACGATCAAGGGAAGACGGTGAAGCAAGTGATTGGTAGAGCTTATTGGACCATTCTCCTTCGCCTTTAATGATGACACTCAGCTTATCACACTCCAAACTGCTACTTGAACTAATGGTAAAGGGATGCCACTGCAACTTTGAAATGCTTGGTATATTCATGAACACGATGCTTGTTGGAGTATAATATAAACCTGAAAGAGTAAAAAGAAAAAGGAGTTGTTTAAACTTTATTATTAAGAATGCTACTTTGAGAGTGGCATATCCTAAAAGGGGTTGTTTAGTTTGTAGGATTGTTATCCTAAATTATCAACCATACTTAGATTTTTTTTCTTGTTACTTACCAACACTTAAACTTACCAGTTTGAAATAATTCAATCCTTCCACGTAATATGAAATATAATAATGTATTGTTTTTTGCATACTAAACTCTGCCCTAGAAATAGTGAAAAACTAATAAGGTTAATTTAGTCAACTATAGCATTAATCCATCAAAATTGACATTTAATGAGAATCTTATTACTATAGTTTTATAATCAAATCTTCCTTCCTAACTTTATGGATCCAAAAATCAGGCAACAATATTTATCTTTGTAAATCATATTTATCCCATTAAAGAAGTAGTTGTGAATCAAATACACATTGATATACCAAAGATATGTTACATAAAATTGATAAGTATGAATGATACCTTTGGTCTTTGAGAAGTTGAGTTCAACGGTTTGACACGGCAGAAGCCTAGCAGAGATGAGACGAACGTGTTGTCTGGATTGTAAGAATCGGAGGTAACGGTCGATGATGAAGAGGAGGAAGGCAGGGAGCATAATGGTGGCGTAGGAGATGCCAACATGGAGCACAAAGAAGAGCATAAATATAATGTAGAGGTGATGAGTGTAGAAAAATAGCTCGAACATCTTTCTCCTTATTCTTGGGAAAGTTGTAGCCCATATCCCTAATCCTGCTAACAGAGACAACTCTCCAGCTACATTTGACACCCCTGTTTTCTCCCATTTCACCATCTAACCAACCACCAACAAAATTATATTTTGTCAGCAAAATTATGTTTATGGTTTTAATATTATGTTAATTATGATTATAGGTAATGCGAACAACTAGAAATAAACAAGAGTTCATTTAGTTTACAAGTTGTATTTTTACTGAATTGAGGGTATATGAATGGAAACATTGATAGTTAAATTAAAAATAAAATAAAATCGGGCCAAATCTGGTTGATCCCTGATCGGATCATAACATACAGGGTTGACCAATGAAAACAAAGTCAACCTAATCAGTTGGGGTGGTAGTGCAGCTGATTTGACATCTCTAATTGTGGATCACGTTTTTTATATTTGAGGAACAAAAAGTAGCATATTTTAGCATCATACACGTGTTAATTCCAACGAATGACGAGAGCACTCTAACTGAAGCTGTTTGTGTAATCGTGTAGCTTTCCACTTTTTCTGTAGTGAATTCCATTTACACGCAACATTTTGCATCCACAAATCCGTTGTTATTCATCTCCCCCAGTTTGATGCTAAATGCACGTGAAAGTTGAGTATTGGTTAGGTGTAAAATTACGTACCTGAGATAAATGATGAGTGGAAGCCCAACAAATGATGTAACAAATGCCATGGGCAGTGAAAAGGGTCATGACAATATGTCCCAGCCATATGTGATATTTGACACTACCCTCCGATGTTAATCCCAGAAGTGGAAGTACCGACGACCCACGTGTCACCGGGAAGAACAGGAACGATAGTGCTATATTCCCCACGATTCCAAGCCGGAGCGCCGCCGAGTACAGCTTCTCCTGCCACACTTTTTCTCCAAATCTTGCAGCAGTTTGAGGGGTAATTTTGGCGAAAGTTGTGGCCAAATAGGTAACAAAACTCCAAATGAGAAGAGCTATGAACATGAGAAAAAAAGCAAGCTCTATTCCAGAAACTATTCCCAGCCCTTTGATGATCACTGGCCTCTTCCATATTCCCACCCGATGCTCTCCATTTCCACTGTCACTCAAAACTAAATGCAATAAATATTTCATTGCACGTCTGTGTACACATTAATGAAATACGTAGGGTTCATTGCCTTAATTAGTTATAGGGAGAAAAAATAAAACTTGTTGAAGTGGTTGAGGCTAGTATATTTTAAGAACGTTTTATTTCTTCGTACAAAACCTAAAATGACAATTAATTAGGATGTAGGGAGGACTAATTAATGAATTTAAGCATGCCAATTTTTTTCTAAATTGTGTGTAAGATTTTGGATACCTTTGAATGTGGGTATTTGTTGATATTTTTCCTAAATGGAGATACACACATCCCAATAGTGCAATCAATAGAACTGGCGAGGTGTATACCAGATAATTTGCACCTGCAGACAAACATAACATAACATCACTAAATGCTATAGTCCAAATTGTAATATATGTGGTTGCCTGTTGCATAGAGAAGAGTATTATTCCTTTTTTTTTTTTTTTTGTGTCGTCGCCTTTAGCTGCGCAGATAAATATTTTGCATGCCAAATAGTTGGTTTCCCATTATACAACGGAAATTACAGTTCCGATCATCTGTTAAGTTTATAGTATATGTATATCTTGAATGGCCGCATGATACGGTATATGATTCCCTCAAGAAAGAAAAACAAAACAGATAGATAGAGATATGGCATATAATAAAAGATCTAAATTAAATGATGCCGAGTGTTCCAAGTTATTGTTCACCTCGAGACGCTCATTTTCACCTGAATCGGCTACGGATAAATAATAGTAGGAGTAATGGTTATCCATATCGTCTACATATGTTACCACAAGTATTCAAATTCGGACCAAATCATCTTCTTTCATTTTCGTGTTTCACGCTGGAAAAACAGAAAAAAAAAGTTGTCTATATACTAGAAATAATAAACGCTCATGAATTATTAATTCTAAACTAATATTAATAATTAATAAATTAAGGTAAATTGTGAACCATGAATATATTGAACTTGAGAACATTAATTCTAAATTCATAAAAACGTTAAAGGTGAATTGTGAACAATGATTCCATGAATCGTGAATGAATAAAATAAAATAAAATTATCGTTTAAATATTAGTGTTCTAAAACTTAGACGGAATTTAGGAGGGATAGAGGGAAAAGTTGAGAAAAAATCAATTTAATTATGAAATAGGACTTGCACGGACTTTTAAAATATAAATGAATATAAATTAAATTATTAACTTAATTTGAACCAGAACAATGAACTCAAAAATTGACCAGTATTGCATAAGATGTAACTGTATGAAGGTTGAATGAAATTGCCATTTTTTTGTAAAAGTAATTTATTCTGAGTGGAACATGAAAAGGTGAAAGAGAGTGAAACCTTGGTTGGTTCCAAAGTAAGTGGAGGCGGTTTGTGCTCGGAGCTCCGGCAACCATCTCTGTCTGTAAGGATTAGTGGGGATCATCACCCACAAAAACAGGTATCCGCCGAACACCGCCACCGCAACTGCCATTATCGCCGCCCGGATGCTGTTGTTGCCTCCGTCTAAACGTCGTCGTCGTGGTCTCTGTGGATCCATGCTCTCTCTCTCTCTCTTAATTGTGAATGACTAAATGTTTTAGAATCCTACGAGAGAATCATAAGGGAATGTTAGCTATATATATAAACATGGGAGAAGTATATGAGTGAGTGAGATAATTTTGTACACTAGCTCAGTGGAATTAAAAACCAGGCAATATGCAGCATGAAGCGGTAATCTCATCTTAGGTTTTACACGTGCGGTGATGATGTCATAATTTTACATGGAGGTAATTCTATTTTCTCTGTCAGTGTACATACGATATGCACATGTGGCATGTGATCTTGATCAACTTTTAACTACAATTAATATTAATACTCCCTCCGTTGCTTATTAGGCCTTCCCCAATCATAATACCCAAAAAGCAGGTATTTTGCTGCCACATCAGCACTACCTCAAAAGCAAAAATACCCCTACCTCCAAAACAAAACTCCTCCCCAACAATATACCCAAAAAGTAGGTATTTCCGTGGGACCCACCTTAATTTCCTATTATCCCATTCATATTTTTATTTATCATCTATATTATAATTAACTTATTTCGGATAAATAATTAATAATTAAATATTCTGATTATTTTAACTTTTTAATATTTTAGGATATTTTCGAAAAAAAAAATGCCAAAAAAATAATATTAATTTTTTTTATTACGTAAATAGTAAAAATATAAATTGAAAGCTCACACCGTACAATTAAAAAAAAAATGGTGAAGTGGGAAGATATATTTATAGGGCAAATTTAATTTTTTTAAAATTAAAAATTATTTTCTAAAAGCTACATAATTTCAGTAAAAAGAAAAAAAAAAAAAAAAAATTGGAGCCGTTGCAATAACGGCTATTTTTCAATACACACATATCTCAAATATACACACAAATATACAAATATTGCAGCCCAAAAAAAAAAAAAAAAAAAAAACGAAAAAAAAAAATAAAGGCATAGTGGGGGACAAAGCCTGCAGGCCGCGGGGCCCACAGCGCACGCGCTTTGCGCGCGCGTGGTGCCCACGCGCCGGGGCTGTCCCCCTATTTCCGCGCGCGTTGCGCGCAATCGAAGCCCTCCACCAGTAGCGGGCCCACCACAATACCTGGGTAGCGGATCCGCTACCCGGGTTTATTCCCCACCCACCCAAAATGCCCTCCCAATGGTGAATACCTTATTAATGGGTATTTCACCTTTTGCCAACTCAGCAAAAAACCTTCCATTGGGGAAGGCCTTAAGTGACTCATTTTATCCAAAATCCCGTTCCATAATATGTGTCCCATTTCAATTATTGAAGTCACTTTACCATCTTCAACCATAATAAATGAACAAAATTTGATAAAATTGAGGTTCACAAATTTTATAATTATAAACTCATTAATATTATGACCTTGACTACATTAATTCATTTTTCATTATTATCAAGACTAATGAGTGCAGATTCATGCAATCCATTTGCAGCGAGCCATATATAAATCATTGAGAATTGGAAGTGTTTGTTGCTCCGTAGTCATTTCAATTCGTAGGCTGAAAGCACCATGATACGATTTGTACAAACTCTAATTTGTAGTTGGAAATTGGAGGGAATATTTTTTTTGATTGAAATTTTGACGGAGTAATTTTGAAAACACGTGAAATTATGGTGGGTACTTCATGATGCTGGTTGTTTAGAAGGTGAAGGAATTTTACAGAAAAAAAAAAAAGAAAAGAAAAGTAGCGAGAAAGAGAAATAAAGGAACCTGTCAATATTTGGCTTCCTCTAAAATCAATGAATTCCTAATTTGATAAAATAAATGTGTCCCTATAATTAAGGGAGTAGTTAAAATGCAGGAGATGTGTTTTTTACCTCTCAATAAATGAAAATATTGTTATGTGTGCATGGATAAAATGGGTCACTTAATAAGGAACGGAGGTAGTATTAGTTTTTATGTAGTGGCATTGAATGCAAACCAGGATAGGAGTAATAAACCTCTTATAATCTCCGTCTTACCTGGCTATATAAATACCCTTGTTATCGTAATCGTCTTCTACATTTAATAATAACTTTTATCTAGCTAGCTACCATTTTATAATTAATTAATTAATTAGCATTGTTGCAAGTGCTATAGTCATGGATAATAAATAGAGGTTATTTAAGTAGGTTGTGCTTTGTGGAAAAAAGGATGGAAGGATTCCAAATTTGGAGACTACTATTTAGTAGCATTATATTAATTTGACTATCTACTGTTGGTGTTGCCATTAAAAAGGGCAAAGTGTGCTTCCTTGTGCTTCTGTTAATCCCAGAATCATGCTTTCTGTGATTTATGTGTGTCTCCACGTGTTACCTTTGTAATTGCCCTAACACATACTCTATTGTTTAGGAATTTTTTTTATCTTTCCATTTTCTACGTATTATAATGGTTCTCTTTCACAGAAGAAAAAAAACAGAAAGGCATTATTATTGTTATCAATATAGTTTTCTACTTTTGGCATTTTAGTGTTTTAACTCTTTCCTTGAAAGGCTCAAATTTTTGGAAACGGAGACCGAGTACCAATTATCAAAGACGATCCAAGATTACGATATTCTTCCCAAGATAATAGTGATCCTCAAATTTCGTAATATCACTGTTAGTTAGGGATTACAATACTATTGTAACTCTTCTGATATATAACCCATGTAATACGTGTTTATAGAATAAGAATTATTCTTCACACTCTCATACCAATGATTATCTTAAAAGTAATTCCTGTTATATCATTTCCTGGTCCGATCAAGAGGGCTTTAGACTTGTAATCGATCAAAATTTAAAATTTGGTTAATTCACTTGACACTTTGAAACTCAAACATATGAAAGAAACGCCAAATTTTAAGTTGCGCTCATTTTATAGGGTGTTCTCCATTACTTTTTGCAAGTGATTGTTCGCTTTTGACTTTAAACGAAAAAAAGATTTTGGATTATTTTTTTTTGCTTTTTAAGTGATTATTAATTTTTGGCTTAAGATATTTTGGATGTTGTCAAAGAAAACTTGTACTTTTATAAAAACTGATTCGACTCATCACTTAAGGCAAGTAACAACCTGCTTCCAACAACTTTTGTCATTATTTTTTTCTGTTTTGATCAAAGCACTTTTATTATCAAACATTTCTTACTTTTGATTATGAGTAATGTTGCCCCCAATATATATTTCGAATCACTTCTTTAGAGTTCAAGCAAGGAAAAACACCTCCTTAAAGCGACCTTAAAATGAGAACATTGTCTTATAAAAGTGCAACTTATTTTTGCTAATTAACCAAAAGTATAAGTTTCCGAAAATCATCAACTTACATTTATACAACTTATCTCATTTCTTGTTATGCAATTTATTCACTAATTATAGAGTTGTCTAAAAGGTAGGGAAGGAGCCACATAATCACTTATGCATGATAATTAGTTCGATCAGATGATATGATAGAACACAATACATAATACTTTCTCCCTTTTTTTTAATTGATCTTTTTAGAAAGAAACAGAATGAAAGAATTAAAAATTCAATTTTTTTCCAAATATAACCGATTAATTTCCTTTCTCTCTCATATCTATCTCAAATCTAGGTTGAAAAGTAAGAGATATTTTAGGATTGACAGGGGCAAAATTGAGAGAAATGGTAAGAAATAACTAAAAGATCAATTAATTTAAAAAATCATTAAAAAGCTAAAAGATCAATTAAAAAGAACGGGGGGAGTACAACACAAGAACACTAATTTTAAAAAGTTTTGGATTACACTTTTATTTTCATAATGAAATAAAATAGATACTTAGTACGAAATCACTATAATGTTTGCGAGATATGACCATAATATTAGCCCTATAATCGAGGAAGAGAACAAACAAGGTTGGACCTCCCCCACCCAGAATGGCAGCAATGACATAATTGGACCACTCCAAATCAATTTAGACAGATTGAGTTGAAGGCCAAGTTCCATTAACATACAAAAGTACAATTGATGAGCACTTTATGGGGCAAACAACAAAGGGGCTCTCAATGGAACTGTTGTCATCACAATATAATGCAAAATGCTCTGGGGACCATATTCAACATCACTTCTTCTATATTGCTCACATCCAATCAAATCATTTTTTTTTTCTTTAATAAACAAAAATATATTAAAGAATCTTGAGCTCTAAATCTAAATATGTTCACTCTTGCAAGTTTTAAAAATCTATCTTAAAAGTATTTTCATTTTTCTCCTTATCGTAACCGCTCATCACATTTTTTTGTTTTATATCTTGATTTTGATATATTGATGAAAATTGTGTAGCTCAGTTGTTTAGTTTTTTCGTAATCTAGATCAATGAAACAAAGTTTGATATATTGGTATAAGCTTTTAAACCTGGCCCGTTGGATTGATCTTTTTTTTGCTGAGACCAACTCGTTGGGTTGGTCTTTAAAACACTATTGCAAATCATAATTGGTTCTAATTGATAATTTGTTGTCATATTTAGTAGGAATCAAACTTTGTTTATTGTTTCACTAATACAGTATTCGTGAAAAAGATTCACAAGTTTGTTAAACTTTTTTATTTTTATTGAGGGCTCGTTTACTTCGGCGTATAAGGATAACATCCTTATCCTCTTGCCTTGAATAATTTAGTAGGATAAGGATGATCTGGAGAAATTATCCTGCGTTTACTTCTCCGCGTAAAGCATGGACAAGGATAACTTTTATCTTTTTTCTATGTTTACTTTAGTGAATATCAATTAGGGTAGTGGGGGTATATTTGTAATAAATGATTAACAAAGATAGAAAAGATGGGTTTTCTACCACTCCCTTCTTATTTTCGCGAATTGATAAATCAGAGATTTCTTAAAAGGGGGACGAAAAATGCGAAAGAAGTGTTCGAATCTTCAATAAAACTAGCATTATCCTCCGTGCGATGCACGGTTTGTAAATTTAAATTAATAAATAATAAGAATTTTTATATAATAAAATATTACAATTAATATATAATAAGAGATGAAAAGTTGTATGTTAATAAAAGAAGAGTCAATGAAAAATATTAAAAAAGATTGAGTAAGTTACATAATATCATATTTGTTTTTCTTAATGTAAGAATATCTCTAGCATCCATGTATGTAGGTCATGTTGATCATCTTGTACAAAGGATGAGTGTATATATATTTATATTTATAATTTTATGAGAAACATTTATATTTATCCAAAGTATCTAAATTTTTATTTCAAATATAATGTTCAAGAAATTTTAAAAAGTTTTTAGTGAGTAACAATAGCACTATATTCTAATGTTTTTATACAATATGCTGTCAAACTATAGATAACTAATTCAATTTATTATATAGGAAAATCACATTATAAATGAAAAAAAAAAATATTTCAAAAAAATAATTTTCTTTTTGAAAAAAAAAATATATTTAAATTATAAACTGAAACTACAAAATATTTACTAAATAATTTAATTTTTATATTTGTATATGATTAAAAAAATTAATAGAAAGAGGAAAACAAAATCCAAATTAAGCTATTTCCATAATATGCAGTTGATAACTAATCATATAGTTGAAGTCCATATTTTATTGGATGTGTTTCTAAAGTTTGGTTGGTTAGAATTATTATTAATAAGATGTAAGATAATGAGAATTAGAATTAAAATTCTTATCCTACAACTAAGGATAAGTTATCCAAGGGGGGGTGGTGGGATAGTTATCCCTTGTTTTATCCAGATTTATACCCGGGATAACCCGGGACTATGTATCTAAGCAAGTAAACGTAGGATAATCCTGGATAAAAAAATATTATCCTGTGTTATCCCGGGTTATCCTACGAAGTAAACGAGCCCTGAGGAAATAAAAGAGTTTAACGTATGAATATGTTTTTTTTTTCCAAACAAAACTTGGGTGTTACTATAAATATATGTGAGAGTTGTAATCATATACTCCCTCAATTTCATAAAGAATGTCTTAGACACAATAAATGTCACTTTACCATAAAAATTGCAATTCTTCCAATATTAACTTAAACAACCTACTTAATTTAGTTTATTATTTTCTTATTTGACAAAACATACCAATTAAATACCAATCCTTAATTTCTCCAAAAATAACTAAAATGACATTCTTTATGAAACGGAGGGAGTATTAATCTTAAATTAGTAAATATAATATGGGAGAAAGCATACACTACCCGCAAAAACTTTTCATGGGTTTGTTAAACTCTTTTTTTCCATATATAGAGAAAATGTGTGATTAACGTATAAGACTATAAATATCATTTATTAAAAAAAAAAAAAGAACTTTCCATGTCATTATAAATATATGTAAGATTTATAGTCATATATTATTAAAATGTAAGATGGGAGAAAGTAGCAGTGGTAATGATGTTTAAGGATCATGTATCCGAGAACGAAATAAAGTACAATATTTGAGGCAATATAAGGGAAAAAGGATATAATAGGTAATGGATAGACATACATGCTATTTTGAACTCTGAAAGATTTCATTGATCTACATTAAATTTATATGTCTTGTGGGATTTAATTGCGGTGCTCACCTATGGCTGGATCAGATCGGATCTTCTATTTCAATTTGTGTTTTATTTAAAATTGTATTATATTTAATATAAGTCATGTACTAATTAGTGATGTCATTATATATACGTGGTGTGGAATAATTATTTTGAAATACAAGATAGAATACAGAATGAAATAGAGGATGCAATTTGGGCTGGGATATGTCTATATTTTAATGAACTCGTAATGGATTTGTAGAGATCATGATATTTATCTATAGGGAATTTAAAATTTTACGTATATCACTTAATATACACATAAAATTGTTATTGATATTAGTAATACATCGCACGCACGGTATGATATTACCACAACATATTATTTATGTATATATATCTTATATATACTTCCAAAATTTTAATATATATTCCCTCCGTCCCATCCTATTTTGCACATATGAAGGGATATCTATATCTATATATATATAAAAACAAAATGGATTTATACTACAATTGGAAAATAGTGTTTTCCCGCCCAAACTGCTTACTATTTATGGTAATAAAAAATAATTTTTTAATTAAAAAAAGAGCACAATATATGCCTAAAATATCTCCGAATCTGGTACATATATATGTAATGGTAATGTTTTCGCAAAATTAGGGAAGTTGTTGCTGAATTTATTGGAATGTGTTTTTTTGTCCCTAAATATAAGTAATAATTAGTTGTATCCAGATTTACTTTACAAAATTATTAAATCGTAAGATACAAATCAATCTTTAACCATAATATTTTAGAACGAATCTTTACCAATATTATTTATGTTACAATACCTAAATAAATCAGCTATTTCTTTTATCGAAATTACTATGCAAATGAATCTACAAATTTATTTTATCGCATAAAATTAGGGTGAAAAATACTAATTACAAACCCTATATTCCAACTATCTAAAAAATGTATTATTTTTATACCTGGAAATAAGGCATTTCATCCCCCTCTCTCCTCCCCCTCTCCCCCCAACTTATATACTTATTTGGGAAATCAAAAATTATTTTATTTATTTGACTGTAAATTTTAATTTATGGCTGGCCCACTTACCTACCATTTTTTACTCCGATAAATTAGGAAACGGTTTCCTTAACTAGCTAATTTGGTAAAGATTATATCCAATCACATTTTTTTTGTGGAAGTTATGCATCCCTCCCTAAAAAAAAATATATATATATATATATATATAATAAGTTAAGTTACCCGAAATTAGTAAGTTGAAACTTTTTCCGCCCATTTTAATAGTTATCATAAATAGATGTGAATTTGAATTTTGAAATTTGAAAAATCCAACGATATTAGCGGGATTCAAGTTTTCGAATATTTTTTCCGTCTAAAATTCAGCAATAACAAATCTGTACATATATGTATAACAGAATTTGTTGCACATTTTTTAAAATTTTGAAATTCGAATTTAAAAAAAAAAAAAATTATCCTATAACATTATTACTCCTATAAATACATAAGGTCTTTAGTAAATGAGAATCACTTTTGCAGCTGGTATTTCTATTTTTTATTCATTTCGCAATTTACATTTTTTACTGCAAAATTCTATAATTCCTTCATTCATTGATTATTATGTGTTAACTTTGATAGTTCATTTTGCAATTTACATTTTTTACTGCAAATTTGTATAATTCCTTCATTCCTTGATTATTATGGGTCAACTTTGATAGGTACTTCACAATGGATGCTCCAAAAGTACTATATGCAAATCAAGATAAGAAAATATCAGCAACACTGAATCTTGACTATGGCGAAAACAAGTTCGATGATTGCAGAATTCAAATCTATATACCATCATCGTTTTCAACGGTAATCTGTAATCATATAAAAATACAACCTATATTTTTAATTTCTGTTATATGAATTATTTATATTATTGTCCATATATTGTCCTAAACTTTACATTTTATTTATAACATGTACAGTCTCAATCCGTTCAAAATATTGGCAAAAGATTAGAGACAATCAACTCATCCGACGATCAGCTGAGATTGAAGATTAATTTTGATTTTATTGTAGCAGAATTCAGTTTTTTAATTTCTGCAAAAATAAGTTCATGTATCAACTTCAATTGAAATTCTAATTTTATGGCAGTATTTTATTTTTGTTATTACAATATGTTTACAATTAAACTTTGATAAAACTCAGTCGAAAACGTTTACTATACGCAAGACTTTTAAGAAGAAATATCCCATTTAACAACTATCATGAACTATTGCAGAAAAAATTTCAAAATATTATCTTATAAACAAAATAAATTTAATATACAGATTGGTTGATAACAACTATAAAATGATATCACATATAAATTTAGAACTATCACATAATTGGAATGATTAGCGAAATCAATACTCATTATAAGTCGGATTTTTATTTTAATATAAATTATAATTATGATGTGTATATTAATATATGAATTACCATAGCTTTACCAAAAAATAGATGTGATTTTATCAATTTTTTAATATACAATAATATATAATCTTTAATTGAAGATATCTGATAACAGAATGTCCAGATCATTCCAAATCTTTCAGATATGATTTCTGATTTTCCAAATCTTTCAGATATGATTTCTGATTTTCTATACTCCTATAAAAAGGGCAAAAGGATGGCTGCTTGCTTGATCTCAAGAATTTCTAAATTGTAAAAATCAATGTATCAAACTATATATAGATTATTGTATATCAATAATGATATGAAACCACCAGTGAGTTTTCTTATAGAGACCACCATCATGTGTTCGGTCAGCTAACACACTCCACCAAACAAAACACGCACAAAATCAGTTTTTTTAGTTTTTTTCCACAGTACAATATTATTTTTAATCAGTTTTTTTAGTTTTTTTCCACAGTACAATATTATTTTTTTCCAAAATTATTTATCTGTAAAGTATTTTATCCGTTTTTTTTCCACAGTACAATATTATTTTTCCCCAAAATTATTTTATCTGTAAAGTATTTTTTCTGTTTTATTTATTCTCTCGAAAATAATTTCATTTGTTTTTTTTCTTCTCTCATCTCTCTTCCAAAATCTTAATATTAAATTATAATATTTTGAAATAGATCATACTGATTAATAATAATAAACAAACAACCAAGATATACAATCCAGAATTGCAATACAATTTAATAAGATTGAGATAAGAATATATTTTCTTAACGATTATTCTTATATAAAGTATTTTATTAGTTTAGTCCATTAATTTTCTAAATTAAAATCCAACTTTATTTATATTAATGAGCTCATCTTATGGATATAGGAGATTATTGGATAAAAAATTTGAAAGATTTGAAGTCATCTATGTCTTTTAAAATTCTAAATCCAAATCCAACTCTATTTATATGAATGAGTTCATCATATGGACTATGAAGATTCAGTTCATCCTATATAAAATTGTATTTTCTATGTCTTTCTTAAAATTTATTTCTAATAGAGGATATTTTGTAGGTAAACTAATAAAATATTTTATATAAGAATAATCCTTAAAAGAAAATTATGTTTGTTTCTAATAAAAGATGTTTTGTACGTAAACTAATAAAATATTTTATATAAGAATAATCCTTATGAGTATTTGTTTCTCAATTCTATTAATATATCGGATTCTGGATTATGTATGTTCGCTTTATTTATTATTACCAATCAGTGTAGTCTATTCAAAATTTATCATAATTTAATATTAATGTTTTGATAGAGACAAGATATAAAAATAAAATAAAAATTAAAAAAAAAACCTGGAACAAGATACGAGTAAGAAATTCGTGAAAAAATTAAAATGTGTTTTTATTAGTGGAAATTACTGATTTTCTGGAGTAAGAGGCAATGAATGAATAACACTGCAAAAGAACACAAAAGTTTTCTTTGTAAATTTTTTTAACCATTTCCTTTTTTGTTATATATTATCAAATAAAAATGTTTTTTCAATAAAAAGTATTGTTCATGTTAATATTGATTTACTTCTTAAAAAAATAGCCCGTGCATCGCTAGAATGACAACTATTTACAGACAAAATAAATTAGTTAGAATGACAACTAAAAAAAACGGAGGTAGTACTACATTAATTAATTAGTTTATGGAGAAAAAAAAAATTTATGGAAGTTCCCCACGTTGACTACCTACTTCTTATTTATTTATTTTTTTTTTTGGTTGATTATTGCTAGGGAGAAATCTATTCTCCACTATATAAGTAATAGCAATACCCTGATTTGCTTCACATTTATAGTTCATGTATGAGTTTCAGGAATTGAAGATCTTGCAAGCAATTACTTTCTTCTATGAGGATAATTAAAGAAATATTTCTAGGTTTATGATGTAGATTTTGGTGGATCATTTTGCAAAGTCCCCACCGAGGAACAATTTGTAGATTATATTCTATTGCTTTTCTGCAAAAGTTTCAAATGGCAAACATTGTCTTGATAGATATATTTCTTATTATTTTCTATAGTAGTTCCTGATGGGAAAAATTGTATACCGACTTTTTCTTTCTTTTTCAATGTTATTTTCAATATTTTAAAGACTATATTTTCAAAAGTGGGAGTTTGTGATACTACTGGAATTGACGATATATACTAATTGATGGTACAACTTGATATTTTCGCAATCAGGTTAGGATTACTCTTTAGTAGGCCTATCTTCTATCGTGGTATATTCTTAGTTGTTTTTGAGTTACGAATCAAGAATAATTGAAGATTTTGATATTTTATGGGAAAGCTACTACAGGTTCGTGTATAAATAAGTATTTCAAAATTCGTTAACATTTATGTCTTTTTAGAAACTTGAATGATCTATATTAGTTTTTTCCAGTAATTTTTTGTTATAGTATGTTGATACTAAACCTTCTGTATTTTTGCATGATGTTTTTTTTAAGAAAACCTACTAATTTCGAATTTTTTGAATTCCTGTTGTTTATTTATGATGAATTTTGATGTTATTATGTTTCTTATTGATGATATATTTATGAGAGTAAAAATGACAATTAAAACATTCCTAACAAGAACACACGCACACACAAAAATTACACATTCAAATTCCAACATGTTACACTTTTAACACTAAATTAAATGATATTTTTGTATATAAAAAATATTAATTTAAACTATTTCCCGTGCATCGCACGGTGTAACTACTAGTGTATATTAAGAAAAAAACTACTTTTTGCTTTTTAGTTGACTTTTTTAATGGTGGAGATTTTGAGGGTGGAGATTGTGAGAGAAATTTCTTTTTTAAGGATATACAAATTAATTTTGGACGTACCAACAAGAAAAGTGTGCAAATTAAGATGAAACAAGATGGAATGCTTTTTTATAAAAATATTTCTTGAAACACAACGCTTTTTACTAAACATTGACTTATGAACACACCAAGATTTTTAATCCTTGTGATTGGGTATTCTGGAAAAAAACATGGAAGTAACAATAGATGAATAATGACTTTTGTCAAATAAAGACCGACATGAGATATTGATTATCCTTGACTTTGTTAATAAACATAGAGGGTGCTTGCATACCCATTTAAAAAATAAAATCACTTTTAAAATCATTCTCACTTGAGGGAGTGTTTCAAACCATATATTTGAGCTCATAAATAGCTTTTAAAAAGCAATTAAAACTGAATTCTTAAAATCTGCCAAAGACCACATTTGAGTAGATTCTCAGAATTCACGGCCAATTTTGTAATTAAAATTGACTTTCTTTTATCTCTCTTTCTCTTTTTTATTTAAATCTTTAGTACTCCCTCCGTCTCAGCTAACTTTTCACAGTTGATCTGGCACGAATGTTAAAAAAAAACAGATTTTGCTTTTCCTTTGACTTTTTTAAAGATGGAGATTGAGTGTAGAGATTTTGAGGGTGAAGATTGTGAAAGAAATTTCCATTTTAAGGGTGTGAAAAGTTAAGTGGGACGGATAAAAATAGAAAGTAGGAAAAGTTAGATGGGACAGAGGAAGTACTTTTCTATTACCTTTTTATGTTAATTTAGTTAAAAGTGATTTTAGCTTTGCAAACACTCATCTTAAAAAACACTTATAATTTGTATAAATTACTTTTCTAAAACACTATTAAATTCTGATTTTACCACAAAAATAATTTAAGTCACTTTTCCATAATTACCTTTGTTTGCAAACACCTCCATAGTGTATGAGACAATTATTTGAAATTATCTTCTTGTTTCTGAAGGAGTTAAGGACAATCGAGGAATTAGTATTAATCACGTGTATTGTTGAGCAATCCTCCTTCAATCACAAAATTATGGAGTCTTGTTATAATCAATCTTGTTCCATTACTAATCCAAAAAATAATATTTCTTGTAGTAAATAAAATTATATATTTTTAAAAAATTATTCATTATAAAATGTTGCAATATTAATAAGGGTTAATAATTATATGAGTTATTTTACTTTTGCAACCTAAATTTTTATTTTTTCCATGACAATCTGTAGCAATTATTTTTTTTTTCAACCTCCAGTTATATTTCTGGTTGTGGGCCATGTGATTCACACATGTTTCTTTTTGGGCCAATAAAATGGCGACGCATAGCGACTAATAAAAAAAATATATATATATATATATAATAAAATATTTTAAAATTTTCAGAAAACTCTGAAATTTCATTTATAAATTCAGAAAATTAAAAATATTATTTTTTAAATTACTTTATAAATTCTAAAACCTTATTTGAATTCATAAATTTATTTATACTCCAAAAAGTTAAAAAAAAATACTTTCGAAATTTAAAATTTCTAAAAATTCTTTAAAATATCCATAGATGATGAACTGTAGGCAGGTTGAGCTTTCGTATCATTCTTGGCTATATAATATAAATACGGCGACCTCAAAACATATATTACCTCTATTTTTTTTAGTTGTCATTCTAGTTTTTTGTATAAAAATTAAGGGACTTAAGGAGTTGACAAATCAACCCACAACTAATTTCTTTAAATCCCTTAGTTTTTTAATCATTTCTATATTTTGTTAACACTTTTATCAAGGATTATAGTCTGTATTATTATAGCATAATAGAAAGCTTCTTAGGTAATACATTGTTAGGAAGTTAATTAAGTTTCTTTAGTAAGCCACGTGTATTTTCTCATTCACTTGTATTACATATAAGAGCAGAAGTCTCGCCTCTATAAAACGAACTTTCTCATTTGTATCTTTGATCTCCATCAATGAAATCTTTCCTGGTTCTTCATTCAATAAGATTCTACATGGTATCAGAGCCAGGTTGGTTGAGAAGTAATCCCTCAATCCAATTGTATTCGTCGGTCGATTGAGAAGTCATTCCTCAATCCAATTCTGCTAATCCGATTGCGAATTATTCTTCCAATTGCTCTTCATCATGAATCCTCTCAATTGCGAATTGAATCTTGCCATAAATCCTCTTTCGCCTCTCGCCTCAATCCCACAGATAACCTGGCCGTTGCAATTGTTCTTGATCCGTTTGTCGGATCCAATTTTCTCTCCTGGAGCCACACCGTCAAAAGAGCTCTCAGCGTAAAGAACAAATTAGCCCTAATTGACGGGAGTCTTCCGTCTCCTTTCGTTTCTGCAGATGCTGCAGTCATGGTAGCCTGGACCCGCGTGAATGACTTGGTTCTGATGTGGATCTTAAACTCCATTCATACCGATATCAAGAAGTCAGTGGAGTTCTTCACCGTGGCCAAAGATCTTTGGAACGAACTCGTCCATAGGTACACCCGTTCCGACGGTACTAGAATCTATCACTTAGAAAAATCACTGAGTTCTATAACAAAGGGTTCTAACTCCCTGATTGCATATTGCAATTCATTTAAGACTCTGTGGGATGAATATATTAGTTATAGACATGCTTTGCATTGTTCTTGTGGACGTTGTACATGTGAATTGCCTAAAATTGCTAGCCAGCTACAGGATAAAGATTGTGCTATGAAATTTTAACCGGATTAGATGATTCTTATTCTGTGGTTAGGAGCCAATTGCTGATGCAGGATCCCCTCCCTTCCCTTACCAAAATATATTATGTGTTGTTACAAGAGGGATCACAGAGAGAGTTAAATGGTTTTTTGCCTTCTGCCGAATCTGATTCTATTGCTATGTTGGCTAAGAATGCCAAATTCTATAAGGATAGGAAGAAATCTGTAGTTTGTACTCATTGTGAACAACCTGGACACACCATAGATAGGTGTTTCCAGCTTATAGGATACCCACCCGGTTGGAGAGGTCCTAAGGGAAAAAGGGGAAAACCTGATTCTAGCTCGAATAATGTGAATTCTAGTGCTTCTACACACACTGAAAATACTGCTAATGACACATTTGGTGCTACTAACCCTCTGTTTTCTCAGGAGCTGTTTGAGCAGTTTTTAGCTTATGACAAAATTCAACAACATTCTGATCCTTCACAGCACCTATCTACTGGAGCCTTTGCTCAACACTCTGCCCCTACAGCCTTAGGTAAAACTGTAGGTATTTCAACATGTTTAAATTCTGCTTCAGCTTCATTATCCATTTGGATATTAGACACTGGTGCAACTGATCACATGGTGTGTGATTTGAGCTTGTTCACTTCTCCTTTAAAACCATCAAATGTAACTGTTAAGTTGCCCAATAATGCTATTACAACAACCACATTTAGTGGTGATATTACATTGAATAATGACCTTATACTACATGATGTATTATATGTGCCTTCTTTCACATATAATTTGCTTTCAATATCTCATCTCACTAAGCATTCTAACTGCACTGTTAGTTTCTATTCCTCACACTGTGTTTTGCAGGACAACTTGTCAAAGAGAACGATTGGTTTTGCTGATAAGTTGCTGGACTTTACTACTTGAAATCCGCACACCCTGTAACTCTTCCACTTGTTAATTCTGTTACTAGTTCAACTTCTGTTTCTCCTTATGATGTTTAGCACAATAGGCTAGGACATATTTCTGCGAAGAACATATCCCTTATACCAGACCTAGTACTAAAGAATACTCCCATGAATAAAAATGATTGTTTCATATGTCCTTTAGCTAAGCAAAAGAGGAACTCATTTCCAGTTTCTACTTCTGTGTCTCTTGCTAATTTTGATTTAATTCATGTGGATGTCTGGGGCCCTTTTAGCATTACATTTGTTTGTGGTAATAAATATTTTCTCACAATTGTTGATGATCATAGTAGATGCACTTGGGTCTATTTGCTTAAAGCTAAATCTGATGCCAAACATTCCTTAGAAAACTTCTATAATATGGTTAACACTCAATTTAAATAGAAAATAAAGATTATTAGGAGTGATAATGGCACGAAATTTTCTCTCCCTGATTTTTACCACAAACATGGCATATTGCATAAAACATCATGTGTTGAGACACCACAGCAAAATGGTATTGTTGAAAGAAAACATCAACATCTATTGCAAGTTGCTAGAGCTCTTATTTTCCAGTCTTCTTTACCTTTAAAATTTTGGAGTTTTTGTGTTTTGACTGCTGCTCATATAATAAATACAACTCCATCATCTGTTCTTGGTAATATGACACCCTTTGAGAAATTATATAAAAAACAACCCACATATGCACACTTAAGGGTGTTTGGTTGTTTGTGTTTTGGTACCACTATCACTGCACATAGGCAGAAATTTGACCCTAGAGCCACAAAATGTGTCTTCCTTGGCTATCCATTAGGCACAAAAGGCTATAGGTTACTAGATTTGAATTCTGGAAAGTTATTCATTTCTAGGAATGTCAAATTTTTTTAGCATATTTTTCCCTACTCTGTTGGTGGTAAAGCTGCTGTAACAGAACTTGTTGATCAATTATCTTATGAGCATTCCGTTGATATTGATCATTTTGTTGATTGTGATATATTTGTTGCTTGTGATAATAACATTACACATCACACTGATTCTGATATTGATCATTCTGTTGATCTTGATTCTAATATTAGACATGAGGATCTTGAAGATGAGATAAATGATGTAGCAGGTGCATATGGAGATGACTCTCCAATCACTGTTCATCCATTATCCAATCCGGACACCATATCTAATACACCTGCCAAATCTGGTCCACCTGATAATCCTCAACAACCTAATGTTGTTGAGATTACCAGAAGGTCAGCAAGGCAGAAAACACAGCCTGCTTATCTCAGCCTTTGCCACACAACACTACCATCTTCTCTAGAGCATAACCCTTCTGCAAATATGACCATAAGATATCCTATCAATGATTACTTGTCTTCTGATAGATTATCTAATGGCCATAAGGCATTCACTGCCTCTATAACTAAAATAATGGAACCTAAAACCTATAATCAAGCTAGTAAGGATATTAACTGGATAAATGTCATGAATCAAGAGATTAGTGCCCTTGAAAGAACTAATACATGGACCCTAGTATTCTTACCTCAAAACAAACACACTATTGGTTGTAAATAGGTTTATAAGGTTAAGTATAAACCAAATGGTACCATAGAAAGGTACAAAGCCCTGTTGGTAGCCAAAGGCTATACCCAACAGGAAGGGCTAGATTATTTTGACACATTCTCACCTGTTGCTAAAATAACAACAGTGAGAATACTACTTTCTGTTGCTGTTGAACATAACTGGCATATACACCAATGTGATGTAAATAATGCTTTTTTACATGGTGATTTAATTGAAGAAGTCTATATGACTCCACCACCAGGATATTGTAAACAAGATGACACAAGAGTTTGTAAACTTAACAAATCATTATATGGACTAAAACAAGCTTCCAAACAATGGTTTGATAAGTTGACAGAAACATTACTAAGCTTTGGTTACACTCAATCCGAAGCAGATACCTCTATGTTCACAAAGACAACAGGTACAAATTTTACAACAATCTTATGCTATGTAGATGATAACATTATGTCTAGAAAACAACATAGATGAGATAAATAAGGTGAAGTCTTTCCTACATGACAAATTCACCATTAAAGATTTAGGAGTTCTAAAGTATATACTTGGTATTGAGGTAGCCAGATCAGAGGCTGGACTTCACCTATGCCAAAGAAAGTAGACATTAGATCTTCTAAATCAAACAGGTTACTTAAACAGTAAGCCTTGCACTACACCTATGGACTCAAAATAGGCCTTCACTCACAAAGAAACATCCAACCTCACTGATATTTCAAATTATAGAAAACTTGTGGGTAATTACTATACCTTACAGTGACAAGGCCTGATATCTCTTATGCCATACAAACTCTCTCTCAATTTATGAGCAATCCCACAACAGCTCATTTATCAGCTATCCATAGAGTCTTAAGATACCTTAAGACTACTATTGGACAAGGTATATTCTATCCTGCTAGTACTAACTACAACCTCCAAGCCTTTACAGATTCAGATTGGGCTAGATGTGAAGAAACCAGAAGAAGCATCAATGGTTATGCAATATATCTGGGTGATTCACTTATATCTTGGAAGTCCAAAAAGAAATCAATTGTGAGTAAATCTTCAGCAGAAGCTGAATGCAGGGCCATGGGAGCAACAACATCTGAACTACAATGGATAGCCTACATCTTACAAGACCTAAAAATCAGATTCAACAGACCTATCTTGGTGTACACTGACAGCAAGGCAGCCTTTAGCATTGCACACAATCTAGTCCTACATGAAAAGAGTAAGCACATACAAATCGACTATCACTATACAAGAGAAAAGATCAAGGAAGGTCTGATGAAAATCATCCAAATCCCTATTGACAAGAACTTGGCAGATATACTGACAAAACCGCTACCACCAACTTCATACCAAGTTCTAAAGTCCAAAATGGGACTTTTAAACATCCACTCCCATTTTGAGCGGGGTAATCAAGGATTATAGTCTGTATTATTATAGCATAATAGAAAGCTAATTAGCTAATACATTGTTAGGAAGTTAATTAAGTTTCTTTAGTAATCCATGTGTCTTTTCTCATTCACTTGTATTCCATATAAGAGCAGAAGTCTCGCGTCTGTAAAATGAACTTTCTCATTTGTATCTTTGATCACCATCAATGAAATCTTTCCTGGTTCTTCATTCCATAAGATTCTACAACTTTCCACAACTATAAGATTAATATTGTAAAAAGAATATTAAAAAAGCTAGAATGACAACTACTTACAAACAAAACAAATAAACTAGAATGACAACTAAAAAAACGGAGATAGTATTAAGGATAATAGTGCCGAAAGAATTGAAGCAAGGTCATTGTTCTCATAGTCACGAAAAGAAGAGGCATACTTTCATCACCATTGTGGACATCGTTTATCTAAGACAGACGATGGACCTTGATTAATGAGAATCGAGCAAGACCCGTCTGAAATAAACTGCAGTGAGATCGATTCGATACTAGACCTTATCATCATTCTCCAAGTTCACCCCCAGATCTTCTAATTCTTCAATCATCTTGACAAACTCATCAAGTTGATCAGAAATGACCTTATCATCAGTTATTTTGAAAGACATCAATTTCTGCTTCAGAAATAGTTTGTTTGATATAGACTTTGATTGATAGAGTTCTTCCAATTTTCCCCATGCCTCCACTGCATTCTTACACCGTGATACCTCCCTCAAAGGTTTATCACCCAAACAGAGGAATATAAGACTCAAAGCCTTCTTATCCAGTTCTGGAAACTTAGATTTCTCAGTATCAGGCCATTGATCAACAGGAATAAGTGCAGAGTCTAGCCCATTTTGAATCAATACAGCATTCATTTTGATTTTCCAAAGTGAGAAGTCGTTTATACCTAAAAACTTCTCCACATCCATCTTCATTCCAGCCATTCTTTTTTTTTCCTCTTTGAATGTGTGTGCAAGTTTCCCACAGACGGCGCCACTTGTTAAGAAATGAATCACTTACAACACACACAAAACAAATTCAAACCAGAAATGAATGAACAACAAACTGAAATGTAGCCAAACAAGAACCGAACGCAAAACTAGAAACAAAATGAAGAACACAAAGCTTTTATGTGGTTCGATCAATGTGATCTACATCCACGGAGGCTCTATACACCTCAATTCACTCCACTGAACAATCAATTACAAGAAACAACCCAGAAAACTAGAAGCCCCAATTCACAACCCGAATTGAGCTTAAGAACTCTAGCTTTCTAAATCTAATGATTGTGTAGTGTTTACAGAGAGAAAACAACGTGTATCAACTCCTTAATAGAGTAGCGACAATGCATGCACTTAGCAAGGTCGGTGAGGAAGCTTGTTTGGATCAAGACTACACGTGAGTTCAGCATCAGGTGCCATGAGCATAGCATGTGCCTTGCGCGTGGCATACACGTGACTGACGCTACAGCTATTGCCTTGTCGCCATCTGTGATCACACACTTTGGCTGCCTTCCTTCCACAACATGCATAAACGTGCTGAAAGTCCACGTGTATGCATCAACGGTTTCTTCTGATACCAAGCAACATAAAAAAATAATAGTAGATCAATGATTGTTGACACCAACAAACTCAACAAGTGGCATCTTGAACGTATTTGTTTTATATGTTGAGTCGATGACTAACATGTCGCCGAACATACTGTAATCCATTAGGGACTTGGAGTCTGCCCAAAATATTCTGCTCAACTTGTTTTCGCCATCCAACGTGAACCTTATGTACATGCCAGGATCGTTGTCAACAAGGACATTGAAATAGCCTATTGTTGTTTCTACATTCGTGCTCATCCTCCTTGTACATTCTTGATCGGAACTGATGAAATTATAAAGATCCTTGACCATGAAGCCTACCTTGTCATATCCACATAATGTCGTGACCATGAAATCCATTATCTAGCAGGTTCTTATCCCGACTTCCTTCATGGTCCATATATCCATTGCTTGTCCTACTTTTATTTCTTTGTGTGATCTAAACAAATGAACCTGATTACTATTTGCCAAGTCTTGATTGTGGTCAGGATTAAACGAGGACACCTTGTATGTGTCCGTTGTCCTTTCTATCCGTACAACAAAAGCAACTTTACATTTGCACTTGTGATGGGAACGGGTTCCCTCCTGCAATCCTTCATGCCGTTACTTTTATCTTTTCTCTACCTTTGACAATTGCAAACCCAGCGACGCATTGTAATAGTTCCATCCTCGTTAGATACAATGTTGTGATGGCGAATGCCAACGTCTAATTTCCTTGAATAAGCTTTGTAGAAGGATTAGGAATTGGTTCTTGTTTGGAAATATTCCCAATTAAATCTTTATACGTCCAGCACCTTACATCTTCGTCGACAATTCATCATCTGCATCCAAAGCTATGAAATGATGCATAAGGTTATCAATTTCACTTTCGTACTCAATTGCATCTTCCGTAGAATTTATGGGTGAATGGTTCGATGAGTCGTTGTTGTACCCTATTTCATCACTTGAGTCAATACTAAGGAAGGAATTATTGTCGATGCTGGATATTTGCATAACGTTGTAATCTGTGAATGGATTATCTGTATCTTCATCTGCCATGATCTTCCTGTATGCGAATTATACTTAAATTTAACATACAAAAATTTGTATTTACACATTACAAAAAACAGTGAAAGGGTAAACAATTATAAGAATTTGACATTCCAAAGAATATTAAAGCACTTGATTAATATGAATAGCGAAATTTAACTGCATAATTGCACAATTGCACGTGGATTTTTAATTTCATTTTGCAAGATGAAAATATGTAATCAGAATTTAGAATATGTATAATATTAGTATGATTAATTGTTGAATTGAGATTTTTGAGTGAAAAGATTCCGATCACGGATTATACACCACGCCTTCAAGAACAGCCTAATAGAAATTACATGTGTTTGATCTTGTGAAAGATCCAACTTTCTATGGATTTGCTCCTACAACGCCAAGAAATTATGTGTTTGTGCGGTGTGGTGAAAAGATTAGGCAGTATAGTTAGGGTGTAGTGATATTAATTAATTATTGATTAAAAAAACACACTTTCCCCACTCAAATCGCGCCAAACATGTTTTTTTTTTTGTTTTTTCTTTTATTTTTTTCCCGTTCTGTGAGTTATTGGTGGAGGCATATGTGTATAACATTATCATTGGATAAAACTTTCAAATAGGAAAATAGGAGTCAAATGTTGAATTATTTCACACAAATATATATATATATATATGGTTTTTTTTTTTTAATGTTTGTTGCTCTTTTTGAATATACATATGTAATATATGCAGGGACATACACACAAATATATATTTTTTACTAAAAAAGGAAAACATATTTCTCGAAGTTATTTTTATAACACATGACATGTATAGGTCCATAATACGTGTAATTTACTATTTCTCTCATTTTTAAGTTAAAACGATTATAAATTATTAATTTGTTGAAAAATGAGTATTTATTATTTTAGAATCGAGGTATCTATTTTATTGAAATTACTTTATTATCTAGGTAGTAAGTTCAATATTATCGATGAAACAAGAGATTGTGGAATATGTTATTTTTCTGGTTTTATTTTGTCTGTTTACTAGGCAATTTTTTGTTCTAGATTCATGGAGTAATAAAGTGAGAGAGTATACGTAATCTTCAACATCTTATAAGATGTCTCAAGAGCTTATTAGATGTAAGTTCTGAAGAGCTTATAAGTTAAAAAAGTATTTGGATGAAATAATTTATAAACTTGTTATTGAATGAACTGTTTAAGCATGAATTTAGTGGACTAATTTGAAAAACTAGTTTCAAACACACATTGACTAGTTTGGGAGGTATGTGTGGTGTGTGAAGTGTTCTTATTCATGTGCCAACAATGTGTAGTGTTTGTAGTATGTGTATTGTGTCTAAGGAGTGTGAAGGTTGTGTAGTGTGTGTAGATTTTGAAATTTGCGTACATTATCAATAAAATAAATTGGGATATACAATTTTTTTTGTGTAGTATGGTAGTTGTATTGATGTGGTGATTTTTGAAGCGTATAAGACACGAGACGTAATCTTCCCAAATTAGTAGTTGTGAACCACAATAATTTTGATAATTTAGCTCTTATCCCGACTAAAATGCAATCAGTAAATTAATAATATTTCGGCGGAGTGTATGGATCCAAGAGTTGAACTCTTATTAGTGGATTGAATGTCCCTGTTATGAAATCATATGAGGTATAGTAACCCAGTAAAGATGAAACATAGTGTCGAGTCCAATACTTTACTTTGCATAACCATGATGGGGGAGGTGGTTATAATTGGCCCAGGAGTCCAAAGCCCACGAGGAAAGGAACTGGAGAAAAGCCCAAAAGTGGACAAATATAAGTGTGAGAGAGTCAAGAGGGGGAACTCCATCTTGAAGGCATAGACGATCTAGGAGGCGCAGACAGATTGGAGAAAGAATTGGACGCTATTTAGTTTGAGAATTCAGTTCCATTTATCTATGTCTTTAAATTAATGTTGGTTATTTTGTTTATATTTTTGAACGCCGATATGTGCGGCTAGTAGTTTAATTTCAGTCCCTAGTTAATATTTGAATCCTAGTTTGGTTGATTTGTAATTTTTACGGTAATTACTTTTGGATTATATTTTGGAACTTTTTATGTTATTTGAACTTGTCTCTGAGACCCCTCTACTTCGGTTAGGTTAGTAAAAGGTTTCCTTAGTCTGCAAGTGTACTAATTAAGACAGAGGTAGTATAAATCGATCCCACAATGAGGATATCCCGTAGGGCACAAGGAAGTTTGAAAGCTGATTATCACTATGAAAACATAAAACTAACAATTAAACAATTAAAAGGTTTGTTCTACTACAATGGGTTTCTAAGATATGGTTTCACCCTACCTAGGATTCAATTCTAGCGATTACTGATTTACTTAAGGGTTGTGATGGAACGTCATGTTCGAAGTTAGAAATCCAATTGGACAAACAAGAGGGATTCACCAAATTATCCGGTTACACCTTAATTCACCCTAATTTCAATTACTAAAGACCGATAACGAAGTTACAAGGCCAAGGGCAAGAAAATCACGAATGTCATCAAACTAATCCTAAAATCCCCACCCCCAGTGAATATTGTCTAGGGAGCGAGGCCCTAGGACATCCATCTAAATTGATAATTGTGATTCGAGTTCTCCCGTCGTCCCTCATGGGCCCTCGAGGAGAATTGATATACCATAAGTTAGCTATGTCTAAGATATAAGTCATGCAAAGCCACAACATCAATTCCAATCACAAATCTCCCATAAATCAACCAACAATCAATCAAGAAATCAAACCCTAGGTTGGGTTACTCCCAAACCTAGAAACCACAACAAACTACTCACAAATCATAAATATCATCAACCCAACATCATTAATATAAGACATAAGCGTTAAATAAGAAGCAAGAAGAAGCAATAAATACATAACAAAATAAATGAAGAGAGAGATAAGAAAAGCTTAGTCTTGAATTGATAATATGAAGAAGTGGCCTTCAATCCTTGTTCGTAATTCCCTCAATCGAGTCTCCTAGTAAAATCCCCAAAAGTCCTTTAAGAGAATCTCAAAAACCTTAGTTGGATTCTTGAAGAACACTCAAGAACCCTAGTTCTTACTAGAGAGAAAATGAGAGAGGAGAGTTGTAGAGAGAGAGTAATTAGAACTAGAATTCTTACAAATGAAAATTAGAGATTTGACAAATGGGTGAGGGGGTGTTAATAAAGGGACTTCTCTCATACTCATAACTTGAAAATAAACTAGAAATTAAGGGTACGATATTAAAAACACAATTAAATAGCTTGGACTCCTTAAATGTTGAGTCGGAACCCCCGAATGTGCAAAACTCGGCATTCTCATAAATCTGGGAAAATAGATATGGAATCAGCTCTCAATCAAAATATAAAAGTTGTAGATCTTTGTCTCATAGCCACGTAGCATCTTGAATCACTCATTTCCGTGTTCGTATGAGAAAGTTACGGCCAAAATATGGAGACAACATGCTGAAAAACGAGTGCCTATCAACTGAGTGCCGGTCTAGTACCGGTTCGGATCGGTCCGGCACTCCTTTTCCACCATTAAATTTTTATTTTGTCATCTTTTTCCATTTTAATTTTGTCTGCTATCTTTTTTACATTATAATTTTGGAACAATATATTGTATTTGTTATTATAAATTTGGCGTGAATCAAGGACAATGTATGCCAAAATCTCTATGATGCCAATTGCCATATGAATCTTACATGGAGGGCTTACATTAAATTGTTAGCTTAACTTGTTAATTTGATGATTGATTTGATTTTACGTGTGGGAATGCAAAATGAAAAATATTAAAAATTATACGAAAAGATATTTGAGAAAATTGGTATAAATGTCCCGTAAGTTTCTTGTATTTAAAAAAAAAATATCATTTATGTTTACCACTTTTAGAAAATGCCCAGCAACTTCTAAAAATTGTTAAAAATACTGCGTCACCAGCTATAACCTATTAACTAGCCGGTGACGGGTGACGTGACAAATTACAAATGAGGTGGCTTAGTTACTCAGTGATTTTTAAGCTGACTAGGATTATTTATTAGATAGTTAAACTAAAATGATATGTCACTAGCTTCTTCCCTCTAATAACTTTCCCTCATTTTCAAACCCTAACTTTTCCTACCTGGTCCGCCTCTCCACCACTGCCACCTCCACCTGAGCCACATAATTGCATCACAGCGGTAGTAGACCAAGCGTCGTGTCCTGACCAGTGGGTTAGTAATCATTTCTTCTTCCCTTTGGGTATTTTTATATGGTGTGCAATATGTGTAAGTTTTCTTTGGATTATTTTTTAATTTCGTAATTTCTCTTTCGTTCTCTGTTCGCTTCTTGTTTGAAATTTCATGGTACTTTAGAAGAAGGGTACCATGTTTTGGAGGGAAGCTGTTGTAGGAATTTGGAGCTAGAATTCTTGGTTGCAAAGAATTATTGTCCATGAAATCCAAGTGCCACTGGTTCATGAAGATGGTGGGGGGGGTGGTGCTAACCAAAGCCACCTTAAATGGTGAAGTATCATGTCGATACTAAAGCGGTCTCTTTGTGGAAAACAAAGAAGCAAGATGGCATATCAATGAGAAGGAATTCTCCGTAGTCCAAAAGGCTTTCAGAAAATGGTTTTTATTCCTACTGCCTAAGAAATTCATTCTTAAGATTGATAACACGAGTGTTAAAGTTTTCTTAACAAAAATGATTGAATCTAAATCTCAGAAAGCTATATTACTTGGATGGCAAGCTGATTCTCAATATTTTGATTATGAGGTTGTCATTGTAAAGTCTCATGAAAATGTTCTTACTGACTTTCTGACGAGAGATGAAGTCCAGCAAAGGAAACTCCATCATAGCAGGATACAAGCATCTCCAGAATCATTTGGAGGAGCTTAGCAAGAGGATCAATGACCTGAAGATTTGGGGCGCGGTCGCAGGACGATTTCAACAAGAGGATTTGTTAAACATCCGTAACGCACTGAAGGCTACCAGACTTGCTAGTTTTCGTCTCTGCGACAACCTGATTATTCCTATCAACCTTGAGGCTTTTTCAGTAAAACAAAAGGTTGAGTTTTAGGAACATGTCCCTGACCCGGTCACCACAGATTCTAGTACTGTGAGCACAAGTTCTAAGTTGGATCCTTATACAGATCTAGCCAAAGAAAAAACTGAGCAAACAAAGGATACTCCTCCTGCTGTCTCAAGCCAACCCAGTACCTCTGGGGTAAAGATTAATCTTAGGCCAATAACTGACACTTCTAACATTGATACTAACGAGCTAAAAATTTCTCTGTTTTCATGGGGAAAAATTTCATAGGGGGTAGGTATTAACCCAGTAAAATACCAGATTAATTGATCTGGTAAATATCCGAGGATGTGTACATTCCCAGGAGCCAATTAACAAGAAGTAAAAGAATATATATGGTTTTGGAGTTCTAGCATCGGTTCATACTGTGTCACCTATTTTCCCAAAAAATTCAAAACTTCCGGATGGATTTACAAAGTCATGCTCGAGATGTGGGAAAACAATGATCATCTCAAGTGTTGAGATATTCTGGAGCTGAAGGTTATATCGGTAGTCCCGGGACCATACAAGAACGGGTCTTATCCAGCTTTTCATTTTATAAAGCTACAAAGACTCGATCCAAGATTGACAAGCAAGAATATGTCCGGCCCAAATCACAAGAACCCCTTAATATCAACCTTTACGGAGAATGATATTACTATAAGGAGATTGGGGCCTATGAGTTTGCCTCATGGAGATGAGAAAGGTCAATGGAAGTTTCAATGTCTTTCAAAATACAACGAAGAATGGACCTCTCTTGATCAACATTATGACATCAAAAACCTCTTTTTACGCAAAGTCTATCTTTGAACAGAAAAGAGAAATGCTATGCAAAAACGGGCTGCCGACAGTTCAAAAACCGTTAGGAAATATTGCAACATGGCGCATAATGGATGGTGGACGAGTCGGATTTGTCTCAAGTGTCCAGAATAGAAAAATAACTATTCGGGCAATCGTTCCCTGTCATAAATGACAAGGAAAAGAGAAACGAGAAAGAGTCATCAAAAAAGAAAAATATGCCAAGGGGGAGCACCTAGAAAAAATATTAAAAGAATCTCTGACAAGACTTGATGGACTGAGTCAAGAGAGCATTATCCATCGAAAACGACATAAATTGGCGGACTGATGATGAGGTGTGGAGGGACCATCTAAGCTGCACACCATGTGAAGAAAGGACCACAACAATGTGATCCGGATAAGAGGAGCATCCAGAAATCTGTAACCACCAATGAGAGGTTGACAACTGAATGCAATAATTCAAGGATAGAGGGTCTCATACCTCTATAAAACTAGGGTAGAAGGAAGTAGAAGAGATCGACCATTCCCTTCTATTTTCTTAAAAAAATAAGCATTGTAATAATGGCCGACAGTTTTCTTCCATTTTTATCTTCCATTCCAGTGTATGTGTGCTGAGAGCATGCTACCATGAGTAGCTAAACAAGTTGCATCCTCCCAAAAAAAGACGTACTAATGTAATAAAGAAGTTCTTGATACCTTTAATATTATTATATCCTACATACATTTATCTTTAATAATTTTATATCATATTATATCTCAGAATCATAATATTTTAATGTTGACAAAAACTTGTGTGAGAACGTCACATTGTAGGACGGGAAAAAGTATCATCTTTTGTAATAAAAATGTCATTTTCTTAAATAAAAAAAAAAAGTATCACTTTTTGTAGCAAATGTATCATTTTTATCTGTAAAAGTATCATTGTAGCAAACATATCACTGTTTCTATAAAGGGGTAATTCTGGTGTGCAACAGTTGTATAGGTGCAATCAAGGGGTATATAAGTCTTTTTATTAAATATATTAATTTTTAAATATTAGGTCAATAATTACAGTTTTATTCTCTTTCTTTTTTAAATTTTAATAATCATTCTTCCCCTACCATTAATTTTAATCAATTTATACGTGGAAAAGATAGAGGCAATAGGTCGGTGGGTAAGTGACGCTCAATGAGTATAGACGATTAACATTTTTTTGTTCTTCCTTTATCAAAGGGGCTTAGTCAGTATAAACGATTAACATTTTTTTGTTCTTCCTTTATCAAAGGGGCAAATAATCGGACACGGATGCTCTCCATTTACACAATGGTAAATTTCGTCAATTTTGAGGAATTTTAGCCGTTGATTACATGTATGAACCATAAACTGCCATGGCATTATTTACTTAGTTAAATCTCATTTTACAGTCCTGCAACGAGAATCTAGATATAGCCATAACTTTCCCTTCCTCACTGGAAACAAGATCCATCCATTCCATCATTTTTTTCTTCCAAGAATTAAGATCCCCTTTCCCTATACATACTTCTTGATCAACACACTTTGGCCGAGCCCAAAAGAAGAAAAAAGGTCTATCTCCAACCAATTATCATTGTAATTTCTGAAATGAAATCTTGGCTCATTCTTGCTGTAAAGTTACGACATGAATCAAGATCTATAAATTCAAAATAGACATAAACCAGTAATTATGTTTGTTCGTAGTCAAAATAAATGAGATAGAAAAATTTCAATAACTAGCATCAATGGTGAATCAGATATTGTGGTTCTAAAAGGCTGTGTTGATTTCGAAAGAGAGAGAGTGACAAACAGGTTTTGAAAAAGATGTATTGGAGCTTGTGGTGCTTTATTGGAAGGAGTAGTGAGTGAAATAAAAATTCTACCATTTTCTTTTTTTTAATACTTCTAGATAAATGAATGGTCAGGATTGTATTTTATAAGATCTAATGGCTGAAAAATTAATGGTTGCACCGGTGCAACCGTTCCATGGAAGTTGAACTCATAAAGGGTAATTCTTTTTCCCGTAAAAATATATTCCGTCACACACAAGACTCACTCATTAATCTTATTATACTATACTATATTAGTAATACATATTATGTTTTTTCTAGTAAAAAAAAATTAACTAGTGAATTGCACAGGTAAATACTACCTCTATTTTTTTTTAGTTATCATTCTAACTTATTTATTTTGTTTGTAAATAGTTGTCATTCTAACTTTTTTATCATTTTGTTTACAATATTAATCATATAATTATGTAAAATGTTAACAATTCGAATTGATAACAAAAATCAAGGAATTTAAGAAAATTAGTTAATGGTTGATTTGTCAACTCTTTAAATCCCTTAATTTTCATAAAAAAATTGGAATGACGACTTAAAAAAAGGGAGAAACTATCCAATATCTAATCAGTAAAAAGGAAACATTACTAAACATCAGTGCGTGTTATTTTATTCTTTTCTGTGAGGAAATGTCATTCATTCATTCAACATACGTGAAAAACGCCGCGTATTCTTCTCTGGAGGAAATGTTATTCGGTTATTCCTAAATTCAGATAAAGTAAATATACCAAAAAGGAAAATAGAAACCCGACCCGTCAGCCGAAGTAGTTCATTTTAAAAGACCTCTAAAAACCTTTCTTCACAAGAAAAACCCCCTTCCTTCCTCCGCCATGGCGTTTCCCTACATGGAGGCAGTCGTTGGTACGTCTTTCCCCCACTTATATCGCTTACTATACTGTCATTGATTTAAACATTGATAATTAATCTTTTCTTCTTTCTGTTTTTGTTTTTGTTTCGTTGTTAATGTATTGCGTAGAACTGAATGAGTTGGCGGCTTCTGTTGCGATTCATTTACAGGATTTAATCATTAATTCTATTGTCCGAGTTGTTTTTATTCTCTTACTTTCTTATATGTTTAGTGTGCATTAATGATATATGAAGAATGGTTGTTAGGGTTTCTGATTGTGTGTATTTGATTGATTGTTACTGTTATATTGCAAGGTTTATATATTAACTCGAGTGGGTTTCAGAGTCTCCTTTTCTATTTCCCTTGAATATGTGGAATTGGTGCCTTGTTTGAGTCCCCCTTTTGGAATACCAAAGGATTCTTTCATGTTGGTATTGAAATTTTCTGGTTTACTTTCTGCGTATCTACATTTTTTTAGACGTTCACAGCTCTATCAGTGTATGCCGTTTTCTTATATTCATATGATTGACATTTTTCTTTTTTAATTTTATTGGCTGTTGTGGATGCTGGAAACTGTAAGAACGTGCGTATTCTCTATGGGAATTTGCTCATTCATCCTTTGAAGTATGACTTTGGTGTGAGAAAGACATTAACTGAATGTTGAATGGTTTGCTTTTAGAGGATTAAGTTCACGTGCTTCCTCTTGGGGAAATGCCAATTTAGTCTTTCTTCTGATAAGTTCCTTCCTAGTGACAGAGTAGTTGTCGTAGTTACAACTGTTGTATATTGTCTGTTGGACTTTCTGATCCTGATTTGGCTTGTACATCGTCCAGGTTTTATGATACTGGTTTACATTTTTGAGACGTATCTCGACTTACGGCAGCATGCTGCTCTTAAATTGACAACTCTACCAAAACCTTTGGTAGGAGTAATCAGCCAAGAGAAGTTTCAAAAATCCCGTGCTTATAGTCTTGACAAAAGGTTTCGAGCAGTCACTTATTTTACACACAAAAGTTTTCCGTTGCCCATCTGCTCATTAACTAATTAATTGTGTCTTGGTAATCAATATTTTCTTTCGTCTTCAGCCATTTCCATTTTCTGCACGAATTTGTAACCATACTCATGGACTCTGCAATTCTGTACTTTGGTGTACTACCCTGGTTTTGGAAGGTGAGTCATCTTGTACTTGGTGTTTTTTCATTGGTTTTTTACTTGCTGTTGTCTTAACTTATTTTCTTCATTTTACACTGAATTTTTTTTAAATGCAGCGATCTGGTGTGTTTCTTTCGTATGCTGGGTTCGATGCTGAAAATGAGATATTACACACGCTTTCATTTTTAGCTGGTGTTATGTTTTGGTCACAGGTGTGTATACGAGTCCCAAATATTTGTTTCAAATGATTAACATGATGTTCGTCGGGTGAAATGCTAACCGTTTATATGCCATAGTTTGCCACTACGTGATTTTCCTTGACAAAAATTGTTGCAAGTTTCAATCTCATCATTTTGTCTAATTTGCCTTGAAACCCTGTGCAGATAACTGATTTGCCATTTTCTTTATACTCCACTTTTGTCATTGAGGCTCGCCATGGTTTTAACAAGGTATCCCGTTTACTATGATCATTTTGTCATAGGTGCATGCATCATAAATCAGATTGCTTTCAATATCATTTCTTTTACCTTTAACTTCTGATCATCAACTTGTTTTCTCTTTACAGCAAACTGTATGGTTATTCTTTAGGGACATGATCAAAGGAATTGCTTTGACTGTAGTGATTGGTCCGCCTATTGTTGCAGCTATCATCATTATAGTGCAGAAAGGAGGTCCATATCTTGCCATATATCTCTGGGCGTTCATGCTTATAGTGTCCCTTGTAATGATGACTGTTTATCCAGTTCTGATTGCCCCACTTTTTAACAAGTTCACTCCTGTAAGTAAGAGAATAATTTTTGTTATTAGTTTGTAAGAATATTCAAATAATAAAGTATTCGGAATAGAATTAAGTGACTAATGCGGTATTCCTTTTTTCTCAATTTTGTTGAAAAACAAGCAGCTTCCAGAGGGAGAACTTAGGGCAAAAATTGAGAAGCTCGCTTCGTCTCTCAAATTTCCTTTGAAGAAATTGTTCGTAATTGATGGATCAACAAGGTCTAGCCATAGCAATGTGAGTATGCGCTTGTTTTTCAATCTTCTTTGTTTGGGTATGGTAGGTTTTTGTATATAAATTTTAGTTGCATACGAACTGTCCTCCACAAGTTTTGACTCTTGAAATAAAATGACTTGTTAAAAACATAGAACCGTATGATATATTCCAAAGTAGTTTGTTCATACTGTTATCCATTGTTGAAATCTTGTGTGATTTAAATTCTATGTAGCTACTAGCTTGTAGCAGCCACGATTATGCAAAATATTTTGGTATGCCAAGGGAGGAAGCAAAAGGCTTGGCAACTATTATATACAGAACATATTAGTAAATCAAGGTTTGGACTCATAGGTTATATTGTTTGATTGGTCTATAGGACATCGTACTATATTGTAATATAGTTCGAGCAAGCATTAAGTTTTGTGCAGAGCTGAGACAATGCAAAAGCTTATTTCCATGCATGGAGAAGATCCTATCTTTTTAATCACTTGATCCTTGCTGATGTCTTCACTACCATTGAGTTGCTTTCCCTCTTTTGTTTGTTCATGAAGAGTCATTTATGCCTACGTTTTCCTGCAGGCGTACATGTACGGATTCTTTAAGAACAAAAGAATTGTCCTTTATGACACATTAATACAACAGGTACAGAATAATCCCCATCCCCCTTTTTTGCCGATTCATTTAATCTGGTAAAATGGAAGTTCAGAGAATAATTTACGGTTGCTGCTTTTTTGCTCTTCTTCAGGTTTGGGGTGGGGTGTGGGGTGGGGATGGTTTCCTTTCTGTGAGCTATTCCCATTTTTTGTTCGATAATACATTTCTGCATATTCTACGTAGTGCAAAGATGAGGAAGAAGTAGTTGCCGTTATTGCTCATGAACTGGGTCACTGGAAGCTTAATCATACAATGTATTCCTTCATCGCAGTCCAGGTATGGCAGTTGCTCTTCCTGTTATGTTAATGTATTTCTGCAAACAATTGGAATTGTTACTAATTAACCATTTGTTAGCCTGGTTTCGCATGATTCCTTTCAGAAATAATATTAAATTAATGGTTCCTATTCAAATTGATACAAGATGTATGGTATTAAAAGCATGCCGTTAGGTGCCATACTGTTATCTTTAAACACGTTCCGTTGAATTTCTGAAGGAAAGTTTGTATCTTCTCTCCGAAGGAAAGTTTGTATTTCTGAAGGAAAGTTTGAATTTCTGCTTGAAAATGTCTGTTGCTTCATTTTCTTGTCTATGTTTTGATATTGCATGAACAATATGTTCTGGAAGATGCTAAGCGCTAGCTTTCAGAAGACTGGGGTCTAGTACCTAGCTGGGCCAATTTGGATATAGTGGGTCTCTGCATGAGATATATGGATATCACTAGATGGTTTTCGTAGAACCCTGAGTACATCTTATGGGTTCTTTTTCTTCTAATTAGGTTTTCTTTCCTGATGTTTGAAATAAGTCATTTTTTTGAAAGATATATATATATATATATATTTATATATCAAAAATAGAAATGGCTTTGAATATTGTTCTTAAGTTATTGCCTACTTAGTTCAAGTTGTTTAAGGAACTTGATCACGTATGAATTATTATTATCATCTTGCATGGCTTTGAATATTGTTCTTAAGTTATTGCCTACTTAGTTCAAGTTGTTTAAGGAAATTGATCACGTATGAATTATTATTATCATCTTGCCAAGCTCTTATGACATTGACTATTGTTGATATTTCAGTAAGGATTTTATCATGTGCGTTTTATTTTTATCATATATTTTTTAGTAGTTATCATTTATGCCATGGCTACAGCTTGGAGAGTGCACATAATTCTCATGCTTGTTTTTCAATGCAGATCCTGACATTGTTGCAGTTTGGAGGATACACTCTTGTCAGGAACTCTAAAGACTTGTTCCATAGTTTTGGGTTTGATACACAGCCAGTCCTTATTGGGCTTATCATATTTCAGGTACTAAGTTGATTGCGTGTGGTTACATGACATTGGTTGCTGTATTTTTTCTTGTAAATTCATATTAACATGTGTGTGTGTGTGCTGGCATTTATTGCATGTGTTGTTCGTATATATATTTGTGCTTAAATCTTTTAGGCCTGTTATGTCTAGCAGAAGTGTCTTTTGAGTGAAGGTATTACATCAGTCTGCATGGTTGTGGAGGATAGTCGAATTATTTATGATTCTGAGGAGTCGTAGATAATGTTTTAGATTGTTGGGTTTGTGGTGGTTTTATGGGTTCAAACTTTGAAGGCATAGATTTATGCAATTGTTTGTCTTTGATTTGGTTAGAGTCAGATTGGAGTTTAGCGCTGTAATGATCTCTTAGAGCCCGCTTGGTTGGGGGGTTAGGGCCTAGGGGTAGGGAATGGAAATGAATGAGGACTCATTCCCATTTATGGTGCTTGGTACATAATGAATAAGTTAATCAATGTTCCATTTTATTAACTCCTCCCACATTATTCCATAGTATGATTAACCCCTCATTCATACCCATTATCATTGCCATTGATGATTTGCAACCAAGCGGGCCCTTAGTCTTGAGTAGACATCCTATCAATGTGTGTAAAATATAATGTTTTTCCATCACTTATCCCAAAAATAAGTAATAAAATAAATAAATGTAGAGATGTACCATCTCAGTTTCTTAATACAAACCGTCTCTTCATTTTGCATGCATGATGATTGTTAACGGCTGATGCGTTGCATGATCATTGACTTTTGATGCTTGGGAAAGAGTGTGTCTATATTTCCTATTAATCCCTGAGGATTTTATTACTCGGTGCTTTTATTTCTTGATGTACTATGTTTAAAATGAGGGAAGTTAAATATGCCCACTGATGTCATATTTTTTCATGTCTTCTTTTTCTTGCGAAAGAGGTAACTGAACATTGGTAACTAGGTTTATGAATAAATCAAGCAAGCATATGTTTCTCCAATACATTGGGGGTACTGTGGTCTTATTTATTAGTACTGAATTGCAATTCAATTAAGTGGTGTGCGAACTCCATAAGAATGTTAACTGTGTCGGTGATTGCAGCACACTGTGATGCCTTTCCACCATATCGTGAGCTTTCTGATGAATCTTGTAAGCCGTGCTTTTGAGTTCCAGGTAATCTTGTTGTGTTTTGGCCTTAATTTTAGTCTGAAACTCAAATTTGTGTCTACAACATGTTTGATACATTGTTTCTTTCATGAAGGCTGATGCTTTCGCGAAGAAGCTTGGATATGCTGCACCTCTTCGAGCTGGTCTGATAAAACTGCAGGTGATTTACTCTCTCTCTCTCTCTCTCTCTCTCTCTCTCTCTGTGATATTTCTATAATGCTATGTACCTTACAACTTCTTGGTGGTTGACAGGAAGAAAATCTTTCGGCCATGAACACCGACCCTTGGTATTCTGCATACCATTACTCGCACCCACCTCTTGTTGAAAGATTAGCAGCAATCGATGAGCCCGATAAAAAGACTGATTAAACTGGCAATATGAGCATTGAACAGTCAAATATACAATTAGTCTTCTAATACTGAAGTTTGTAATCTTTGCCAGTGCGCTTGTGTTGGCAGTTGTTCACTAACATGATGCAACAGTTGAGGAGTTAGGAAGGGTAAAATAGCATAATGAAACTTAATATACGCTCACGTCCCATTCTCTTTTCTTTTCGTTTCGTTTTACTGCTGTAGATTCTGTGCATATCGACTGAAACCATATGTTCTTGATCGGTTTTTATCCATGTTTCGGGAGCATTGAGCTTGTGTGCTATAGTGGCTAAAAAGAGAAACTGAATTGCGTGCGAACTCTGCACAGAAAAGGGGCTTTTTAAAGTGGGGCAATAAAGGGTACTTAAGGGCGAAGGAAGTTATCCGCCCAATAATGTCGTCTTTGTACTTTTCTTATTTGGAATATTATTGGAACCGTCTCATCTAGAGTCTAGTTATGATGATCCCTTTAAGGTCCCATTGGATACTTGAATTAGTATCCATTAATTCAGAATTGGTGGGGGATTTTTTTTTCTGCTTTATGCTATCATGTTTAATATAAGGTAGGATGTTTGATTGGATTTGTAAAATGTTTGAGTTTTCCTAATAACAAATTATTAGGAGCCTGTGGTTTTTCTAAAAAGCAGGAGATTTTATTTCATTTTATAAAAGATTATATTTAGTAAATTTGTTTTTCTATCCTAGATTATATTTAAGTATCTGGTTCTATCCTAGAAATCGGATTGCCCGCCAAGACGAACTATATGCAAGTTCAAGCTCTGGTGACTGACTGGTACATGAATTATGATGCAATGAGAAAGGAATGGCATCAATAAATGACACTCCAAATGTTTTCCATACAGACGGCCTCATTTATTTATTGATATCATTAATTTAATTACATCTAACTTATACGTCGAATAATTTTTTTCAATAGTTTACCCCGATTGATAACTTTTATATTCAAAACAAGAATTTTATTTTGAGATAAATAATTAATAACTATTCTTTGTTCTATAATATCACTTCCTTCATTTTCTTTTGGGACTGCATCTCTTCATGGATTTTAGGGATTTACACTTGCTGGAAGTTGTGCTGTGACTACGATGGGTATTACCCGCATATTATTAGATGCATGATAGGTTGAACGCTCTTATAAACAATGTTATATATATATCTATGGTGATTTCCCCACATATGTAACTAATGCATGCACATGATATTTATATGGGTTGGATAAAATTAACCTAGTACTAGTAAGGGAATTCTTGTTATTTAGAAATTCCGAGAGTGTTTTAACATTATATTAACTTATTTAATAATTAGGTTAGTAATGTTACGTATTATAAAGACAACAAATGTGTGTTGCTAAACACTTAGACACAATCCATTGAGAATTGGGTTAGTTAGTGTGTTTTTCCTAGGGTTGTTGATAATATATTTTCACACATCACATTTTTTTCCATCTTTTACATTTAGAAATAAATCTCAACTCAATTTTTAATCAACAAAATCGAACACTCATTTATTTTAACTCAATTTTATTTTTTTTTACTTTATTTTTCTCAACCTACAGTATTTCAATATTTTCCGATCATAAGTAAACGCAGATGAGGTTCCCAAGACCTTACGATAAGCTGAAAATAATAGTTGAATGTTCGATATGCTTCAAGCAAGCTTTAATAATAGTGGATTTGATTTGTTATTACACTAGCCATTATTTTATTATACTAATAAATTTAAATTTTGTAGCGACAGGTGGGACAAGGGTTGGCCACGATGCACAGAATTGCATATCTTTATTTTTGTCAACAAAATTGATTAAATTCCGCATCAAAGCATCTAAATTGGTGTTGGTGAAGTGCTCACTTTATTCAACAATTGCTAGATGCCATTGGATTATTGATTAGGGCTGCGTATATTTATGGCTGTGAGTGATTGAAGTACTGTAGGTTGTAGGAAATAAAATTGAATATAAGATTGGAGTAAATAAGTGAGTGTTTGTTTAGGTTGGTTGAAGATTGAGTTGTGGGACGATTATAATATAAAATGTGGTAAAGATGGTTTGATGTGTGTAAGAGGTAGTTAGTGAATGATTGATTATTGATTAAAGTTGTATTGAGAAATGAGTTTGATTGATAATGTGTGTAAGAGGTAGTTATTGAATGATTGGTTATTGATTAAAATTGTATTGAGAATTGAATTTGACTGATGATGTGCGTAAGAGATAGTTAGTGGATTGATGATTGATGTTTTGTTGCTTGGTGGTTAAAATAATTTATTGGGGAGGTTTAGGGTTGGGCACAATATATTGGCTACTAGCTAAGGTCAAATACACATGGATTGGGCTAAATTATGAACAGTTGTGCCCAACCATAAACAAACAGGCCTAGGTGTTATTAGTTGAGTGTCTTTAATACTACACAATCAAATGTATTGTCATAATTTTGAAATGTTCAGATCATGAATCCAAAAGTGTGGACGTTACAAGTTTGCTAATGTGACACTTATTAAAACATATAGATTATGAAATATTAGTAGGATACACTAATCAATACGATTATGAAAGTGGTAACTAATTGCATGATGTGTTACAAGTTTAACTCAGTATGCAAATTTAAAAACAAAAAATTAGGTTCCATGTACATCTGCTCCACTCGTAAGTAAAGAAATTGGATGGTAATTGAAGCTCAAATATTTCGATCTCTTTGTACTTGCTTCTGTGCAAGTCATTGAGCTCAATCGGCTAAAGCTTGGATTAGTTTTCTTATATTATTAATTAAAACTTAAAAGTAAGAATTTATTTATTTTGGTTCTATTTATTAACTTTCTCGCTCATCTTTAATAAATAAAGAGAGCTTCAATATAAATTTCATTAATTAATAAACTAGAGTACAAATTATTTGTTGTCCATTACTATTATTTTATTAATATTATTATAGATTATAGACAAAGGAAAAGCAGAAATGGGCACCTTTTCTCTTTAGACAGCAGAATTACACCCTCAGAAGCAACACACTGCGCTGCACTGCACTATAGATTCTCTTCCTCTCTCTCTCTCTTTCAAACTCAATTCCACCGGCGGGCGGAAGCTGTTCGAATCCTATATCCATCTCCACCAGGTTCTTTACCTACGCGCCACCGGACAACCAACACTCAATCACACTTAATTTCTTTGTTGACATCTCAATAAATCCATATATGTAGTCCCATTCCGATTTCCATTTGCATGTCGGCTCTTTCACTTCTCTCACCATTCCAACACTAGCGCGCGCACACACACACACACACTCACGATTACCTCTACCACACGGAGAGGTTGATCTGCAGTGAAGATGTCGGTGTACGATGCGGCGGCTCTCAACACCGAGCTGTCCAAGAAGACCTCGATCTTCGGTCTGCATTTATGGGTGGTGATCGGTATAGTCGTCGGAGCAGTCATTGTGCTCATCCTCTTCTTATTATCTCTCTGTATCACCGCCTCGCGCCGCCGGACCGGCGGCAAGGGTAAACTCAGCCGTCTGGCGAAGCTCTCCGGAGGCGGGGAGATTACCCCCGTCGTCTCAAAGGAAATACAAGAGATCGTCCACGACTCCGCCGCCGACCGCCGTCCTACTGCACCTCAGGTATAATGAGTACGAGATCTAATTAATGGATTTCAATATTTACTGTATTTTTCCGTTAGTTTGTTTTCCCTTTTCTGGTAACAAGCTTATTTGTATGGTCAAACGAGCTCGCTTCGAGCCAGAAGCAACGTATATTTGTTAGTAATTGTTAATTAATTGAGCTATAACGGTAAATTATCGAAATTTCATATTAAATTGTAAAAGCTGATATATTTTGGAAGTTGACTATGTCCTTATACTGTTTGATTAACTGTAACTTCTATTGATCTTCCGTTTATAAAAAAAAATTATTCACAGGATAGTTGAACTACAATTCATGAACTTCTAATCCACTTGAACATGGTTACATAGTTTAAATTTTCCCCTTATGTTTCTACTTATATCTATACCACCCCCGCATTGTTTCTAAACTTTAAACTGGATCAATATCGTTTACTATTTTCTACTTCTTATTATCATTATTATTTTTCAGGCTGTGCAGGAGATACAGATAGATATGGGCAAGGTGGAGCATAGGGTAGTGTTTTCTGATAGGGGAGCGTCAAGTGGTGAGAGCAGGGCTACGAGTGGGGCCGATACCGGGTCATTTGGTGGAGGTAGTGGGTCGTTGCCAGAGGTATCACATCTGGGATGGGGAAGGTGGTATACTTTGAGAGAGCTTGAGGCAGCCTCTAATGGATTATCAGATGAGAATGTGATCGGTGAAGGTGGATATGGCATTGTGTATTATGGTGTATTGGCTGATAATACTCGAATTGCCATAAAGAATTTGTTAAATAACAGGTATGGGAAATTCTTCTGCTTGCTTTTATTCTTCGTAATGCAGCCAGCCATGCACTTCTGCATGAGTACTCCTGTTTGGTTTTGTTGTATTGGAGAATTTTGGAGCGAACTGCAATCTTATTTAGATTTACATCAACAAGCACATTGAGTTAGTCTAGGGAAACCATGTTAGAAACCTGTTTTATGTCACAGTTGGAATAAAGATCATGTTTTGAGGCACTGAAATGTTTCTTTGTGCTCTATACCTTGCTTCTTATTGCAGAAAGTGGCATTTGGAATGAAGAATTGGGATTTGGATTCCATATTGAGTCATTTTCGAACCATCAAACTATTTTTTAAAATAATTAAAAAAGAACAGTTTAATCCATTATCTTCATCCAATAAACTGTTCTCTTTTGTAATGATTTTAAACCGTCAGCTCCAGTAGACAACTTGAGCCTTTTTGAAAAAAAATCTGAAAACGCCAAAATTATATGCGTAATATTGTATTGCTTGCATAGCTAACTCGTTTTCACGATTATCAGGGGCCAAGCTGAAAGGGAGTTCAAGGTAGAGGTGGAAGCAATTGGGCGTGTCAGACACAAGAATCTTGTAAGATTGCTTGGGTACTGTGTTGAAGGAGCATACAGGTACTGTTGCTCTTTTCATTGTTACTTGGCGTTGTTTTGTATTTAAGCATCCAAGATGAACTGCTTTCATTCACTTTCCTTTCATATAGGATGCTTGTTTATGAATATGTGGATAATGGAAATCTGGATCAGTGGCTTCATGGAGATGTTGGGGAAGTGAGCCCATTGACTTGGGATATCCGTCTGAATATAATTATAGGGACTGCAAAGGGGTATGACAGCTCAATTAACTTTATTTCGTGCTGCATGTGGTATAGTTCTTGATTATTCACTTTTTTTTCTTAATTCATTTTAACTAGTCTTTATTTGCAGCTTGGCTTATCTACATGAGGGTCTCGAACCAAAGGTTGTTCACCGTGACATTAAGTCTAGCAACATTTTGCTCGACCGTCAGTGGCATACTAAGTTGTCTGATTTTGGGCTGGCTAAACTTTTGAATTCAGAGAACTCATATGTGACAACTCGAGTAATGGGAACATTCGGGTTAGTTCATTTTTGCGGAAAATAATTCTTTGTTCTCTCTCTTTAGGGATGGGTTGATCATTTCCTCCCTTATAGAGGAGGCTAGGTACCACCTCACTTAGTGAACTATGCTGATCTTGTTGATGGGTGAGACATTTGATATTTTTTCACTTTCCTGATAGATATGTTGCTCCGGAATATGCTTGCACTGGTATGCTGAATGAAAAGAGTGATATTTATAGCTTCGGCATACTGATTATGGAGATTATTACTGGAAGAACACCTGTTGATTATAGCCGGCCAAAGGGCGAGGTTAGTCATCCGAAAACTGTAAAATGCCAGAAACGTTTGCAGTAATTGTTCTCTGGAAACAACATTTTTGCACCTCTGACCTTCCAAGTAAATCTCAGGTTCATCTTGTCGATTGGCTGAAAATGATGGTTGGAAACAGGAAATCAGAGGAAGTAATTGATCCCAAATTGCCTGAAAGGCCTCCTTCAAAAGCACTGAAACGTCTTATCTTGGTAGCCCTTCGGTGTGTTGATCCTGATGCCCAGAAGAGGCCGAAAATGGGTCATGTGATACACATGCTGGAATCAGAAGACTTGCTATCTCGTGATGTACGGCCACAAATTTAAGTTCTTATTCTAAAGTTCCAACAAATTGACAGAACTGTTAGATGTTTGTATGATTTAATTTTTCAAAGCCTTCCTGTTGCTAAAATTTTGGTCCCAATCTCAGGAAAGACGAATTGCTCAGGAATCTTCCAGCTCTCAGCAAGAAAATAATCGGGGCTCAGAGTTGGCGAAGAAACACAGCAGTGAAGGTATATCTGATTTTAGTGAAGAGGAGGATAGCAGTAGGAATCAACATATGCCCACTAGGTGGAGATAATTACACGTTTGAAGAATTTTTGTGCTTGTTTATGCTGTTTTGTTCTCAACTCCAGCTGTATTTATCACCATTGTTTTGTCGTAAAGCATTAGGACTTGTAAAGCGAGTGATCATTCTTTAGACTTTGAAATAACAGCAAATTGTTTGGATTTCCTTGAAGATCAAAGCATTCCATAAGTAGCATGCATCGCACACTCGTATGAAAAAGTGATGACTTATTTTTGGTAAGGGGCGAATTGCAAGAGGAAATGTTGTGTTGTTGCACATCTTAGGAATCGAATCGGTGTGTCAACATTGCTTGTAGGATTAGTGTTTACAGAACAGCAGTATATGACCATATAGGCGGTATTGTTTGTTATGGGAAAATTAGTGTGGTTACTTTAGTGGATCATTTTAGGTGAGATGCCTTGTTTAGACACTGATGGCAACATGTTAGTTTATGTCCTTTTTAGTTGTGGCTCCTCGGCAAGTTATAGTGTTGCCCAAACACTTATTTCCTTTTCATACAACTGTATTTTTTTCTTAACGGTGTTTCAATTTTATATTTTGTGTTGTTGTCGACTTTTTGCTAAAAAGTCCATCTGTACGATGCACTAGATGAATAATTATAGACAAAAACTTGTATGCAATTATAATATGTAATTCATAATCATAGACCAAAACTTGCACAAGACTCATAACTAATGAATTTGAACAGCAATCAATTAGGAGGGTGCAAAAAGCAAAGCAAGCACCATAGTTTGATATTTGAAGTAGTGAGGGCCGAGTCTATGTCTATTATACTCCCTCCGTCCCGAATGAATTTGTACTGATAAGTGGATACACATATTAAGAAAAATTGTATTTTGGGATATGCTGACCCTTTAAAATTTATATTTTTGCTTTATTTGGTAAATAAAGTGGTATTGTGAAGTAAAATTTGTGAGATTTGTTTTTTTTAAGAAAATGTACAAATTGTTTGAGACGGATCGAAATAAAAAGTTTGCAAGTTCATTCGGGACGGAAGGAGTATCTTATTAAGAAGTTCAGATTGTAATGTCCCTATAAACAGGAACCTTCTTAATATTTTATTTACTTACTAAATGTCCATCCTTCCGATGCACATAAAATAATTATAAGAGTTAATTACAATAATTCCACCAAATTATCAGCCTTTTGCATCTAAATCACTGGAATTTTTTAATTTTTTTGGTATCGATGCATACAACATAAACGAATTTTGTAGATAAACCACTAAACTTATTATACTATATAATTATATATTATTTGAGAATATAAAATTCAAAGTTAATATTTTATGGTCTAATTATTCCTTCCATGTCATTTTCTGTATGTAATTATTTATTTATTTTTATTAGGCTCTTACTACAGGCCATTATTACAAATTGTAATTACCAATTCGATTTGTATAAATTTTATTAGTTCATTTTTTTTTATGTTTTTACTTTTAATACATTTTTCATTATTACAAATTAAGACTACCAATTAGCTATTCATAAATTTTGTTAATTTAATTATTTGAATGAATAAGGCTGAATTATTTAAATGAAGTTTTGAAATAATGTTGAAATTTGATTCATTCATCTCCCTATTATTTTACTAGTCCATTGTATGAGTTGTAAATTTATAATGATATATTAATATAATTATATATTCGTATCAGAACAAGAGAATGTCAAATATTTTGAATAATTATCTTTTTAGAAATTACATATATGAAATAACATAGTATTAGTAAAGAAGGCACAAACATAATAATTACTTAGGTACATGAGTAGTAAACTATGTTATCATGTTAATATTCAAATAAAAAAAATAATCGAATTATTATTTTTGTTTTCACAAAATAAAAAGAAAGAAATTAATAAACAAACTTATCAATCAACAAAAATACGTCAACAAATATATCAAAGTTTTTCTACTTTAAAGCGTGAGGATAAAAAGTGTATTTTTTTTGTCAATTTCCTTTTGAGAAAAATAATTCACACTCTTAAAAATTATTAAGATAAAAAGATAAAATTAGAGTAAATGAGTTTAATTTTCTAAAAAAGTAAATAATTTAATCCGTTAAAAAATATTATATTTAGAATTATATCACATTTTTATTTTATTTACAAATGTTTAAAATTAAAATATATCTCCTAATAACTTATTTTACACTTAAAAATTAATATTTGAATTATATGTATCATGAATGTCGAATTGAAAATCGTGAAAAGCGAATTAATTTGATATATTTATCAGCAAAAATCAAGATGAGACCTTTACATTTCGAAGTGAAAAGATAAAAAAAGAAAAGAAAAAAAAAATTATTGGAGGAGAAGCAAAAAATAAAATAAAATTAATGACTTATCATCACAAAATTTGTTAGGATTCTCCTTTAAAATATTATGTAAGAATGTAGGGATTAGATAGATAAATAAAAGATAGGCCACCTCGTGAATTAGTGATACTGTCGTTGTCGCTTGATCCCAAGGAATAATAATAATAAGAAGTTGATGGCATTTTGATCAATCATGTTCATGATCTTTCAACTGTACGATTGAAATATAGCTTATTTAGATTATCTTTTATTTATTTATTTATTTCGATACACGCAGATTAATTATAGATTCTAATTGTTAATGTGAAGCTTTGAATGAGGGTTTTGGCGCCTAGCAGTTGCGGACATTTAATTATAACAATTTTGTGGATTGCTAGGTGAATGAAAATGACATATCTTTATCAGTTTACTTTATTATTAAACGTTGTTATTTTTACTTAATTAGTTGTTAAAAAACATTGTATAATAATTTATGTAACTAAGTATAATAATAATAATAATAATAATAATAATAATAATAATAATAAATTTGATAAAAAAAAAAGTATAATAATTATAACAACAATACATTTTAGTTCCATCAGTTAACAAACTTAAAATATGAAGAAAAACTGCATCACTAACTTTAGACTAGTTATTTCGAGAGACAATATGATCAGGTAGAAACTTAAAATATTTTTACATTTATAAAATATCTTTACCATTCCGTTTAAAGTTGTCTTTTTTCATCCGTCCTAATAATTCGTCAAAGTAACAATTTTAATCGAGATGGTGAAAGTAGTAAATTAGGAGAATACATGGTTGACTTGACTATGATAAACTACTTCGAAGAAATTTTACACACTCTTTGGGTGGAATTTTTCCAGAAAAATCTATTTAACAAACGTGTGTTTTGTGGTGCTCACTGACTACAGTAATTAATCTGGGAAGCTGTCCCACTTCTCCAGTCACATCCAGATATGTGCCCCAGTCGTAATTGTCTATAAATCCAGCACTCTTGGAGAACTCGAACTCTGCAAAATTTTGCTCACATTGTCATTGATCCTTAGCTGTTCACCATTTCACTACACGTCTTTGAGTACTGTTTCTGGTACGGCTCTTTCTCTATGCGTGCACATCCCCTTCTGTGTTCATGTGTTGTAGTTACGAGTTTGGTTCTGAATGGTTTGGTTTTTGAACAACAGATGGTTTTTTCACCCTTTTGCTGTTTAATAGTTGAGATCAGTAAGTTTTCGAGGTTTCTTCTTTGTTTCTCCGTAATGTGATTTCTAGATGTACTTCCATGATTATTAGGTTGGCTTCGGATTTTGGCGTTTAATTGCGAGGATCAGGAGATGTTATGTGGTGTTATTGTTTCTTTTGTATTTGCCTTGTTGAGTTTGTTAGTTTAACTGCTAAAAATTGGAAGAACTTTATTAGAGGCCTTCCATCAGCAGATGAGATCCTCTATTGTGTTTCATCTTGTATTTCAAAACAACCACTAAACGTCACGTGTATATGATGACATCACTAACTAACACATGGCGTGTAGTGGTTGATTTTGAATACAAGATGGAACACGAATTGGAATAGAGAATCCAATCTGTTCCATAAGTGGATGGCTTTCCGCTAACTTTGGTGAGTTTGGTTGAATCCTATCCAGCCAATCCCATTTTTCGAGTGGTGTAACCGTATAATGAATTTAGATCCCTAAACTACTCTTCGATTCAAGTTTTGCTCTGTATGCTACTATTTTATTATCATGTTTTTTATATCTCAGTTTAAACTAGATGTAATTGATAATCAAGTGTGTAATAAGTTTCTTTTTTCATTAACCTTCTGTTTTAATATAAAATAAAATAAGTATCAGACTACCATTAACAAAAATGGATTAGTAGTATTGAAATTATGAAATAAGAATAGAAATATTCTTTTCGGTGCAGAATGGATTTGATATACAAAAAGTGGGTGTGCTTTTATTAAATTCAAATTTTATTGACATCATAGTCAAAATGTGTTTTCTTCTCTTTATTGTTGAAAATGAAGAACCGTAAAAAGAAGTGATGTAAGATGCAAAGATAGAATGCTTTTGGTTTTTTATTTCTCCACAAATTCAAAGTATACTTTCTAAAAATTTCTGCAAAAGAAAAAAAATCACACACTTAAAATTGGAGAGACGACGTAGTTTCCAAACTTAAGAGTTGTGCTATGGATTGGAGACAACTAACTCTTAAATTGGAGAGATGAGGTAGTTTTCCACTCCAAGATTACTGTATGATCTCTTTGACTTGTCCTCAGATTATGATGTTTCTGTGATACTTAAGGTGGGATATTGAGTTTTAGATATGTGAAAATTTTGACTGCTAAGGCCTATAATATGTTTGCAATTGCAAAAGCTAAATATGACAAACTTGAACAATGTGCTTGTGATTGTACTTTGTGTTGCTTTTGTAATTTGTCGTTGACCCCTTCCCCCCATCATTACTTGTATTTGTTTCTGCCTTTTGGAGTTGCTCGAGTGGCATTTGTGCCCTTTTGATTTTACCTTGTTAGGTTGGGATTCTGTGTTCCCTTTGGTTCTTCCTAGACTGATCAAGTGGGACCTCAGTCAGTTCAGTTGACTTCAATCTATATGTAGTTTTTCATCTGCAAATCAGCCCTTCCCTTAGGTTTCTTTTTCCAACACCCTGAGCAAAGTTATAGGCTCTACAGCAGCCAGAATCGAATTATTTAGCCTGTTCTCAATCATCTGAGTTCCTTCTCAATTTATAAACTATCCTTTCGGGGAAAATTAAGTGATATACTTGTCTTGGCGACAAGCTAGATAGTATTCGTCTGCAACAAACTGGATAGTATTGGCGACGACTATGTATCAACACAATGGTATAGTTATTTAGTGATTTTCTGGTTCTCACATTGAACGTTATGAGTGCTTAAATGACCACATTCTTCAGTTTATAACCAGAAAATTTCTAATTAACATGAGGCTAACATATCTATTACACGGTTGTGGCCAATACTTTCGAATTTTTTGAAACGACAAGTCGTCGCCAATATTTTGTGGTTTGTTAAGACGACAAGTCGTCGCGTTTATAAAAACCAACTTACCTGTTATCATTGAGAGAGGAGGACTAGTTCTCTTTTGATATGCTTTTATTATTTTGCCAAGTTCTAGAGCATGATGCTGTTTTAGACTTTCAGTTGGTGCTTTTGCACTTTCTTCAATGCATACATCCTTTTCAATAAATCGATCCATGTAGTTTCCTGATGCGTAAATTATTATAAACTTTTGAGTCCTTGTTTTTACTTTTCTGTATTGATTTTAATGACCTGAGATTGACTGAGGTTAGTGAATTATTGCACAAAATATGCACTGTGTTTGCACGTGAGGATGACGGATATTTTTTTTTTCCTATCTTTGCTCTCTTCCTTTTGGCAGCTTTGTGTTTTTGCACAGTTGCACAAAATAAGCAATGTTGTTTGCACGTGACGATGGCGAATACTGTTTTTTTTTTTTTTTTTTTTTTTTTTTCTTTATCTTTGTTCTCTTCTTTTTGGCAGCTTTGGTTTTTTTTTTGCACAGAAATTGCATGACTTGTCTTCCTTTCTATCGTTTTATTTAGTGCTCTGTCTTCTTCTAGGATTTAGTGCGTAAAAAATGCGTCGTCGCCAAGATCCTCCCAGGAGTTTCCTCCCATTCGGAAATCCCTTCCGCAAAGGATCCTCTCTCTCACCTAAGATGCTTGCAATGTTGAATACATTCGAGGAGAAGTTGGCTGGGAGCCTTACAAAGCTCAAGCCTGCAGGCAAAGAAGATGTTCTAAGCTTGTCATGGATGAAAAGAGCAATCGAGTTCCTCTATGAAACCCATGCTGAGTTGAAACTTCTCGTGACTGCTTTGGACCTCCCCGTCTCTTGTTGTGATGACAAGTGGATTGAGGTGTACCTCAACTGTACTCTGAACATGATGGATATCACCAACGCTTTCAATTACGAGATCTCCCAGTTGATACAGGGCCACCTTATCCTTCTGTGTGACCTTCATGACTTGGATGATGATATGCCAAACCAGCTTGTGGGGGTGCATTCATCATTTGATGAGTGGAGATGGCATATAGGCTCAAAGAAGTCCAGACTCAGCCAACTCTACTCGATCATGGATTGCCTCTCTCATACCCTTGACCTTCCAAAAACTAAGTACTTTTCAAAGGAAAAAGTTCTGATGCAAGCTATGTATGGTGTAAAGGTGGCGACTCTCTTCATTTGTGGTGTCTTCAGTGCTGCATTTTCGGGGTCTGCACAGAAGTTGGTGGAGGTTAGGATCCCAGAGACATGTTTGTGGGGCCAGGCTTATGCCAATGTCCAATCTTTTGTGAATGGAGAAATTAGAAGCATGGACTCGAAGGGGGTTGTTACTTTCTTGAAGGAGTTGGAAGCTGTTGAGATGGGTGTGGAGAATTTATGCTCCGTTCTGGGAAACCTCACTGAAGGTGAAGAGATTCAGAAGATGAAGTTGGATTTGGAAAGGGTGATGGAGAAACTCTCTGACGGACTGTTGAAGCTTAGAAAGGAGGTGGACAGTTTCTGCCGAGCTGTTTTAAGTGGACGGAGATCATTGCTTGGTAACATTTGTCTTGTTGGTTATGGCTCAGGTCGTGGGCGAGCTAACATGAATGCACAAGGCCGGGATGTCAGGTGACTGGCTGTTATAAACTGTCTCCTGTACAGAAAAAAGATCTGGGCAATGGAATTCTTTTATTTTTTGGCGGGGGTATATATGGTGATATATAGTTTTGATAAGATCTTGAAACTATTGTTTAGCAAGTATGGTGATAGTGATAGTTGTTTGAGCTTTTGCCTATTATATATTTCAAATAGTAATATGAACACCTTTGGTACAAAATCTGCACAAAATGTTACTCTTTTTTTTTTTTAATTTTTTTGTTAGTTGTTGGAGAACGGGCCATATCGAGATGTGCAGTGCAGTCTCTCTCTCTCTCTCACACACACACACACACACTTGCACTTCACTTGCACACGCATTACATGTTAATACTTTCTTGAATACTTGCACTTCATGCATGTGCATAAAATGTGCATGTACATGCCATGTTAGTTTGCATTCATCATTTCATTATTACCAAGAGGCACATAGAGTTAAATCAGGTACTATTTTTTCCATAGTTGTAATACTAGATATGATAAGATCTGTTTCGGCTATTACAAGTAGTTACTGTAAGAACATTTTTGCAGCTCTACACTCTCTATAGCTAAACTCTCTGAAGGGAAATCACACATGCCCATTTTCCCTTCTCCTTGATCAGGTAGCAGGCCGCAGGGTGGCGGCACCACCCCGCTGGTCACTCCCTCTATCTCAGCACAAGTCCATGGGTACTTCTTCGCCTTTTTAGCCATTCCTATAGTCGCATTAGAGATACAAATACCGGTAAAAGGATCGCCTGATATCCCCTCTAACCTAGCAGCCATTGTCACATTCTCAGCAACCACATCCCTGTAGTTGATTCCCTTTATCTCTGGTAAGGCGTTTGGATCGTAGTTATTGTCAGCGTGAGACCCGTAGTTTCCGGTGATCCAAAACACCCATTTCATTGTGTGCAAGTTCATGCCCTTTACATAGATGTCTTTTACATATCCACCCCTTCCCACTGCTGTCTTTATTCGGACAGCTGATTCTGTGTGAATGGCTGTTATGTCTTGAGCTCTTACGTCCTGAATCCCACCTGACATTTCGCTGCCTAATGCTATTGCAGCGCTGTAAGGCGAAACGCAGGTTAGGCGCCTGATGACAAGCTGCTTTGTTGGCATACCGTACTTTATCCCGTATTCGTCCCAACCGCTTTTGACTGCTATACAGTCGTCCCCGGAGACAATGTAGATGTCCTCAATTCTTGTGTTTGTGCAAGAATCTAGCAATGAAACATATCTTTAGTTTGAACTCTCTAGAGTCAACAAGCTTCAATTTTTAACTAATAGTTTTAGCTGAATCAATGTTGCAAAGATAGGGAACTGACTGACCTGGATTGATACCGTCTGTGTTTGGTGATGTTACTGGTGCCAGGATTGTGATGCCTTGAATGATTATATTACTGCAAATGTTCACCAATCTTTGTTAGTTAGGTAATCTGTGAGACTGAGATGTACGAGGCTAACGTGTGTTGTACCTGCTGTAGACAGGATGGACATTCCATGATGGAGAATTGAGTAATGTGAGATTGGAAATCTGGATATTGTCTGAGTGCATAAGTTCAATGAGGTAGGGCCTGGTGTATTTTAGCTTTTTACCGTGAAACTGTTGCCACCATAGAGCACCTTGGCCATCAATAGTCCCATTCTCACCTGATATAATACCATAAGTCCTCTGTCATTGTAGTTGTAGTTGTAATTGTAATGCTAGAGACGGATGATGTTCTGACCTGTGATGACAACATCAGTAAGATTGGTACCAAATATAAGGCTGATGTACCTTCCTCCTGCTGTATCCCTTCCATGCCCATATGATGGCAAGGGGTCAACCACTGGCCACGATTTTATATCCTGATCAATATATAAGGATTTTATGATGCTTTCCCATTACCCATCAGTAACTACTAACAACAGTTTAACTGTGTAAAGAAGTGAAGGTGGAAGTAGAGTGAGTGTGAGTGGGGATACCTGAGAAGCAAGAAGGACAGCATCTTTGTGGAGATAAAGAGTAAAATGGCTGGTGAGATTGAATGTCCCAGTGAGCCATTTACCAGCCGGTACTAACAGCTGAGCTCCACCAGATGATGCATACTGGCTCAGCTCATTCACTGCCCTTTGAAATGCCTGCGTGTTGAGTGTCTTTCCATCTCCAACCCCACCATAATCCACTATTGATGCACTGTGTTCTCTGCAACTTATTGCTGAGTACTCAAATGACTCTAGTACCCTTCCCTTTCTGCATTCCACCCCACTCACTATCACCACTCCCAATACCACCACCACAAACACCTCAATTGCCTTCATCATCTGAACAAAGATGAGAGTAAATAATGTAAATGTAAAGTTGGAGAGGAAAATGAAGTACAACTTACTCTAAGATGTGAAGATTTTGCTGCTTGTCTAGGAAGAGTGCATTATCATTATTTTGAGAGTAATTGGAATCATAAGAGACAAGCTCATTTATAGAAGTGTTATCTGTACTGCTACTTTGAAATAGTTAGAATGATGACAATTTGTTGTGGGGAGTGGGGTGGGTTGGGTTGGGTTGTTCACAAGGAAAACAAAGCTTTTACTTCCAAACAAAGACAAATCTGTTCGGATCTCATTTAGCCTCTTTACCATAAAATCGTGTCATGATTAAATTGATTTCTCATGGTCTAATTTGAGTAAAGTGTGCAATAATAATGTGGGAGTTAGAATGTGTATAGAAGCGTGAGTAGTGAAGTTGTGACATAGCATTTCAGGTGGAAAGTAGTTTGATGGGGCCCATTTGAGAGGTTATTGATATTCCATCCCGTGAGGCGGAGCACTACTGCCGACCCATTTCACGGGTGCGTCCATTGCCTGTCCCACCCGCCACCAATAACACACAAAACCAAATTCAACATATTTTTTACTATTTTTCATTCTAAACCATTCACTCATGCTCCAACTTCAGACTATTCTCCCTTTTCCGCTAAATATCAATAATATATATCGCTCATTATAAAAATGTAAGATTGTCGTGTCACTGGGGCACGTTTGGTTGGATTTGAGATGCTGGAGTATTGTTGATTGATGATAGTGGCTGCCTGGAAGATAGTGGTTATAGTGTCGGATATAATTTTTAATTGTAAAATGTGATGTGATATGTGTAAAAAATTGTTAATATTATGATTGATTTAATGATTAAAGTGATATTAAAATTTGTGGTGGTTTCAAGTGGCTGGACCAACCTGTATAAACAAACATAAGAAATGGTTGGACCAAGCCATTAGAGCATCCCCATTGATGGGGTATTTGCTGACTTGGAAAAGTGAAAATACCCAAATTGGGGGGGAGAATTTGGGGTAGGGGAAGTATTCCTAGGTAGCAAATGTGCTACCCAGGAAGTTGAGAGAGAAAGAGGACCGGGATCGCGTGGGGAAGGGCGCTGCTGGGGAGAAACGCGTGCGGGGAGTGGCTCAGGCAGCGCGCCTGCAAGCCTGTCCCCCCTTCTCTAATCTTTTTTTTTCGATTTTTCCTATTTTTCTTTTTTGTTTTCCTTATTATTTTGAAATCAATTAGCATGCAAAAGTAAATGAAAGATCCGTTGGCAACGGACTTCTCCTCTTCTTCTTTTTTTCTTTTAATTATCAATGTCCAACAATTGTAATTTACTTTCAGTTTTTTTTTTTAAAAATAATTTTTTTCTATAAATATATGTTCATCAATTCACCATTTTCTTCATTTTCTACTATTACTAAAATTTCAATCTTCTAGCTAAATTTCACAATTTTCATCTGAAAAAATGGATAAAGATTCATGGATCAATGGTGCAATTCTTCGAATTATGGAGAAACTGCAACGCCTCCAAATATCAATTTTCGTTCTCCGATCACTAACTACCATCCTGAAATTATTGTTGCCTTCAGATTTGTTAATGTACCGTGTGTGCCTTCGTTTTGTATTTTTACATTTTATATGAAAAAAAAATTATTAATAATTTTTTTGGGATTTTTTTTTTTACCGAAATATAATTAAATATAAAAAACTCCAATAGTCAGAATATTAATCACTTATTATTCATCCGAAAATTAAATAATTAATTTAGTTGATAGATTAATAAATAAATAGATAAATAGGATATTGAAGTGGGCTCCCCCACATATTCCTGCTTTTTGGGTATATCGTTGGGGAGGAGTTTTGTTTTGAGGTATAGGTATTTTAACTTTTGAGGTGGCGCTGATGTGGCAAATATATTTCTGCTTTTTGGGTATAGTCATTGGGGATGCTCTTAGAAATTGAGCCAACCCCAACCAAACATAGCCTAAGTGTAACTTGACGGCACATTCATATATTTTCCACCTATTTCACAATTTGTCTCCGTCATAATTGTTAGTTGATAGTGGATACTGGATAGTATAAGTGTATAACAACGATAAGTTTAATCATCAATTCAGTAAATTGTTACAATGCATAATAAATTAAGTGGTGAATGTAGGAAAATCTTATCGAGCCGCACATAATGATAATGATGACAACACTGTTTGATGTAAAATAATATAATCAACGTTGCAATTGTAAAAAAAATAATAGTTGACACAAATATTGATAAGTAATTAACAATTGTGTTACAATTAAAAATTAGATCAAATATTGTATTTAATTAACCGTGTACGTTGAAGTCTTGTAGGATTAAATTCAGAGTCTAACTTTGGTGCACCTGGGACATAGTACACTTGGACTATTTTAAATCATTATATTTGATCAACTTATAATCCAATCATTAGATCAAAATAATACTCTCTCTCCTTATACTTGTTACCTATTCTACAGGTTTCACCTAAAATTATTAATATTAAATAATTAATTGCCTATTATAAATTATAATAATATTTCCCATATCATGATGCAATTTTATTGAATCAAAAACTGATATCGATTTTATGTACATTTTTTATTTTTGAAATTCTAAAGTCAGGTATACCATTTTTTTTCCCAATTATATTAAATGTAAAAAATGGAATCACTACATATTTTGGGAAAAGGAAAAAAATACAACAAAAAATAATAAGTCCTGCAATCACTAAATATTTCGAAGGCATAAATAATAATAAATAAAATAAGTCCACAAAATTCGAAGACCCAAAATTAATATATATATATATATATATATATGAAAGTCCGTCCCAATATAGAAATAAACGTGAAAAATATATTTAAAATACAAATCAATTAAAAATGGTGAATTGGAAAATAAAAAGATGGAAAAAATATATTTAAAATACAAATAAATTAAAAATTGTAAATATTAACATGTAACCTGCAAAGCATGTAAATTTCATCTAGGTGCATCCCAGAAAAGCATTTAAATTCATAATAGTAAAATTATTTGGGATTGATTTGGTCTCCTTAAATTCCATTACTTTTATGTCAAGATATATTTTAATTGGAAAACATTATTTTTTAATTTAATTTGAAATAATATCACAATAATTTTAGTGAAGTATTTTACTAAAATTCAATGGCTAAAACGTTACAACCTTCAGTTACGCATTTACTAGGAAAAATTTAAAGCCAGTAGGCCCACTTAGGCATATCAAAATCGATCCGCCCCGCCCCGATCCGCTCCGATCCGAGGTCTTTGGGGCACGCCCATCCCGCCCCGCCCTGTCCACGGGGCGGGTCAGATGCGGGTCATGACCCCCGCCCCGCCCCGCCCCTCTTCCTCCCTTATATATATATTTTATTTTAATTTTAAATATATATTATTTAATATTATATAGATATATATATATATACACACATAAATATTAAATATGTGTATATATGTATTTATAATATCAAATTTTAATGTATGATATGTTATATATATGTCATCCTAATACATTAAATTATGATTAGAATAAATTTAAATAATTAAATTTTATTTTCTAATAATTAATTTTACAAAATATAAAAAATGTTAAAACAAAACTAATGTAAACCTAAAAATTAAAACCCTATTAATTTCAATTATAAAAAAAACAAGGTTTTTAATTAAAAAAATAGTTTTTATTTTTAAAGAAAAAAAAAAAAAAAGGCGAGTCGGGGCGGGGCGGGGCAGATCCGCCCCGTGCGGGGCAGATCATGGGGCAGATATTTTTGCCCAGTGGCGGGGCGCGGGGCGGGGCGGGGCAGGGCAGGGCAGGTCAAAAAATCCAAAAATCCGCCTCGCCCCGCCCCGTTGACATGCCTAGGCCCACTCTACATTTCTTTCCGTGTCATAATGAAGAAAAGATTAAAGTAAAATAGCCAAGTTTCAAATATATCTTTTAACTCCAACAAGAAACTAGTTTCCACAAGTTAAAGTCTCCTTCTATTACTTAAAAGTAAAATTTTTAAAAAGTTTAATTTCTATAATAAGTTACACAAGAATATATGATTATAAATAAAATAATTAATTTGACAAAAATGAAAAAATTACATTTATGAAACATGACTCTTTTAACTTTTAGATGGCGAAGTATTTTATTTTTGACCAACTTCGTAATTTCTAGGGGAATGGTATTTCCTAGGATCATAGACGAATTATGTCAGAAATGAAGTAATAGCAAAATTCTCATTGGTATATATAAAAAGAATATTTATTTCGTTCCAAAAAAAAGTCAAATTTTGTGGAGGATACATCCTTCTAGAACCCGTTACATGATTTATTTATTGAAGTTTATTCAACCTTAGGTAACCTTTATGCGACATCAAAGTTTTAATTTTTTTTAATTAATAAAATGAGATATTAAAAACTTCTTTTGAAACAAGAAATGATTTTTATAATGGAAGTAATATCTATCTAAATAGAAAATGTATGGTTTTAAGCAAGCGTGGTTTCAGTAAATTGTACGTTGTTATGATGGGTTGAAATAGATATATTTCCGGGCCGCCACTAAACATACATACCTATCATTCTAATTATTGCTTCCAAAACTATACCCCATTCTCTCGGTTAATAAAATGTTGTTTCACCTCTATAAAACAACGCTCTTTTTTTATCTCCCTTTATTCTTTTCTTTTTCCTACATTGCCCTTTTGTATTTCTTTTTTATAGATAAATTAGTGTATTTATAAAAAAAATAAAGATCCATTTTTATTTGTTTATATAGTCATAGATTCATATGTACAATCCTTAAAAGTTGAAAATTCCCTTAATTATTAGGGATGTCAATTTTCTCCGTGGTTGACGGGTATAGTGCGGGTGTTATATTTATTCGTTTACCCTATTCGCTTACTCAATAATACAAATATATATTTTTATGCATATTATGTACTTCCTTCGTCCTATTTAGATTTTCACGTAGGGACGAACACGTATATTAAGAAAAAAAAACTGATTTTTGCATTTTTTTTTTACTTTTTTAAAAGTGGAGATTGAGGGTGAAGATTTTAAGGGTGGAGATTGTAAGAGAATTTTTTTTTTAAGAGTGTGCAAATTGGTGTGAGACGTACCGAAAAGAATTGTGTGCAAATCTGAGTGGAACGGAGGGAGTCTTATATAATTAGTAATATATCTAATATATTTAATTTAACACATAAAATACCATAAAATATTACTACCTCCGTCCCAGCTAACTTTGCACGGTTGACCTGACACGGATGTTAAGAAAAAAGCAGATTTTGGGGAATCTTTGACTTTTTTAAAGGTGGAGATTGAGGGTGGAGATTTCGAGGGTGGAGATTGTGAGAGATATTTCCTTTTTAAGGGTGTGCAAAGTGAAGTGGGACGGACCGAAAAGGAAAGTATGCAAAGTTAGCTGGGACGGAGGGAGTACATTTCCAATTATATATGATATATATGCTTTATCATTTCATATTAAATATTATGTATATATATTATTTATTTATTTTTTATATACTAAACGGGTTGCCGACAAGTATTACCCAAATCCTATCCGACCATTTACATTCCTATTAATTAAATTATAAGCCGTAAGTAATACCTACATGAACTATACACATTAGATTGGTGAATCGATGTAAATTAAAATAATATTAATCTTTAATTTTGTAATACATTCAATCAAATAATGTATAATTTATTTGGGTATTACCTACGATGGTATGACAGAGAAAATAGGAAAAATGATGAAAACAGTAAAAGCAAAAACAAAAATATATAGACTGAAAATATAAATTTCGGAAACCAAAAACAAAAACAAACCCAAAAAAAAAAACAAAAAAAAAATGTAAGAGTGCGTTTAATCATTTTCTGCACTGCACTCAGTGCAGTTTTTAAGAGTAATTTACTAAGAAAAATTTAGGTTGCATTTGGATTTAAGGATACGAGGATAAATCTAAAAGCTGGTGTCTCATATTTATCGATCTAGTTTGGATTACTGTGGATTTAGAAATTCACGATTTTATTTTAAACTATTTTTTGAATTTCAAATCCACTCTATCTTCAGTGGATTTGAAATCTATAGATTCAACACTTATACATTTCAAATCGCTTCATTCAAACACAACCTTAATCAAATTGTGGCTCTTCGTTTATAAAGATATACTAAGGGAATATTTGAATTGAAATGTAGCGGAATGTGCTCCGTCCGCTGGGGCACATCCACGGCTGGTCCATCCATAATATATTTTTGTTTAAGGGCACACTATCTTTAGTGGATTTGAAATCCGCAGATTCCGAATTCATACATTTCAGATCGCTTCATCCAAACACAACCTTAATCAAATTGTGGATCTTCGTTTATAAAGATATACTATTTGGATTAAGATGTAGTGGAATGTGCTCCGTCCGCTAGGGCACATCCACGGCTGGTCCATCCATAAATATATTTTTGTGTAAGAGTGTAGTAGGGTAGGATGTGCCCTGTAAATGCCACATCAATAAGTTTTAGATGATGTAAGTAATGATCGGTTGATTGAGTAATGATAAAAAGATGTATTGAAAATTGTAAAAAGTCTATAAAAAATGATGTAAAATGTTATGTAATGATAAAAAGCTGAATTGTGAATTGTAAAAGATGATGTAAATAATATGAGGTTGATGGGGAGGGATGGAAAATTCCGATGACCGATCCATAAAATAAAATACAAGTGAACTGGATCATCCCCAATCCCAATTGTCCAATCCTAATTCAAATATGCCCTAAAAGAATGTCAAAACTCGTTGAGTGACTTGTGCATAGTAGTGTACTGTGTAAGTGAATATTGGTTCCACAATTTCAAAACTGCGGCGATTATCATGTGGCTGGGAAAGGTACGACTTTGCTCTATAATCACTCTGTAGTGTGATGGAAAAAGCACAAATGGCGAACTTAATAGGCATTGCATCTCTTCTAGTGACAACCGAAGACACTTGCGGATACTTGTGATGTGATGTAGTGGCATAACACCATGTTTGTTGTGACACATCTTCAAATGGTACATCCACTTAAATAATGAATTTTTTTATTTAAGTTTGTAGAGTAGGATATGTATTGAAAATTGTAAAAGGTGTATTGAAAATCGTAAAAGATGTATTGAAAATTGAAAAAAATGATGTAGATTAGGTGCAAATGTGGAGGAATGAGTCATTCCATCCTGATGAAGACATGTCAATTCAATTATACCCTTAATTCGTTGTAATATATTATCATGTATTTCTTTGGTTTGTTTTCTTTTGTGGAAATGTATAAGATATTTTAGGTGTAAGGGACAATTCAGAAATGAAAAGAGTGACAAATAGGATTTAAATTGTGCTCCTCTCCTGCTAGTAACGGGCTTCGAATTTTCCCTCGCATAACAAAAATAATGGCAGGATAAGATTGATAATGGACGAAGCTACAGGAGCAGTTTTGTCCAAAACAGTGCACATTAACTACCTATTTTCCTTTACTAGCTGAAATCGTAACACAACAAAACTTACATACAGGCTGTTACTTACATTTTGTACAGATAATCAAACCAAATGATAAGCTCAAACCAGACAGCAACTGATTCTAGTGCATCTGGAAAATGTTGTTGGATTGGCAAGGGTAAGCCATGTCTACTCTTTGATATATCCTATTTACATATATTGAGTGCTAAAGGAGTTGTCTGGATGCTCGCTTGAATTTTTTGGTGTACCATACAACAGAGAGACATGGTTCAATCTGATCAAGATCACAACTCACAAGTAATATGGTTCTTACAGGTATCCTCTCTCATGCTGGAGTTCAAACACGTTCTCGTGTTTCTGAGCTAGATTTCTTGTCCTTAAGCCCCCTGCTAGGCCTTAAGATTTGCTTCAAAAGAGCCATTTTTGGTACATTCCAGTGTTCCACGTGCCTGAAACAGAATCGACAAAAAAGGCTGGCTAAACAAACAATTGAGAAATAAATGGATGATGAATCATTGGTTGAAATCATTTTACAACAGGAAATACCTGCATACTTTTCCAGTTTTTTCATCAAAGTAATACTCTGTATAACCAGTAGCTGCGAAGATACACCAAAACTAGACATTAATCATAAAAACAAATCTTGAAATATGTACACTTTCAGATTGAATTTTTACGGTACCAGAAAGAATCGGCTTCCATGGAAATGACATCACACAGCTGAAACGCCAGTGCCCGATTCCTTTATTCTGTTAGCAAGCACATCAACATTAGAAGCCCACCTCTGGCAGGAGTTTTCCATATTCATAACTATAAGGGATCTTATTTTTTCCAATTCAAACTAGTTGACAATGTTAAGGAATGCTTAGTTAATATCTAACCTCAAAATCCTCCCATTTCATAAGTTTCATATTTGATGTTTCAAGTAGATAGCCAAAATTGGTACAGTTTCTTTTGAAGCGGCTTAGCCCTCTGAATGAACCAGCTGGATCAGCAAATTCACATTTCTCTTCATATGCATCAACGCTCACATTTCCTCAAGAAATCAAAACAAGATAAATCAGCAATAGATATCAGAATGTGTAATCTGACTCATCTATTGCTATTTGAGTGGGACTTGGGTGCATAAGACGCCGTGCTATTTACCCATCCATCATTACTATCATCTATCCAGTACTTCACTTCAATTATCAATATACACGCTTATGCCAAAATGAAATATATTGTGCTAATCGATAGAGTTCCTACCGGTGACAAAATAGGATCTTCTAAAATCCTCTTTAATGGTGTCGACGACAGCAGCCCGATCAATCTTCCCCAGTCCATCAATGGGAAGCTCCACATCAGCGGTTGAATCGTTATTTTTGGGCGGAGAACGGAGGACAGAAGCAGCTATTCCGAGGAATTCAGATCCATACCACGCAATTTTAAGCAGAACATTTTCAGGTTTAGATTCTTCAGTGTTGGTTGATGAATTCTTGGCGTAGCAACGGAATTTTGGAATATGTTGGGAATGGAGGGTGGGTGCAGGAATGGGATTAAAAGCTATAAATTTTGCCATTACAAACTAGTGATTAGAGTGACCTGGTTTCCTTTGAAATATCTTTCTACAAATAAAATGTGCGGCTACTACTCCGTTACTACTGTGCCAGTAGATGCAACCAAACAAAAAATCTTCTTTTATCTTCATTTTCTCTAGTTATAATAGGGGGCATAATTCCTTATTGTTCTTCAGTCGGACGAAGCCTTCAAAATCTTCTAGTAAGTCAAAACTTTGGTATATTGCGTGCTAAGAAGGAAATTGAGGGCCGGCTTGATTGGAGGTTTAGGGATAAAGAATGAGAATGAATAATGACTCATTTTAATTTATGGTGCTTAGTACATAATGAATAAGTTAATCAATATCTCATTTTATTAGCAACTCCTTCCACATTATTCCATAGTATAATTAACCACTCATTCATATCCATTATCATTGACATTGATGATTTGTAATTAAGGGGCCCTGATTTCTTTATAATGGATCCAAGTCACCCCTATCATCCATAAAGATAGAGTTAATGAACATTGGTGTGTTGTGTTACTTTTATTACAACGCTTAAATATGTTTTTTTGTTAATAACACTTGTGTAAAAGCTAACATTTGTATATAACCGTCTCACTGATACATTTCTGTAGGACGTAAGTTATTTTCATAATAAAAGTGTCATTTTTAATGCAGAAAATTACTCCCTCCTTCCCGGCTTAAGTTTCCTACTTTGAGCGGGCACGGAGGTTAAAAAAAAGCAGATTTTGTGGAATCTTTGACTTTTTAAAGGTGGGCGTTGAGTGTGGAGATTATGAGAGAAATTTGTCATTTATGGGCTGGAAAGTTAAGTTGGGACAAACCAAAAAGAAAAGTAGGAAAGTTAGAGCGGGACGGAGGTAGTATAAAACAATGTTACATAAAAGTGAACACTCAAAATAACAATATCTACATTAAAAAAATAACCCTTTTTATGATTAGCAGGAATCACGTGCATCGCACGTGGTCCTCTATTTACGTATTCATTTTTAATATTGTAGTAAACTTTGTTTGACACGTTGATTTGTTTCTTAAAATTAAATATCTCTTTATTTTTTAGACTAAAATGTGCACTGAGTAGTAACAAGCTATCAACATTAGACAACTAAGTTTGGCATTACAAAGAGATATGAAAAGATAATATACAAGTACATCTTGTTCGATGTTCGTACAAGAAAGCAGCACATATAAAATACGATGATACCAACTATACATCAAAGTGCGCATATGAAATGTTCTAAATCAAAAGTTAGAACATTAACTAGAAATACAATACGAAAAATCTGCGAAAACAATAAGATTAGCATAAACAAACTTGTGGTGAAAGTTTACGAATGAGAACCCCTTCTCGCTCTTAGATCTCTATTATTAGAACAAGAGTTGCCCCCTACAATACAAATTACTACGAACTAAGACTCCAACCTATTTGAATAACTAATTTCACCCGCACCCTTCTAATAATCTATATGACCACCCAATCCCTTGAATTCTTTTGCACTTAGAATCCCTCATTGTGCTCATGTGTAGCTACTTCCTCCTAAAGCACTTTGTTAGATTTTATATAATCCATGGATATACAAAGCACAAGAGGGAAACTATTGATCAATTTGTAAGTATTGAGTGTGTGTAAAATAGAACAAAAGAGACCCTTTATATAGGGCCAAAATCCAAAAAGAAGACAAAATGGCCTTCACAAGTGACCTCCACTAAAGTGACCTCCACTAACCTCCACTAAATTACATAAATGCCAACATTTAACTTAACATCCCCCCTCAAACTCGCGATGGTGTAGTAATAAACATCGAGAGTTTGTCAAGAAAGAACCGGTGTCGTGGGAGGGTATGTGCCTTCGTAAAGAAGTCTGCAAGCTGCATCGAAGATGAGACAAAGGGCAAGGAGATGGTGCCTTGCTCAAGATGATACCGAGTAATGTGACAGTCAATTTCGATATGCTTGGTACGCTCATGAAAGACAGTGTTGTGCGCAATGTGAATAGCACTCTTGTTATCACAATACATCGGTGTTGGCCCATCAAGAAAAACACCCATATCAGCCAATAACCATCGAAACCATACAATCTCGCAAGTGGTAGAGGCCATGGCACGATATTCTGCCTCGGTGGAAGAACGAGAGACAACATTTTGTTTCTTACTTTTCCATGAGATGAGTGAATCCCCTAGAAAAATACAGTAGCCAGTAGTGGACTTCCGGTCAGTTTTGTCACTGGCCCAATCTGCATCTGAAAAGGCACGAAGCTCCAAGGTTGATGTAGAGGGTAACAATAGACTCTGATATAGTGTTCCCCGAAGGTAACGGAGAATACGCATGACTGCAGCCCAGTGAACAGAAGTAGGAGCACAAACAAACTGACTGACAATATGAACAACATATGCAATATCAGGACGCGTAATGGTAAGATAAACCAGACTACCCACAATAGATCGGTATAAAGTAGGATCAGGAAGAGGTTCTCCATCAGTAGGAGTGTAGCGAACATTGACTTCAAGAGGAGAGTCAGCCATACGGGTATCTGTGAGACGAGCCTGCTCAAGAATATCTTTGATGTATTTAGACTGAGAAAGAAGATATCCCTTTTTAGAATAAGCTACCTCAATACCCAAGAAATAGCGAAGATGACCTAAATCTTTCATCTCAAACTGACGAGATAAAGTATCTTTAAGACCTGTAATGCCTTCAGCATCATCACCTGTAATAATCATATCATCAACATATAACAAGAGCAGAATATGTCCTGCAGGGGAGGATTTGACAAATAAAGCAGAGTCATTGGTACTTTGAGTAAAACCAAGTGACAATACAACAGTGGAGAACTTATCAAACCAAGCTCTGGGCGCTTGTTTTAAACCATAGAGAGCCTTCTTGAGCTTGCACACTTGCCCCGGATGATGAGGAACACCCGGTGGCGGGGCCATGTAGACTTCCTCCTTAAGATCTCCATTCAAGAATGCATTTTTAACATCCATCTGTAGAAGATGCCACTGTCGAACAGATGCAACAACAAGAAGAACTCGGACAGTGGTCATCTTAGCAACAGGTGCAAAAGTCTCCTCATAATCTATGCCATACTCTTGAGTAAAACCCCTAGCGACCAACCGAGCTTTGTATCGCTCAATAGAACAATCAGACCGAGTTTTAATCTTGTACACCCATCGTGAACCAATAACCTTCTGACCCGGAGGTGGAAAAACTAATTCCCAAGTACCAGTTTTGTTCAAAGCAGACAATTCCTCATTCATAGCTTCTTGCCAAAGGGGATCACGGGCTGCCTCAGATAGGAGGTGGGCTCACAAACAGAATTAATGTTAACAAGAAAAGCGACGAAAGATGGAGAATAACAGGAATAATCAAAATCAGAAACCTGGGTGGATTTGCGAGCACGTCTAGGGTAGCGAGGTGGGTTTGGATCTGCAATCTCAAGAGGTTCTTGAGCCGTCGTAGGAGGGGAAGTGGTATCTATGTTAGTGGACCTGCAGGAGACGTTAGGAGAAGCAGGAGATGTAGGTGGAAGATCAGATGCACAATCAGTAGTAAAAGGATCAATATGAAAAAGATCAGATTTTGTCATATCATGGGAGGTGGGTGGAATAGAGAAGAAGGGAACATGCTCAATAAAGGAAACATTTCGAGACACATACAATTTTCCAGAACTAGGGTCATAACAACGATAACCTTTCTGCCCAATCCCATAACCAAGAAAGACACATATAGCAACACGAAGATAGCTTATTGCGTTCAGCATGTGGACGAAGAACAAAACAAGTGCAACCAAAAACCCTTAAATGGGAATATAGAGGGGTTTGACCAAACAACCGAGCATATGGTGAGATCCCAGAGTTATGAGAAGTAGGAATTCTATTGATAAGATAAACAGAAGTAAGAACAGTCTCTCCCCAAAATTCGCTAGGGACACTAGCTGACAAAAGCATGGATCTAGCAGTCTCGATAATATGCCTATGTTTTCGTTCGACTACTCCATTTTGTTGTGGGGTATCAGTACAAGAAGATTGATGTATAGTACCATCAGCTTTGAAAATATCAGAAAGGTCACCACTAGTATATTCTCCCCCCAAGTCAGCTCGAAAGCATTTAATAGTGGCAGAGTGTTGGGTTTTCACATAAGCTTGAAATTCAGTATAAGTATGAACAAGATCAGAACGATGCTTAAGTAAGTAAACCCAACAATAACGAGTGTAATCATCAATAAAGGAAACATAATATCTAGAGCCGCCCTTTGTGGGAATAGGTGCTGGCCCTTAAATATCAGAATGAACCAAGTCAAAAGGTGCAGAAGATGTAGATGTACTTAGATCAAAAGGCAAAGCAGAAAATTTTCCAAGTTTACATCCACTACAATCATAAATATCATCAGAAGGTAAGTTTCTTAGAACACCAGACTTGCACATAAAGCGTAAACGAGAACCCGATACATGACCAAGTCTAGAGTGCCACAAATAAAATTTAGAAGAAGAAGGTGTCAAATGAAAGGCAGACAAATTTACAGGCATAGTTGCTGCATGGATAGGAAGATGTAGCTCATCCAAAACATAGAGACCTTTCCCTTCTCTACGCCCTGTCCCAATCACTCTCTTGGATTTTAGATCCTGCACATAACAAGAATTTGGAAGGAAACCAACAAAACATCCAGAATCACATATTTGACCAATAGAAGCAAGATTCATACGTAACTTAGGAATACAATAAACATTAGGTAAGGAAATGGTGGAGGTATGAACAGTTCCAATGCCTGTTAATGGCGTAGGAGTGCCATCAGCAGTCACAACAGTGGTGTGTGGGGTATTACAAGACATATATATGAAGGTAGAAGGGTTAAGAGACATGTGATTTGCTGCTCCAGAATCTAATATCCAAGAAGATGAGGTGATACCTGAGCCAAGAAATGGTGGTGAAGGACATGGAGCAGACAGCGCATGTGCATTAGACTGAGTCGAATTCTGGTACTGTTTGAAGGCGAGGAACTGCTGAAATTGATCAGCTACAGAATCTGCACTCACAGTAGAGCCAAAATGATCCGTAGAAGGCACCAAGGCAGCTGGAGTCGATGTGGACTGTCCCCCAAAGTACTGCTTCTGCTGCCCACCATGGTATGGTTGTGTGGGTTTTTGTCCTTGCGGTCTCAAGTGTGGAGGTTTCCAACCTTGCCCCGACTGTTGGGTCTTTCAACCGGAACCTTTTCGCAACTCGGGACATTTATTCTTCCAGTGGCCTGGTTGCTTGCAATAATTATAATTTCCAACGACAGAAGTCTTGTGCGGATTTATGGAAGCAACAAGGACAGGGGCAGATGAGGAGACTACTAAAACTGAACTAGAGGCAATATGTACCCCCTTTAGAGTCTTCAAACAAGTTTCTTCGGCCATGAGTTCATTGACCACATCTTCAACAGATGACAAGGGCTTTCGGTGCAAAATCCCCGATCGACAATTATCAAATTCTGGACGAAGACCCATCAAAAGTTGAACAAGTCGGTCTTCATCCCTACACTTCACATAAGCAGTACATGCTTGCAATTCAACAGATTCTGTTAAGGCTAACTGATCCCAAAGAGCTGTCATAGCACAAAAATAATCTTGAATCCCCAAATCATTTTGAATTAACGCTCGAATTTTCGACTGCAGCTGATATTTAATAGCAAAATTATTCTGCACAAACAATCTTGACAAATAATCCCAAACCTCTTTTGCAGTTTTAAATTTAGCTAGTTGGATCCCAATTCTTTGTTCAACAGAGTTATTAACCCAAGTAATAATTTTCGAATTATTTGTCTCCCAAATACGAAATAGTTCATCATATTTCTCATCATCAGATTTAGGACATACTGCCTTTCCAGAAATATAATCCCACAATCCTTTTCCCTTCAAGAAATTTATCATAACATACCTCCAATACCCAAAATTTTTCCATCAAGACGAACCCCAATAGACTGCAATGAATCATCACCCCCAGCCATCACAAACAACCAAACAGAGAAAACAAAACAATTTCAAGCGAAGCGGAAGCAATAAAACCTGGTTAAGACGCTGCCCCCTGCGACTCCCAGCCAACTTACTGCAAAGTTGGATCCGCGACCGCCTCCAAAATTTTAACTTGCTCTGATACCATGTTAGATTTTATATAATCCATGGATATACAAAGCACAAGAGGAAAACTATTGATCAATTTGTATGTATTGAGTGTGTAAAATAGAACAAAAGAGACCCTTTATATAGGGCCAAAATAAAAAAAGAAGACAAAATGGCCTCCAGAAGTGACCTCCACTAACCTCCACTAAATTACATAAATGCCAACATTTAATTTAACACACTTAAGATGTTTGTGCCTCATGGTAAGACAACGAACTGTAAAAAACAAAAAATTGAGTGATTTGGGTTCTAATGCTTAATGCACTCAAAGTTGTATGGAGCTATATTTGTTCAGGGGCAACAACAAGGATGAGGAAGCCCCCTACTTGTGCACTCAAATTTACTCACTTGTCAGTGCTCCCCTCCCTACATTCTCGTGTCAGAGGCTTCATTACAATATAGATAAGGGTTCTAGGGTATTGTTGCTTCTTCTTCCCTCAATCTTATTCCTGTTCCACTTAAATCGATAATAATTTCCCATTTCTTGTTTATATAATCTTTATTTGTTTATCAAACGAACCTTACACTCACTTTTAAGGACTGAAATCATATCCATAAATTTAGGAGGTGTTTGCAATTGCGTCTACTTTTATACAAGTCATTAAAATAAGTGATTGTAGAAAACAATAATTTTTAACTTGCAACTTTTAATCCAAATCAACTTGAATTTAAACAGAAGCTGCAATTCAGAAAAAACAATTTTAGCTTATTTAAAGCTAAAAACTCAAAAGCACTCAAGTTAAGCATTTACAAACACCCCCTTTGAATTTGAGTGAGTCTTATGTTTGACGATTTCATGTGTGACGAAATATATTTTTGCAAAAAAAGATGGTACTTTTACAAATAAAATTGATACTTTTACAAATAAAAGTAAAATTTATACTTTTACAGATGAAATTAATATTTTTACCACGAAAAGTCCATACAAGTTTTTGTCTTTTGAATTTCCACTATTATCAAACACATATTATCCATCTGAGTAAAACACGTGTGTCGTATTTCTACAATAATTCTTTAACGTTGGGTTTGTTCTTATCATCAACATGTACAGAACTTAAAAGAATAACTGTAACTATGCAATTTAGGGTAACACTCCCACTAATGATGCATAGCATAGGATCACGCCCAACTAACTCGGGAAATTCCAACAAATCATCTGGCTGACGTGACAACCCCATGAAAATTCACACATATGCTGCTGGTGCTGGTGCTGGTGCTGGTGCTGGTACTCGGGCAAGGATAAGAAAGAATAGCGCAAAGTGCAAACGGATAATTAGCAATACATAAAGAGGAGCCAAGATATCTTCGCCCACATTTCCTATGCACCCAACAATCCTCCTCAATTGCAAACAACCCCACTTTTGAAGGGAATACAAAAACCAAAGATCCTCCATATTCTAGAATATACAAAACACTAGCTCCTATAACTCAAACTGCAAAGGATACAATCCTTCAATTCGGTTATGTACACAGACGGTGCCAAATAAGCAAATTTATAATAGGGCCCTGTTGCAATCAACACCATTAGCTATTTGCCCTAACAAACAAGTCCACCAGTGAATCAAGTTCAAAGTTCAAACAAGATCTACATCTGGATCATAACAGACGACACTTCCTTCCCACAACTTTAAGCAGATGGGATTTCAGTTCCCATGCTGTCATTTTCAATCCCAGATTTATATGATGAAATCAGCCTCCTCTGTCAACAAACAACCATCAGTCAAAGCATTATAAAGAAGATAAGGACCTCAGAGACTAACTTTAAGTTAATGATTTGGCATCTAAAATGACGTGCTTGTTTTGTTTTCCATTAGCATAACTCGGACCCGAGCAGAAAGGAAGTGGAGTTAGTGCCCAACAATAATAACAATATACCCTATAATGTTCGGTCAATAGCCTTTCATCACGTTGCCAATACAATTCATGCATAGATTGGCACATCCAGCAACTAGAATTTACACTATAATGTTCGGTCAATAGCCTTTTATAATGACTATGAAACAAACCCCAGTCACAACAAACAAAACTTTCTAGAGATATCACAAATAAACCAATGCTAAAAAGTATGAGGGTTAGTTCCAATCAGCTAAAAATGCAACAGTAATTGTGAACAGTATTTAGCAAAATAAAAGAATGTTAAGCTTACATGATCCTGAAACTCGGGGCTCACCAAATTGACGCAGAGATTCTTCATCAACATAAGCACCTGCAGTAAAGGTGAATGAGCATGTGAATTCTACGCGACCACTCATAAAATAAACTGGCGGGACCAATATAACTGAGCAACAATATCGACAATACTCTACCGAAAAATAGAGCCCCTAATGCAATGGTCTAATCTTGGATATACAAGTAACTAGGATTGGAGTCTCATTTGACCTTGCTCCAATTGTCCAGTGTTCAGCTGTAGAGACATAGGGCTGTGCTGGTAGGAAGGAACATGGGTGGGTAGATTTTTTTTTTTTTTTTTGTGTGTGTGTGTGTGCGTGCGTGTGAGAGAGACAGTGGATAGATGGATGTCTTCTCTCTGTGATTGTGTGTGTGTGCAAGCATAAGGGAGAGAAACAGAAAGACATCGCTCCTCAGATTACACACATTCTTAATATTGACAAGATGTTAAATATCAAGAACAAATATGAGTGATCAGCTGTGGCAGGACAGGCAGATGTATTCAAAAACTAGAGGGCCCATTCAGAAAAGGCTAAAGCTCAGCTTAGGAGCTATTCATAAGGTAATCCCGTTCCAGTGAAATGCAACCTCATGCATATAACACAAACCTCTAATTCAGAAACGGAAACATAGACTCACCGTCTCAACATTTATAGGATCCATTTTTCGCAGTCTTCTCAAGTGATCACTTGAAGCAGGGTCAAAGACGCTACCAATGAAACCATAAACTTGAGCAAAATCAGGCATAACTGCAATACAGAAAACCAAATACAATCTTAGTTATGCAATCAAAGAGGAACACACATGATCTGCTAAAAATTACAAGATCTAGCACTTATCTAATTAAATGAGAACAACACTCTCATAGAAACAAACACTAGTTCTTCAAACAGGGAATATGAAGTCCTTCACTGTAAAAATAGTCGTACACGGGATACACAGATATAGGTACAAGCACCCATTCAGAGATGGGACACAACGACAAAACATCCAACTGGCTTTACCCATACACAACTATATTTTAGGATGATGTTCTTTATTCTTACACACTCATTCTTAGGTAAGTTGGAACCCACAACAAACTGATGAAAATAAAAGACAGGAATAGACCTCTTTCTGTGTTGCGTTGCTTCACTTTCACCTCATTATCTGCTTTATTAGACATCACTACACGAGGCATGCTCTCATTGCTGCTGCTGCTATAAGTTTTGTTGGCACTGTTTATTCCAATATCATCTGAAACCCACAGACTTACATTCAATCAATGACATCGTGAAACAAATAGAAGATCAACATGTTCAACAAACAGATAGGGTACCTTTCATGACATGTGGCACACAACCTGTTGGCACACCATTGCAACTCCAAGAAGGTAAAGGTTCACTCTTGGTGGAACTTTTAGGTACTGAAAACAAATCAGGCCTCGCAGCATATCCAGTCTCCATTAGAGCAGCTGTAGATTGCAAAGGTCCAGTGGCTTGAGGTGCAACTGCGTAGTTCAATGCTATGTACCAGGAAAAGTCAGAAGATATCTCCAAGTGATATAATTTTGTAAAAAATTAAAGAAGCTGTAGCCTACCGTTTCTGGCAGCCTTCTGTGGATAAGGATGTGCTGCTTTTCTCTTGGGACGCGGCGGAGGCACATGTTCGCTGGTGCCATTCTTCTGGACTTTCAGAAAGTATTTCTGAGCATGACTCCGTATCTGCAAAAACACCCTTTTCATAACAGCAAGCACAAGTATTTTAAAAGGAATCCTCTGTTTCGTCCAAACACGAAATAGATCCCTTTTAAGGCAAGTCTTGCGTTCTTATTGTTGAAAAATGTGTGAATAACGAAGCTCTACCTGGATAACCGTCTTCGACCCGACAAATGCTTCAATCTTTTTCCAGTCGCGATCAAATCTGAAATTGAAAGAGTTAGAAAGAACCGCAGCTAGTATCGAAAAAGTAAAATCAAAACAGTGATTTTACAAGCTACTCAGAGCCCTCAGGCAAATTATGAAAAACTGATCAACAACAGAAAATAGAATAAACATAAGTCAAAACACAGGAAACCCTCATATTTTCGAAGATAAAAAAGGTAAAGCTCAAAATTAATCCAAATTTTCCTTGTACATTGTCTTATTCTAGCTAAGAAACGCAAGCAATTTTTATTATTCATTGGCAACTACTGAGAAAGATTTAGAAAAAAAAATGTACTAAAAGAATCACAGGCAGAACACTTACAACTGAAGAGCTTCGAGAAATTTGTCATGCTCCTGCTCACTCCAGCTCTCCCTTGACTTCGTAATCGTGTATGGCTTCCTGATCTTCTTATTAGGATCATCCAGACCCGAACCCACATTCGCAGCGGGCGGCGTCTGAAGCAGATTATTGCCACTTTTATTCATCCCGCCAATGTAAAAACCGTGAGTATGGGTCAAATCCTGATCGGATGGAGGATTCGTATACACTGACACCATGTGTGATCAACTCTTCAAAATCCAAGAAAAAAAATCAAAGAAATAGAAGTGGAACAAAGGAAGCAATTAGGAACCAACAAAAAGAAAAGCAATTCACTTTTTTTTTCTTTTTCTTTTTTTCTCTGTTGAGGCAAATGAAATTGATTACAGATTTTTGAAAATTTAAAAGGGGGTTTGTGGTGTGGTTTGTGATGAGCGAAGAGATGAAATGAGAGCGAAGGTTATATGTCAAGGAAAATAACCGACTTTTTGTGTGGGAGAATGACAAGAGATCAGAAGCGCACACGTGGTAAGAGATGGGTGATTGGGTGTTAAATTAGGCAGGATGAGGATGAGGTGTTTGGATGAGTCCAGAGTTTTCTGCTTTTGCCAGTCCGAGTCTGGTTTTAGGTAGTTATATTTTGACTCATAAAGAAGACGCACTGTGACTCGTGACTTTGAAGATCCAGCCTGCGATGGCTTTAGACTGCGTGCGCCGGGGATTCACCCCGGACTTTTTAATTTTTTTTTTTATCTATAATATCGTTTAATAATTTTTAATGTACGATGACGTGGATGGAAAAAGGAATCCAAATGTCATCGGACTGAAATAGGGCTAAGTGACAGTACCAGTGAGGAAATAACCGCGTTGAATGTCTAAGGAAGAGGTAACAATGAGCTACATTTTGGTGTTTCACCATATTCACCAATCGACACGTGTATTGTATGATGTCATGTATTGAATAGAGTGTAATAGAATATGAAACACCTACTATAACAAAAAATTTCTGGATGTTTATTTATTAAAAAAGAATGTGAAATTACACTTGTATCCTTGGATAAAAATAAGTATAAGTAGTTCACCTTTTAAAATCAAAAGCATCATTACTCTCTTGGTTTAACTGTTTTATTGTTTATTAATATCTTTATCAAATTACAAGACGCCAAAATGCCATCATCCTTTTCGATTTACTGTTTTCTCTAATTATCTTGCTCTTAACTCTTATTCTTAAACTGTTCAATTCCGAGTGAAATTTTATGCACCACAAACACCATACAAGAATTTGTTTTTTTTACTATTTTTTAGAGTTGGTCTTTTGATTATAAGGTCTTATTCTAATAAATTATAATATAGTTAAAAATATTGTGCTCCAGAATCCTAATGTTATTTCTGAACTGAGATCTGCATGTATATTTGTGTCTAGTTTATATGTTAGTATGTGATAGGGAAATATTTCAATAGTATGCTACAGATTTAACGGGTAATGAGGATGAATATTATGTTGAATGATTACAAGACTTTATTTTGTGTTGATTCAAGTTTTTGCATGGACTTAAATCTGATAATTATTGTTAATTTTACATATACAGGAAAAAGAATCACGAGAATCTCCGGCAAAAAATTTAGAGGTTGGTCAGTTTTCAGATTTATTGTCCTCGTGTGAACATCTATTTTGTAGGTTTGGGTTGGTTCATAGAGTATATACTCCTACTTTCTTCATTATAATACTCCCTCCATTTCATAAAGAGTGTCATACTTTAGCTATTTTTTTAAAAATTAAGGATTGATATTTAATTGGTATGTTTTGTGAAATAAGGAAATAATAAACTAAATTAAATAGGTTGTTTAAGTTAATATTGAAAGAATTGTAGTTTTTATGGTAAAGTGACATTTATTGTGAAAATTTTTAAAGTGTCTAAAATGACACTATCTTTATAAAACGGAGGGAGTATAATATTCTACTAAGATAAAGAAAAATTACAGAAGGTGGCAGTTTTTCAACAAACTATATACTCTATGATTTTATAGCATTATACCAATTTAATCTTCATAATTCACCCACATCACAAGATTATAAATTAGTCGTAATCTGTATAACACGTGATGATAGGGATAACCCGATCAGCTCGGGTCGGGTTAACACCAACTCGATCAGCTCGGGTCGGATTGACCCAGCAAGCGCGCAAAGGCCCACTACGCGTAGACCCAGCAGGCCCAGGAACGCGCGTCGGCCCAGCGAGCGGTGTATTCCGTGAATCAAGGCCCATGATCTTTTCCCAACTGCCATGCAGATGTGGTGGGCAAGATTATAGGGATTTAGTTAGGGTTTAGATTGAGTAGTATAAATAGGGGAAAAGAACTCTGCATTAGGGTTCGCACTTTGCATTCTGTAATACGCACTGTAAACTCCGGTTCTAGTAAAGAGAAAAACCTCGGTGATTGCCGTTTTCTGCCCGTGGACGTAGATCTCCGGATCGAACCACGTAATTCTTGTGTGTTCTTATATTGTTGACGCAGACTCTTGTTTAATTGTATGGTTACCGGATTGCGCATTATCAAATTGGCGCCGTCTGTGGGAACGACAAGGCAGTTTTTTGAAGGCGCTAACCAACAATTTTTGACGTTCACGTTGCATCCAAACATCATGGTGACGACTCGTTTGAACCAAGCTCGCCGTGGGGATCAATCCGATCAAGATCCACCCGTGGATCAAGTTGTGCCGCCGAGGCAATTGCCGGCAGGGAGTGCATCCAACCATCAGGGTAATCAAAACCCTCCACCCCCTCAAGACCAGCAAAACCCTAATATTGCTGCTGCTCAACCACCGGTGAACATTCCAATCACCCCAGAACTGCTCCAAGATTTCTTACAAGAGCATGCACATGTCCTCCAAGATTGGGCAGTTAATCGCCTACGTCCCGCGGGGCCTGCCGCGGGACCTGCTAGCTATAATGCTAATCCCGTAGTGCCTCCACCACGCTCGCGTGATCCACAGGATCCGGGGCACCGCAGGCGTCATGATCGACGACGGGAACAACCTGGTTCTTCCGAGGACCATGGGAGTTCTAATGAATCGCGACCTCGCAATGAGGAACCTACTGATGTGGATCGTCGCCGTCCACTTAATGCGGCTAAGAGAGCTCGCTACGCAAATCCTCATTCTCTGGATCTTCAAGAGTATGAGCGAGTTCAACGCAACGTTGAGCTGGATAGAATACTGGGCCTTGATGCCAATGGAGATATCATCACACCGTTCTCCCAAGAAATCATTGCCACTTCCCTTCCCGAAGGGTTTAAACGGCCAGCCATACCACCTTACAATGGCACAGGAGATCCGGCAAATTTTCTTGGAGCTTTTAGGCACAGCATGCTTAGCCATGATAGCATCACATCCCTCCAGTATTGCAAGATTTTCCCCGAGTACCTACAAGATGAAGCTCGGGTTTGGTTTGATTCTCTCCCGCGCGACAGCGTATCCTCCTTCAGAGAACTCGCCGAGCACTTTTGGGCACGGTTCGAAGCACGGGCGAAGCCCATGGCCACCCTGGCCGACGTCATGAGCATGGAACTGCGGGACGGTGAAACCGTTACCCAGTTTCTAGACCGTTTCACAGCGGTCAGCCTCAAGGTGGGAAACTGCCCCGACGATGTGGCCATTCAACGCTTTTATGAATGGACTCCGCCCCGGAGCACTCCACACCGAGTTAGCTCGGAACACCCCGGTCACAACTCGAGCACTGTTCAAAACAGTGTGCAAATTTGCTAAGGCCGAGGAGCAGACTCGCCAGAAGCGTGAGAAACACGCTAGCAAGAGGCAATCTGACAAGGCTCAAGCCGGGCCTAGTGCTCGACCTAGTGCATTTTCCCGCCTGACACCGGGGCGCTTAGAAACCCGAAGTGAAATTCCGCAATTGACCCCGTTGACGAAGTCACGAGCTGAGATCCTTTCAATCCACAAGAACGATCTGCGACCTTGTCCGCGGATGACTGCACCACCTGAAAAGAGGAACCATGGAAAGTGGTGTTCGTACCACCGAGACCATGGGCACGAGACAGAGGAGTGCCGGGAACTTAGTAAGGAGATTGAAGAATGCCTCAAGAAGGGTCTCTTGCGGCAATATGTCGCGCGAACCGGGGACCAACCTCGGGCAACCCACAATGGGGGTTCATCCCACAACCGCGGAGGTTATCATGACCGAGGTGCTCAACAAAATCGGCCGCCATGGCAGAATAATTGGCCGGGGCCAAATAACTACGCACGGCAAGATTCTGGCAATCGCCAGCAACCACGTCTTCCGCTACCACCTCCTCCTCCGGGGGGACCCGAAGACAACGCACCTCCTCACGTGATAAACGTGATATATGGAGCCTTACCCACCGGGGCATCACGACATGCCTTAAAGGCAGGAGCTCGACGTCCTCCTCCCCAGGAGCCACGTCATAAACGCCTCCATCAGTCCGAAACTGTCAGCTTTACGGATAGAGACCCGGTTCCGGAGATAACACCCCACACAGACGCAATTGTCATCGACATGATTGTAGCCAACATAACAGTACGGCGGGTCTTCGTGGATAACGGGGCCGCGGTAAGTGTTATATTTGCAGACTGTTTCGAAAGGATGGGGATTTCCCGAGATCAACTTCGACTAGCCCCCGGGCCACTACAGACTTTCACTCAGGGTGAAGTCCGGCCCGAAGGTATCATTACTCTCCCAGCGTCTTTGGGGACTTATCCGAAGATAAAGACTATCTTCGTGGATTTCTATGTGGTGAACTCCCCGTCACCGTACAACATGATATTAGGCCGGGACTGGCTCACCCCGGCAAAAGCCATATGCTCCACGTATCACCTCGCGCTCAAGTTTCCTACTTCGCATGGTGAAGTGGCTATCCGCGGAAGTCAGCGGGTTTCGAAAGAGTGTATGTACGTAGCACTCAAAAAGACTGCTAAGGTTCCTCCCAAACAGCAGCTCCAGGTAACATCACCGGCTCTGGAGCCTCGGGAATGTACTCCATTGGGGGATGCCACTGCCCAAGTCCCGCTAGACCTGTCTAAGCCGGATCAGACAGTAACTGTAGGCGCTGTAGATGTGCCATGGTTACATCAGGCCATTATTCAGACCCTGCGAGAATATTCCGATGTTTTTGCATGGTCTCCTCTGGATATGCCTGGGGTCTCTCCCGAGGTGATTACTCATAAGCTGAACATCGATCCTAGCGTAAAGCCAATCCAACAGAAACAGAGGAAATTCGCTCCGGAGCGAAATGAAGCCATTCGAGTTGAGGTGAAACAACTCCTAGATGCGGACATCTTGTTCGAGGTATTCCACCCCTCTTGGTTATCCAACCCGGTAATGGTAACAAAAACCAGTGGGGCATGGCGGGTGTGTGTTGATTTTTCCGATCTCAATAAGCACTGCCCGAAAGACTGCTATCCTTTGCCCTCCATCGACCAAAAGGCCGAGGCCATTACGGGGTACGTGGCGCTTTGTTTCCTAGATCTGTACAAGGGCTACCATCAGATTTTTATGGATCCACAGGACGCCCTCAAAACGGCGTTTATCACTGCCTTTGGGTGCTTCGCTTTTAAGAAACTGCCCTTTGGGCTCAAGAATGCTGGAGCCACCTATCAGCGTCTAATGGACTTTGTCTTCCACGACCAGATAGGTCGTAATGTTGAGGTTTACGTCGATGACTTGGTCATCAAAAGCTCCACCCATCCTTCATGTGTGCGGGACATTGCCGAAACATTGCGCACCCTGCGGCGCTATAACTTGCGACTCAATCCAACAAAATGCACCTTCGGTGTTGGCTCCGGGAAGTTTCTCGGGTACATGGTTTCGCAAAACGGCCTGCAGGCCAATCCGGCAAAACTCCGTGATGTATTAGATCTGCAGCCACCGAAAACGTTCAGGGATGTTCAACGCCTCACAGGTAGTTTGGCGGCCTTAAACAGATTCCTATCAAAAGCAGCGGAGCGCCAGCTCCCATTTTTTCGAATCCTGAGACAAGCGAAGTCCTTTGAGTGGACTCCGGAGTGCACCGAGGCCTTCGAGGCCTTGAAACGTCACATACAGCAGCTGCCTACTCTGTCAGTTCCTCTCCCCGGGGAGCCGCTGTACTTATATCTGGCTTCTGCCGAGGAGGCTGTTAGCGCCGCTCTTGTGCGAGAGGTGGAGGGGGTTCAACATCCCGTGTATTTTGCAAGCCGGGTGCTTCATGGAGCAGAGACGCGATATTCCGAGCTTGAAAAAACCGCTTTGGCCCTTGTTATGGTAGCTCGGCGTCTTCGGCCATACTTCCAGGGACGTGAAATACGAGTCCTAACCAACCATCCCATCCGCCAGATTCTTGTCAAACCCGAGGTGTCTGGGCGCCTCGCCAAGTGGGCTATTGAGTTAGGCGAGTATGATATTCAGTTTCTCCCCCGCCGAGCAATTAAAGGTCAAGCACTCACCGATTTTCTGGCTGAAGCCCCGGCAGACAATCATAAGTCCCCCGCAGACAATGATACACAGCACCACGTCGCCCTCGCTCCTTCACCACGGAAGTGGCAACTATTCGTGGACGGAGCATCCACGGTCCGAGGAAGTGGCGCTGGACTGCTTCTCATCGACCCCGATGAGGTTGAGGTTAAATATGTCATCAGATTCAAATTTAAAGTAACTAACAATGGAGCGGAATACGAGGCAGTTCTCGCCGGGCTCCGGCTCGCTCAATCCTTGGTCGTTCGTCATCTCGAGCTCTTCACGGACTCCGAGATCGTATCCAGGCAAATTCAGGGGACTTACGTCGCCAAAGATGAAACATTGGTCAGGTATTGTGCTCTAACACTCAAGCTCATGTCAACTTTTGAAGCAGTTACTATCCAGAAAATACCCCGAGCTCAAAACACAAGAGCAGATGCGCTCAGCAAATTGGCCTCCGCGGTCCAAATTAATATATCTCCGGATATTATGGTTGAAGATTTGTCTCATCCAGCAATTCATGAGGCCATAGTTTCGGTACTGACCGATAGTGATCCGAACTGGATGACTCCGATCATTTAATACCTCCGAGATGGAGTCCTGCCCGTTGACAAGCTACGAGCTCGGCAAGTTGTCCTCAAAGCCCCCAAATACTCCTTTCATAATGGAGTCTTGTACCGGCGGTCATACCTACAACCGAGTCTCCGGTGTCTTGCTCCTGCCGAGGCGACCCAGGTTCTGCGAGAGGTTCACGAAGGGGCCTGCGCCAGCCATATTGGTTCCCGCACATTAGCCAAGAAAGTTCTCCGCTGGGGATACTATTGGCCAACCTTGTTCAACGATGCTCATGACCTAGTGTCCAAATGCAGCAAGTGCCAACTGCACTCCCGTGTAAAGCATCTGCCGCAGACCGAACTCACGGGAATCCAGAGTGCGTGGCCATTTATTCAGTGGGGTATCGATATTGTTGGACCATTCCCCGTTGCTCCGGGAGGGTTGAAGTTCCTGGTTGTTGCCGTGGACTATTTCACCAAGTGGGTTGAAGCCGAACCACTTACCGCTATTACCGGTCAGAATATTTTGAAATTTGTATGGCGCAGTATCGTTTGCCGCTTCGGCATCCCGAGCACTATTATCTCGGACAATGGTAAACAGTTTGCCAATGATCCATTCCGCTCATGGTGTGAAGAACTCCACATCAAACAGATTTTCACTTCGGTTGCTCATCCTCAAGCAAACGGGCAGGTTGAGGTTACCAACCGGACCCTCCTCACGGGGATAAAGAAGCGCCTGGATAGTGCCAAAGGTCTCTGGGCTGAAAACCTTCCACAAGTCTTATGGGCTATTCGTACAACGCCGCACACCTCTACCGGGGAGACTCCTTACAGCCTTACCTACGGCTCCGAAGCCGTTATCCCCGCGGAAATCAGTGTGCCGAGTCCTCGCCTCCTCACACTAGTTCCGGATGATAATGACGAGGCTCTTCACGCAAATTTGGATGAGCTTGAGAATCGCCGGGAACAATCGTTTATTCAGCAGGCTAAGTGCAAACAGCGAGCTGCCCAGTATTATAACCTCCGGGTTCGAGGTACACAGTTCAATGTCGGGGACTTAGTCCTTCGGCTCAACTCGGCCAGCAAAGCTGCCCCCGAGGGCAAACTACATGCTTCTTGGGAGGGCCCCTACCGGGTCGTTGCTGCGCACGATTCCGGATCCTATCAACTTGAACATCTCAACGGGACCCCGGTTCCCCGCAGCTGGCACGTGACTAATTTGAGGCGTTTCTATCTATGAAGGTCTATTCTCATGTACTGAATAATCTTCTGTTTCTTTTATTAGTTGATATTTCTCTTTGTACTTTTGAATTTGCTCCGGCACTTATCACTGAATAAAACTTCTCTGTTTATGCACCTCGTTGTGTTATTCTTTACATTACGGGGACGCCCTAACGATTATCCTATTGTAATTATTAGTCTCCGGACCCTTACAACTATCCCTCGGTCCGTCCGAAGAGATTAACATTTTTTAGTCCCCGGACTCATACCACTTTCTCGTCTGTTTAACCGGAGAAGTGTTAACTCCCGCCTGATCCGTCCGGGGAGGTTTTACTCCCGCCTGATCCGTCCGGGGATATTGGATTTGTCCATACCGTGTTCCCGAACACCTAATTAAAACAAATAACAATTTTTCTATCGTGTTCCCGAACACCCGATTAAAATGATTCGTAACTTGTTACTTTCATTACGCTAGTTTGTAAACTCTGTAACAGTTTTATTATTTCCAAAATAATACAACATCAAGAAGTTTTTCCTAAAAAATACAACGGAAATCTTGCTAAAAGATTAACTATGTTATTCTCTATTTTTTTCGGAGTTTTCTCCGAGCCAATACGCGATACCGCGTCGTCTTGTCTCTGATCGAGCATATCCCGTCCTCCGGGATGGGTCTGGCACGTTCCGACGATGCTCGGTTTCACTTCGGCTCCGGCGATGACTCATCGTTTGGTGACCCCGGTCACCTACAGCGGGCTCAGTTCTTGTTCTTGGCCCTGACATGCTGGCCCATTCTGCATGGCCCCATTCTAGTGGCGCCAGAGGATCCATCACCTCGGGGGTTTTCTCAGTACCTTCCCTTGTCTTGTGACGAAGAGGATTTGCTGTTTTCTGCGGAGTTGAGCTTTTCCTCCTTTCTCTCTCCCGAGTGTTGGCCCATTCTACAGCATCCCACTCTGCGGCTGGCATTTCGTCGATCTCCTTGGCCAGTGCCATAACTGCCGGTCCACTAGCCTCTGGTTCCCCGGCGTGAGTCCTTTTCGGTTCTTGGGGGATATCAGGCTTTGTGCTCTTGCTCCGACGTCTCTGTTTACGGCTGGGCTCTGGTTCACTTTGCTCGGCAATGTTCAAAGCTTCATTCCGAGCCTTGATTTTCTTTTCAAGCTCTACCAGAAATCCTAGCACCAGCCGGCCCCTTATGATCTCAGGATCATTCGCCTCACCTCGCTCACTCCGCCGTTGGATGTCTTCACGAACCTCAGCCCTCCGGGCTTCAGCATCTTTCACTGATAGTCGTCCGCTGTCCACGAGGAGATGCTCACACTCTTGCTGGTTGATGCGAAGTTGTTCTAATTCAAGATCCTTTACAACACAGTGTGCTTTGTACTGCTTCGTTTGTTGTGCGGATTCTTTCCATGAGCTCTCCACCTTGGCGTATCTTTTCTCCATTAAGGCAAGATTCCTTGACAGTCGGGGGACTTCATGCAACATCAACATATCTCGCTCTTTCTGCAGCCAGACTATTGATGAGTTGAGTTGCTTTATTACCTCATACGGGTTTTCAATGTTTTCCTGGCAAAGGAGACACCTCGGTTTTCTCAGACTTTGTTATTACTCATACATTGCGTAGATAAGAGAGAAATAGCATTTACTATTCATATAAAAGAAGATTTTTCATTACAAGAGAAGATAGCTCGGGTTTTTCATTACAAAACAAGCGATTACATGGAATCCTATATACATGCTTATCTACTCTACAGTCCGCTCATGAGTTGGGAGGTCACTGACCTCTCCGGGGGTAGGGTCGGCTTCTTTTCCTCTCGAGGCCTCCACAACATCACTTGGACCCTCAGCTACCTTGCTGGGGCCTTCGATCTGAGCAGAAGGAATGATGGCCTCCGGGCGGGGAATGGGAGCTCGGTCCCTTAGCTCCCGTACATAGAAGCCGTTGCGAAAGCCAAGGAAGTCCTTATCCTGGTCCTCGTTGCACTGTTTTATGATGTCAGGAGTAAGGATTGTGTTCGCCTTCGCCAGGGCCTCGATCAATGGCCACTTCGGGGCCTTCGTCAGCGCATCAAAGTATGCGCCATCTTCATTCCCGACCGCGTCGTAGTCATACCCGAAGCCGTCATAAACGTTGACCTCCGGGTATTTATCGTGAACCATTTCCAGCAGCTCGCTTCGAGTGGCCGTATCACCCGCAGCCACGAAAGTGCTCAGGAACTGCAGGAATGTCCCGGTTTGCATCAGCTTCTCGGCGAACGCTTCCAGCACAGCTCCCTGACCCGTGATGGCCTTGTTCAGCTCTTCCCGGGCTGCATAGAGGTCGCCTTTCACACTGGCAACCTCGACGGCCTGCTCGCGCAACCTGGCCGCCTCTCTCTCAGCAACTGCTGCTCGGTCCCGAGCTGCCTTGACGCTTTTTTGAGCCTCCGCGAAGCCGGCCCTTAGCTTCGCAACCTCGGCTTCCAGCTCGGCAATCCTGCCTTGGCAGGATTCCTTCTCCAGCTTACCCACCAGCCCGCGGATGGGCTCCAACAGCCTCTCAAGTTCGGCTCCAGCGGCCGATATCTCTGCTCCTTGCCCCTGCATTAACTTACTGTTATGATGGGTCTGTACAGGGAATAACAAGGTTATTTGTGATGATACCTCGTGAGCCGGAGTCAGGTGCTGTTTTTTGGAAGGAGGTGGAGTCGTCGGTGAAGTGACCCTTCTCTTGGTGCTCGGGGTCAGCCCAGAGAGGGGAATGGTGTCTTCAGGGTCCGCCCTGTGGCTGCCCCCAGCTGTTGTTCTCTGCAGCTCCGGAGTTTTTGAGCTGTCACCTCGGCCCCCCGAGCTGGCTTCAGTGCTCTTCCTGACAGCGCTCTTGAATTTGCCCACTGCACATAACAAATATGCATTCAAGGGATTGACATTGTAATATTATGCAACTTATAAGCAATAAGAGTCCTACCCTCTACTTCTGCCCGCGTTTTAGTTCTCTCCCCCTCCGACATGCTCGGTGTCCTGACCGAATCAGTTCCGGTGGGGGTGTTGCTCTCTTGGGAATCCGAAGTCCCACCGGCCCATTTAGAAAAGTACGGACTCAACCCCGCCTCGTCCAGTACTTCCTCCGGGAATCTGGACTCCAGCACACCGACGTTTTTCAGAACATCCGCACCCTTTGGTTCCCCTGCCGGGGCACTATCTACCACCTCAAACGTGTGCCATTTCGGTAATATGGCTTTTTGCCTAACATATATGAATCTCCCTCTCCATCCCTCGATTTTACTTGGGTTTTTAACCTTAAACTTTTTACCCGGCCTGGGGTTGAGGTAATACCACCCCTTATTTCTCCCCATCGTCTTCAGTTGGAAGAAATGCCTAAATAAGCTAATACTAGGCACTAACCCCCCCTTACTGCACTCCACCAAAAAGCCCACTACCGGCCTCGTAGCATTAGCTCCTAATTGTCCCAACGCTATCCCATAGTAGTCCAATAATCTTATCAAAAACCCCCATAGGGGAAACCTCAAACCTACAGCGAGCTGATCTATATACACGGATATAAATCCCTGGGGGGGACAACAGGCTTTGTCATTGCCTTCGGGAATTATGAATTCCAGATCAAAAGGTAAGAAGAAGTTCGGCACCCATCGCCTAATCTGCTTTTCAGTCACCGTGGGTCTTACCCCTGCTACCTCAAGTCCTTCTACCTCTTCTTCACACCGGGGGAAGTTCACCGCTTCTACTCTTATCTCACTAAGGTCACCGCGATGGACCTGTCTACTTTCACTATTCATGGGGTAGATCACTCGAATGGGAGGTGCTCTATAAGGCATTCCTTCGGGAATTACCTCTCCTACCTTGGATGAAGATGAAGACGAAGATGAAGATGAGTTAGACATACTTACTTGGTTTGAATTTGAAAGAGATGATTTGAAGAGTTTTTGGTCTGAGATGAATCGCGAATGCAGATTTACTCTTTTTCCCGCTTTCAAACAGATGAATCGCAATGAAGGAGATGAAAAGTTACTGTGCAGTTATTCCCAATATAAATGCAAAAAACCGACGGCTCTGATGCAGCCTATTCAAATTCAGTGATGGAGATTCATGCGTGTTCTTCACGCGCTTTACAGTTACCGAGGCACGTAGGGAACAGCTTTCTTGGGACTCGCAGGGCGTGTCACTTCACATCCCTCTCTCTCATAATGGCGCCGCCAATCACATCAGACCCATCCTTCTTCAGGAAGATTCACACTACACCCCGGTGTACCTCCCACCTCGTTTAAACTACTACACTCCGGTGTCCTTTCCAATTTGGCCAGAATAATCACCCCGGTGTACCCACCACCTCGGCCACGTTGTCACGTCGCGTTTTTCGTTTTTGAGAAGTTCGGTGTCCCACTATATGCCCCGTGCACCTCGACCTAGCTCGGCACTGCGTCCGCCAATCACTCCGCAGAGTTCGGTCCTTCGTAGACACTTTGGCCCGCCAGCGACCCCGGCCCTTCTTACTTACGGTTCCACCCCGGTGACAACCGAAGCTCCTACCTCGCTCCGGCTGGGGGGAGGGCATCTGATAGGGATAACCCGATCAGCTCGGGTCGGGTTAACACCAACCCGACCAGCTCGGGTCGGATTGACCCAGCAAGCGCGCAAAGGCCCACTACGCGTAGACCCAGCAGGCCCAGGAACGCGCGTCGGCCCAGCGAGTGGTGTATTCCGTGAATCAAGGCCCATGATCTTTTCCCAACTGCCATGCAGATGTGGTGGGCAAGATTATAGGGATTTAGTTAGGGTTTAGATTGAGTAGTATAAATAGGGGAAAAGAACTCTGCATTAGGGTTCGCACTTTGCATTCTGTAATACGCACTGTAAACTCCGGTTCTAGTAAAGAGAAAAACCTCGGTGATTGCCGTTTTCTGCCCGTGGACGTAGATCTCCGGATCGAACCACGTAATTCTTGTGTGTTCTTATATTGTTGACGCAGACTCTTGTTTAATTGTGTGGTTACCGGATTGCGCATTATCACGTGATAAACAACAGTAAACATTAATTGAGTATGAGGGAACAGATCTCGGATAAAAATATTAATAATGTCAGGTTTTGGAAGTAATCTTGTGTTTGCTTAAGGTGTGGCTCAATAGATTTAAAGGACTAAATTTTAATAAAGCACATTCATTAACTTCCTCAATCAGATTTGCCTCAACGATCCCTAACCTTAAACAAACACTCATTTACACGTTCCATTACAACAGATATTTTGGAAAGAGGATCAGAAGACTGTGTAGCCACCCCACACCTATCCCTATTCTCACGTGTCACTCATGAGTCATGAAACTCATGTTCTTGTAACCCAAATAAGTTTTTAAAATTTAAAATTCAAAAAAAAAGAGGAAGAGGAAGAGGAAGAGAGAGATATGATTTCTTAAAATGTATTTTAAAAAATATAATGGTAAACAACTCATAACATGTTAATAGATCAAAATGTGTATTTGATTGTGTATTTTAAACTAGTAAATGCTCTCGTGCGATGCACGGACTATTTTTTTTAAGAGTAAATTAATATTAATATGAACAATACCTTTTATTAAAAATGCATTTTTATTTGATAATATATAACAAATAAAGAAATGGTTAAAACTTGTTACAAATAAAACTTTTGTGTTCTTTTGTTGTTATTCATTCCTTGCCTCTTACTCCAGAAAATCAAAATTTTTCACTAATAAAAATACATTTTAATTTTTTCACGAATTTCTTCCTCGTATCTTATTCCAGAAAATTAATTTTTTTAAATTTCCTCCGTTTATCTGGCTTCTCTTGTCTATATCAAAACATTCATATTAAATTATAATAAATTTGAATAGATCACACTGATTGATAATAATAAATACAGTGAACATACATAATCCAGAATCCGATATTATTGAACAGATTGAGAAACAAAGTTTCAAATCTAATTTCAATTAATAGGATTGAGAAACAAATAATCTTAAGAATTATTCTTTCAAAACATCTTCTATTAGAAACAACAACAAAAAAAGAATTAAGAATTATTCTTATATAAAATATTTTATTAGTTTACCTACAAAATATCCTCTATTAGAAATAAATTTTAAGAAAGACATAGAAAATACAATTTTATTTTAGGATGAACTGAATCTCCATAGTCCATATGATGAGCTGATTCATATAAATATAGTTGAATTTGGATTTAGAATTTTCAAAGACATAGATGACCTCAAATCTTTCAATTAGCTCATCAATACAAATAAAGTTGGATTTTGATTTAGAAAAATTAATGAACTAAACTAATAAAATACTTTATATAGGAATAATCATTAAGAAAATATATTGTTTTCTCAATCTTATTAAATTGTATTGCAATTTTGGATTGTTTATCTTCGTTGTTTGTTTATTATTGTTAATCAGTATGATCTATTCCAAAATTTATTATAATTTAATATTAAGATTTTGGGAAAGAGATGAGAGAAGAAAAAAACCGAATGAAATTAAGTACTTTCGGATTGTACCAATTTAAATTTATTTTTAAAAAAATGAACATTCTAAATTTCTATTAATTTAGAAATATTCCACCATTTGAAATAAATTTGTTTTAAGATAAATTATTTTGTATTTTTCTGATCGTAATTTATAATTATTTTTTCTGTAGTTGTAAGGTTCACCTGGTCGAGGAGCTATGTACGCTCTGACTAAAGAACCGTTACTGCCCACAACAACCATGTTGAATACCGGAGCCATTGTTTCTGTATCAACTGACTTTGAAACTAAAATCTTGCGTGTGAAAGATATGGATGAAGGGGTCTAGATATTTATAACTTATATAAAACCCTAGTATACACGCGTCTGTAACTACGTTATGTAAGTATTCTTTGATTTATAAATTGAAATATATAATTATAAATTTTTTTAATTAGTGAATATATCCACATTAGTTATTTAAAAATTTTTTGTAGTTATTTCATAAATAAAAAATAGATATAATGTTCTTTAAAAATATAGAATACATATATATTCAATTTATTCAATTCCTGAAATATCTCAATTAAATATCTAAATTTTATAGTATGTTTTTATTATATCTATACTAATGAAATAATTTTAAATTGATTTTATAAGTTGTATTATATACATGCATCGAATATGTGGCAAACATTTTCTTTTTAAACAACAGGCTCGCCTTAGTATACACGCATCTAAATATTCATTCTGTTAAATATTAATTTAAAAAATCGGGGAGTCCATATATTTTTTTTAAGTTTATTTAAAACTCTAATATACACATGTCTAAATATTTATTCTGTTAATTAAATTAGCGAAATAGTATATATCAACGAATGTATAGTTCCTGAATATCTCAACTACATTTTACACTATATGTTAAAATAAATTACATGTCTATTCTTTTGTTTTATTTGGTTCGGATATTTAAATCTTCTAATATTCAATTATATTTTACCCTTTGATTTTAGATATGTATTGCCTTTTTTTATTCTAACTATATATATATATACAAATTCTTTTATTTATAAATTGTATTATGTAACTATAAATTTTAAATAGACATGATGTATTTTAAAATTCTAGGAAACATATCTGTAACATATTTTTTAATTCCTAAAACATCTCAACAACCTGAACAATTCAAAATTAAATATATACCATGTTGATATGATTTGGACTGGATATTTAGATCGTTTAATATGACAATTAGATTTTCAATTGAAAAGTAAATTAATATATGGCCTTTTCAACTCCACGGATTTTTCAATAGAAATATTTTGATTTATAAATATATATTTCTACGTTTTTTAGATATTTTAATTTTTATATATTTCAATGATTTTATATTGCTTACTAAAAAATTATCAGAATTGTGAATAATGTCGATTCAATTGAAAAGTAAATTAATATATGGCATTTTCAACTCCACGGATTTTTCAATAGAAATATTTTGATTTATAAATATATATTTCTACGTTTTTGAGATATTTTAATTTATATATATTTCAATGATTCTATATTGCTTACTAAAACATTATCAGAATTGTGAATAATGTCGATTCAATTGAAGTTGATACATGGATTTATTTAAATAAAAATTATAAAACTGAAATCTACTACAGTAAAATCAGATTTGGTCTTCAACATCAGCGAATCCTCGAATGTTTAGCGAATCTCTAACCCTTTGTCAGTATTCTTCGTGGATTGGTGGTATACAATTAATAAATCAAATTATTTTTTTATTAGAAAAATATATTGACAAAAATTTAAATAATTCACATAACAGGAAATAAATAAATATAAACTTTTTATATGATTACATATTACCGTAGAAAAAGATGATGGTAGATAAATTTGATTTTTGCAATCTTCAAAGCTGTTTTCGCCAGAATCATGATTCAGTGTTACTGATTTTTTCTTATCTTTATTTGCAGGTCGTCCCTTTGGAGCATCCATTATGGTGAAGTATCTATCAAAGTTGACACATAATAATTAAGGAATGTCAGAATAATAGAAATTTTCATCCACAAATGTGAATCCAAAAAACTGTAATATTTACAAAGATAAGAAATTGCAAAATGAATAAGAAATAGAATTACTCAGCAAAATCAAATATGAATCAAATAAACTGAAATAGTGGCGAAATAAAGAAATTACGAAATGAATAAAAAATAAAAATACCCAGCAGCAAATGTGATGATTCATAAACGGAAATAGTGGCGAATAAAGAAATTGCGGAATGAATAAAAAATAAAAATACCCAGCAGCAAATGTGATTCTCATTTAGGTGATTCTCATTTACTGAAGACACAGTATTTATAGGAGCAAATATGTTATCAGATAAGGATTTTTTTAAATGTCAAAATTCAAAATTTTAAATAATATAACGAAATCTGTTTTAAATATCTTTACAGATTTATTGTTGCTGATTTTTCGCTAGATCTCAAAATATAACATGGGATAATTCAAAATTCGAAATTCAAATTCACTTCTATTCTTAGTAACTAAATAATTGGGCGGGAAAAATCTTAACTTACTAATTTTGGATGACTTGGCTTATTATATATATATAGATTTGTCAGCAAATATGTCATCAAACTTCTTCATTGAACCACAAGTTTAGTGACCTCATTATCTAGAAATTCAAAGGAAAAAGAAAAGTCAAAATGGTCTCATAACTTTTTACTTTTTTCGAATTTGGTCCCACAATTCATTATTTTTTTTATGTAGTCACACATCTCATTCAATTGCTCAAGTTTGCCCTAATTTTGACTGACTGATCGAAAAAGATCACGTGTACCTTATGTGTCAGCACGAATTTAGGATTCCGCCGATTTATGACACGTCTTGCCGGAATTATATTTTTTCTTTATTTTTTAATAAATTACCTCACGTTTGTCAATTACAATGTCAGCTAAATAATTCTCAAAAAACCTAATTAAATTAAACAAAAAGAAAAACACAAAAAACAGAAATGAACACACTCTCTCTCTCTCTCTATTCTCTAAACACATCGAAGAATAGAAGAATAGAACACTCACACAAATTCATCAAAAAAATGCGACGAATAGAAGAATAGAACACTCACACAAATGTTTAGATTTGTGAGACGTTTCAACCTAAGATTATTCATTTTGACATCTTCGTTGGTGGATGCACATATTGTTTGTTCCGTGAGTTTAGTATGTGTTGTAGCTAAAAAATGTTCCACTTCCATCTCTTATATACATCTATTTTGGTTGAAACAATATATGTAGGGAAGAATTTGGTATTGAAGAGAAATAGCAGTTCATACCTTGATCTACGTTCGGAGCTCCGCCATCGGAGCTCGGAGTTCGGCGGAGGAGGCTGCTGCAACTCTTGTAGAAGAGGAAGGGTTCCTGAGTGCAGTGACGGATCCAAAATTTTTATCAAGGGGGCACAGCTATAGACAAATCTAGGTAAGGTATTCGTTTTATCAGGGTAATTTTAATTATACTCTAAGATTTGAAGGCAAATTTTATACCAAGTAGGTGACTCACTTTTAGAAGGATAGAAAACAAACTCTCATACATTATACTCTAAATTTAATATTTTGTTAAAAAACATTTAAAACTAAATTTTTAGAAAATCTAGAAGGAACGAGATGTCTCTAAATCTGTCCATGAGCTTCAACAATATTCAACTATATATATAAAACTAAAAAAATACTAATGATATTGATAAGATTAATAAATTAATTTAATTATTAAAAGAAGATAATCAAGATTTAGTATTTCTAAACATTTTATTCTAATTTTTTGAAATTTTTAAGAATACATCGATTGATTATTATTAAATCATATTCAAGTCAAACAATAAAATTATTTATTTTATTTAATTATGCATTATTAAAATCAACAAAAGACACTTATATAATAGCACATTTCGACTGAGGCAAAGGGGGCACTATAGGTCAGTCGGTGCTAGAGTGATTTGGGAATGGGATTTGTGAGACTCGAAGAACGTCTCGATGTCGGAGAAGCGGCGGCATTTAGCGAGACAGCGAACGACTGATTTTTGAACGTGAGGCGCGGAGGCTAGTGAGGTGGAGGAGCCATTCGCGGCTGTGAAGGAGTAATTGATAAAGCTTTTGAGATTTTTTTAAGTTTTATAGTGATTTTTGTGTTGTAAGTCCTTAGATTATTGTCAATTTTTTAAAATAATTAGTTGACATGGATATTTTTAAATTTGATGTGTAATTGGATGTCTAATAAAAAAAAAAAAAAGAGAGAGAAGAACAAATTACACATCACAAATTCGACGACAGCCATAATTCGTCGGATTCTTCTAATCGGCGCGGGCACATGGGAAACACGGAACTTTTCTTAGTCAGTTGGTCAAAATTGAACAATTGCTATAGGTATGAGACTAAATTGAAAACGTAATAAATTATAAGATGAGATCCGAAAAAGCAACAAATTATGAAATTATTTATATCTTTTTCCCCTAGAAACTCTATCAACTTATAAGTTGTTAAAAGTTTACATCTCGTAAATTTTTGAATAACATATAAAATAGTTTAAGATAAGTTTAGGCAGACGCTCTGGAGGTATGATAAAGCAAATGAGTCTTCCCGAGTTGAGCAAGGTTCTACAGTAGTGATAATATGAATTAGTGAATATTCTGAGATATTTTCATTGTTTAAAGTTATAAAGAGCCTAACATATACAATATTTAGGAAAGCAAGGCATGTGCCTAATAAAGGTTGTAATGAAGATTATACTAGATTAGGCAATTAGGAATTAATAATAATAACACGTTCATCACATGGACACCTAACACAAGTAGTATTCTTTTCCATTTGCAAAAATACAATTAGGTACGTTGCCATAATATCGACCAGGTTATATAATTGTGCTTTACAGCTTCACTCTTTCATCTAGGAACTTTTGCCTCTTTGGATCATGCTTCGACTAGTACACATGTTATTCAACGGAGCATTCAGTAAAAAATTTGTGTTCGAATTTAATTAGCGCTCTTTCAAACATATTTATTTATATTTGTTTAATAACAATAGAACTTGAACAGTGAAGGACTCGTTCATTAACCCTTGTGAATATATTTAAGGCTCGTATATAATAATAATAATAATAATAATAATAATAATAATAATAATGTTGTTTTCATATTATTTATGTAATTTATTTATTTGAAATGCTCATCAATTTGTTGTTGAAAAAATAAAACTCCAATATTATTTTTTTTTGCACTTGAAACAAGAATGTGCATCATGCGTGGTCGGTTTTTTATTATAATTGTCGCAAAAAAAGAAAAATGATAGAACGAAGTAATACTTTGTCTGGTTCTATTAAAAACAACATGTAGTCGTTTATAATTATGGTTTATTAGTTTTAAATGACTTAATTAATAACTATTTTTAACTTATGGCTTGGCCAGTTTTTACCAATTCTAATATTACCTATTGAGAACTGAAGCATGATACAAAGTAACAATAGTTGGTCGTATGAATTATCGATACCTATGTAATCCCAATCAATCAAGTAAAAAATATATTTGCAACATGCTTAAATTAATCAAATTGTAATCCTAAACGAATTATCAAATAGGTAAATTTAGAGTGATAATACATTTCTGGAGAAATAGTAGGAAAGATGAATTTAAGCTTTTTCTTTTGTTTGATATCAATATAAAATTATTCCATAAATCTTTGATGCATTAGAACATCGTAATAAATTAACTGAAACAATCTAAATTATTTTATTTATTTTTATGTGTTTTCAGTATTATATATTATCTCGTGTCTATTACAAATAAAAAGTAGTAGGAATAAAATAAAAAATAATAATAAAAAATAAAAACATTCCTTTGTTGCATCTTATTTTTCCACTTAGAGTTTATATATGTATGGTAGATTTGTGGCAAACAATTGTGTCTTAGTATTGTTGTCTATAATAAATTTTAACAACAAATAATCTTACTTATTCTATTTCTAGATATTCGAAGTTAAAAAACTTAGATATATAATTGAATTTAAATTCAAATTTTTATAATCTTTTTAGTTTTTGTCAAATGATCTTATAAACATGAAATACAATAATGATTTTTTCAGATGATTTTGATGAGTACTTAAATCGAAATATAATATGATACACAAAGATTTATTTTCGCATATCGTTAATAAAGCATGACTCGAACAACTCTAAATTATTAAACTGACAAAATAAAACACAACATTATAATATTATTTATAATTAGTTTCTATTATATGCAAAGATATTTAGTTAATATTATTGATTGCTTACTATTCCTAACACTTATTTGACTATAACTAAAATAAAATTGTGATGTAGAATATTTGTGAAAAATAGTGGTAATTTACAATATTCTTGTTCTCAAGTATTAAATTTGAAGACATTATTCCAAATTTAGTAAAATAATTTTGTTCCTTTAATCTTACTATTTTGAATCACTTTTTTTGAAATTTAGATCTAATGATAAAAATTTGTAATATTATACACATATAAAACCTACTTTTATATAGAGAAGTCGGTCTTGACATCAAGAGCGGAGGTAGAGGAGGCCAAAAGGAGTACTTGGGCCCCCTCAATTTTTTTAGAAAATGATATATATATATATATATATATATATATGTGTGTGTGTGTGTGTGTGTGTGTTTTTATATATTTATTAACATTTACTTTAGAAATAATAGTTAATTTAGAAAAAAAAAAAAGTCTATTTAGATTTCTCTATCTATTTGTATCACCTTATTTGATATTTAGCTATTTTAGTGTTGTGTATATATATTATACAATACAATTATCAAATATACATATATATACATACACACAAATAGAAATTGATTGTTTATATATAATAAGTTATGATATTTTTAATAAAAAATAAAAAATGTAATATATTAAACATATGAGAAAAGTCTCGTAAAATGAAGTTTATAGAAATTTAGACAAAGTTTATATACTTAAAATTAAAAAATATATATTTTATATTGATTTTTATAACTTGTCTGACAAGTACTCCGATCTGTCCCGGCCTAATTGGCCTACTTTTTCTTTTTGTTTGTTTTAACTTAATTGACTTAGCTCATAAATGACAAATTTCTCTCACAATCTCCACCCTTAATCTCCACATTTGAAAAAGTCAAAGATTTCACAAGATCTGTTTTTTCTTAGTCTCCGTGCCCGGCCAATTAGGCCAGAACGGAGGGAGTAATTATTATATTTAACATATGAAATAAAGATTTTTTTCACTTTTAGCTAAAAGTTTTGTGTAAAAATTGTTTTTTTTCCTGATCACCAGTAGTTATCTGATTACATGAATGAATAACATATTTGATTATATTATATATTTTTAAATATAATTAGTAATTGATATGGAGTGTTAATTTTTACAGTTAATATGTATTATTTTATTGTAATACTATAATTAGATCCCCCTGATGAAATTTCCTGGCTTTGTCACTGCTTCACATATGGGCAATATAAATTATCGATTTGTAAATTATGTATAATTTATGTCCAATTATAAATAAAGTTTATTACTTCTTCCCTCCCAAAATTAATAAGAGTCTTGTATATGTTATTATAACAAAGAAGTCAAACTTTAGAATACCTAAATTATGTTAAACTATTATTGCATGTTTGATTTACTATAAATTTGATTAAATTTTTACTTTAATGTTGAGTTATACAATAGTCACTAGTCCTTCACCCGTGCAAAATGCACGGATGGTGAGTTTTGTTATTATTATTTTAAAATGTAATATTGAAATTTTTAATCATATCAACTATAGTCATAATAAAAAGAAGTTGCATATTTATTTTATTGGGAAATAAATATTCTTTACAATATTATGTTTTAACTTGAGAAACATTTGTATTCGCATGTTCCTCGTGAGTCGCAATACTCTCTGCAATCATCATACAAATAAGACAAATTTATAGTAGCGTGAACGTCATCTTGTCTTGAACCCTTTGGTATAACGGGAACAATCTGTCTAAACTCTCCTCCGAGACCAACTGTATTGCCATCAAAAGGTAGATAGAATTATGCAATGCACTTAGTTGCATGACATCTTTGAGGATTTTATCCAAATTTTTAATGCAATGTTTATGAACTATGAGAGCTTAATCTCAAATAAATATATTCGAATGTAGAAAAAATTATATTAATCTGATATCAGCGTCGAAAAAAATGATTGAATTTAGGGCACAATAAGATACTAAATCATTTACAAAAAAATGAAACTGGTGATAGATTAGTGTAGCAAAACTAATCAAGTAACATTGAACAATTATAAAATTTCAAACACGTTCAAGATAGTCCATTATAAAAAATATATTCATATGGAATGAAAAATCCGACTTGTATAAAGAACACATTAATCAAAAAGTTTTTCTTCATCTACGACTCTGGAACTGCAATTAGCCTCATCCTTGAACCAATATTGTTGATTGAAATCTTCTAATCCATTCTTCAACATATTTTTTTCTGTTTCATTCTTTAAACAGATTTTCCAGTTTGGTCTTTAATCAATAGTAACTTATCACCATCTTCAGCACCGCTCAAACAACTAATAATACCACGATTATCTTGATCAACATCTTGTATATTGATGTATACAAATATTAAATAACTTGATTTTCAAGAACTTCATGCTTATTAAAAATCACGTAGAATGATCTTATATTATCTGGGACATCGACCACACATCCATTATGATCATGTATATCAACATGTAATATAGATGAGGAAGAGTCATATTTGATAAATAAGATATAACCTTTCTTTAAATGATTCTCGTCTTCAAACCCTCCGACCTTTACCCAAATAAGTTTTCTCATCTTCATCCAATCTAATTTCCATATCCCTCTTGATATTTTTATTTATTTTAACAGTGCATCTCTTGTTTAAATTTTCAGGCAAAACCTCCACAAATCTAGTAGGAAACTCCTATAAAAATTAAAATATATTGAATTAACAATAAAATATTCCATCATACACAGTTAAAATGTATAATCAAAGAACTATAGGTGAAAACAGCGTAGAAATACTGATATTTCCATAAATCTGCAATTAAAAATACAAAACAAACTTAATAATAAACAAAATCATAAATTAAGTTTCAAAGAAAAAATATATCATCAAATTTAAAAAACCCTAAATTAAACAAACGGCATGTGCATAAATAATCATAACTAAAATTTATATTGTTACAAATAGTTCTAAAAATTGTACGAACATCAAATTAATAATGTACACACCTACAATACTTTATTAAACGAAATAAGCTAAACTATAAAAATACCAAAAAAGCTTACGATTTAACGAAGAAGAGTTTTACCCATGTTCGCACATGTCGATCTACGTCCGGCCATTGTTTCGTCTAAAGTTTGAAAACAGATAATATGAAATAATAAAAATGTTATTTTTGTTTGCAATCCACCTAAGAGAAAGAGTTGTTTTATTTCAAAATTTTGGTGGAAGGAATATATATATGTGAAGATTATGTATTTGTCAAGGATGTTAATGGATTGGAACTTATATGATATTTAAATATTTTTTTTTAAAAAAAAGAACAAATACAAAATGAAAATCATAGATTTGATAAAATTTCGATATGTGTAACTTGTTTAATAAATAATAATGTTGTTTTCTTGATTACAACACACATAACCTAACTTAAACATATCTTCAAATCTTTCAATTAAACATTATAAGTTACAAATTAATGCTTTATAAAGAAGATATAATTATACTATTATTTTTTCTTAGAGAATGATTTAATGTTTATTTCTAAAAATCAATAAAAAGAACAAAAATCTAGGTGTAATTATTAATCAAGACATACAATTGTGTATATAACATATTATAGAAAATTCGAAATTTTAACTTTAATATGTTTGTGTTTGAATATTGTTTTATTCAGCTCAAAATTACTAATAATATCATATTTTTAAATAAATATGATTGAATATTAAATGAAAAGGGTTGTTAATAGATTGAAATTTAAATGGTATTTAGATAAAATAAAAAGGAAAAAATAATAAAGTCAACGAAAAAAAACTTGATTTGATATGACAAAATTATCGTGCGACATACTTAATAACTAATGCTATTACATTGTTGTTTTACAACACACATAATTTAAATATATATTACAATCTTCCATTTAAATATTATACGTTACAAATCAATGTTTTATGGAGAGCATATAATTATACTATTATTTTTTCTTAGTTCAATTTATTTAATGTTTATTTTTAAAAGTTAAAAAATAGAAGAAAAATCTAGAAAAAAATTACTAATAAATACGTATAATTATGTATATCAAGAATTATAGAAAATTCATAACATTAACTTAAATATGATATGGTATTGTTTTAATCATATCAAATGTAGGTGTTTAAAATTTTATATAAATATGAATGAATAATAAATGGAAAGGGTTGTTAATATATTGGAACTTAAATGATATTTAAAGAAAATAATAAAGTCAACAAAAATTCTTGATTTGATATGACAAAATTATCGTGTAACTTACTTAACAACTAAAGATGTTACATTTTTTATTTACAACACATATATTTAAAATTAAATATATATTCCAATCTTCCATTTAAACATTGTACGTTTCTACTAATTTGATATTTAGGCATAACATATAATGTCTATTTCAAAAGCACAATAAAAAGAACAAAAATATAGGAGTAATTGCTAATCAAAACTTATAATTATGTCTACCAAGAATCATAAAAGATTTGAAATTCTAAGTTAAACATGATATGTTATAATTATAATCATATTAAATTTACTAATATAATCAGTATTAATTATATTGTCAAATTCACATCGTCTCTTGATCTGCAAATAATGAGTTATATTTTTTTATTTTTCAAAAGTTATATTAACAAATTTGTTGATGAACTTTTAATAACTTACGTATAATTTAAAATAATATATATTTATTATTTACAACTATAAAAATTAAAATACTCTGAACATTTATTTAAATAAAAAAAGCTTAAATATATAACTAAAAAAATAATCACATAAATTGTTGATGCAAACATTAATATTAAAAAAAAAAAACATTAAGCATTCAATGATGCTTTAAACAAAAAGTTGGCAGAAAAACTTTGAAATTAAATTCGGCACCCAAAGTTATTTCATTTATCATAAGAATATACTCCCAATTTTCGCAAAGAACAATTGAATCTATGTCGTTTACAGCGCCAACCTTGAAAGTAACTTCATCCAAAATGATACTTGAATCACTTTTTTCAACACCCAAATCAATGAGATTATGTTGACAAAATTCTTGTGGGAGGATTTGTATAGGTAAATGAATCTGATTAAAACTTAATTAATTTTTAAATATAATCATTAATAAATTGTATAATATTTTGTACAAATATTAAAGTAAGAGTTTTACCATTTTTAGAATATGGCCAATATTTTTCAGCATACACATTTTGTAACAAAATATTCTATTTGTTGACCGATTCTCCACCATTACAGGAGTACAAATCATATAATTTCTAAGTAAATGATGAAGCTCTCTTAACTTGTACATTCCTCTCGTGCAGTATCTACAAAAAGAATACAACAAAAAATAAAACAAACAAACAAATTAAACATATTAAAATAATAACCAGTATTATTAAAAAAAATATTTTTTTTTCGTATGAGTCTAAATAAGGTTTTAATTATATACCTTTCTTAAAAGTAAATGGAGTATCAGAATCTTTGTAGATATCTTTCTTTGAACACATAGTAGACGTAAGTATGTCAACTTGAATGAATGTAGAATCCTCAATAGTAAAAACAATTAAATCACTAGATTTTAGATTATTAAATAGAACAAAAAGAAACCATCCCTGTCTAAAGTACACTCTACCGTCAGTGTCCATGAATCAGCGTGGACATAGCATTCATCGCCATATTCATTTTTCAAAGTGTAACAATTTGAAAGAATCCCTTTTATTATTGAATCGTACGCTCGAGGAATATGCTGCAATAATATTACAAACAACATTAAAAATATTAATAAAAAAATGAAAAAACAAATGTAAAAACATTAGATATCTTTAAAGTTTACTTACACATTGGTTTTCATCACAACAATTTTCTGGAAAGCATAGTTGATACAACCTATACAACTTTTCCTTGCGAATGAAATTACTGTCAGCAGACATTTTTTTGTTTATTTTATGCTCCCTCCGTCCCGGCTTATTTTGCACACTTTTCATTTTCGGTCGTCCTAACTTATTTTGCACACCCCTAAAATAGAAACTAAATCACGTAATCTTCACCTTCAAAATCACAATCCTCAATCTCCACCTTTAAAAAAGTCAAAGAAAAAACAAAATTTATTTTTTCTTAACATTTGTGCCCCATCAACTGTGCAAAATAAGCCGGGACGGAAGGAATATTTAATATACATTTGTAGAAAGTTGGATGAAGATGTTTAAATAATAAGTTTTAGGTATTTATTTATGAAAATTACGTTTTATCCTCATTAAGACATATGAATAATTTCAATTAATACAAAATTAATGATGACAATAATTTCATACGATTTTAAGTAAATTATGTGTGTTTTCATCGATTTACTACAACTGATGATTATAATTGTAGAAAATGTATCCATCATAATATAGTTTTGAATTAAATTTGATTTACCAAAAAGTTGGATGATTTAATTTAATTTTAATTTTTTGTATTTTTCTTTGTTAAATTTTACGTTTCAATTAAGTTAAAATTTACAATTTTTATTAACACATAAATAATTAAACATGTTTATTTATGCTAATTAAGTCTATTTAAAAAAAAACATTTTTTCTTTATTTAATATAAATTATAAGTATAATTAAACACTAAAGGTTAAATATAGAAAATTATAAAATAAAATGCAATTATTAAATATAAATTTAAGTTCAAAATGGATACAACTCTATTAGGTGCATTGTGCATCATTGTTGGAATCTCATTATCTCCACTGATGGGTTTTTTTTTTTTTTTTTTTTTTATTATTATTATCTTTAAACTGAAATGGAAATAAATATGTAAGTGACATTTATTCATCATTGTTTTCATTGTATTTGTGTTTATAATTAAATTGATTCATCACAATCAAAGTTTTAAAAAAAATATGAAAAAAATAGTGACTATAAATTAAATAAAATGAATTGAATCAAGGTTAAAAAAAAAAAATAGACAATTTATATTTGTAAAATGTTCAAAGAACTATTTTAGTTCAACTAAGGATTATTAAAAACAGGACTTCAATGATTGGTTGAACTTGTGATAGAAATCATATCCTTGAAAATTGTCCCTAAAAGGTTGAGTTGAAACAAAAACATAATAAAAAAAGTTAGAAACAAATATTGTAAAGGAATATTATAATTCAAAAAATAAACTTAAATCATTCTCTAATGAAAAAATTAAAAATACCCGGAACAAGCCAATTCCCAAAATTAAACAGTCTTCATCACTAAATCATCAACAAATTTTGTAATATGGAACTGTTTATTTCCGACATATGAAACGAAAATACAGTATAATATTTAAATATCAACATCACAAACTAACGGTTCCCAACCCCTGTCGAAGAACAATTTTCCTTCTTTTCTTTTTAACAGAACATCCCAACTTTTTGTTTCTCACTATACGAATATCTTGCAATATGATTGGTATGTCTTACAAATCTATTCGTTATTTCCTACATAGACGATAACCATAAAATTAGTATTAATTATTTTTTTATAAAAAAATAAAACTTTATTACTCAGGTAAAATCAATATATATATATATAAAATAAAGAACACGCGTAAATTAAAATATTATCAACTCATGGCACTAATTGTGCTCCGAGAATTGATATATAATTTATGAAAATGATCAAAATCGGGCATACATACATTTTCAACAACGTTGTTTGATGAATTGCAGGGATGAATAATATATCACAATATATAATACATAAACGTTTTTCTTTCTTTATTTCATAGAATGTTAATTTAGATTATAAATGCATATAAAGTGTAACAAATTGAGCGTTATCTGGTTGCCATAAAAGAGTGTTCATTCTAATACACGATGATATTGTCGGAGACTATTGAGGAGAATTGTGCAATATTCTTAATTTATATAAAGTAGATTATATTTTGGGAGTTAGATTAGTTATAATTTGAGTACATATCAACTTCCTAATTAGTACATTTTAATTATACAATTAAAGATTATATTAATTCCTAATGGTAAGCAAATCAGATCATTTAAAATTAAATTTTATTCGAAACCAATAAATGTAAATAAAATATTCGATTAAACATATATAAAAAAAGATAGAAAACGTATATGAAATAAAGTGAACGATTATAGAAAAAAATATCTCAAAGATTTGTAGCAATTTTTTTAGTATATAAAGACTATAGCAGGGAAAATGATTAAACTTTTTGATCCATTATAATCAAGATTCCGGATAATAAAGTCAAAGATATTGATTTTAGTTGAGTATATCCACATCTTTCACTATCAAGTTTCATAAATACCATTTTTTTGTAAAACAATTAGATGATATCATTTTTGGATGACAATAATAATCTCTGGAACTAAAAGATTATAAATTATATCAAATGTTTTTTATTTGAATGGGTTTAAGTGTTGTTTTAATTTGTTACAAATATCTGGTACCTACAAAAAATATCAAATGGATAATGATTAAAATCTATTATTTGACAATTAATAAGTAAAATAATAAGTAAAATATCATTGTGAGTAGAAACAAAATATATTATTTGACAATTAAGATGGGAAAAATTCCATTCAATCATTCACAAAATTAGATGATACTTAACATTTAGGATGATAATAATCCTATATAATAAGCAACCTAATTATTTCGTTAATTAAGAATAATTCATATCTAATTTCATGATAACACAACTTTGTCGCCAATATGATAAAAAATTAATATTTAAAAAAATTTAAATTAATAGTTTAAATTAAATTAAGGTTATGAGCGATTTATTTATATATATATATATATATATATATATATATATATTTAAAATTGTATAGATTTTTTTTGGTATTTTTTTAATATTAGTTAAATATATCCATATCTTTGACTATCAAGATTGCTAAATCCTTTATTTTTTTACAAAATTAGAGGATACAATTTTTGGATGGCATTAATCCTGAAAAAATATGCAATCTATATTTGAGGTAAATAAAAATTCTAAAGAAAAACAATTCAATTTTTATGAACAAATAATATATAACATTTGATAAAAGAGACTTTACAAATCAAATAAACAAATAATTATTACGTACGAAATAAAAAAATAATAAATTTTGTAAATGTTTTTATTTTAATGGATTTAAGTGTTATTTTAATGTGTTACAAATATTTGGAATGTACAAAAAAATCTCAAATAGATAATGATTCAAATTTATATTAATTGACAATCAAGTCTATTTATAATAAGTAAATTCTCATTAGAAGTAGCAATAAAATATATGAATTGACTATTAAGATGGGAAAAAATCCATTCAATCATTTTCAAAATTAGATGGTACTTATCATTTAGGATGACAATAATCCCATATAATAAACAACTTAATTATTTCGTTAACTAAGAATAATACATATACAAATTCATGATAATACAACATTGACGTCAATATGAAAATAAAAATTAATATTTTAAATATTTTTAAATTAATATTTTAAATTAAATTAACATTTTCATTGATTTACTTGTAATCACGAAAATGTTAGTTAAATCTATCCAAATATATTTGACTATCAAGTTTAATGAAATACCTTACATTTTAAAACAATAGATGATATAATTTTTGAATGTTAATAATCCTTAAAAAATTCTAAAGATAAATATTTAAGTTTTTATGAACCAAAAATATATTACATCGTGATATCATAAAAGTAACTTTATAGATCCAATAAACAAACAATTAATAATAAAATAGTAATAATATTCAAATTATTTTTAAAATAATAATTTAAATTAAATTAGTGTTTTGAATGGATATACATATATTTAAAATTTTGTAGCAAATACTACCTTGGTTTTTTTAGATATTCTTTTAGACTTGAATAAGAAAATTAAGGGATAGAGAGAATGGACAAATAAGTCCCTCTTTAGATTTCTCTCTCCCCTTAAATCCCTTAATTTTCTCCACATTTCCTTATTATTATTATCTAATTATGTGGTAGGTTGTATACTATGAATTTTTTTAGGAATAGTCAAAGGGGTAATATTGAAAAAATTGTGGGAAAAAAACTAAAAACATCTAATTATAAACAAAACACAAAAGCTACAAGAATATCTAAAAAAAAAAAAACGGAGGTAGTATTTGACATGTATGAAGGATTGTAAAATGGATAGTGACTTTAATTTGTATTAATTGCATATCAAGACATCTAAAAATAAGTTTAATCTATTCGAATGTTGAAGCCAAAAAATAGTAATTGACATCAAGAAAATATCCATCAACATTAAACATCAATACGCTTGTCATAGTATCAACATATTTCAAAAACATCGATAATGAAATAGTTATGAATACCAAATAAAAAATCAAATAATTCTCAAGTATCCACTAAAAACACAAGTTTTTCTTCATCTATAAGCTTGAAAGTGCAGGTACAACCACTCTCGAGATCACTATCTATAAGGAAGTCTTCATTTTCATTCTTGAGCAATACTTTTCCTCCTGCACACTTCAAAGATACTTCCCACCTCTTGTCTTCAAACAGAAGATGAATAGTCTTGCCATGTGGGTTAGACGTTCCAAATGATTTTTCCAGAATTCTTTGGGTATTCAACAATTCAATTGTAAATTCAATCACTCATAATAAAAAACATAAATAATACTACAATATATTTTATTTTTGGATAATGAATTACCATTTTTGAATAAGTGAGATAGAAAGCATAGAGTGAAATTGTAAACTCTGGCTCTTTGTCCCCACAAGCTTCAATAATTTTCTTTTGTGTCTCCATAATTCCACGTAGAAAAAGGTTTAAAGTTTTTGCAAACACAATAATAGAGATAGTCAACAATTTTCTTTTTAACAAACAATATTTGTTAAACGAATTTTATCCTGAAGAGGACATTAGACACATATTTAATCTCCCTACTCATTGAGTATATCAACTTAGATAACCCAGAAAATACTATTACAAAAATTTCAACTCCACCTTCATATGAGAAGGCAACAACATCACCATCCACAGTATTTGCAATTGCAAACTCTTTCCAACGAGAAGTCAAGTAGTACTGATAATCAATCTTTTCAATCATTACCGACCAAGTATCTTTATCCATGTTCTCAAACGTATGTCATTGGAGGACTTTAAGTTCAAAGATCTCGACATATTTCTTCGGGATCAACAATGCCGATAAAATCAAATACCATATATTGAAAAAAATAATAGCAAATAAGGACACACAAATTATTAATTAAATGTTGCAAAAAAACTCAAAATTAATTGTAAGATTACGAATGATCGCTAAGCGATTTTTACCTTATTTTTAGAAATTGCATCATCTCTGAAACTACAGTAGAATAACGGTGGCTTTTCTTGATAGTTTACCAAACATCCTTCATTATTGTGCACATCAACATAGAAATTACATGTAGTAACATCATACTCAATGAACAAATAATTTTCATCGGACAACCTATTATCGTCCACGAATTGTCTCCAACCTTTAAATAATTTTTTTCCCCATCAAATCAGTACTTATCTCCACATCAACCTTTATTTTTTTTATTGGTTTCTACTGTTCATTTTTAACTTATACGGTGTCCTATAGTACCTATAAATGCTACAGGAAGCTCCTACATAAACAACAAAATAATAATAATAATAATAATAATAATAATAATAATAATAATAATAATAATAATAATAATAATAATAATAATAATAATAATAATAATAATAATAAACGATAAATATATTTTAAAATATATGAAATCCTAATTACAAAAATATCACTTACCATGGCTTCATAGCAAGAACAAAGAGTAAATATTTGGTAGAAATAATGTAGATTGACTAAATCTGCAAAAAAACAAAATATGGTTGATTGGGGAACTTTTATAAGTAATAATTCAGTGTTACAATTCACATGTAATAAAAAAAAACAAAAATTAAACATGAATGACAATTAGGATTTCTTCAAGCATGGATAAGTAATATTCATTAAAAATAATTATCATTAATTCGTCTTTATATATTGTTTAATTAGAAAATGCAAATTATAAAACTGTCAGGAAAAAAATAAACAAACTTGCTGTTTTCCGAAGATATCCTCCTTGTACGAGCTATTGATTTAGTTAGCGCTGGAAGTAAAAGAATAGGTGTACCTATTGGTAAATTTCATTATCAAAATTGGTATTACTAACGAAACCTTCAAGGTCCAAACATTATGCAAAAATAAAAAAGAAAAAAGAAAAAAAAAAGACCATAATTAAACACTTAGCATGTAAGGATTCTTGATTAGAAGATACCACATCTGTACAAATCAACTAAAGATTTTTTTTGAAACAACCAAAAATATTTGTGATTGGATATATCATTAAATAGTTAATTAGAAGATAAATCCCTAAACAACATCATCAAAAAAAAAAAAACACAAAAAAATAATAAATACCATAAGATTCAAGGTTTAAGATCATTATTAAAAAAACAATATGCAAAAAAATTCTTCTAAAAAAAGATAACAACAAAGATATCTCATAAAACCTAAATTAAGCTTTAACAATACAAATCAATACATGTTACCTTTGATTGATACTTGCTCGATTGGTTGTCAAAGACCTACAAACTGAAACTGAAAAACATAAAAAAAAAAATCAAAATTAAGACTTAATATGTCGAAGTTTGTCACCAAATGCCTTTTAAAAAAGAGCCACAATAGTTGATTATAAGTCAAGATACATTGACTAAAGAAAGCTTCAAGGTTCAAAATCTGCAACAATTAAAAGGAACAAAATTCTAATAACAAACAACAAAGAATATAAATAACATAATACCAAAATCAACATAAAAAGATAAACAACTTGAAGGTGCAACAATTATTGGTTAAAACTAAACACCTATTGGTCAATATAAACTCAAGATTAAAACTTGATTATGTTCTTTTAGTGAATAAACAAAAAATACCTTAATCACCAAAAGTTTTGATTGTAAAACAATAAGATCAAAACAGTTTAATTTACCAATGCAATAGTGAATTTTACAATCAAGACATTTTTAAAAAAGAAGGCCACCATTATTGATTATAAGTCATGATAACTTTACTAATGAAAATTTCAATGTCCAAAATCTGGAAAAATTAAAACGATAAAAATAAATTAATAAATAACAAAGAAGTTAAATAATATAATATCATAATCAACATAGAAAAATATAACAACTTAAAGGTGCAAAAATAATTGATTAAAACATAACGCCTATTGGTCAATATCAACTCAAGATTTAAAGCTTGATTTTGTGATTTTACTTAATACACAATGTTGATACGCAAATTTCGTATCCAATTAAAATGCGCCACGTAATAAATATATGTTGAAAATCAATTTTATATTGATTATGTTAATATTAGGAATTAATTAAATAGAATTCCTAGGTTAAATAATCAATTTAATTGGTGATTTACTATATATTTTATTGGCCAATTGAAAGCCGCCACATGTCAAGATGATGCAGATATTACTAAATTAAATTAAATTAATTTAGTAATTATCCAAGAAGATAAGGATAAACATCAAGTCATGCTGGACCAATCAGAATGCTCCATGTGTCAAGTTGTTGAAGTAATTATTAAATTAAATACAATTAATTTAATAATTATCTTATAGATAATGATCTTATGAAGGACCAATCATATCGCTCCGTTCAGACTCAAGCCCATTAGGGTTTTCTCCATCATACCATTATAAATAGAGCCTCATTCTCCACCAAAAATCACAACAACACAAGGCAAGAATCAAGCGAAGAATTCCGGTACAAAGGAATATCAAGCGAAGAATTCCGGTACAAAGGAATTTCAACGTTTTTCAGTGTTCTTCGACGTTCTTCGAGAAAATCGGCAACAAACGGTGTTACAAAGCCAATCCGGTATTACAATCCGGCACTACGAAGCCAATCTTGAGATTTTCAAGGTGTTACAAAGTCAATCTCAAGATTTTCAACGTTTGATCCGAGATCAAGGTGCTAAGCCCCTCCGATCGGCGTTTTCAAAACTTCGAAGGTGTTCTATGTCGTTCGTCAAAAGATCTTCGAAGACGTTCTTCGCATATTGAATCAAAAGTATTGTTTAATTCAAAATCAAGCTCTCAAGCCTTTGAATTAACGTTACTCAAGTCAAAGTCCAAAGCCGGGGAAAATCAAAGTCAACTCCGACATCAATCAGTCGAAGAGAAGAATCAGAGGAGAACTAGAGATAGGAACTCACAAATTGTAAAGTTTATTCATTTGATCCGAATATTTTATTTTGTACATCTTTTTCGTGTTTATACATTTTTATACACGAAATTTATTGTTACACACAAAAAAACCATAATCACCAAAAGTTTAACAATTTAAAAAATAAGATAAAAACACAATAATTTAGCAATGTAATAGTGGAGATTCAAACATGAACGCAAGATTGACTTCAAACCCTAGACGATTGGTCGGTAATACAAAATTGGATATTTAAAAAATAAGAAACTAAACAAAATAAGATACAAATATTTAGAAATAAACTAAAAGATCATTGACGGTAAAAAAATGATTAAAAACCTAACTAAAATCTGTTCTTCTAATTAATAAATAAAAAACCCTAACCGTTTATAAATTAAATAAATAGTGAAGATGTATGAAATACCCTTTATAATGTAAGATGAAATTGTACAACCTGGAAAAAAACAAAAAACAAACAAAATAAATCAAAGAACCATATACATTAATAACGACGATAAAAAAAAAAAAAAAAATCACAACTCAATAATCTAGCAATGTAAAAGTGGAGATTAGTCATGAACTAGATATTAAGATTGACAAACCACCATTATCTAACAAAAAACGATTAAAAACATAAATAAAAGTTGTTCTTCTACTTAATAAACAAAAAAATCCTAACCGTTTATAAATTAAATAAAAGTGAAGATGTATGAAATACCCTTAGTAGTGTGAGATGAAATTGTACAACATGCAAAAAAAAAAAAAAAAATCAAAGAACAAAATACATTAATAACGACGACAACAAAAAAAATTACCACAACTCAATAATCTAGCAATGTAAAAGTGGAGATGCAACATGAACAAAATATTAAAATTGACAAACCTCAATTATCTAACAAAAACGATGAAAACATAACTATAATTTGTTCTTCTAGTTAATAAACAAAAAAATTCTAACCGTTTATAAATTAAGTCAAAAGCGAAGATGTATGAAATACCCTTAGTAAGGTGAGATGAAACTGTGCAACCTGAAAAAAAAAATCAAAAAATAATATACATTAATAACGAAGATTTTTTTTTTTTTTTTTTTTTTTTTACCATAACTCAATAATCTAGCAATGTAAAAGTGGAGATTCAAACTGCCTCAAAATATCAAGATTGAAACCCACTATTATCTAACAAAATTACCTGAAAAAGGATGATGAGTGAGAAGATGAAAGAGAGGGAGGGAAAACGATAACATGTTGAGACAAAAATTTAATTTGTGCGTATATGATTTCGTTGGTGTTGGAGAGTATTAAATTATTAGGGTTGTAAATTAGGTAGATTTAACTGAAATTAAAAGATAGTCCATTATCTTCCAAATTAAAAAAACTAATTAATGTGATGTGTATGAAAAATGATATAATTTGACTTTTATTTCACTAATTAACCGGCTAATTGAATCGTAATTATAATTAGTCCTTATTTTCATAATTAATAATAATAATAATAATAATAACAACAACAACAACAACAACAACAACAACAACAATAATAATAATAATAATGGACAAATAAGTGGCTGCCAAGTGTCCTTGCTGATTGGAGAAAGGTGTTCTGGGTGGGAAAACACAATCCTTACCAAAAGTGGTAAGGATTGCAAGGATTGTGTTACTTTATATATATATATATATATATATATATATATATATATATATATATATACTATATAATATAATAAAATCCGCCAAGAATAGTAATATCAACATTTTCCCGCTCAAAACAACACTGCTAATTCTGGAAAACTTCAATATTAGCTGCATTAATTAATTAAGCCTTATGTATGATATAATTTGCTGCATTAATTGATATTACCTTATATATGTTAAAACATTCAAACCATTTAATTCCGGAATTGCATTTAAAGTTGGTAATAAGTTACAATTGATTTACACAAATCTCGCAACATAACCTTTTCAACTCAAACTCAAGACAGTATATCATATTATAATTTCCAAAGATTGTGATTGATAATTATTCATGTTCTGGGCTCGGTAATGAAGCCCAATTGATTTTTCTCCTGGAAGGTGTTTTTCTCCAGGAACCATTGTATTTCAGTCTGTGTAGTTTTGAGTGTCAGAGTTTAATAATAAACCTCTCGATAGTAAAAAAATGAATCCTCAAAAATATCATAAGTAGCTAAGAACAAAACAATTAAAAAGATATAACTGAATGTTTCTTGCTCTTGAATTCTTGAACTCTTCCTTGAATCCCTTGCTTGACACTCCAAATTATGACAGAAGATATATAAAATTTTATCTTTAGGTCCCCCTTTATAGTTGGAGAATTAAGATATGAGTTGAAGGGTGAAAATCCTAAAAAAATTAGGAAAAAACGCATGTAAGACTCGACTCATATCGCATGGGCCGTGTAATGGGCTGGGTGACCCAAAGTTGCATTCTTCTCCAACTTCAATGTCGTCATATTTGAAGGTCTTACGGTTAGAATTTGGAAACAACTATGTATACTTAATATAGTAACAAAATCCACTGAAATCAGTAACTTTGAAGTTTTCCCGCTCAAAATCTATTACCAATTCTGGAAATCACATTTTTTGGTATATAAAATTCAACCCAATATAAAACACAATTATTGGCAATAACTTACCATATATTAGCCTAAATAAATATGATAAAGCTATTTGGGCTGATTTTGTCTGGGTCGAAAAAAATATATTTTCTTAAAATTATTTTCTTTTTATAAATTATTGACTATTATTAATGAAAAATTATTTATGAAGACGGTAACTAAATTTTAACATTACAAATATATCCTCTGTCAATCGCATATTGCAATTCCAGCCCCAATCATCAACATGATTTCTATAAAAGGATGCTAGAGATATTCATAATTAAGAAAAATAAATATTCATTCTAATATATATTTTAGTCTTTAATACTTTTTACTGCACTCTTTTTCCATTAACATATAATTTTATATATCTTATTATTTATTGATTGTAATATTTTATTATATTAAAATTATATAAAAATATAAAAAATATTAATTTATTCATTTGCACTTACAAATCGTGCATCGCACGGGGATACTACTTTTATATATATATATATATATATATATATATATATATGCGAGAGATTTGTATATTATAAAAACTTTACATAAAATGGTCAACTAAAAAATCTTATATATGACAATATAACTTTCTTATCAATACTTTTTGTTGTAGTTTGTGTAGTGCGTGCAGATATTATAGTTGAAAATTTTCAATGAAAAACATATTTTAACTTTCTCAAGAATGAGATAAGAATAAACGTGATAAGGGATTTGAATACCAATATAATTATTTTGATTAATTATATGTTTTATTTTGCTAATCCTAATACAAAATATTACTTTTGTATTCACCACCAAAACATCCAAACTTAGTGCATGTTTGGGTATGTTTGGTTGGGGTTGTCCAACCCCTCCCTATGTTTGTTTACACAGGTGGACCCAACCACTAGAAACCACCACATATTCCAATATTACTTTAATCATAAAATTAATCATTATTAACAAACTCTTACACACATCACATTATATTTTACAATTAAAAATTATTTCCTACACTATAACCACTACCCCACTCAAACAAACATCATGTTTTTTACTCTCCCAGCCACTAACTCCAACCACTATCCCCAGCCAACAGTACCCCACCCACCTCCACCTCCAGCCCAACCTTAATATTTTCCAAACATATTTCATACCTAAATAACTCTCTTATAAATGAAAAGTAGGTATAGTGATAAGATTTAGGGCTCATTTGGTAGCCTTGATAAGCCCTAATAATATAAGATAACGGTGCTAACCAATCGTTTGGAACGCAATATTATATATACGGGGTACTGCAAGGGGCCCGGTATTACGGCCTTATTAGCCCATATATACAATCACACCCATTAAACCTGATACTTAATATTGTCTACTATAGCATATCTAATTAGCCCAACTCTACCCAACATACCCAACCCACGTCATTTTTGCTTCAACACTTTCACCAAATCAAAACCCTAGTTCTCTCTCCCTCCAAATCTCAGTCGCCGCAGCCCCAATCTGTGGAGCCCGACGCGGCGAACCTGCGTATTTTCAAGCTAAGGTGAGAACAATTTCACATCACATCTGCTTTGGTCTAGTCTCAGTAGAATATAAAAGCTCTTCAACTAAGTTGCGATAGTTTTCCTTTTTTTTTTTTTTTTGGAATTTGCTCTCACCTGCTTCGTCTCCCAAATCTGTTGCACGCAAGGAGGAATATCGGAAGGTTTTGGTGTTTAATTGCTCGAAGACAGGCCCTTGAGGAGTAGTAGTTTGCAGCTTGGAATTGTGGAATATACACGAAAATTAGGTAACATTTGCTAAGCTTTTTGTGGAGTTTCCAAACGCCAATGTCAAGTTCTGTTGGATTTAACATATTCTTGGTAATTAAAACTGAAAATTGATAGCAACGAAGTCAAACTGAGTTATGTTGAAAGGTAACTAATTTCCTGCATATTGGTGCTGCCCATTTTGGAACAGTTTATTTGACGATTTTGGTGTTCTCGTGACTTTCTGAATATTTCGGTACCGTGGAAATTATAATTTAGAGTTTACTGAAAAGTGTTTGTTTTAATTATTGTAACGAACATGGTCTCGTGACGATCGATTTGGTTTTGTGTAAATATTAGTAGGCTTATCAAGACCCATAAATTATTTGATTTGTACAACTATTGATGTTTATAGATGCAGATTATTTGCTTGATTCATGAAATATGCCGCTAAAAATATTCGATCATGGAAAAAAGTAATGATTAAATGTTAGTGAAACTAGTAAAGTTAGTTTGTGGGGTGGCCGCTTTGCTATATGGGGGTGTTTTCAAAATAGTCTATATTGGATTGTAACATATATACTCCCTTCGTCCCGGTGAAAGCTTCTTACTTGTCTTATCGGTCCGTCCCACTTAAAGTTGCCAGCCCAAAAAAGGAAACTAATCCCCCAATCCTCACCCTCAAAATCTCAACCACCTTTAAAAAAGTCAAATAACTATTTTTTCTTAACATCCGTGTCCGATCAAAGTGGAAGCTTTAACCGGGACGGAGGGAGTATATAATAAGCCAAGTCTGGAAGAATTAGTAAGTTAAGATTTTTCCTGCCCAATTATTTAGTTACTAAGAATAGAAGTGAATTTGAATTTCGAATTTCGAATTTTGAATTATCCCATGTTATATTTTGAGATCTGGCGAAAAATCAGCAGCAATAAATCTGTAAAGATATTTAAAACAGATTTTGTTATATTATTTAAAATTTTGAATTTTGAAATTTAAAAAAATTCTTATCTGATAACATATTTGCTCTTATAAATACAGTATCTTCAGTAAATGAGAATCACATTTGCAGTTGGGTATTTTTTATTTTTTATTCATTTCGCAATTTCTTTATTTCGCCATTACTTCAGTTCATTTGATTCATATTTGATTTTGTTGAGTAATTCTATTTCTTATTCATTTTGCAATTTCTTAGCTTTGTAACTATTACAGTTTTTTGGATTCAAATTTGTGGATGCAAATTTCTATTATTCTGACATTCCTTAATTATTATGTGTCAACTTTGATAGATACTTCAACATAATGGATGCTCCAAAGGAACGACCTGCAAATAAAGATAAGAAAAAAATCAGCAACAATGAATCATGATTCTGGCGAAAACAGCTTTGAAGATTGCAAAATCAAATTTATCTACCATCATCTTTTTCTACGGTAATATGTAATCATATAAAAAGTTTAGGTTTATTTATTTCCTGTTATGTTAATTATTTAAATTGTTGTCAATATATTTTTCTAAGAAACAAATAATTTGGTTTATTACATGTATACGGCCAATCGGCGAAGAATATTGGAAAAGGGTTAGAGATTCGCTAAACATTCGAGGATCCGCTGATGTTGAAGACCAAATCTGATTTATTGACTAAATCTGATTTATTGTAGTAGATTTCAATTTTATAATTTTTATTTAATAAATCCATGTATCAACTTCAATTGAATCGACATTATTCACAATTCTGATAATGTTTTAGTAAGCAATATAAAACCATTGAAATATATTAACTATTAAAATATCTCGGGAAAAGCGTTGTTTGGTTAAGATATTCTAAAAAGAAAAAAAACTTAGAAATATATATTTATAAATCAAAATATTTCTATTGAAAAATCCGTGGAGTTGAAAAGGCCATATATTAATTTACTTTTCAATTGGAAATCTTATTGTCATATTAAACGATCTAAATATCCAGTCCAACATGGTATATATTTAATTTTGAATTGTTCATGTTGTTGAGATGTTTTAGGAATTAAAAAATATGTTACAGATATGTTTTCTAGAATTTTAAAATATATCATATTTATTAAAAAATTATAGTTATATAATACAATTTATAAATAAAAGAATTTATATATATATATATAATATATATATATATATATATATAGTTAGAATTAAAAAAGGCAATACATATCTAAAATCAAAGGGTAAAATATAATTGAATATTAGAAGATTTAAATATCCGAACCAAATAAAACAAAAGAATAGACATTTAATTTGTTTAACATATAGTGTAAAGTGTAGTTGAGATATTTCAGGAATTTTACATTCGTTGAAATATACTATTTCGCTAATTTAATCAACATAATAAATATTTAGACATGTGTATATTGGAGTTTTAAATAAACTTTAAATAAATATATGGACTCCCGATTTTTTAAATTAATGTTTAACAAAATGAATATTTAGATGCGTGTATGCTAAGGCGAGCCTGTTGTTCAAAAAAGAAAATGTTTGTCATATATTCAATGCATGTATATAATACAACTTATAAAATCAATTTGAAATTATTTCATTAGTATAGATATAATAAAAACATATTATTAGATTTAGATATAATAAATTGTACATATATGTATTCTACATTTTTAAAGAACATTATATCTAATTTTTATTTATGAAATAAATATAAATAATTTTTAAATAACTAATGTGGATATATTCACTGATTAAAAAAATTTATAATTATATATTTCAATTTATAAATCAAAGAATATTTAAATAGAATAAAAAAACGTCATATATCTTTTTTAATAATTTGTACGATATTATTGAAACATTATAAGATCTATATTTCCGGTCCAAAAAAAAAAGAAAGAAAGATAAACTAATGATTTTTTTTAAAGTTATTATGTAAAATGTAGTTGAGAGATTTCAGGAATTATATAATCAGTAAAATATGTTTTTACGCAGTATGTTTAACAGAACGTAGTTACAGAAACATGTATACTAGGGTTTTATATAAGCTATAAATATCTGGACCATTCATCCATATTTGTCACACACAAGATTTTAGTTATCAATTCATATTTGTCACACGCAAGATTTTAGTTTCAATTGATACAGAAACAATGGCTCCGGTATTCAACATGGTTGATGAACTTACTCCATCATTCAACATGGTTGATGAACTTACTCCACACAAAATGTTGTGGTAGTAAGGGTTCGTTTAGTCAGAGCGTACATAACTCCTATGTGGGGACGACTAGGTGAACCTTACAACTACGGAAAAAATAATTCTAAATTACGATCAGAAAAATACAAAATAATTTATCTTAAAACAAATTTATTTCAAATGGTGGAATATTTCTAAATTAATAGAAATTTAGAATGTTCATTTTCTTAAAAATAAATTGAAATTGGTAATTTACAATCCGAAAATACTTAATTTCATTCGGGTTTTTTTCTTCTCTCATCTCTCTACCAAAATCTTAATATTAAATTATAATAAATTTTGGAATAGATCATACCGATTAACAATAATAAACAAACAACGAAGATATACAATTCATAATTACAATACAATTTAATAAGATTGGGAAAAGAATATATTTTCTTAATGATTATTCCTATACAAAGTATTTTATTAGTTTAATTCATTAATTTTTCTTTATGTTTATCTAAATCAAAGTCCAACTTTATTTGTATTAATGAGCTAATTGAAAGATTTGAGGTCATCTATGTATTTAAAAATTCTAAATCCAAATTCAACTCTATTTATATGAATCAGGTCATCATATGGACTATGAAGATTCAATTCATCCTAAAATAAAATTGTATTTTCAATATTTTTCTTAAAATTTTGTATTTTCTATGTTTTTCTTAAAATTTATTTCTAATAGAGGATATTTTGTAGGTAAACTAATAAAATATTTTATATAAAAATAATCCTTTGTTGTTGTTTCTAATAGAAAATTTTTGTACATAATCTAATAAAATATTTTATATAAGAATAATCCTTAAGATTATTTGTTTCTCAATCCTATTAATTGCTATTAGATGTGAAACTTTTTGTTTCTCAATCTGTTTAATCATATCGGATTCTGGATTATGTATATTCACTTTATTTATTATTATCCAACAATGTGATCTATTCAAATTTATTATAATTTAATATGAATGTTTTGATATAGACAAGAGAAGCTAAATAAACGGATGAAATAAAAAAAAAAAAAAATTCTGGAATAAGATACGAGGAAGAAATTCGTGAAAAAATTAAAATGTATTTTTATTAGTGGAAAAATCTGATTTTCTGGAGTAAGAGGCAAGGAATTAATAACACTGCAAAAGAACACAAAAAATTTCTTTGTAACAAATTTTAACCATTTCTTTTTTTGTTATATATTATCAAATAAAAATGCATTTTTAATAAAAGGTATTGTTCATATTAATATTGATTTACTCTTAAAAAAATAGCCCGTGCATCGCACGGGAGCATTTACTAGTTGTGGATAAAACTCAAGGAATTAACATATTACAATTCTGTAATAATTAAAATTTCTAAGTTGACTGAAAAAATGGCCACATTCTAAATATCAGGTTTTGGGAAAAATTCTTTTTCGTAATAAAAGGGTTGATTTGGCACATGTAGGCAGTTGTAATGGCTTGTAGCCAAAGCACTCACTGTTTAATTCAATTTGCCTATTTTGATTGAATAGTTTTCCTAGCTGAAAGTGATAAACATGATTCTATTTCAGCCTACTCCTAATTGCATCTTTCTTGAAAAAGTAGCCCACAATGTCTCGCTTAATCCAGAAAAAAATTGCTATATATTTGCTTCTGCAAGACGTCTTACAAGACACTCTACTGGCATTGATCTTAATTTTGGCCATAATAAAGTAAAAAAAAAGGATGTAGGAGTCAACGTAACATACCGCGTGAGGCCTATACTATGTTCGGTCGCATACCGGAGCAAGTAATGCACTTAACTAGAATGGTCAAGCTTAGGGATTCCAGTTGCATCGATAATACTAGAATGGATTTGAATACATTTGCTCATTTATGCTACTTGCTTAGGGAGTTGGGTGGATTGACTGATAATAGGTATGTTAGTGTGGAGGAACAAGTTGCAATGTTTTTAAACTGTTTAGGTCATCATAAGAAGAATTGTATCGTGAAATTCGATTTCATACGGTCCGGTCAGACAGTGTCACACTACATACATCTTGTGTTGAAAGCTGTCCTCAAACTGCACCATTTCTTTTTGGTGAATCCAACACCAGTTCCAGAGGACTGCACTAACCCTAGGTGGAAATGGTTCAAGGTAAACTTATTAAACAAAAATTCATTGGATTTATATTGGATAGGTCTAGGTCCTAACTAAAGTAAGTCCATTTTGTTGATTTATTGATTAAATTGGATTTTTCTTTTTTTCTATTTCAAATTAAGGGGTGCTTAGGAGCGTTAGACGGTACCTACCTTTCCGTGCACGTTAAAAAGTGTGATAAGCCTCGTTATAGAACAAGGAAAGGAGAGATTTGTACGAACGTATTGGCTGTTTGTGATCGAGATTTGCGGTTTACGTATGTGCTCCCTGGATGGGAGGGGTCAGCTGCAGATGGCCGAATTTTGAGAAATGCAATCAGCAGACCCCACAGTTTGAAGATACCACATGGTAAGCCGTAAATCTGAATTAAATTGTAGGGTTCAGTCAAACTAGAAGAAATAGATATACAAAGATAAGTGATATGTTGTTTCAATTGACAGGCCAGTACTATCTTTGTGACAACGGGTACGCGAACAGTGATGGTTTTTTAACCCTGTATAGGGGTTATCGATATCACTTAAAAGAATGGGATAATGCACCTTCCCAGCCTCAGAATTTTCAAGAGCATTTCAATATGAGGCACACTAGGGCGAGGAACATTATTGAGCGGGCATTTGGGATCATGAAAATGCGGTGGGGAATATTCCGGAGTACAACTTACTACCCGATAAAAATTCAAATCAGACTAATAATGGCTAATTTCCTTCTCCATAATTTCATTCGTAGCAAGATGCCCCATGATCCAATGGAAGCCTTACTCGATAACCTACCAGATGGATTTGATAATGATCATGACGATATTATAGACACGACCGAGTCATCGCCTGAGTTTGCTGCTTGGCGGGATAACATAGCTCAAACGATGTGGAACGATTGGTTGCTTAGGTCATAGGAGATATGTGTTTTGTGTTATCATGGTTATGTATAACACCATAACACTGTTTTTTTTTCATTTTCATTTTCTCGGGCATTTATAATGTAGCCGAATCCTTTTAATTCATGTTCTTCCAGAACTGTTAGTTACTTTAATGTGTTGGTATTACTTTTATATTTTACTTGATTGTTGTCCCACATGTGAGTTCAAGATATGATTTTTCCGTACATAACAAACTGATAAAATTCTTAAAAGAATGGTAACTATCACATCAAAAATTGTCATGTTTTCTGTTTTTATTTTCGTTGACATTTTGAAGTTTCAGGATGCAGAGTGGTGCCAGTAGCATTGGTCGGAGGGGTGGTCGGGCAGTACGGGGCCGTCGGGGAGGGTGAACCTTAGAAAAAAGAGATAGACGAGCTTGGAGCTCTAGAGAGGAAGCCGTTCTGGTGGATGCTCTTCGAGAATTAATCGCGGAAGGTTGGAAAACTAAAAATGGGTTTCGCGTTGGTTACTTAGGAAAACTGGAGGCTGCTATGTGGCTTGTCTTCCCGGCGATGGACATCAAGGGTCATCCACACATCAATTCAAAACTCACTAGGTGGAAGAGATTTCACGGGCTAGTCCAAGGAGCGATGAGCACAACCGGCGTAGGATGGAACGAGACTAGCGGGCTATTGGAGTGTACAGATGAGCAATGGGAGCTTGTTGTACAGGTTAGGCACATGGTCACATCTTCAAAATCATTTTTGTTTTGTTAAACCACGTTTTTTTTTTTTTTTTACATGATCTGCATTAGTATCCCCCAATCCTGCACTACTTTTGTGGGGACCACTAAATTTAATATCGGCTAACAAATAGGCTTAGATTAATATGGCTGCAATATGCATTTGTTTAGTTTAATACAGTCATAATGGCATTTTAAAGTTGAAGTTGCTGATGGTTCTATAAATTTCAGTAATCGGGCTTTCAAATGGAGGTGTGAGAATTTTTTTAGCCAACAATAGAGTGTACACATCAGATTGTGTAGTATTTTTTCTATGAAGAGATGTTCAGATTTTGTTTTAGTGGGAAACTGTCCAATTTGGATGTTAAATGGTTGTTTGATAATTCATATATTAAAACCAACAGTACACCATGCGGCCACTTCACTTATTTAGTTTTTTATCATCATATGTCATTACATTGTAAAACCCAATCATGTTTTTATTAATGGCAATATTTTTTTGAAATTTTGTAGAATGACTCATAGATTAAGAACATGCGATACAAAGAGTTTCCACTGTATAAAACCTGGCTTGAGATTTTCGGAAAGGACCGAGCTACCGGAGAGGCAGCCGAGGATGTCATGGAGGCGGTAAATGACCTTATAAACGAGGACAATCTTGCACAAGAGAAAGAGAATTTTGATTCAGCTACTGACAGAGACTACAATGTGGATCCCGAAGGAATATTCGACGAGGAAGGTACAAGTGTGTGCCAAATGGAGAAAGAAATTCCACAGCCACGAGAGTCTCATCATAAACGAAAGAAATCAGATGGTTTTGATGGATTGTGTGAGATGGTTGGACAGATAGCGAGGAATTCGGAAGATAACATGGGTAAGATCGCACGCTTCATTGGGTATGAATTCGAATTGGGCGAAAAAAAGGGAGAAATTATTTGTTATGGTCCAAAATATCGTCGAACTCTCTTTGGACGAACAAATGGACTTGGCTGAGATACTAGCTAAAGAGACTGATCTTTTGGAAATGTTTTCTGGCCTCCCTGGCGAACACAAGGCTAGATTTGCGAGGCGACTAATTGACAAGCAGAAGAAGATATGAACAACCTTTTAAAGTTGAATGTGAATCTTTTTTTTTTTTTTTTTTTTGGGAATCGTTTGAATGTAAGGGCCTTATTATTGCCTTTGTTGCCCTTGGAATATTACACTTGAACGCACAGCCCATTGATGAAGGGCCCCGAACCTTAATGCGCAAGTACTTTAGTAGGTTGATCTTCACTTATTTTGGTATTTAGGTAGGTGATGCTTATCATTAATATGTCAAAATTGAATTTAAACCTGATGGTGTAGATTTTTTTTTTTTTTTTGTATTGTTATTATCACTAATGTAGCAACATTATTCATGTGTTCCGATGTGGGAATTTACTTCTAGTGACTGGTGTATTTATGTATCATAATATCCAGTAGATAGCCGATCCTTAAAGTCTATTTACAGGCCCCAACCAACCTCTTAAATTTGACGCAGGTGAACCGTTATTAAGTCCAGCAGCTTTAATTAAGTGGACACGTGCTTTATATATAGAAGCCTGGTTACAAATATACACAATCCTTCAAGTTTTGGACATCATATATCACACCCCACACATGCTCCCATATCATGGTGCTTGAAAAAATTGAAGAACAAATTCACTATCTTTACCAAAATGCATGGACTGACGGCATGGATAGTTGCCTTATTGATCGACTTTTGGTAGAGAAATCGTTGGGGCACTGGTCTCCAACGTTGAAAGGTAACTACCATTCCCTACAAATGGCGCAAGCTGAAGTAAGCGACAATGCATGGTGGAACCCATCTTGGGACGAAATGAAGGAGCGCGAGGCATTTCTGAAAAAAGGGTATGATACATTCAAATTTGTAATTGAAAACTATGGCACTTCGTGGAACCCTTCGCGCAACGAAGTGTATGCAGAGGTATATGTTTGGGAAAGGATCATCGAGGTATTTTTTTTTGTTCTTGTCGTCTTCTCGATGTTTGTATCGACGATTGTGGTTTTAACAAATTACACCATATAATTTCTATGTAAAAAACACCGTTCGCAAAAGCCTATTGTTATAAAGGTGAGCCGCATTGGTCGAAGCTCCAAGCCCTCTTTGCCTCGGACGACAAAGTGATGCCTGAAAACGAGAAATAAATCATCAACATTTCGGATTCCACCAACAACACAATCGTGATTGTATCGCCAGAATCGGAAGAGGTCATTTCCCCAATGCTTCATGTCCACAAACCCCCAATATGCCAACGACTATTCAATGACGACATTTCAGAAGACCAACCCGCTCGCGGAAACAACAAATCTAACCGATTCCCCCTCGGAAATGCGTTTCCGCCGAAACCCATCAACATGAGAGGACCGTATAATGTACCCAGTGGTGAAAGCTCCTATGCGTCGTCAAGTCCAGTGAAATTGTTTTCATTCCACAAAGACCTCTGATGAAGGACCTGGCTGGTTTGAAAAATGTCTGCCCTAATTTCTTACCCAAACACCCTGAAAAAAATAGTCGTTATGAAGGTCTTTTTCTTTGGTCTTTTTCTTTTGCTTGCTAATTTGTATGGCCCTTTTTTTTCCAATGTTTTTTTAGCACTGGTAGTACAATTTGGGATGTTACTGATGCCTTTTCCAAGTACATCAGTGAGCATGTATGCTAACTAAAAGTTTAATCTCCCAACCTTTATTAAGTAATTAAATTTTCTAGTCTATTTTACCAAGTTTTATATATAAAACTCTCACCACATGCCCGGGGCAGCGTATAAATCGTCGCCCACGAGTGTTGTTCCTCATTGAAATGTAAATCTGGAGCTCCATTCCGCATGAACATTTTTGTAATTCACCGATTTCATAGTCTGTAAAAGACGTAAGCAAGCACCATAAATTTTGAATAACAATATTCGTTATAGTTTAGTTGTATTAATTTCTGCCAAAATTGAGGACTATTGGTCTGCAAAATTCCTAAACATACATTTGCAAAATTGAAAGAAAGAAACAATATGGCTACAAAACACGTTGGTAGTATCAATTTCGGAAATCAATAGTGCTGAATTATAGAAAGAAAATTAACAGCCGTAAAGAGTTTTCACTGTACCGTACAATTGTTATCCATGCCAGAAAGCGGTCGATGATGAAGGTCATAGAGAATGCATACACTGCTCCAGAGGTGTTGGGGTAGGGAGCGGAGGGTGGGGAGGTTGAGGGCAGGGGGTAGAAGAAGATAACCTAAACCCAAAAAAACTCCCAAAACCTAATTAATTTCAAAATTTCAACGAAAATTAAAATTTACATCAAGCGACAAAATTTGGAATGTGAATCATACCGTTATCTTGTCCAGACGTCTTCGTCAAGCACCAGGACGACTAATCTTTGGAAGCCACCACTGGTAGAGAACAGCGAAGGAGAAAGCCACTCTTCTTCAACAGGTTGAATGATATTTTCTTTAATTTTGGGAAGAAGGGCTGGAAAAATAGATGAAATGGGATGAGATTCTAAAAAGGGCAGTCTTGTAAATATACACTATTTTTTTGCTCTAATCGGGGATCTAATAATTCTTACCAAACAAGTGATATGCTATAAGACTATGACACTATACATCCTACCAAACTCAAGATATGATAAGTAATACAATGTAATAGTGATAACCTATCTCATGAGAGCTAATACACTATTAACTAATAATAGCTACCAAATGAGCCCTTATAATATTATATATAGATAAAATACAATATTCTAACAAGGAACACAACCTTCAAGCAAGAATATAAATTTGGAGAATATAAAAGCACAAATTTAAAAATTATGTTCTAATTTATATGCAATTATTATTAAAATATCTCCATTTAAAAATAATAGTCTAATATCCACTTTTATACCAGAAAAGTTAAACTTTAGAATATCAAACTCCTATTAAACTATTATAGGTTTCATTTAATAAAAAATGATAATTTTTTTATTATTAATGTTAGTCGTTCATATTGACAACGTGGAAATATGCTATTATATAGGTGTATTTAGGATTTTAATATAATTTAATTAAATTAAATTAATAATTGCATTGTTAACTTGGATATTATTTAATAATAATATATCTATGTATTCTTAAGTTTATGCAATAAAGATATAAATTTCAAAAAATAGAACGAAATGTTTAGAAGCACCATATCTTGATTATTAATTTTTTTGTAATTAAGTTAATTTATTGATTTTATCAATGTCATTTGTATGCTTTTGTTTTTATACATTAGAGTTGAATACTCATAGACAGATTTATAAGAGCATAGAGGTGGTCCTCCCTTGTATTTCTAAAACTTATATCTCAAATGTAATTTCTCCAATATATTAAATTAGAGAATAATATATGAGTTTGCTTTAACCTTGTTAGAGTGTTCCACCTAATTAAAATAAAATCTACCTTTTAATCTTAAGAGTATATTAGAAATTTTTGCCTCCTGACGAACACCTAGATTTGTTTATAGATGACCCATCTCAATAAAATTTCTGGCTCCGTCAGTCATTCATATATTATAAGAATTTTATATAAATTTGTAAATCAAATCTCATATATGATAAACTATAGCTACCTTGTCAACAATTTTTTTATTACATATAGTTAGTGAATCAAGTATCCCTTATCCCTTATCTACTAAAAGAGAAACCACTTGAACAAGTGTCACTCTCTTAGATTTTTGAGGCAAGTGTCATTTTTCTTAGAATTTTGAAAACAAAAACTCATTTTTAATATTTAAATCTTCAAAATTTCTATTTTTTATAATCTAAATATTCAAGTCTTTAAATTCAAAATTAGCCATGATTTACATAGTCTATCCTAGCTCGATTTGATAGGAAATTTAGTTATGATTTTTTGAATGGTCTATTAATTTAAATTTTTATTTCTAATATCTAAAATTTTTATAAAATAAAATAATTTATCAAAAGTGGATGTTTAAAGATTGATAAGACTACATGCATGACTAAAAGACTATTTTCATCATTGCATGCATGATATATATATGTATAATTATATATATATATACCTAAATTATAAAACTCATATCAAGGATCTATTTATTTACGATAATTATAATTTAGGTGTGTATATATATATATATATATATATAATTATAAAAACCGAAAATATTTAGGAATTCTTGAAAAAGGTTAGGATATGCAAACATTCTATATTTATTATTACATTTATTTTCTTTATTTATAATTTATTTTAAATATACAGTTGTATTCAAAAGCTCTTATGTTGTGGACGCAATATATAGAGACCTTCTATATAGATTGTTCATATCTGTTAGATATTTGATTCCCTTAACGGTTTCTTTAATTTAAATCAGTGATTATTAATTATCAAAGACAAACTGAAAAAATTGTCTATATGATTTAAGAAATTTACTGAATTTACCGCTGATATGATATAGTGCGGTGAAGAAAAATTTATACAAATTAATAACAAAAAAATAATGAATTTAACATTATTAATAATGCAGCACTTACTGAATGTCTTGTCCAAAAGAAAAATAATATATGAAGGCAACTCAAGATTATTACTCATTTATATATACTTTTGAATTATATAACCATGATTGGTGAATATATTAAATCCGATTGGTCTCCTGTTTATTTTATTTTTTAGATGATTCTTGTGACTTGATAATCTAAATTCATTTAGAGATGTTTTATACCATAATAATCGTATAATTCATACATAATTAATTGTAAATGTTTTGCTACTTAACTTATTTCTACTATCATAATCAGCTGAAAATATATGACTTCAAATATACAATAAATTTATTTATTGAACAACTCAAATATGATCATAATGAGTTTATCAAAATTCACATGATCATCTATTCTTTATATACTAACAAACAAAATGAACATGTGTCATGCTGAGAATCATTATAGTATCTCACAATTATAGGATTAAAATAATTTAAATTTAAATAATCATTATAATAATTGTTTAGGTTTTAAATGTTTTCCCAATTTCCAGACACATAAATATATTTATAAATTAAAAGTATTCTGAAAAGTGAACAAATTTAAACAGACCCGTGAATATTATTCACGGGTACTGTACTAGTATGGATATTATAGTTGCAAAATTTAAAAAAAAACAAACAAATTTTTTTTCATGAGAATAAGATGAGAAATAAAATCAATGAGTACTCTTAACTTTAATATACATTATTCCAATTTTTAATCATATGTTCTATTTTACAAATCCTACGAGAAATCATATTTTTCATTCACTGACTTAATTGGTTTTCAAGCATTCCATACCTAAACAATTTTCTTACATTTTTTAGTTATCTTTTGATAACTTCATTATTATAGTTTTAATTTTTTTATAAAATATTTGCATAAAGTGGTAAACTAAATCTCATGAATAATAGACTATGTAGTCTTCAGAATATTATAATTAGTTAAATAAGCATATAGATATTGTAATTGCAGAACTTTAAAAAACAACCAAAAACAAAATACATTTCTTTTGTTTCTCGAGAATTAGGAGAAATAAAATTAGTAAGGGTTTTAAAAATTAATATAAATTGTTTAGATTTTCACTTATAAGTTTTATTTTACTAATACTAAAAAATCATACTCCCTCCGTCCCGGCTTAACCTGCCTAGGTTGATCGGGCACAGGGATTAAGAAAAAACAGATTTTGTGGAATCTTTGACTTTTTTAAAGGTGGAGATTGAGAATGAAGATTTTGAGTGTAGAGATTATGAGAGAAATTTGCTATTTATGGGATAGGCAGGTTAAGGTGGGACAAACTAAAATGACAAGTAGGCAGGTTAAGCTGGAATGGAGGTAGTACTTTTTATTCACCCAGGAACACCTGACTTAATTGATTTTCTAATATTCCAGACCTAAACAATAAAAAAGAAAAGAAATATTTAATATATCATAAAAAATAAAATAAAATAAAAGGAAAAATATAATAACCGTTCAATCTTTCTCGTTTTCTACAATTATAAAATAATTTGATCAGAGAAGAGAGAAAAAATATATGAGATCATAACAAATAGAACATAATAGAAAGAAAAATTTAATGTATGTTACTTAAAAAAGAAGAAAAATATACTACCTCCATCCCGACTTAACTTTCCTATTTTGACCGGGCACGGAGGTTAAGAAAAAATTGATTTTGTGAAATCTTTGACTTTTTTAAAGGTGGAGATTGAGGGTGAAAATTTTGAGGGTGGAGATTGTGAAAGAAATTTGCCATTTATGAGCTAGAAAGTTAAGTTGGGACAAATCGAAAATGAAAGTAGAAAAGTTAGAGCGAGACGGAGGGAGTAATATCTTATGAATATATATGTTTAAGTTGTATTATTAGGTGAATTAAATATCTTATAAAATAGAATAGAAACTTCCTTTAAATAGTAGATAGATTTAAACTATAAAAGTACTCTTACAAAACAAATATAACTTAAAAAAATAATATTACTAAATTAGCATTAAAATATAATTTATTAAGGATATAATATTCAAATCAAATTTTGTAAAAAATAACTCATTTTTATAGGATTACTTCTTGTGTGTGGCGCTCACGTGTGACGGAATACACTTTTACAGGAAAAAATAATACTTTTACAGATAAAAACTTTTACTACAATAATACTTTTACAGATAAAAGTAATACTTTTGCTACAAAAAATAATACTAAATTTTTTTCTTTTGAAAAAAGTAATATTTTTACATATAAACGTAATACTTTTACTACGAAAAGTAATTTTTTTTCCATTATACCGGATAACGGTCTCATATAAGTCTTGCTTTTTTATAATAGTAGTAGAAGTAGATACTAGATAAATCTAGAATAATATATATATTTGTGTTTTTAAACGCAATGTTATCAAAATCAGTGTTCAATAATATTCGCAAATATGAACAAATACCAAACTAACCGGCTCAGTTTAAGCTCAGATCACTTAAAATTTAGAAAACATTACTCAAACAACTCAAAGCTCGGCTCAGCTGAGTTCTCCAACATCCCTAGTCATATGACATAAAGAAATAGGCGTTGATGGTGTTTCTTAGGAGCAAATCACTATCTTATGTCATGTTTTTGTAGCAGGGGCAAGCAGCCCATGCAAATTTGGAGGGCCACGAAACAAGCTATTTTGCATGCTTGCACATTAATGAGGCTAATGGAGGGGGCACATAGAATTAACGAAGAAGACAACCGTCCAGATTTGGAACAAAAGATCGCCTTTTTTCCAGGTTTTGCCATGAAAATGTTTGCAACTAAATATCACGCAGACAGAAGGTACAAGGGGTTGAACTAGAAAATAATGAAATCGGTGCGCACATCGAAAGCCACAATTTCCCCCTGAAAAAATGGAAGAACAGGGAGATATATGATAAGTTAAATAAGCAAGCAACATGAGTTTTGAATCACAATAGGTACGTAATCAACTACAACGATACTTTATCAAGGTGACGAGTCGATCAAATACGAATGAAAAATACAAGCATCCACAAAAAAATAGAATTCTTTACAAATTACGCAGACATCACAAACCTCGGTGTAAACAAACTCGTCATTAAATGACTAATCAAGCCAGCGAGTGACACCATCTTCACCTAAAGCAGCAACAATTTCAATGCGTACATTCAACACAGCCTGCAGAAAACGGTTGATTGAAAAATATCAGTGCGTGTTGGAGGGGAATGGATCATATAGCTTTTTTCACAACCAACAGAAAGTTTTCAGTTCTTAAGATCATAGTTCACTGTATATCATTAAAGCAATACCACTACTTAAAGGCTCCATATAGCAACAAATGATATTCCAGATCAGATTGAGCTGAATAAAAAATGTTACTTACCAGAGGATTTCTGCAGTTCACTAGCCTGCACTCATCCAACGAACCTTCAAACGTCCAATTCTCCCAAACATCAAATGTATGACTAGCGAAAACAAATTCCATCCTCCTATTTATCTGCAAAGTCAGTGAAAGCTCAGGGTATTGTGTTCGGATTGATGGATATTAAATTAATGGATTTCATCCGTCTAAATAACTCACAAGTTAGTTTAAAATGAGAGCAAATACTTTCAATCCCATGTGTTCAAACAACCCAACCAGGTAGCCAAGTGTTTCGCCAAAATGTATCTCAACCAATGACATCATTTGTTATATGAATACACTCAGCACAGAAACAATGGTACAAGCATTTCAGAGTGCCTTCCACAAAGGAAACACAAGATACACTAGTACAGTACACTTTGTTCATGTATCAATCAGCTAATTATCCAGAATGCTCAACCATAATTTATTTTCTGTCAACACTTGGAGAACATATGGAACATAACAAGCTCTCTTTGTGCAAATTACATACTCCCACTGTTTCACAATACTTATTTTAGCAAACAGAAGTGTTTCATAATACTTGTGCTACATTTTCAAGATGCTATTTTACCACCAATTAATTACACCCATGTATTCTCTTCATGCTCCTCGATAAAAGTTTCCCACCTTTAGTAAGGGTAGTACATACTTCTATCTTCATTCCTTAATTTGTACAGATCCAAAACGAGTATTGTGAAACAGTGGGGTAATAATAGAGATTGCCATATGCCCAAATATTAACAAGACAATTCCATTAAGGAGGACTATTCCACACCAAAACATGAAACTGCTAAAAGCAGCATTAGCTACACACATATCTATGTCACTTTCTAACCCCAACCTGTTTGAAACTGAGAACCAAATCGATAAAATATGAAAGACAAATATCAGAACTCAGTTTGGAGCCATACCTGTAATAACTTTCCGCCAGCAGTAAATGATCTAAAACCAATTGTATCCTGCAAAATACGGCAAAAGAAAAAATCAATTGCTTATCTTGATTTCACTCTTGCCAGCTAGTTATCATCCATGGACTGGAGCTAGTTTAATCAATATTCTGCTAAGTAATACAATGTCAAGCATAGTTGAAAAGAAAAGTTAACTTCTAATCTACAGACCTTGCTTCTAGATACAACCAGGAACTGTGCTGCAGGATCTCGTTTAGTCACATTTGACAACGTATCCAAAAACCAACCACCCCCTTGAACTCTTTGCCTTGAGACATGAAGTGCAGGACGATCTCTTGCGTGTAGAGCTACAATATACCCATCTTTCAGCAGTTCGCCTGATTTTTTACTAAGTTCTATACTTGACTTCAGGAGCAGTTCTGGAGATAATTCTGCTTTCAAATCAACTGGTGTTTTCCTATTCCTTGAATCCTCTGGAGAAGCAAAACGCGAACCAGAACTCAACACTTGATCAGTGCCACTCATAGTAGCATCATCTTCTCTGTGAGAAGAACTCTCTTTCTCAAAAGTCAAAGGATCATCTGCTTTATTCTGGGATTTTTGCCGGCCATGCCTCTTTTTAGCCTTCTTACTTGATCTGCTTCGCTTTGTTTCAGATCTATTTGAAGTACTTTGAGACAAAATGGAACTTTGATTTTGGGATGAAGTCTCCTTTGACTGATCTGAGACCTTTTTCTGGGAACTTTCAGCTACTAGCTCAACATCTTCAGTCTGTCTATCACCAGCTGAACTACGGAATGAAGTTTCATTGTCTAGCATGCGACTTTGTTGAATCTCATTTTCCACCTCTGCTTCCTTCTCTTCTTCTTCATCGGATACAGCATCCTTTGGGATGATATTATCAATGAAGAATTGCTGCAGTATGGAAATTGCCTTTTCCCTTATCTCCATCCATACTTCTTCACTATAGTCTGCACTCCGAGGAAGTATCAGAACATTGGGCATCTCCCTAAGCTGAAAACAGGTCACAGTATAACTAGTTAAGTAAATGGACAGAAAAAAGTGTGATTCTAAAAAATATCAGAAATCTTTAGAAGTTTTTTTGCAATTAGAATATAGCAGACATTAATGTTGGTAACTACACAGTTGAAGTTCAACACTTCAACTTATACTTCCTATTTCCTCCATATAATGCGAAAAACGGGCAGGAAAAAGAGTTTTGAGCATGTATCTTATGCCTTTTATCTTTGTTACAAAATAAGAGTTGATGTTATTCACAGAAGCTCTTAGAAATGAGTGCGCACATATGTGCCTACTAAAACAAGCATAAAACTGAATGAATCTTACTCTTATATAAAATTATTGAATTCTTTTCAGGAATAAGGGCATCTAAAATAAGCAGAGTCAACCTACATGCACGCCTCTCCAAGATATAGATGAGTAAATTTTAAAAGAACAGTACAAAAATGGGGTAGGTGAATTCATTGCAGCAAAAGTTACTATATTCTTGAAGCACACATGACGAAGTTACATTATATAAACAACAATCTCAAAGAATTAAAATGAGAAGGAAGTTTGTTTAACTTTGACGCCATTTTATTAGTTATGACAGATTGCAATTATAAGGCAGATCACAATCCCAAAAACACAGAAAGGGGGAAGATATGAGACCTTCAAAAGTAAGAAAAGTTGAAGCTAAAAGCAACCGATCAAACTATAAGTCATGTAACTTCATTTCATCAAGAAAAGGTAGCAAACTTCTGAATTATATTTCTACGCTGCATTCATACCCTAAGACTATTCATCATACCCATGCTTCCATCCATTGTGGCCCTTCAGCACCATCAAGGGCACAGCCTGCGAGTGTGCCATCAATGAGAAGTTGTTTCACAGCACAATCATCCAGCAGCTGACAGCTCCCAGTATTTACAAGAAACGCCCCTTTAGACAAGCATTGCCTCATAAGAGAGAGATTCCCAAAACCAAGCAGGGTAAATATTCATGAATACAAAAATAAATAGCATACCTGGCTTTATATGTTGTAAACACTCTGCATTGATAATCTGAATTGTATCATTAGTCAGAGCACAGTGCAGCGAAATAAGGTCACTTGCGGCAAGCAAGTCATTGAGTGTATCCATCCTTCTAGCTGCAGCAGGGAATCTCAAGGAAGATCTACTTATTTTACCGTGTCCCTACACAGTATACACATAGTTAAGGAGTAACAACTGACAAACAATAACAAAATCATCTACATTATAAATCTATGCTTAGTGATTTCACCAAGTTCCTATGACCAAATTCCAATTTAATCACATCTTACCACAAAGGACATAGTATAAAACTCTGGCAATTCAAAGATATTGACACAATGACAAAAATAGGCTAACTCATCACAAAAAACACAAACAATGATCTTCCCAAATAATATAAAATACAATAATCCAGACAAAAAAAGGATTGTAATGGTTTCAAGTTCTAGAAACAAAACCCTGATTCAAGCATTATCTACTGACAACAACTATGCCGATCAAGTGTATAAGTTACTAGCAAGAGCATAAACGCAAAACATATAATCTTCCAGAAGAAATACAGCATCAATCAAAGACACAAAGTAACCAAAGCCACAAGCAGAACTAGTGGAGTTTTAACACACATAAATTCACACAAAGAAATGTAGACGATCCATATCCCATAACAATTTCCATAAATAGCTAACTGAATTATATGACATCACAAGTATGTAAATAGCAGTTTTCAGCAGGAATCCTCAATCTGTATTCATCCTGCTACGCCATTATATAATTTTCACAAAATGGAACAGTAAATTTAAAAAACAAAACATACAAAAACCTAAAAATAAACAGAAAAGGCCTTGCACCATCAAGAACAATATACTTATATTAAAATTGACCTAAATAGCATACCTCTTGCACATCAAAATACAACACACTCATCTTAAACGCCAAGCTCCTATTAGCCAACGACGTCGCAGAGGCAGATCTACCTACAATCCCCAAAACTAATCCACGGCATCGACGCATTCCACGGCAGAGCGGCTGGACTGAGCCCAGCCATCCGGAAGCCGAGAGGGCGTGCCTTGAGAGCAGATGTGTACGCCTAAGTAGCCCTAAAATCAGCGCCATTACAGTATCCGCCACCTCCTCAGCTCGGCTCACGTCGACGTGGATCATTTGGTTCAACCCAAGGTCGGCAGCAAGAGCCGAGTCGACGGCGCGGTCTGACGATCCGAGGCACAGGATCAGCTGCCATGGCCGGAGCCGGCGCTGGGCGGCGCGAGGGAGGAAGGACAGCGAGTGGATAAGAACCGCCGCCGCCGACTCGATCCGCGACTCAGCCAGTCGGCTGAGCGGCACGTGCTCAACATCTGCCACGCCATCGAGGCATTCCTCCTCTAAAACTGTGTCTTCGACGCAATTTAGGGTCACGACTAGAGGAAGTGATTGAGATTGAGCAGCAGCGGTTTTGCGTTGAGGCATTGGTGCAGGAGATCTCTCGGGCACACACAAAAACACACAGTAAATTTTTCACACACCAATACGCAATCGAAGATGTCAGTTTTCGGCTTATTCGTGGAGAAGTAGAATCATATTTCAGGAAATGAGGAGTTGAAAGTGTGTATGGAGAGTTCTCCAGTGGTGTTGGAAGAAGAAGGCCCCTACTGTACTCTCGCTCAGTGTGTGTTTTCCAGTTCTACTGTGTGCGATTTGTTGTCAATATGCTCGTGAATGCCCTTGGACATTTCGCCAGTGTATGTGCTCCATTTCTACTGTGTGCGATTTGTTGTCTATATTTGTGAAAACCCTTGGACATTTGTTATTTCCAGTTAAGTCCCGCATCTTTTGTGGGGGTATATTCTCCCTGTCTTTTTATTTCAATTCAGAATAAGAATTACAAGTCTAATAATCGAACAAATTTTGATCTTACAAAACCTATAATTCAATTATTTATCATATGGATTTTCTTCAACAAATTCATAACATAAAATTAGTAATATGTGATTGTTCTACTGGGAATAAAGCATATCTTAAATAGAATATGTATATTGATTTATTGTGGCAAATTTGTGATAGAATATTGGTTCAATTCCTTTGTAACATAGAATATTAAGACTACAATTTTACATTTTGTATTCAGAGGGTCGTATCTATCCACTAAAATCCCCAAGATTATGAAATATGTTTTAGGAGAAATATATAAATAAAAATAATAAAGGAGGGATAGTAATTTTTTTTTTTTTTTTTGAGTAAACTGAGGGGTAAATACTCTTATTGTAATACCATCAAATCAGTAGGTTAGTTTGTGATTTTATAAGGATATTTTAATAAAACGGTGATATAAATAATAATTGGTTGATCGAGATTTTATATGGTTATTTTAGTAAAAACATAATATGAATAATGATTGGTTGATTGGGAATAGTGTTAAGTATGTGCTACATCTCACCCTTCTAGCCCCATCTTAACGTTTGAACGGGCCCATCACCCGTCCAAACGTATCCTCGGGGGATGTTGTTTCCTAGTTAGCACGGATGAGTTTCGGATGTTAAAATACCCAATTTTTGTTTGTTTTGAGATTTAAATTCAAGTTTCTCAATCATACAATCTTATTCTATAAGAACCTACCTATAATATTACATCACTATCTACAGTATAATATTACCTTTACTAACATTTTCATTGATCTGACGTCTACAGTACAATCCTATTATAACATTTTCATTGATTTGACATCTACAGTATAATCCTACTATATACAATTTCAAAATATACATACTTATAATTCAATTATGTACAATCTCAAAATAAACATACATATTTACTGTTCCCCGTTATTTCTAAATTCAATTTTCCCGACCCACATAAGCTAAACCGAACACCCCCTAAGACCATGATTATTGGTGACCCTCACTTGAGGGTCATCCATATAAGACAAAAAAATATGTAAAAAAAAAAAAAAAAAGATTAATTATAAAAAGCCTTAACCAATCCTCTTCCACAACCTGCCACATGTTATTACCTCATTGGTCGTATTAAATTATTTATTGGATATAATTTTAATAATAAATAAATAAAATAATTTTTATATTACAAAAGTTAATTTTTTAATTAAAATCCTTATTTTTTTCTATATAAGTAGAGTCTAATATCGACATTACGCCTGTGCATGGAGCTTGGAGATTACTAAAATTGGATCGAAACCCGGACCAAATTAGTTCCGAATCGAAAATATTCGTTGACTATTTGACCTTTCTGAACCGAACTGAACCATTATTTTTTTTGTGCGGATTTGGATATCTAATTTCGTTATTATTTTAGCATGTTATTTTAAACGCACCGGAAAAAATCACTTTATTATAATTACAGAATTAAAATAATTCTTTTTTCCTTGAAATATATTAAAAAAAGCGCGGAAAAGAATATGCAATTATTAAACCGTATCAAAAATATTGATTTTATTGGGAAATACGTTATGTATTTGGATAAAAGAAATTAACATTTATTAAAATGTTGGGTTGTGTTGGATTGTTGATAAAGTGTGAAAATGTATTTTTTGAATTGTGAAGTAGATTGTGTATGTGGAGAATAGAGAAATAAATATTTTATTATAGATTGGATTGTGAGGAGTTGTTGATAAACCTAGTCTAAGGATTTGTGCGGTTGGATGGATTTAGCCTAGGCATAGGCGTTGCACTTATCATTGAGAAAAAAAAGACAAAATCTCTTGTTGGAAAAGAAAAAGCGAAAAGAGGAAATCCGTGATAAGGATATACCCAAATATTAGTGCTATCAAGCTTTAAAATTTACATCTTAATTTTTTCATTATTATTTTTCAACTGAGTTTATATATTTTTATAAAATTGAATCAAGTTAAACATGAGTCCATGTTTTATCTTTTTTCTTATCTTATCGTGCTCTATGTGGAATAGTACTAAACCTTTTTCAGATATTCTTCATAATTTAAGAACAAAAATGAAAAAGAAAATGAAACTCCTCCTTCCTCTCTGAGGTGACCTAAATTTAAGAGCACGGAGTTCAAAATAATAGACATTCTACACAATATAAATATTTTACCTTCAATGATGCAACATATCCTGCAATAATTGTACTATTAAATAAACGTATAATATGATATCACTAAAATACTGGCAATGGATATATGTACACAACGATGCAATTGTTATAAAAGATGTTAGGAAATCTGAATTGCTTCGTATCACTTTAGCAAATTAACTTCATAAAATTAAAAGTAGAACTTATTAATAAGAGAGTTTTAGCAGTGAATTAGAGTGGTGAAGTTGGATTTTGAAGAGAAATGGTCCCTTCATATTTGCCTGAAGTCAAGTTTAGGTAAGTGAAGATGTACAACCTAATTCCTATGATTCTGGTGGCTTTACGCTAACACATCTTTTTCCTAATGAGAGACATGATTCAAAACAACCGACGTCTTTAACTTAAACTCCAAGGATGTTCCTAAAACAGACATGCATAATACAACCTTTATTCCCAGATGAGCACATAATATTACTTTAAACAACAAAAGTGAACAAGAAATCAACATCTCCTTACAACATGAGATTCCAATCCATGCTTCCATTTTCCTTTTTTTGTGGTGGGGGGTTGGACCTGTATTGGAATTGAATCCCCCCTGTTTGGTGCCCAATTTATTTGACATTGAACCAAATCTTGCGGAAAAATATACAAGAGAACTCAGTTTTTACCAATTGAAGTATACGGTCCCAATTCAGTGCAAAAAAAATCACAAGGCTCAGAAAGTACATGGAGGGAGAATAAGGATCCAACTACACATCTTCCTGCTTGAAAATTTTACTCGGACTCTAAAATACGGTAGGCGTGAGCAATCAAATGCACACCATGGGATATGTTAGTGTGTACATTTATGGTGTCAAAAGCATATCCCTAGATCTTCGATAAGAAACCTAACTCATGTGCACTGTGATCTTGACAAATCATATGTTAATGTGCCCGCAATGGGCCTTCGAGCGTACCCAATACGCAGAATCAAATTCAGAACATTTACATATGAAGGCACACACAAATAACAGTATTATGAAGAAAAGCACAGAGGAAATAGCACAACAAGATAATCCCATAGGTCAATGCTGAGCACGGAAAATAGATCAAAATTGAAGGGAGCAAAAGTGAGAGCAAATCAAGTTGATCATATAAATGATTTGGAGTCCCAAGTATGTCTCCACAATCCCAAATGTGAACTCAGTTGTGACTGCAGAGTAAGGAAAATAGTCTACAACAGTAGGAAGACTTCAAATTACAGCAGCAAATACATGTAAATAAATGCATTGCGCGCTCTTCCTTTAGCAGGCATTAGAAATTTAGCATATCTTTTTCAAATTTTATTCTAGTAGAATGTTACTTCACTAATAGTTTGAAGCAGATAATGTTGGAGGAACTCTCAGACAGAGAATGTAACAGCTGCCCCTCATTCGTTAGGACTTGCATCCTCTGATGGTGGTGTCGTTCCGTCTGCATGGAGATCAAGATTAGTTAACCGGGACTCCATGAGAAGTGACAATCCTATATCCAAATGGACTACCCTTTTAAAAGTATAATATATATATATATATATATATATCACTCGCACACGCGCACACGCGCACACAATACATATGCCCAAATGGTTTTAATTTCCAAGTCTTCCAATAGCACTAGTATTTCTTGAAAACCTTTTCAGTGAAAATCCAAATACAGAAACACAGCAGTATTAAGAATACTGATGTACCTGTAAGCAGATCAGATTAAGCAGAGCATGTTTCTCTTAGGTTGCATTTGGATCAAAGAATTTGAAGTGCAAGGGAATCTCAAATCCCCCGAAATCCCTCAAATTGTAGTTCAAAATGAAATGGAACCTTAAGACTACCATCTAAACACGACCTCAAGAAACTAATCATATGCTGCATACCTTCACCATCTGATGGTGCATAAGGCGATTTGCGGTACCGCGTTTGCTGCTGTGTTGGCTAGAATAACAAATACAAAAGAAAAGAATGTGTCATGATGGAGGCAACAGAAAAACAACACACACATCCACGCTACAACAATTTTCAGAAGAAGCATGAAATAATCATTGATTGCAACATGAGGTGTAACAAAAACTATCAACTTACCACATTTAGTGCAGGGAAAGCTGAAACTGTCAACACTTTTCACTTTTTATTATCATAAATATAAATATTGGAGGAGTGAAGACAAGAGTACAACTATCCCATTTACTTCAGATTTTGAAACTTGGTCTGGGACACCACTAGTTTCATAGACAACCTCGCGTGAGATTCAAGTTTTCCCAGCAACAATTCATGGACAGAAAACCGAAGCTGGAATGAAGCAGGGTTTGGGGGGCGGGGTTGATTGTGCAATGAAAAGGAATATCTACCCTAGACATTGTAATCCAATAAACTCCTACCATATGAAAGAATTCAATATTGAGCTACTAATATATCCAGAACCTATTCAAAATCAGTCCCTCATGATTTCAAGGGGAAGACTAAAAATATTGTTGGATGCCATGATTATAGAAGCTGATAAAAGTTATGGATGGAAAAGCCACAATATATTAAAAGATTACTTGAATGTACCAAGGATTCCTCAGATTAAATGCACACTTAAAAAAATGAGGAAAGAAACGGAAAAAAAAGGGTACATGTCATTACCTGTAACTTTGGCCGCAGAGCCTCAAGTGGTCCTTTGGGCTTCGCTACACCTTGCTGTGTTCATAAAAAAGTGATGAATACTGACTAGGTTTACAAATCAACCTTGTAGCTATCACAAGCTTCAAGAATGCAAAAATTGGTTCAAGTACCAAAATAAGTACCTTTCCCAAGGCCCAATCAGCAGAGTCAAAATAGGCTCGTTCATGATCCTGACATCAATTGGAACTATTTAAGACAGAATCCTCGGGAAACATGATAAAAGGTATGGAAGAAGGTTATCAGTACCTTAGAAATCAATGGTGGTTTCTTGGGCAACATTCCCCCATATTTCTTCTTAACAACCTCCTCCTGCAAAAACAAGCAAAAAATAAAATTACAACATGGTCAGGTAATACATATCAAAACACCAAAAGATAAAATGAACTGAACACAACTTCCTGTTGTTTTGTTGGCAAGGACTTATCAGCATCCTCCATAACGACTTCTGTTTGTTCTTTGACTTCCTCAGTGCCTGACATATTCTTGTCACAACACCGTACAAAGAACACCTGGCTATAAAACTTCATCAATATCACCAATTGTTCAAGTCATTGAAAGAAATAATATTTTTAAATTTTGAGTAGTCAGCAAGAAACGCAATTCAGGCAACGAATATGCACCATTCATAACACCAATTATTTTCATAAAAGAAAATTCCAAAACGCCCAAGGATCACAAAAGTCAGGTAGGACTCCATCCAGTTGTATAGAACCAATGATTGCCCAGATGCACTTCTAATGAATCTTTTTAGCTATTGTCTTGACAGTGAAGTTTGTTAGGAATTTAATAACTCATTTATAGGCCTTTTCCAACACAATTCTCTATTCCTCATTCTCTATCCCCCTAATAGAGGTTTGCATTATCTATTTCAAAAATCTTCTATATCCTTTTAAAATTTATCAACTTCATTATTCATTTTACTTTCTTCATTTCCAACCATTAGATATTAAAAGATAACATAATTATTTAACTTATTAACAGAAATAAGTCAATTAAACGAGTAAGACTTATGTTCCCCAGTGGGCTCCCATGTTTTAATTCATCTCAGGTGAACTTAATGTCATCAAGTTTTGATGGCAGAATATGCAATGTATGTTTCTTTGAATTCGCTGACTTGTTAATTATTTCCATTGGTTTCCTTCAAATAGTATAATCACAGATAATAAACAGGGAAAGAGCTAGTAGACTGACCTTTATTAATTGTATACTTAATTAATTTTTTATTTTTTTTATTCGTAAAATTCTCAAACTTTCAAACTGATACACAAGCGGGCGTGAATGTATGAGTCAAGTCAAATAAATATATATTAATTTTGTTGAATGACATTTTTTGTGCATAATGGTACTCTGCTGCTTGAGTGATTATCTAAAATGGAGAATCACCATAGCGTTCTACAAAATAGAGCAGTGCTAGAGATGCCAGTCACTTGACTATATGGTGCTTAACTACTGTTTAGATTTAGTACCCAGCTGATATTCTTTTTCATGCACAGATCGAAGAACTTCAGCTTCCTTTTTATATCATCAAGCAGGATTACTTCTGAACTCAAAATAGCCTTCGTCAAAAATCGTAAAAATCTATTGCATCCGAACATGAATGTGCACTAATTTATATCAAATTTCAAAAGGAAGTTCTACAATTTCATGTTACTACTCCAGGCTAATCATGATATGGAAGTAAGCGTCTACATTTCAACTTCAAACAGACACCAGAGTAGTGAGAAATTTATTGTGCTCCAGCAATCAAACATCATTTCATTGTTCACAAATGGAATACTAATTCATCTTAAGTCCATCCTTAGAAGATCAAACCATCACACTTAAAAGATTGACCTATAAACTTTAACTATATAATCCAACAACTGAGTCAATACAATCATGAATCAGGGGATTCTCCAATTTCATTATATCTTCATCAACCTATATCCTGAGAGATCCAAAAAAAACTTACTAAATTAATTCCAGAGGCAATATGAACCGAACTAAACAATAAACATTCAGCAGAAACAAAAAAAATAGCAGGCGAGGTAAGAGCAGATTTAAAAATAGGAAAAATAATAAAAATCTAGCAATTTATCAAAGATCGATGCGCAGAAAATTGGAAACTCTTACAGATAAAAACCCAAATTTAATCTAAAAAGGAATTACTGGAAAGACGGAATCACCTAGGGGAGCTAATTTAAGTCTCTTTCACTTCAGATCGATCGTGATATTGTGTGTACTTTTGGAAGAGAGATTGTGAGCAGTAGCAAAACAAAGCATAAAATACCAAAGGAATTATTGGAGGCAAAATTCCATTCATGTCCTCCAATGAAATCCACAAGAACTCTCGTTCATGCTGTAGGGAAAGTAGAAAAGTAAAGAAAAAAGATATACACAGAACAATTAAGGTTTTCATATCAAATACAAATACAAGAGTTTCATAATTACATAATATTTAATTAATTCATAAATTGTCCTTCATCAATTACTTTTGACGAAGGCACATAATTGCGTTTTTCCTTCAACTCTCTCCCTTTGCTAAGTTCAAGGGGAATTGGTGCATAACTTGTTGCCTCATTAAAAATTTTACCGAGTAACAAATCTAATGGGATAAAATAAACTTTGGCCGAAAGGAAAAGGAGTGCAATGCACCTTCGTTGAGACTCCCCCTGAAATCTACATCTTTCCCTAGAGAGTTTCAAAAATCTCTTCATCCTCAATTTCTCTTTATCCTCAATTTTATGTAAATACTAAATCATGAGGATTTTATGTGGTTGATAGTTATAGAAAGGCGTTGGCGAGGTACATGTTTGGTCTCGTCACCTTTGATGTGTAGCATAATTCATTTGTTTGTTGCAAATAACTTCATCTTCATAACTTCGGGTAGGCTTTTCAGTGGTATAACTCAAGTCACTAATAATTTTGACCATATAGGTTATTGAACTTCTTGAGATATCATCCATGAGTGATGTGATGAGGTAGCTAGAGTAGTTGTGATTGGTTGATTTTCAAGTTTTCGTCGTGTTCCTCATGGTAATACATAACCCAGTTTGGTAATGACCTTTACATTGGCCAATAAGATAACCAACATCTAAACCAACCAAAGTAGTATTTAGTATTTCGTAGTAGGGGTAGCTTCAACATTTATCTAGGAGTTACATATTTTTTTATATTGCTTTTATCTCTATATATGAGAGCATTTGACATTTCCTTTAGAGTTTACAATTTCATTTGTAATGTCTCTTGTCTCAAGTATGGGAAGAACAAATATGTGTCAATGGTTTCTTTCTGATGTCAAAATATTATTTGATGTCATTCCACTGATATTGTGTTGTCCTGAGTAAAATATAACATGTTCTTTGAGAAAGTAATACATGGTTGAGTGCACTGAGCTTTTTGTACAATAATGCGCACATTTCAATTAAGTAGGAAAGTTCATCTTCTAATAGCTCTTTCGACATTTCCTTTATACTCAAATGGATCTTTCTTTATGTTCACACTTCAACCAATCATAGGCGTGGTAACAGGTTGCACTTCATCCATAATATATCGCCTGATAATCTTTTGAATATATGCAAACTGAGGAATTAATATTCTACAAATTTGGTCCTCTTTTTTATAAGGCATAGACAGTTCCGAGTTTTTCCATGATCCTTTATCTCAATTCTGATTTTCAAATACATCACGATTTCTCTTATTTATTTAAGAGTATCTATTATGTCATTAACATCGAAATAAGCTGCTATAGTTGCAAATATAGAACTTGTTTTCTTTATAAATGCATATGGGCAATGTTACTTGTTCTTTTCCTTCACAATCAAGTAGTCACTTAGATGGATATACCATTTTCGTCTAGATTTATTTCAATCTAACTTTGTAAATGCCCTCTGTGATCTAGAGTCACTTGAGTTGAGTCCATCTGACACTTTTACATATATCAATAACAAGATCCCCAAAGAGATATGTTATAACCACATTATTATGTTGCATTTTTAAGTATTCGGAAACTTATCAAAAGACGTTATGACGTCTGTTGTGGGAGAATATGTTTCCTCGTAGTCAATTCCAGGATTTTGTGAGAAAATATTGTTCTTTAAGGTAAGTTTTGTATCTCAAGACTTTATTCTTCTCACTACTTATTGACAAAACATATTTTATGTCCTACAGGCTTTACACTTGGTGAGGCTAGCACTACCAAACCAAATACATGTCGTTTTATCATGTAATCAAGTTCTATCTGGATTGATTCCATATAGGTCAATAGGCTCTTTGCCGATATCTTAAATCCAATTACCAACTGGTACGCATAAATTATTTATTAGCAGTGAGATTGAGACAAATAAAGTAAAGTTGCAAAGATATTGCATAACCTCATATTTGATAGGCATTTTAGTGCGCATTTCAATGCCGAATCCTCCATCTAAATTCTTTTGATGGTGACATATCTAAGATTTTTTTGTGTATGGATATGGGTTAAATGATGCACTACATTGATTCTGATAGATATGCAATAATCATCAAATCATTTTGATGGAAACTCGCTAACGTTAACAAGTCTTATAAACTTTATGAAGTGAGGGTGGTGAGCTCTTATATAATATTTTCTAGAAGTTTTTCAAATGCAACATTTCTTGTGGACAATAGTATGATGATCAGTTAGTGTGCCAAAGCATTTACCAGACCCATAATTACATTAATGGCCCACTTTCTGGTTTGATAGATCCACATATATTATATTGTGTTCTTTTGTAGTAATAGGATCACTTGCTTATATATTTGGCATAGGAAAGTTTTGATCCTACTTATTGCTAAATAATAGGCTTAGTAGAATGATTGATGTGCCCTAAAACAATTAATGAGGCAGTGTGGGATGTTTTCCATGTTTTAAGTACTTTAGAAAATATTGACTGTGTTATAATAAAATTAGCACTAACATTGTACATCATCTCTTATTTTTATTCCTTTTGTATTTCACTCGAAAGAAAGAATGCCCATATAATTTCTTAAATTTGGATCATCATGTCATGGCTTGAATATCTAAAGCCCTTGTACCAAAGTCTACACGAGTCAGCATCCCAAAGTCCATTATTGGTAACAACATATGAGTCTGTATCCCAAAGTTCATTGTGGGCGACAACATATTAGTCTGTGTCCCAAATTTCATTTTGGGTAACAATAAATAATTATGTATCCCAAAGTCCATTGTGGGAAATAATATATAATTTTGTGTCCCAAATTTCATTTTGGGTGATAATATTTGATCCAACGATCATCATAGTAGTGGAGTACATACCACTAGACTGGCTCATTAATTTCTCAAATATGTGCTTCCTTTCACATTCATTAGAAGTATCATAATATATTCAATTTCATTCTCACTAGTTAGTTTATAAATGATAATGTTTGACACAAATGTCTTTATTTAACAAAGTTCAGATAGCTCTTAACGCATATACATAGTTTGTGTGACTTTAACCATTATGTCATTAGACACTTAGAATTTGACAGTTCCTCGTCATTTTAGTACTTGTGATGCAATGATGGTCTAATAATTATACTCACAGATGAATATGTGTACGTTCACAATGTTCTTGAAATATTGAGAAATGTATTTTCATAAATTAAGCGAAGTACTTATTACCAATTGAAACCACAATCACGAGGTAGACATGAGGATCTACGTCTTTTATAGCGAGTTTCTGTTCTTTGGACATCTTGTATCTCTTATGTTAACTGCTCAACAATTTTTATACAAATGTGTAGTATTTCTAAACTCAAGTAAAATTTATTATCAATTCTTTTCCTTTTATTCATAGGATTTTAAGGCGTCTTTTGTACCTTGGTGTCATGGCCACCATGTCCATTTGGATTAAAACACATTTGGAAAACCTCTATGACTCATATATCCCTTACATTTTGGTGTATAATTACCACGTCTGTAGGAATAGACACATCCTATTTTCTTTACTTTGGGGGAAGGGAAGGGAGGGGAGGGGGGGTTATTTTCACTATTTTATTCACCATAGTTAAGTTAGAGAATTTTCTTTATCCTAACGCATTTGGTGTTATTTTTTAGAAGAAACTGATCATGTCTCTCAACTACTTGCACTGGTTGATTAGCTAATTGAATATTGTAATTCATTTATTTTAATACTATGTCCTATACAAGTTCGCTAGTATAAACTTTAGAGTAGGAAACTAAAGAGATTTTCTGTATCATGTCATCTTCTGTGATTTTAAAGTAAATTAGGATTACTGTGTCGCCTCAGTTTCATTAAGGCATAGACTTTGACTTTGTTGGTCGATTCTTTGTCCTTAAGGTTGGTGAATTGCATGATTTGTGGAAATATTTTTTTCAAGTATGGTACTCAATTTCTTATGAGTCCAATAATTCAAATTGAGTATGAGTTGATTCGGCCATTTTCTTCTGAATTAGATTTCGAGACCATATATCACACGTTTTTTTATGCTTTTTAAAATTATTTTATGACGTAGTTGATTTGTCCATGAATCTCCTTTATCATGGACATGCATAATTTATCATAAAAAATGCATGAATAAAATATTGACCAAGTTCATAATCTATCGGATAAATAATCCAATTCACAATTTCTAGTCACAAAATCCTCAAAAAGCATAAAACAATTTAAGCCAAGGAATTTCCAAGGAATTTCCTTTATAACGAAAATACATAATTTTATAAGGCTATAGTAAACTCATGAGAAAATCAAGCAAAGTTCCTTTGGTGTCAAAATTACATAAGTTCAGATGCACATATAAATTATTTTAAGTCGAAACCTAGAACAAAGGGTAAAATAGACATCCACCAAAATAAAAGAAATGCTATAAGATAGCATTTAGTTTCGTAAAACTCCAATTTCAATATTCTCATTATTAAGAGCAAGACCACTGCATTCAGTTTCATATGGCATGTATACTAAGATTGCATAACACAAACTACATTTTAAAGGCAATCCTCATAGAATTCATCTACTCCCGCCACTACTCTAGAGAAAAATGGGACATAGTAGAAATGGGAATAAGATCGAATCTTACTACCACAGTGAGTATAACCTTTTTAAATTTGAGTTATCCATCCAGAAACACGAATGAACACACAGTAATTAAAATCTCTAATTCATTCTACTACCTGTGAGTTTGACCCAAAGGTGGGAGCCGTAATTATAAAAATTGATGGATACATAGATAAAACTAATGAATTGTTAAAGGAAAAACACAATTATTGTCTCTTCGTTAAAAGTAATTGATGAAGGACAATTTAGGTATTCACTGAATATTATGTAATTATGAAATCCTATAAAGGGGATCTGATGAATAAGGGAACCCTGATTATTCCGTGTCTATCTTTCTTCGATGAATAAGAGAACTAATTATTCCATGTCTATCTTTCTTCTTTACTTTTTTGGTTCCTCTACAACACGTTATTAGTACGAAGTGCTCTACCTTGCTAATATAGTCCAATCTAAATTCACACACATCAAAATTAAATCCTCGGTATTTTACTTGTTCAATTTGAAGTACATTAATACCACATAGAAAATGCATTATTTTTCCTCAAAACATTATGCAAACATTTTTTAAGTTCATTTAGAGTATGTTTGTTTATGAATTGAGTGGGTCGTGGTAAATTCGGGCATGCAAATCCTAGGACGTGTGAATCCAAATGATGGTGTAAATCTTATGTTTGTTCTAGGATGGAATATGATAGGATTTACAAAACGGTGCAATCATCATGCTGAAAATGGAGAGAAATAGAGTAATACAAAGAGATGGTTGAATACACTTAGATTTAAGTGCATTGAAAATCCTAAATTTAGGTCTTAGTCCAAACGCAAGATTGGATTGACCCGTCCTCCATCCGAACGGGCAAATCCATAAACAAAAAGACCATTACAATCTTTGATGTGACTAATTAGGTATGTAATAACATTATAAATTTACTTACGTCCAAAAACAACACACACTCTTTTAAGTTTGGAATATAGTTTTGGAGAATTTTATTGTTCGTAATTTGTTGGGCTAGGTCTTCACCTTGTAGAGTGGTTGAATACCTCACTTAACTAATGTCTAAGTGATGCCCAACACTTAGGGTGTGTTTATTTATCACTTGACCCAATCCATTGATGATTGATCCAACCGGACAATGTTCCTCTAGAGTTGCTGAGAATATACTTACACACATCACATCACCTTTTTCTCACATTTTACACTAAAATCACACTTCAATCCAATCTTCAACCAACAAAACTAAACACCCATTTATTAACCTAATATTCTCTTTCCACTTTATTTCCCCCAAACCTACAGTACACCAGACTCCTCCAGCCATAAGTAAACACAACCTTAGATCATTATTACCCTAATATTTATGGAGCACTAGCAGCCAAATTAGGATAAGAGAGACCAAGAGAATTTGAGAAAAAAAAAAAAAAATAATAAGAGAGACTTTTGTTCATCCGATTTTGGAGATCTACCCAGGCTAGAAAATTTGCAATTCTTTTTTTACCAGAGATTCAACTATTGGATCGAGCTGAAATTCAGACAGCATGTTCATGACTTGTCGAGGTACAATATGAACGATGGAGATCTGGTCTAGAGTTCTGTATCACCAGAGAATAATCATAGACAACAGGTGTTGTTTCAGGATTTCTTATCAGCGCAATCTGGCTCAAGAGCCCGTTACAGATAATCTAACCATTGGATCAAGCTGAATTTTGGTGAGCATGTCCAGGACACACAGAGATATATTATGCATTGGGATAAACACACCCAATTTCAATTTTGTTATTCAATTGAACAACGCAACATAAATACAAGTATCCCTCTGTTGTGTGAAGCTAGTAGGAAGTAATAACAAGCAAGTAACAATGCGCAATCACCAAGCAACAAAAGACACAAGCAATTTTAAAGGTGGAAAACCTCCACAATGTGAGGAGTAAAAACCACGGACCCGAAGTCCATCCAAAATCGATATTATAACCAGATAGGATGAGTACACCAAGTTCACAATCTGTCAACCCATATTTTCAAGCATAAATGTATCATGGCAATCGAATCTTGACAAAACAAGTATTGGAAATGCCTCACTCAAAACAACCCTTCTGCCCGCAATTTTTCCCGACTCTCAGAATATCAAAATCTGATCTCCACCGTCCAGAATATACTCTTTGTGTCCTAAATGTGGTGATCAACATTCATCTTGATCCAATGGTCAGATTATCCATAACGGCCTCTTGACTGCGCATACGAGAAATCTTGAAACTATTATTCATGGTTGTTTCCTAGTGATACAAAACTACAAATCAAATCTCCACCTTCAAATTGTTTAATGACAAGTCGTAAACATGTTGTCCAATTATCTCGATCTGAAGGATGAATCTTCGGCAAAACCTTCTGAAAATTTTCTAGTCTGGGTAGGTCTCCAAAAATGGGAGAAAAATAATCCTCTCTCTTTTCTCTCTAGTTCTCTTGGTCTTACTCTAATTTTGGTTGTTAGTAATCCAAAAATATTAGGGCAACAATAGTCTAAGTGTAGGTCCTCACTTAGACATTAATTAAGTTAGGTATTGGGCCGCTCCACAAGTTGGAAATCCAACCAAACAAATCTCCCTATTCCCGACTATGTGGAGGGGTTAGCCATCCCGGCTATGATCTGGTCAAAAAGACGAGAGGAAAGGGTCCAAAATGACGACAAAAGAAGACGACGTGCTAAAAGAGCCCCGAAAAAACCAGTATTGAACCAAGCCAGTTGGCAGTAATTCCAGAATTTTCTTGCTTCAGCCGGTACCCGCCCATACCGACCAATACCGGTTGGCCGATTTTGCCCATTTCAATGGTAGCTTCTCCATACGTTGATCGTAACTTTCTCATACAAACTCAGATTTGAGAGATTCAAGATGCTATACAACCGCGAGACAAAGATCTATAACTTTTATGTTTAGGCCAATACTATGTTTATTGTACAACCCACAATAAACACTGAAATCTTACTCAAACAATCAATGAACAAATAATATAATATTTTAAATAGAATATCTTATTATATATATATATATATATCATATGGATGTCAAATCAAACATCGTCAAAAGATTATTAATTTGATATAATATGCTACCTCCGTTTTTTTAGATATTCTTTTAAACTTGGATAAGAAAATTAAGGAGTAGCGGGAGTGGACAAATAAGCCTCTTTCTAGATTTTTCTCCATCCCCTTAAATCCCTTAATTTTCTCTTATTTCCTTACTATTGTTATCTAATTATATGATAGGTTACATAATGGGAGAATTTTTAGAGATAATAAAAGGGGTAGTATAGGAAAATTTGTGGAAAAAAAACTAAAAGAACATTTAATTATAAACAAAATACAAAAGCTAAAAGAAAATCTAAAAAAATGGAGGTAGTACATAATAAATAGATTAGAAATGAAAAAAAGACATTTGCAACTTTAGAAAGTAAAATTACTTTTGATTCTTACCAAATGTGACAACTTACCAATGACAGTCTAAAATTTTAGGCTGGAAAGTTTTACTTACAGAATTCTACATATTGTAGCTCTTATATATATATATATATATATATATATATATGTATATATATATTATTTATAAAATAATATTTAAAACTATAAATAAATAAAAATAACAATGAAATGTATAATAAAAAGACCAATGATATTTTATTTGGATATTTCATATGTAATGTAAAATTTAATACTTTTTTCTTTATGTCTCTACTTTTATTTTATGTTTTATTAATTTATCTAAATAAGTCAAGTGCTAATTACGTATATTTAATTTTCTCTTTCTAAGGTTAGATTTTCATTTGCAACTTTTAACATTTCATTTGGTAATTTCAAATATACTTAAATATTTTTTATTTAAATAAATCTTATTTAAAAAAATAAATTCAAAAATTATTTAATAATTTGAATAAAAAATTAAAATTTGTGAGTTCTTCAAAATATATGAATATTTTCTTATTTTATTTGGTATAGTAAATTATTTAATATAAATGTTATATTTTTCTTATAAATAGTTATTTATTGACAAAAAAAATTGATTAATGCGAACAAAGTAATTTAAATTGTTAACAGTAAAAAAGACATTTGATGTTGATTAGTGCGTCAAGGTATTATTTAGCTTACAAAATGTGAAAACATATAACTGAAGTTTTAGTAAAAGCAAAAAATTAAAAAAGATTGCAAAATGTAACAAATGTCATAATATAGGTTGCAATGAATAAATTTTCTTAAAAGGGTCATTTTAACAAAATACACATTATTAAAAATATAAATAGGTAATTAAAAATAATTTCAATAATAATTTTAATATATAATTATCCATATTCTCAAAGTTTCTGCATTTTCGTGATAAAAAAATATTAGCAAATTTGATGATTTAATAAGTTGATTATAAAATAGATATTGATTTTTTTGCCTTTCATTTAATAAAGAAGGACTTTCATTATTTAAATAATGGTTTTTCTCCCTGCATAACTTAAATAACAAAAATATTTTAAAATTCACATCTGTAAAAATAAATCGATTAGTTGTATTTTTATAAAAAAACATACACATATTTTTTATAAAAGAAATTATTTTAGTAATTTTAGTTGCAACTCAAACCAAAATATTATAGTCCAATTCACAATAAACATCAATTTTAGCATACATAATTAACCAACGAACAATCCGTTTATTCAAATCAAATATCTCATTATAATATTTGTGATATGGATGTCAAATCGAAAATCGTGAAAAGATGAATAATTTGGTATATTATGCATAAAAATCAAATTAAAACTGAAAAAAAAAATTGTATTTAAAAAAAGTAAAATAAAGTTATGAAGTTACCAAAAATAAGAAAAGTCAACAATTGTATGGTGTAAAAATTTTGGAGGAAAAATTAAAATGACATTAATACCCTCCATATTACTTTTGGGTAATTCTAGGGTACAACCATTATATTGATACAACTTACTTTTAACTTGCTATAGTAGGTAACAATAAATAATGTTTTATTCATTTATTTAGTAAGATAGATCCCACTTGCCCCTCTTCTTTTCATATGTCAAAATGCTGAATTTTTTTTTACCTTTATACTAACTAGTAATATTTCTGTGCGATGCACGGAAGTTTATTTAAAAACTAATAATTATAATTAAATATGATTAATCTAATATTTAAATATGTGATCGTTTTATCCTAATAAAATATATGTTTTTTAAACTATAGGATAAAACATAAATAAAATTATAAGTAATGTAAATATAAGTTTCTCGCATGTTATATATGAATTTAATATAACTTACTTTGTATATAGGTGTATATATATATATTATAGATTATGATTAAGATAAATATTTAATATAAAAAAAATCTTTTTCAAAATGATCATTTCTTATCTTTGAAATTCAAACACACATTTAGTGTGTCTGAAGCATTCTTCACCTATGTGCATAATCTCTTAATTAATTATTATGAATGTTAAAACTAACATAAATATCTAACTATCAACTCATATTATTAAATAAAATAAACTGGATAATGTTATAAGAAATTTGTTTTTCTTTAATATTTTCCATTTTACTTTAAATATTTAAAGTTATCTAAATAAAGTTTAAAATTTTAACTATAACTATTTCCTTTTAAAAAACTTATTTGCAAGTTTTAGTACTTTACTTGGTATTTTCGATATAATAAAAATAACAAAATAACAAAATAAATTCAAAAGTTATTCATTAGTTTGAATAACAAAATAATTCAATAGTTGGAATAACAAAATAAAACATATGAGTGCTCTAATATTTCTTAATACTTTCATAAATATGTTGAAAAGTTTCAATTAAATTATAAATTTATATTGTAAATAATAGATTCATTTAAAGATATACATTGGTTAATGTAAAAAAAATGCTTAGATTGCAAATGTGATAAAAGAAAAGAAAAGAAGACATAATTGAAATTGATTAATGTGACTCAGTATTGTTTAGGTTGCAAAGTCTAATTAACATATAGTTCTAGTTGGTTAATTTTGCTTATTTAAAAGAAGTTTAGTTGCAACTTTTATAATATCATAGTATATGTTGCAAATGTTAATTATTTATAGAAAAATAAAATTAACATATCTACAATAAAAAAAATTCTAAGATTAATTATCATATATAAAGTTATATATATGAGCGAAAAGATCGTAGTTTTGTGATTTATCAATAAAAATAATTAGTATATCAAATAAGCATTAGCAAATTCAATAATTTAATAAGCTGATTATAAATCAAATATTAATTTGAGACGATTCATGTCAGATAAAACAAACTGATTAGGTGTGGTTTTAATGAAATAATCAAGTAAAATAATTTGTAAAATAGAATTATTTGAATGATTTTTAATTGTATTCCAAATCAATACTATATTTTTTGTACAACCCACAATAAACACTGAAATCTTACGTAAATAATCAACGAACAAATAATATACTATTTTAAATATAATATCGTATTATTATATATATCATATGGATATCAAATCAAACATCGTCAAAAGATGATTAATGTGATATAGTATACATAATAAATATATTAGAAATGAAAAAAAGATATTTGCAACTTTAGAAAGTAAATAAATTTTGATTCATATATACCAAATGTGACAACAACTTACCAATCACAATCTAAAATTTTAGGCTGAAAAATGTTACTTACAGAATTGTCACCACTATGTTATATATATATATATATATATATATATATATATATATATAGATTTTTTTAATTTATAAAATAATTTATTTATTTGAAGATAAAAATTGATTAATGCGGACAAATTTATTTAGATTGTTAAGAGTAAAAAAGGCATTCGATGTTAATTTGTGCGACCAAGTATTTTTTAGCTTAGAAAGTGTAAAAACATATAATTGAAGTTTTAGTAAAAGTAGAAAATTTAAAAGGTTGCCAAACGTAACAAAAGTCATAATTTAGGCTACAAAGAGTAAATTTCATTAAAAGAGTAATTTTAACAAAATACTCATTATTAAAAATATAAAAAGGTAATTAAAAATAATTACAGTAACTATTTTAATACATAATTATATATATGCTCAAAGTCGTGATAAGAAGATATTTTAGCAGATTTGATGATTTAATAAGTTGATTATAAAATAGATATTGTTGTTTTAGCTTTTGATTTAATAAAGTAGGACTTTCATTATTTAAACGATGGGTTTTCTCCCTGACTTAAAAAAAAAAATATTGAAAAATTCATATCAAATAAAATAAATTGATTAGTTGTATTTTTTTTTAAAAAAAATACTCATATTTTTTTGTAAAGAAATTATTTTACAAATTCTAGTTGCAACTAAAATCAAAATATTATAAGTTCAATTCACAATAAATATCAATTCTAGCACAAATAATTAACCAACAAATAATTTATTTATTCAAATCAAATATCTCAATATAATATATGTGATATGGATGTCGAATCGAAGATCGTGAAAAGATGAATAATTTGGTATATTATGCATAAAAATCGGATTAAAAATGAGAAAGTTATTTGTGTTTTAGAAAAGTAAAAGAAAGTTATGAACTTACCAAAAATAAGAAAAAAGTTACCAATTTTAGTCTAAAATTTTTGGAGGGAAAGTTAAAATTACATTAATGCCCCCCATTTTACTTTTATATATATATAGATTTGTATTTTCCTTTTTATTAATATTTTTTCAGTTTGAAAAAATTAAAAGAAAAATATCATTTAACCTTTGTTTATCTGTTTTTATTCCAAATGTTGTTAAAAAATGATTCTCGTATGAAATATGTATAGTAAAATTATCTACATTTTAAGATTGTACTCATTTAAAATTAATGTATTCTTTAACAAACAAATTACGAGATCTCTATATTTTAAAAGTAAGTCTACATAATTCACATTCTTAGTTTTTATTAAACTAAAATTTCTCTTAAATTACTTCCTCAAATAATATAATATTAATATAAATATATATAATAACAACTCATAAGCTATCATGCCCCGTGTAGCAACGGTAAAGAAGAACTTTACTATCTTTTACTTTGTTTGAGGAAAATACATAAAATACCTAAATAATTATAAATAGAAAAAATTATGCAATATACTTAGTACATTTTATTCCTCTAAATGAGCCAATGTTTAGTTTTTTTCAAATATCAAAGCCAAGAGATTTCGTATGTGTGGATAAGTATTGGACTAAGTTATATTTTATTAGAAAATGATTTTCATCTAAATATGTATAAATTCATCAAATTGAAATTAACGTGCTTTTCACAATTCTATGGAATATGTTGATACAGTCGACAATTTTTCTTATCAATTATCTTTCTTCCTAAACTAAAACAACAACAACAACAACAACAACAACAATAACAATAATAATAACTCGTAAATTAACATGCCTAATAACAATTGAAATGTGTAGGAGAATCTATATATATATAGTGAGTCTTGTGTGTGACAGTTTCACGTGTGACGGATTACACTTTTACAGGAAATATTGATACTTTTACAGATAAAAGTGATACTTTTGCTACAATAATACTTTTACAGATAGAAGTGATACTTTTATAGATAAACGTGATATTTTTACTACAAAAAGTAATACTTTTTTCCCGTCACACGGTGCCCGTCACACCGTGTGACGGCCGCATACAAGTTTTTGCCATCTATATATATATAAAAGTAAAATGAGGGGTATTGATGTTATTTTACTTTTCCCTCCAAAACTTTTACACTATATAATTGGTAACTTTTTCTTATTTTTGGTAATTTATAACTTTTTTTTTTTTTAAATGCAAATAGCTTTTTCATTTTTAATCTGATTTTTATGCATAATATACCAAATTATTCATATTTTCACGATCTTCGATTTGACATACATATTACATATATATTATAATGAGATATTTGATTTGAATAAACGGATTATTTGTTGGTTAATTATTTATGTTGAAGTCGATGTTCATGTGAATCACAATAATTTTTGGTTTGAGTTGCAACTAAAATTACTAAAATAATTTCTTTTATAATTTTTTTTATAAAAATAAAAATAATCAATTTATTTTAATTTACGTGAATTTTTAAATATTTTTGTTATTTAAGTTATGCAGGGAGGAAAACCATTGTTTAAATAATGAAACCCTTCTTTATTAAATCAAAGGCAAAAAAAATAATATCTATTTTATAGTCAACTTATTAAATAATCAAATTGGCTAATACTCCGTATCACGAAAGTACATAAGCTTGGAGTATACATATAATTATATATTAAATTTGTTATTGAAATTATTTTTAATTACCTTATATATTTTTAATAATGTGTATTTTGTTAAAATGACTTTTTTTAAGGAATTATTCTTTGCAGCCTAAATTGTGAGATGTGTTACATTTTGAAATATTTTTTAATTTTTTGCTTTTACTAAAATTTCAGTTATATGTTTTTACACTTTGTAAGCTAAATTATACTTTGACACGCTAATCAACATCAAATGTCTTTTTTACTCTTAACAATTTAAATTAGTTTGTTCGCATTGATCAATTTCTATCTTCTATAAATAACTATTTATAATAAAAATATAACATTTATACAAACAATTTACAATACCAAATTAAATAAGAAAATATTCAAATTTTGAAGAACTCGCATAATTTAATGTTATTCAAATTATTAAATAACTTTTGAATTTATTTTGTTAAAATAAGAATTTATTAAATGAAAAATATTTAAATATATTTGGAATTACCAAATGAAATGTTAAAAGTTGCAAATGAAAATCCAACGTCACAAAGAGAAAATTATATATATATATATATATATATAATTAGAACTTGAAAGTTTATTTAGATAAATTAAAAAGATATAAAATAAAAGCAGAGACATAAAGAAAAAAATATTAAGTTTTACATTACATATGAAATATCCAAATAAAATATCAATGTACCTTTTATTATATATTTCATGGTTATTTTAGTTATTTATAGTTAGAATTTAAAAATTATTTTAAAAATAAAATGAAATCTATATATTTAACTATATATATATATATATATATGCGCCACAGTATGTATATCTGTAAGTTACACTTTGTAGCCTAAAATTTTAGACTATTATTGGTAAGTTGTCACATTTGGTAAGAATCAAAATTTATTTTACTTTTTAAAGTTGCAAATATCTTTTTTTATTTCTAATCTATTTATTATGTACTACCTCCATTTTTTTAAATGTTCTTTTAACTTTTGCGTTTTGTTTATAATTAAATGTTCTTTTAGCTTCTTTTTTTCCACAATTTTTCCTATACTACCCCTTTTATTATCCCAAAAAATTCTCACATTATGTAACCTACCATATAATTACATAAAAATAGTAAGGAAATATGAAGAAAATTAAGAGATTTAAGGGAAGAGAGAAAAATCTAAAAATTAGCTTATTTGTCCACTCCCCCGACTCCATGATTTTTTTATCCAAGTCTAAAAAATGGAGGTAGTATACTCTATTAAATTAATCATGTTTTGACGATGTTTGATTTGACATCCATATGAGATATATATATATATAATAATAATAATAATAATAATAATAATAATAATAATAATAATAATAATAATAATAATAAGGTATTCTATTTAAAATATTAGATTATATGTTCATTGATTATTTGAGTTAAGATTTTAATGTTTATTGTGGGTTGTACATTTAATATAGAATTGGTTCGCAATACAATAAAAAAATCATGCAAATATTTATCTTTTTAGTATAATTTTACTTAATTATTTCATGAAAACAAAAACTAATCAATTTGTTTTATCTGACAGGAATTGTCTCAAGTTCTCTTCATTTATTACATTGAGAGAAAAATCAATGTATATATAATTGAACACATAATTTATCGAATTAAAAGCGATGGTTAATATTTGATTTATAATCAGCGTATTAAATTATTAAATTGGCCAATGTTTATTTGTTATAATAATTATTTTTGTTGATAAATCACAAAACTATGACTTTTGTTCATATATATATATGTAACTTTATATATAACAATTAATCTTAATTTTTTACTACTTTTTTTTTTTTTTTTACATGTATTATTGTTATTTGTCTATAAATAATTACACTTTGCATCCTAAACTATGATATTATACAAGTTGCAACTAAATTTCTTTTAATAAGCGAAATTAACTAACTTGATTATGTCTTTTTTTTCACATTAACCAATTTAAATTATATCTTTTTTCCACATTTTGAAACCTAAATATTTTTTTTTTACATTAACCAATGTGTATTTTTAAATAAATCTATTATTTACAATACAAATATATAATTTAATTAAAACTTTTCAACATATATAGGAATGTATTAAGAAATATCGAAGAACTCATATGTTTTATTTTATTATTTCAACTATTGAATAACTTTTGAATTTTATTTTGTTATTCTTCGTATATCTAAAATACCAAGTAAAGTATTAAAACTTGCAAATAAGATTTTTTTAAAAGTAAATAGTTATAGTTATAGTTAGAATTTAAAACTTTATTTATATAAATTTAAATATTTAAAGTAAAATGAAAAAAAAAATAAAGAAAATTAAATTTCTTATAACATTATTCAATTTATTTTATTTTATTTAATAATATGAGTTTATATTTAGATATTTATGTTAGTTTTAACACTCATAATTAATTAAGATATCATGCATATAGGTGGAGAATGATACAGACACACTAAATGTGTGCTTGGATTTCAAAGATAAGAAATGATCATTTTGAAAAAGTTTTTTTTTTTTATATTTGATATTAATCTATTATATATGTATATATATATATATACACACGTACACACACCTATATAAAGTAAGTTATATTAAATTCACATATAATGTGCGAGAAACTTATATTTACATTACTTATAATTTTATTTATACATTTAAAAAAAATATTTTATTAGGATAAAACGATCATATATTTAAATATTAGATTATATCATATTGAAGGGTATTACTTTTTAAATAAACTTCCGTGCATCGCACGGGAGTATTACTAGTATATATAAAAGTAAAATGAAGGGTATTAATGTCATTCTAACTTTCCCTCCAAAAAATTTACACTATATAATTGGTAACTTTTTTTAATTTTATTTTTGGTAATTTCATAACTTTCTTTTATTTTTTATAGACACAAATAACTTTTCATTTTTAATCCGACTTTCATACATAATATACCAAATTATTCATTTTTTCACGATCTTCTATTTGACATCCATAACACATATATTATAATGAGATATTTGATTTGAATAAACGGATTATTTTTTGGTTAATTATTTGTGCTATAATTGATGTTTATTGTGAATTGGATTATAATATTTTGGTTTGAGTTGTAAATAAAATTAACAAAATAATTTCTTTTATAAAAAATATGAGTAATTTTTTTTATAAAAATACAACTAATCTATTTATTTGATTTTACATGAATTTCAAATATTTTTTTTATTTAAGTTATGTAGGGAGAAAAATCATTCTTTAACTAATGAAAGTCCTACTTTATTAAATCAAAGGCAAAAAAATTAATATCTATTTTATAATCAACTTAATTTATCAAATTTGCTATATATTTTTTTATCGCGAAAGTATATAAGCATTGAGCATATGTATAATTGTATATTAAAATTGTTATTGAAATTATTTTCAATTACCTATTTATATTTTTAATAATGTGTATTTTGTTAAAATTACTCTTTTAAGGAAATTTATTCTTTACAGCCAAAATCATGACATTTATTACATTCTGCATCTTTTTAAATTTTTTACTTGTACTAAAACTTCAATTATATGTTTTGACACTTTGTAAGCTAAATAATACTTTGTCGCACTAATCAACATCAAATGTCTTTTTTACTCTTAACAATCTATTTAACTTTGTTCGCATTAATCAATTTTTATCTTCAAATAAATAAACTATTTATAAGAAAAATATTACATTTATATAAATAATTTACAATACCAAATAAAATACGAAAATATTCAAATATATATTTTAAAGAAATCATGGAATTTAATTTGTTATTCGAATTATTAAAAAACTTTTGAATTTCTTTTGTTAAAATAAGAATTTATTAAATAAAAAATATTTAAGTATATTTAAACTCACTAAATAAAATGTTAAAAGTTGCAATGAAAATCTAACATTTGAATGAGAAAAATGAATATATATAATTAGAACTTGAAAGTTTATTTAGATAAATTAAAAAAATATAAAATAAAAGCAGGGACAAAAGAAAAAAGTATCAAACTTTACATTACATATGAAATATCCAAATAAAATATTATTGCTCCTTTTATTATATATTTCATGGTTATTTTTAATTATTTATAGTTAGATTTCAACAATTATTTTATAAATTAAAATATATATATATATATATATATATATATATATATTTATATATATAAGCCACAATATGGAAAATTCTATAAGTAACATTTTTCACCCTAAAATTTTAGATTGTGATGAGTAAGTTGTTGTTACATTTGATAAAAATCAAAATTTATATTACTTTCCAAAGTTGCAAATATCATTTTTCATTTCTAATCTATTTATTATGTATACTATATCAAATTAATCATCTTTTGACGATGTTTGATTTGACATCCATATAATAATAATAATAATAATAATAATAATAATAATAATAATAATAATAATAATAATAATAATAATAAGAAGAAGAAGAAGAAGAAGAAGAAGATATTCTATTTAAAATATTATATTATTTGTTCGTTGATTATTTGAGTATGATTCCAGTGTTTATTGTGGGTTGTACAAAAAAATATAGTATTGGTTCGCAATACAATAAAAAATCATTCAAATAATTCTCTTTTACAAATTATTTTACTTAATTATGTCATTAAAATCACAACTAATCAGTTTGTTTTATCTAACATATTGTCTCAAATTTTCTTCATTTATTACATTGAGAGAATAATCAATGTATATATAATTGAGCACATCCTATATCGAATTAAAAGTGATAGTTAATATTTAATTTATAATCAGCGTATTAAATTATTAAATTTGTTAATGTTTCTTTGTTATAATAATTATTGTTGATAAATCACAAAACTATGACTTTTGCTTATATATATAACTTTATATGATCATAAATCTTAATTTTGTATTACTTTTTATATTTTACATATATTAATGTTATTTTTCTATAAATAATTACACTTTGCAACCTAAACTATAATATTTCTTCAAGTTGCAACTAAACTTCTTTTGAATAAGCAAAGTTAATTAACAAACTTGAACTATATGTTTTTTTAGACTTTGCAACCTAAACAATACTTGGTCACATTAACCAATCTCAATTATGTTTTTTTTTTTTTTACATTTTGCAACCTAAGCAATTTTTGTTATATTAAACCAATGTGTATCTTTAAATGAATCTACTATTCACAATATAAATGTACAATTTAATTGAAACTTTTTAACAAATATATGAAATTATTAAGAAATATGGAAGAACTCATATGTTTTATTTTGTTATTTCAACTATTAAATAACTTTTGAATTCTATTTTGTTATTTTGTTATTCTTTTTATCTTTGAAGTACCAAGTAAAGTATTAAAACTTGCAAATAAATTTTTTTAAAAGTAAAATAGTTATAGTTATAATTTAAAACTTTATTTAGATAAATTAAATTACTTAAAGTAAAATGGAAAAAATTAAGGAAAAATAATTTTCTTATAACATTATTCAATTTATTTTATTTAATAATATGAGTTGATATTTAGATATTTATGTTTGTTTCAACATTCATAATTAAATTAAGTTATTATGCATATAGGTGAAAAATGATACAAACACACTAAATGTGTGTTTAGATTTCGAAGATAAGAAATAATCATTTCGAAAAATATTTTTTTATATTTAATATTTATCTTAATGTTAATAATATATATATATACCTATATATAAAGTAAGTTATATTAAATTCATATATAACGTGCGAGAAACTTATATTTACATTACTTATAATTTTATTTATATTAATTTTATCCTACATTATTAAAACAAAAATTATTAGGATCAAACGATCTCATATTTCAATATTAGGTTATATTATACTCTCTCTGTCCCGCCCTAATTTGCACACTTTTCTTTTGCGGCCGTCCCACCCTTTTTTGCACACCCCCAAAATAGAAAGGAATCTTACAATCTCTACCCTTAAAATCTCCACTCTCAATCTTCACCTTTGAAAAAATCAACTGAAAAGCAAAAATCAGTTTTTTCTTAATATACGCGCCGAAGCAAGTGTGCAAATTAAGCCGGGACGGAGGGAATATTTAGTTTTATTAAAATCATTACTTGTTAAATAAACTTCCGTGCATCACACGAAAATATTACTAGTTTTACTAGAAATACAAGAAGTTCCCCCAAAAATAAAAATGCCCGAAAACAAAAACAAAAAAAAAAAAAAAGAAAATTCAGGAAAATACCAGAACATGATTTCAATAAAAAGGTGTAAAATTTAGACAATAAAAAGAAAATTCCTAGAAAAAATTTATAAAAACAACCGTTTGTTTTTTTTTTTCTTTTTCTTCCCAATATCTTCTAATTTTTTTTGGAATTCTGCATTCTGTTTTTTCTTGGAATTCTTTTGCTGGACGTTTTCTAGGAATTTTTATAATCACTAAAGTTTTTGTTAATACCATTATTATTTATATAAATTGTGCTAATTTTTTATTTAAAGTTTGTGAATAAATCATTCTTATTTTCATTTGTGGGAATTTTTTTATATATGCTAATGTCATTTACAATTTGTATCTACATAAATATCATATCAAATTTTAGTTATAAAATGATGGCCATGAAAAAGAAAATGATAAAAAAAAAAAAAATGAAGATCGAGCAACGGGGAGCCAAAGCAACATCAGGTAAGAAACAAGATTGAAAAGTAAAAATAAAAGAAAAAATAAAATGGGACATATATAGTTAAATATAACATGTTGTGAATTTAGTAACTGGAATATGGTGACCAATTTAGCAGGTTGCAAGTAATTTCATTTAAGGGTCAAGATTAAAAAAAGGGGATCTAATGATTATTATATATGGTTGTATCAATATAATGGTTGTATAGTAAAAAGACCCATTACTTTTATTTATATATAGATTACATTTATGTCCTATAATATATATATATACATACATATATCTTCTTCCCTTGTGAAAAAGGTACTCTCTTATTTTACTTGCTTCGCTTTTTATACACTTTGTTTGTGCTGGACTACGTAATTTGTTATGAAGGGAAAGATTTTGTAAACATCCGATCGACTAAAAGAATATAGAAGCGTAATTTAGGCAATTTATTTGATCCAAAAGTAAAAACTGATGGATATGGGCCCCTGGAAATGCACATGATTTCATTACGAGCCCAATAAATATGTCCCAGGGCTATTAGATCTAGGTGATTCATGACCAAACAATTCCATTCACTATCATATAGGCCGGCTACCTTCCCATCGCAGCTTTGACCAAAACTTAAAAAATATACTCCCCCATCCCGCTCTAATTTATCTACTTTTTTTTTTGTTTGTCCCAATTAATTTATCAGTTCATAAATGACAAACTTATCTCACAATCTTCACCTTCAAAATCTCCACCTTTGAAAAAATCAAAGATTTCACAAAATCTGTTTTTTCTTAATCTCTGGGCTCGATTGAGGTAGGTCGGGACAGAAGGAGTATTATTTTTTTCTATTCAATTGGATAAATCATCGTGATTGACATATGACATTTAGGTCTAGTTTAAATTGGGGTGTTTAGTCCAAGTTCATAAGACCTAATGATTGTATTTAGTTTTGTATTAATGATTAAAGGCCCAGTTCAACAACTTAGAAGTCCAGTGGGGCCATGCATGAATACTACATTAACTGAGGGGGATCCATCATTAATTATTTTACGTCCGTTTCAGATATTTTCTTATTTCTTATCGATTTAACATTGTTACAGATTACGAAATCTTGTATTGTCAAGTGTAGTTTGTTTAAGATTATTACTATAAATATCATATCAATGCTTCAACCTTTTATATAATATATGGGACACTAGTTATTAAATTCTTATATAATTCATTTTCCAATTTGTAAACAAATACGATATCAGGGAAACTTCAATTCCGATTTAGAGGGTATTTGGCTGAACTTATAAACTTTTAAAAATATCTTATAAGTTGTTTAAGAGCTTATAAGCTCTTGCAAAGTGTGACAAAAAAAAAAAAAATGTTTAGGAGTTTATAAGACAAAAAAATAAGCTCCAAGAGCTTATAAGATCTAAAAAAAAAATAAGTTGTTATGCTCCATCTTATTTATTAAGATCTTAATTATTACCCTCAAATTTCACACACAATTCACACTACACACACTACAAACATTTCACACACTACACATACCACACGCACTACATACATTTCACACACTAGTAAAAATATGTGTTTAATATTAACTTAAATTAGACCCCAAATTTACAGTTAAATCACTATATTCAATTACAAACTTATAAACTCTTTCATCAAAACACTTTGTTAACTTATAAGTTCCTTAAAAGTTACATCTTATAAGCTCTTGAAACAATTGAAACTTATAAAATATTTAAAATAAGCTTAGTCAAAAACCCTCTTAGTCGGAATTGGGAATGTCAAAATACTCGATCAATCTCTGTAAGTTTGTTTTAGGATGTAAACTCGGATTTATCAATCCAATAAAAATCCTATCCTAACTACATAAACTTATGTTTCCAAAATCTTTTTCCTTTTTCAATAATGTCATGAACCATCTCCCTACTTTTCTGTTTCCCGGTACGCCTATTAATTATTTTACAATCTTACAATGGGTAAGTTTATTCAAGGCTTCACTCAGTAGATTTAAGAGCTCAAATCTCAATAAAGCACACTCGTAAACTCCTTCAGCCAAATTTGACCCAGTACTCTCGAGCCTTAAGTAAACATACCCAATAATTACTAGCACCTCTATCTATTATAGAACTAGAATTGTCCATCGTGCGAGATACGATTTAAAATATATTTATATATAAAGAAAATTAAAGTTAAATAGTCGAACAATTTAATTGAATACCTTAATTTTGTTAAATAAAAAAATAGTAAATTATTAAATAACTTTTTATTGCATTAATAAAAATTATTTATTTTATTTTATTTTTGAAATTCATCCAATGTAAATAATTCAACTCACAATAAATATTCAAATCTAAGCACAATAATCAACCAGCTAACAATTGTTTATTATATATTAAATAGTTATATCAAAATATTGAATATCAGTGTCAGAGCCAGTCCAATCTTTCGAAAGCCCGGTGAGAAAAATAATATTGGGTCCCTTACAATATTATTATTATTATTTTGAAAATAATTTTAATCAGCTAAAAATGGGCCTTAAAGTATGTTTGAATGGGTCTCAAAGTAATAGGCCCATCACATTATTTAATATGTAAAAAAATAATTGTTACTTGTGCTAAGGAGGAATCAATCCCACATCTTCCCACCTCTCTAATATTTTCACTTCAAAAAATGGTCAGTTGAACTACGTCAATTTAGGTTATAATTAACATATGTTAAATATATGTATTAAAATACAGATTTATGCAGAAAATAGACAAAAGAAAAAAATCGGAGGCCCTTGTCGGCGGGAGGCCCGGAACGGCGGCACCGCCTTGCCACGCCCCTCCCCCCCCAAAAAAAAGGCGCCTCCTGATCAGTATCATATTGAATATAAGAAAAGAGTGTCTTTAGAATATTGGAATAATCATAATATTTAAGAGGGAGGGAGATACAAAAATATATAATCTCTATATTCTTTATTCCTAACGTGGGCACATGTGTTCCTGTGTGATTTTTATTTTTTATAAAGAATCAAATATTATCCGTGAAGCTAGGAACCGAAAAATAGTTAGATTTTACTATTTCTTAACAATTGTAATATCGTAGGAAATATTTAATATGGATTTCTTCATAAAATAAAAATAAAGTTTTAAAAATATAAAAAATTGATCTGATTAGTTAATAAGCATTTATAAAAATTTCTTAATATTTATTTAATTTTTATTTGTATATCAGACCCAATCAAATAATTTAAATCATAATACATAAACAAATATAACCTAAATAATCGACAAACAATTATATTTCAATATAACTTATTTAAAAATATGCAATGCAGATGTAAAATTAAAATTCATGAAAAACATGAATTTGATATAATTTACATTAGAAACTGAAAAAGAATCAGAAATTAGGTGCTTTGTAATTTATTTTAATTTTATTGTTTGCCTTCTTAATTATATTTAATTTTTATTATAAAATAAATCAATAAAAATTGTTACCTATATTTTTTTATATATCAAATTATCAATAAAATTTAAATTTAAAATTAATTTTGGAACGATTTTACCACATATATACAAATCTCTTATTTTAATCTTAATATATACTACCTCCATTTTTTTTAGTTGTCATTCTAACTTATTTGTTTTGTTTATAAATAGTTGTCATTCCAAATTTTTTTATCATTTTTTTTAACAATGCTAACCCTATAATTATGGAAAGTATTAACAATATATATAAATGATTAGAAAATCAAGAGATTTAAGAAAATTAGTTGAGGGCTGATTTGTTAGACCATGTTTATTCACAACCCTCCACAACCCAACCTATTAATAAAATATTCATTTCTCTCTCATCCACATATACAACCTACTTCACAACCCAAAAACTATATTTTTATACTTTATCAACAACTCAACTTTTTAATAAATATTAATTTCTTTTATCCAAATACATAATATATTTCTCAATAAAACTGCATATTATTTTTAGTGTTTTTTAATATATTTCAAGGAAAAGAAATTATTTTAATTTCATAATTACAATAAGGTGATTTTTTTTTTTTTCATGCACTTAAAATCTTTACTATACAGTTCGGTATTGTTCGGTACGCTTCAACATAATTTTCGGTTCGAAAAATTAAGAAATATCCAAATCCGTATCAAGAAAATAATTGGTTCAGTTCGGTTCAGAAATTTCCGATTCGGAACTAATTATGTCTGGGTTACGATCCAATTTCGGTAATCTCCAAACTCCATGCACAACCCTAATGTCAATATTAGAGTTTACTTGTAGAGAAAAAAAAATAAGAATTTTGATAATTTTTTAATTTTTTGTGAAATAAAAATTATTTTATTTATTTATTATTAAAATTATATCCAATAAATAATTTAATACCACCAATGAGATATTGACATGTGGCAGATTATGGAATGGAATTGAGTTGTGGAATGAGTTGGTTGACCAACCCAAACCACAACCGGTGTCATAAAAAATATTGGGATTTCTATTTTTTTTTTTTAAAAAATTGGTGCTTGTTGTCTTATGACGACCGGTTGTCAAAAAACACCAATGAACATAGTCTTAACTCACTATCTCCCTTAATTTTCTTATCGAAAGTTAGAGTGACAATTAAAAAAAACGGAGGTAGTAATAAAAGAGACCCTCTATAAAAGGAAATAGACATTTTGCCGCTCATTTAATTTCACCTTCTAAAATGATAGTTTAAATCATAACTAACATAACAATATATCTGTTTATATATGGCGAATATATGTATATATGCGTGATAAAATCTTCCTAAAATTAGTCTCAAATTTAAAATTTATTGGCAATTTGATATATAAAAAAATTATACTCCGTAGTTGATACGTTTTATAATAAATATAAAATAAATACAAAGCAAATGATTTCCGATTTTTTTGTTTTTAATGTAAAATATAGCAAATTAATATTTTTCATGACCTTTAATTTGACATTAACATTGCATGTTTTGAAATAAGTTATATTAAAAAAATACAATTAGTTGTCGATTATTTAGGTTAGTTTTTTTTTATGTAATATGAGTTGAATTATTTGATTGGGTTTGAGATACAAATAAAAATTAAATAAAAATTTAAGAATATTTATTTTTCTATAAATAATTATTAACTAATCTTTTTATATATTTCTAAATCTTAATTTTATTTTGTGAAAATATCATATATTTATCTTTCTTATAATATTGCAATTTGTTTAGAAATAGTAAAAACTAACTATTTTTCAGTCTCCAGATTCACAGATAGTACTTGATTTTTTTTATTAAGAACAAAAAAGGAAATAGTGGAGGAACACATGTATCTACGTTAGAGATGGAAATAATTTAGACTGCTTCAATTTTTTGTAGCTCTTGCTCTCTCAATTGTTCTGATTTTTCAAACATTTCAAAGACACTAATAACTTTTTCTTAATTCATTTCTTTTATTTGCAATAAATAAAAAGAAATCCTCTTTTTGTGGTATTTAATTTGATACTGATATTGAATGTTTTGATATAATATATTAAGTTTGAAATTAAGAATTGTTTATTGGTTGATTATTGTGCTTGTATTTGAACATTTTTTGTAAGTTGAACTATTTACATTGGATATGAGTTGTAAATAAAAATAGATTAAATATTTTTTATCAATAAAACGAAAAGTTATTAGATAATTTTATATTATTATATTTAAAAAAATTACGTCATTCAATTGTTTTGTTCAATTATTCAACTTTACAAATAAATATATTTCAAAGCGTGGATTGCACGCCATGAAATTATAGTTATGTTAATTATGGTTTAAACCTACTATGTTTAAAAGTGAAATGGACAGAAAAATAATCTAATTTTCTTTTATAGAAGGCTCCATTTATTATATAATAAGATATTTCCACCATTAAATTCTAACTAGTATTGAGACACCTATATTACATTGAGACCATATACTATTTTAAAAGAAACATACAATTTCACTAATCAAGTTTTTCATGATTCTAAAAATATAAATTCTCCGGACTCACTTGCACCTAAATGAAACTTTCCTAATTTGGTACCTTCTTTATGAGAAATGTACCCAATATGGCAATCTGATTGTCGTGGTCTGCTGGCCGGGCTACATTCCTTCTATAAGCCGTCAAATGGTTGACATGGATGCAAAGTTGGTGGTATTGTTAATTTGCGATTTGAATACCAGGGATTCCTTTGATTTACCTAGGTTCGGTAGCTATTATTTTAAAATTTTCTTTGTCGCGATCATAATTAGGAAAAAGGAAAGTGTTCTTGAACTTGTTACTTGTGGAAGTAGCCACTAAATTATTTTACCTTAAAAAAGTAAAAACACATTCCATGGGGTAATGTTCTTAGAGATACTCCATATTTTATCTATTCATTCCAACAATAGTTTGGGAGTTCGTCACGTGTAAATTCAAGAACAAACTTCCTTGCAAATTTGTTTTTTTCTTTTAACCTTACTCTTCTCCTCATAATATTGGTTTTTCCTATTTCATTAGAAGATCTTATATTAACAGTACCTTGGAAAATAAAAACAAAAATCCTTTGGGATAATTCTTTTTGAGTAGGTCTTTGTACAATAGTTGTACGAATTTTAGATTCGCTCAATCTGAGTCATGAATAATTTTTCATGAAAAGATATTAGTGTTTATGTTTAAAAATGTATTACTTGTTACGAAGAAATGTATCATGGATATTAATGTTTATGCTGAAATGTATTACTTATTCTGGGTGAATGTATTATAGTATTTTTACCCAGGATTTCCACAAATAATCCGAATTACACCATACACCAAGGGCACGTATACTTCTAAGTAAAAGGTCTGATAGTACTAAATTATCACATTGTGTCGATTGTTTACTATCATGTCAGTCATGAGAAATTTATATGCCAGCCCGATATAAAAAATACTGTTTAAGTGATTATAATCCATTCAAGAGATAACATGCATGTTTTGATACAAGTCCAACCTGCCATTTAGTGTCGCAATCCAACTAGCTAGGTACATACTAGATTAGTTGTACTAATCAAGCCCAAAGCTCAACGAATATCACACCTGTGGCCCACAATTGATATACCTATAAGTGCCCCTAATGTATAGAATGCTTTTTAAAAAGAATAATCCACAAATAGAAAAACTGGCTAACTATTACTTACATTATTGTACCATTTTAATACACTTTCGGAGCTCCTCTTTGTTGTATAATTTTCTGCGACCATTGTCCACATACCAGGATGAAAAGTTTGGTTTCACGAAAATATCGGTATTTTAATTTTATAAAATTTCAAAGAAATATTGATATCAGGGAAAATATCGGTGCAGTTTTAAAGAAAGTTGAAAAGATATTTTAAATCTGAAAATTTTTAAGATGATATTTTATAAATTGTTATAACTAACTTAAATGCACAATGTTTAGGCAAAAATTGATACACATGAAAATGTTTACAACTAATTTATAAATCTTAAATAATATAAACAATGTCCGACAATATGATACATATTAAAAATATACAAGATGTTGTTTTTCGTCAGAATTTCTTATTTTCTTGTGTTCAATAATGTCTTTACCTCAAAAGAGAGTCCATTGCATATCCTGCCAACTATTTTTTTAAAAAAAGAAATATCCGAAATTTCACCGAAATTCAAAACAATTTCAATAAAATTTCCACGAAATTACAATAAACTGTACGTGGAGACAACGGAAATTGAAATTTCGAGGTCGCCAAAAAAAGAGAAATTTCAAGATATTTCCATCTCTGCCCACATATCAATAAACACAATCTTGTCGATAGTGTCTCTAATTCCCTATACTATATTTCTCTACATTTTCATTTTTCAAATGAGGAGGTCTCTTGTGTACTAGTGAGATCCGTGCAATTCGGGTCATGGGTCAGAAGGTATTAGTATTTATGCCTAATGATATTACATGTTTTAGGTAAATGTATCATGGTGAAAATATATCACGATTTATGCCTAAAATATTACCTTTTCTGGGTAAAAGTATTATAATACTTTTATCCTGAACAAGTAATACCTTTAAGCATAAATTGTGATATCCAACATAAATTATACCGTACAACTGGTATACATAAGACTTTATCTTTCCAAACAACTCTAACTATGCACAATAGCAACCATTTTTTATTTTTATTTTTTTCAATAACAATAATAAATCATTTTAGAATCAATCTTATCAACCAATCTCATTACTATATAATGCTGGTAGTATCCCCGCGCGATGCACGATTTTTACAAATATAACTGACTAAATAATAAGAATTTATATGTTTATATAATTTTAATATGATAAAATGTTACGATTAATATATAATAAGAGATGAAAAATTATATGTTAATGAAAGGAGAGTCAATGAAAAATATAAAAACTTTGAAATATATAAATTTGAGTAAGTTATAGAAATTCATATTTGTTTTTCTTAATGTATGAATATCTCTAGCATCCTTGTATGGAGGTCATGTTGATCACCTTGTACAAATGAGGAACGTATATATTTATATTTATAAATTTAAAATAAATGTTTATATTTATTCAAAGTATCTAAATTTTTTATTTTTCAAATATAATGTTAAAGAAATTTTCAAAAGCTTATTACCAACAACACTACATTCTAATTTCATTAATTTTTATTTGTAGCACAAATACATTAATAATCAACCCACATAATCAACCAACAAACAATTATTTGTTAATTTATTACACAATATGATGTTGACAGGCTCTAATTCTAACCATAAAATACAGCAAGTATACGAGTGTAGATGTATATAGTGGAAGTCAAGATCGATCCACAGGGAATAAGCTAACGTAGTTCGATACCCTAATTATCTAGGATTACCCTAACTAGACACTGGCATTGGTGGAGATTGAGTAATTATTAAACTAATATCGCATATAAACTATTAGACTGAACTAAGTAATAAAAGTGATTCCAATCGACGAGAATGTATTCTATGTGTCGATTTCAGATATTACTTTAATGAATGATTAACCTAAAAACTATAAACTTTTAAACCAGTATTATATTTATTGGACGACACTAATTTAACCTAATCCTTCTCTCGAAGCTATTAGATCGTGGATCTATTCAAACTAATTACTCTCCTGAGTCAATTAATATGAAAGACTCTGAACAACTCCTAAACTTATGCCCACACGATCATATACAATCGTGATATGCATTACTGTCTATTGACAATTCCCTTCTGTCAAAGCGGAATTGTTAAACAAGTAAACTAAACCTAATTGGCCAGATTAAATTCAATTATAAGATGAAACCAAACACATAGATAAATATGTTAAACTGGAGTCTATAATTCAAAAGTAATAATAAAAAAATTATTGTATCTTTTTATCCCTAGAACACAACGGTGTTTAGCTACTCATGTTTATAATCGAAAGAAACAATTATTCATAGACAAACATTGTTCAACGATAAAATAAACAAAAAAAGAATAAATCCCGAATCTTGACTTGTTGATCTTCGTCGAGCCTTGCTCGTTGATCCTGTCTCCCAAGCCTCATAGTTTAAAGGATGTAAAATTATCATTTTTTCCTCAAAATCTCGAGCTTGGGCCTCTTTTTATAAGTTGGGGACGAATCTTGGGAGCCACCGGGCTAAAATCCTCTTTAGATTAGGATTTAGACATCAAAATCGACAAGGAAACGCGGCCACACGCATGCATGGTGCGGTCGAGTTGTACCTAACCTAAAAACTGCTTAAAACGAGTGATTTTGGCGCGACCACGCAGGATTTGACCCGACTGCATGCTGAATGCCCAAGCGAGTTTTGAGGTCTAACTTCCAAGTCATTTTTTAAGGTCTTCCGTTCATTTTTGGATTTTGTTTCTTTATGGCAAAGTTATAGCTATTTGAATTAGCTTTCTAACGCCACTAATTACACCTCAATCGAAGTTGTAGATCTCAAGATATGACCAAAATACTAGAGGTGTGTCAAGCTGACAGAAAACTTCACTTTCAGACAATTTTTTTACGCGACTGCGCCCTATACTAATGCTACCGTGTTGGTTCGGCAACGTATTTTTCCATGTTCTATGCCACTTTTGAATCGGCCGCGTCCATGTGGTCGACCTTTTTGCTCTTTTAACTCCCCTTTCGTTTGTTTTATACCATATTTGACTTGTTTCTTCTCCGAACTTCGTCCAAATGGATTAAATTCTCTTAATTAACTAAAAAACAAGTCAAAACACGTGAAATGACCCAATATGACACATATAAATAAATCTCGGTCAAATATACATACAAATGTTACAAAATAAACACTTAAATCGACCTAAATGCATGCATACACAACATGTATCAGGTGGCAAACTATAGATCAATAGTAGATGACTAACTTATTTATATTACAGGAAAATCACATTAGAAATGAAAAAAAAAATATTTTAAAAAATTAGATTATTTTTTTGAAAAATAAAATAAAATTATAAACTGAAATTATAAAATATTTACTAAATAATTCAATTATATATTTTTGTATGATTAAAAAAATTAATAAGAAAATTAATTAATAAAAAATAAAACAAAATTTAAATTAATATTACATGTAAATAAGACCATTAGGGGTTTATTTGATAAAATCGTACTCAATCTAATTTTTTGTTTTAATTTTTATTTATTTATCTGTTTTCTCTTTCTAGGTATGGATATTTTTGAGCATAAATTTTGTATACACATAATTGATACTACACAAATTAAAGGACACATTAAGTGAAACAAAATTAAATAGAAGAATAATGAGTACAGTAAACATAATACCTATGATTTAAGAAACAAAATGAAAAAAAAAAAAATAACTTTTCCCGACAAACTTACTCCCATCCCACTCCCTTCCTTGTATTTTCGCCCCCTTCCCCATTTTAGATTCTAGATAATTCTGTTGATTTTTCTCATACGATTCCGGTCACACTCTCTCACAATGTCGGTCTCTCTCTGCTACTTTGGTGGGTGATGATGACACATCCCTTCTCCCTAAATTATTTTGGATCTCTTACTCTTCACAGCAAAAAAAAAATATTTAAAGAAGAATAAAATTCAGAAGTAGACACAAATTTGATTGAATCAACGACTCAATTAATGTCAATTTCAATTAAAAAATAAATTGATTGCACGAAATAGATTCTGTGAGATATGGGGCCGGATCTGTTTTTGAGTGTCTCATTTTATAGACTTGAACAAATTACGTTGATTGTGGGGACTTACTATTGATTTGAGATAATGGTGCCTAAATACTCCCATATTTTAGGTAAATATATGTAGATTTATCTCCAAATAAATATTTCACACAAAAAATAATATTTTTCAAAAATAACAAATAAATTTGAACGGCAAAATTATTAAGTTACTATTTCGGATGAATTTTGTTATTATATATATATATAGATAGATCGATTATAATAATTGGTATAGTATTATAATACTTACTATATCATACCATAATAATCTCACAGTAAGCATACAATTTTACTATTTATTGCGATTTCTCAATTTTAAGATTTAAACGGCAACATTTCCCTTAATCCACTTAAAAAATTCCAGACATGCCCAAATGTCGTTTGGTTGGAACTTTATGGAAGTACTCAATTTTTTTTTTTTTTTTTTTCTTTTCAATTTCACAAGATAAAAATGTTAGTTTGTTTGAATATGAAAAAAAACTTGCTTAAAAAGATTAAACATAAAGAATCAATTACTCTATATTAAAATCTTTGGGGTCCTTCTATGAGATTGCACCATGGAAAAATCCTATTATTTATCTAATTCTTTTAATTTTATTTTTTCTCATCTCTTGAGGTTTATCTTCGTGAGATGTCCTCATCTTAATGTTGCATTCACAGCCTGTGTGGCTTTATATGCTATAAGCGCCTATTATGTTTTATGCGACCTCTACTCTTCGTTATTTAATTGATTCTTCCAGATTACTTTTATTATTGTCAAGTTATCCTAATATCTCTAGTAGTTGTACAAGTAGTCACGCAACTAATTTGAGTAGGTTTTGACGGCTTGCAACAATTTGGTCGAACTTTTTATTGAATTTCATATCTTTGAAGCTGCAATTTTTTTCCTTTATCAATCTCCTTCCTCACAATTGGTTTGAGAATGGTAATTTTTAGTTGGTTGGAGCCCTTTGTATTCATAAATTCATTAATATTTCTAAGTTTAAATACACCTCCAACCTTAAAAAAATACTGAGTACTAGTTTGATTAAGGGATAAAAAGGCTACGATTGTGAGTAAGGTTAATCCTAGATGGATGAGATTATGTTTAGAAAAAAACACGTCAAATAGTTTGATAAAATTTTATAAGAATATTTTTATTTTATTATTTTAGCAGCATTCACATAAATCGGATATATTTTTAATCTTAAAATATTAATAATTTATTTAATTAATGAGACCTAAACAATTATATAACAATTCTTTGGAGGTGTGTTCTAATTACGTTTACTAAAATCTCAGGGTATGTTTGGTTGCTAGCCACCCATTTGTTTATTTATTATAACTCATTATTTTCAATCTCTTCACCAAATTCCTTTTCTACATGCATTGTTAGTTATTTATAATTTTAATACTATTTTAATCATAAATAATTGTCGATTAATAATAATTTTTTGCACAAATCACATTGATATTTTACAATTAAATAAATATTATTATACAAATTATAATGGCTTTTACAACCAATCTTACTAAACACAGCGCAGTTGTTTTGGTGGCAGTGAAAGTTGAAAAAATTGTTACTACTAGTACTATATGGTTATCAATTTAAGAAAGTTTGATCTAAAATGGTGGACTGGTGAAGTAGGACCATACGCAGTCATCAATCTGAAGTAAGGCGCGTGGCTTTGTAGCACAACGCATCGCATTCGCAGCTTTTGATCTGTAATTTTATTACACACACAAAGTCGCTAATATATATGTAGGCTTCCTTTACTGCCTCCACCGGCGTCCTCAGGAGGAGAAACGTGCACTGATTCTCATTTTTCTATTTCACAGACAAAGTTGAGGTGGGCAGGGCAGCACTCTTCACTTTCTTTCTCTGCTATTCCTGGTTGTTTCTATAACAATATTGTCTTCTTTTATCAATTACCCCATAATTCTTAGCTTCTGTCTCTTTCTCCCACCATCCTTCTCCTTTTTCTTTTTATTTTTGTCCTCTCTCTTTTATTTTTTTCAAACTTTTCAATTCTAGATATTCAATACCTGTTTTCTGTGAGTTATCCCTTCGGAATCCACATTTTTCAGGCAAAGAGAAATTCTTTCAGCAGCTCCCGGAACAAAAAGAAAAGGAGAAAGAGAAATGAAGGTTGGATTCTTTATTTGTAATTTCCTTATTATTGGTTGCTGACAGTGATCAAGTTTAAATTCCCCTTTTTGTGCATGCATCTCTCTTTCTGATTCTTAATGGGTTTTCTTTTTGCTGATTTTTTTAGAATGTGAAGATTGTGTGTGTGTGTCTACTTTGAATATGCTAATTTCACTTCAGATTTCTTATGGTGTTTCAAGTATCCCGCACCTATAGGCTAATACTACGTCATTTAAGACACCTGTTTGATTCTTTGTCCCAATTATGGCGATTTACATATATATAGGGGCTTATAATATTTTCACTTGGTAATGTGAGATAACATGAAGCATATTTAATCTTAACTGCAAGGCTTTTGTTTTTTGTTTCATGTAATCTTTGTTTTAACTTTGTTATGTTTTTTCCTTGGACAGAAATTTGTGCTGAAATTGGATTTGCAAGATGAGCAAGACAAGAGAAGGGCTTTGAAGACAGTGGCTACTCTTGCAGGTTGTGAGTTAACTCTAATTTTTCTTCTGCAACTGCCCAATCTTCTTTATCTGAAAGAAAATTGAAGGATGTTATACCAGTTGTTACAGATTATTTAGCCCGAATGCATAGTTTAGTACGGAGTACATTGAAATTTTTGTATATATTTCCTCTTCATGATGCATTTGCTAGGGAGGAACTCAAAATCTGAGTATTTTTCGCATAAAGATCTCAAAATGCATATATAAATTTTATAGTGATGGTAAAAGAAGGGGAGTGCGAGGAGGATATCGGAATCAACTGAGAGAGGCCTGGCTTTCTGAAATTATTGTAGTGTTGGGATAAGATCGAAACTGATGCTTGAAAATGATAGATTGGCTGACATTGAATTGCGCTGCATATGGTCTTGGCTCTTACATAATCATGTTATAAATGAATGGTGATGGCGCTGGGCCGACACTGACACTGAGAGACGAAAGCTTAGAATAGGCCGATTAAAACAGCTCGTTCATCGATTACCTCTGAGTATGTGAAGCTTCGAGAGTTATTGTGAATGATCATCGTATTAATCAATAGCTGTGGGCTTGAACACGTGGATGATAGTATAGCCCTGCCTCAATATTTTTTGGCACTTGGCATTATCAGCATACACATAATTCATAATGGCATTTTGCCTAAAGACATTGTAGGAAACACCAATCTTGTCTGTGTGGTTTGTTTGTAAATGATTGGAGAGAATCCTGTATTACAATCTCGGGTGTCACTTTATCTGTTTATGCTATGATGTGTATGGTATAACTTAATCTTAGTAAAATAGATGAAAATATGACAGCAAATAGATGATCTCATACGGTAAGTGTAGAAGTTGTGCATTATGATGTGCTTTTCTTGTAAAATTATTCAAGGCAACATCCAATCCCAGTTGCACATTTCTGAAGCAAAATTAGGCTTAACCAAGTCGAACAGTTCCTTTTTTTATTGGTATTTATATTGACATTTGCTCTCTTGTGGAGGGCAATAGAGAGAGCGAAGATGGAATATTTAGATTGATAGCCTTACGCTGATCAACGATTGAGATATGTTCTATATAGCAGACCCACATTGTGGAATAAAGATTTACTTTGTTGTTGTTTCACTGATGTTATGGTATTTTTGCGTGTAGGCATCGATGAGATCACCATTGATATGAAAGGAAAGAAGCTCACGGTGATTGGAACAGTTGATCCAGTGACTGTGGTAAGCAAATTGCGCAAGAAGAATTGGCCAACAGACATCATCTCAGTGGGCCCCGCCAAAGAACCGGAGAAGAAAGAAGAGGCGAAGAAGGAAGAACCAAAGAAAGAGGAGGGAAAGAAGGAGGACGCGAAGGAAGAGGGGAAGAAAGAAGAGGGGAAGAAAGACGAGGAGAAGAAAGAAGAGGCAAAGAAGGAAGAGGAGAAAAAGGGTGAAGCAGATCTTGTTGTGGGGACAGTGATGCCATACCGGCAGTATTACCCACTGCCGATGAACACATACTACTATGCGCATCACAGCATTGAAGAGAATCCAAATGCATGCGTTATCTGCTGAGAAGTTGGTTGCTTGGTTTTGTATAGATGAGTAGATACAAATCCAAGGCAATAACTCTGGTCATACATGGTAAGGCTATAATAGTCTTTTCAGGATTTTGTCATGTGTATATATAGTTTCCAATAAATGGTTTTGTTTAATTTTTTAAATTAAATATATTGAATTTTTGTTATGCTCCACATATCTTTGGTGGAGAGTGGGTATAGGGCATGGAATTTTGCTGCTTGTTTTGTTTGGTGATGCACACAAAAGTTTTGAAGAGAGCAACCTAATGGTGTGACGACTCAATTAATCTAGTGATGAGTTTGTGTATGGCCACTGTGCTTTTTTGCTTACGCACCACAAAAATACACAACTAGTTAGTCCACAGAATATACTGTTACTGGTTCACAAAAATAGAATTGCATTATTCATTATCTTAAGGGTATATATATGATCATAGCATCATAATAGGGCTATTCTCCAACTCACAAAATTGACCCGGCCTCATAATCTGAAATGTGATTTGTTCACTATGACCGCCCACAAATAACCAACAGCCCCAGGTATTTTAAAGTATTTTAGGTGTGAACTAGACCGGACTGGGATTTAATGATCCAACGTGAGGTTGACTTGTGTTAAATAATAAAAATCACTCACTCGGTCTCCTAAAAAGAATCATGTGTTAAAATTATTTCTTTTCCTATAAGATGAAAAAATAAAGTTAGTTATCATTGGAAATTAGTTTGATACCCTGAAAAACTTCGGCTATTATTTAAATGATATTAATGTGTGAGTTTACTAAATAAATTAATAAAGAGTAAAATTGACACTCACTAATTTAGTGTTGTTTGTATCTTGATAAATTTAAAATGCATTTACGTCGTTATAGAAACATTTTTTGGTGGTGAGTAGCGGGGGTGCTAAAACTCCATAAAACAAAGAGGAACCCGTTTCATGGACCTATATATAATTAACCTTGTATACTCATTCTATGGATTAAAAGCAAAATATTATTGCTATATATTACCTCCGTCCTGCTCTAATTTTCTTATTATATTTTTTTTTAATTTGTTCTAACTTAACTTTCTAGATCATAAAAAAAAAAATCTCCACCCTCAAAATCTCCACCCTCAATCTCCACATTTAAAAAGGTCAAAGATTCCATAAAATTTGTTTTTTCTTAACCTTTGTGCCTGATCAAAGTAAGAAAATTAAGTCGGGACGGAGGAAGTATATAATAGTCTATCAAGATTTTTTAAGTTGGGGGTACCATTTATGCTTTATATAAACGTTATTTAAGATTTAATATACGAGCATAATATAATAATAAAAAGGATCACGACATTTAATTTAATTTTTAATTGCAATATGATCGTTAATAATTATCAATTTTGATTAGTAGTTACTAATTTTCTTCAATTACAATATTCATTATATTTTTTGACATTTGATTATATCGCTATCACTATCTTTAAATGTGCCTTAACGAGACTTTTATTTACCTTCCACCAATTTCTCAATCATTTGCTTCCAGTGCCGTTAATTTGGAGTGGAAGGTGTGACATAATCATTTCTATTCTCGATTTACTAAAATTCTAGCAATATATAACAGAATAAGACATAGATGTTGGACAATCTCAAAAAAATATCTAATGATAGTAGTGGTGCGCAATAAATGTGAAAAAACAATAAAATGACTGGTGTTGCAATTGAAAAACATTCATTATTTGTGAATATACTTGCAAGTGAAAATTGAATCCAAACCATGAATTATTGGTAATTAACGCAAAAGAAAAGATACATGATAATAGAAGATATATCGTGGTAATTTTTTTTTTTTTTTTTTAATTTCAATTTTGTTTTATTATATAGAAAGGGCTACTGTTTAATCAAATAAAAATTAATTCAAAAATTGGCCTAGATGAAAAGGACACGTGACGAAGAAAAACAATTTAAGGTAGTATTAATTGAATCAATTGTTTTTATTACCAAATGGCGTAGCTACTAAGTACCAAGGTCGTAAAAGTCGCTAGGCGCTAGTTAGGCGATGGATTGGGGCCTAGCGGCTAGTCGTGATTTGGGTGGGATTAATCGGCGCATAGACGTAGTTAGACGGGGAGGAATCGGAAAATAAACGTAGGCGGTCAATGGGAGCCTAGCGCCTAGACGAGGATTAATCGGAGCTAGTCGGGGATTCTTATAACAGAGCTAAGTACATTAGAAAAAATATTTTGAAAATTAGAATTTGAAGTTTTGAAGTATGATGAGTGCAAAATGGTACTCCCTCCTTCCCAGTTAATTTTTTCTATTTTTTATTTCGGTTCGTCTCACTTAACTTTTCACACCTTTAAAAAATAAATTTATCTCACAATCTTCACCCTCAAAATCTTCACACTCAATTTCTACCTTTAAAAAAATTAAAGAAAAAATAAATTTTTTTTTTTTTGAACATCCGTGATCGATCAACTGCAATAAATTAGATGAGACGGATGAAGTAGTATTTTGTTTAAAGGTGAAACTAAAATTTATGATAAGGAAGAAACAACTAATTAGAAGATTCGATCTGTATGAATAGCGCGCAACTGTCAATTACTATTGCAACTCCTCCATAGGAGCCTAGGATTAACAATAAATTTTTCTATACCCCTATTTGCTGCTCATGAGATCACTTGTTACATTTTGGTGTTACATTTTGTGTTTTACTCATTCACTAATCGACACGTATATGGTATGATGCTACAAATTAATATGGCTCACTTAGTGAACTGAGTGTAACAGAGGATGAAACACCTACTGTAACATGGAATTCGAATTGTATTTGCTGGTATTAAGAAATTAATTGGACGCGTAGAAATTGCCATGGATGCGTTGACCAATTACTAAACACTTACAGATTGTTTTTTTCTAACTTAGCACAAACGGATTTTAAAATGCTCAATTTCTATTTATTTTAAGATTTAAACTTAAAATATTTCATCCAATACAATCATATCCTATAAAATCTACCTATACTTATCCTATACACAATCAAATACAGATCTCTATTTTCCAGCATTAATTTGACATCTACAATACAATTCTATCCTATACAATCTCAAAACAAACATACATCTTTACAATTTATCTTTATTTTTAGATTCTAGGATTTCAAAGTCAGAATTTCCTCCAACCCACTTAAACCTAAACCAAACACCCCCTTAGGGTTTTTTGCTAGGCACTCCTAAAACATCCAACTACTCATTTGCAACATTTACAATCCCTCCCCACAAAGAAAAGCGTCCAACTTTTTGGCCAAAATATTTCTTTTCTAAATCATTTTTAATTTACGACTAACAATAATATTACATTACAAATTATCAGAAAAAAAAATTCAAATGTTAACTAACATTTGAATGATTATAAAATTGTTGTCGTCTTTTTAATATTCTTTATTTAATATTAATGTTAAAATTTTAATTACTATGTTCTTACTTAATCTAACATTAACATTTTAAAATATTATAATAATCTTAAAAGTAAAAAAATAAAAATAAAAAATTCTCGCCAAGGCAGACAATGCATTTCCAGAAAAAAGAAATTGTAGTTGTGAAATTTTGGGCGGTCATAATTGAATCAAGTTGATGATTTTGAGGTCAATTGTTCAATAAAGTGAAAATGACACAAGATTGAGCCTGAATTTTAGTACATCCAAATTGGGCGGGGCCATGCCCACGTCTAAATATAGTGCTATGACGTGGCATACCACTATTACAAGAATAGACCATCCGTTTGGTATACACCAATTGTATTATAAAATTACCCTATAGTATAATATTCCATCCGTTTTAGAGGAGGAGGAATGTAACTGTTCAAAGTGATTTTAGGGATTAATATATAGATGAGAGAAAAATGATTAATTAATGGATATATTTATCATTTTATAAGATTCTTAATTTTTTTATTTTAAAAAGATTAATTAGTTTAAAATAAGGGGGTAGTAAATAATAGAATTCCTAGCCACTGTTTTTAGATAGCTACAATTTGCAATCCACAAAACTTATTAACACAGTCTACTAATTAAATAAATTAAAATATTAATATAAATTTCTCTAACTCCCTTAATGATATTACAATATAAAAAAATTAAAAAAATAATTATCTATATTTATATACATAAATATATATAAAAAAAAAATTGATAGTACTTATGTCATTTTAAGTTTTTCGCCTAAATCTTTACACCATAATTGGTTACTTTTGTCACTTTCTGTAAGTTGGTAACTTTTTTCTATTTTTTAAAAGCAAGTACTCCCTCCCCCCCCTCTTTTCTTTTTAAATTTATAATCCATTTTTATACACAATATATCAAACTACTTATTTTTTTCACCATCTTCAGTTTGAGATCCATAGCAGCACACATATTATAATGAGATATTTGGTTTGAAAAGTAGATTTTTTACTGGTTAATTATTTATGCTAGGTTTGAGTATTTATTATAAATTGGACTCTAATATTTTAGTTTGTGCTGCAACTAAAAATTTGTAAAATAATTCGCTAATAAAAAATATTAATTGAATATATTTTTTTATAAAATAATCAATTTATTTTATTTAACATATATTTTTTAAATATTTTCATAATTTAAGTTACGCAGGGAGAAAACTTATTGTTTAAATAATGAAGTTCCTATTTTAATATTTTATAATCAGTGTATTAGATCATAAAATTTGCTAAAAAAAATATTACGAAAAAACGAGAGCTTTTGAGCATATGTATAATTATGTATCCAAATTGTTATTGAAATAATGTTTAGGGTTAATATCAAAAAACACTATGCACTATGCATGTTTTATCACTTAAGCACTTAATTTTTTTTCTTTAATAGCAACCAACAGCAGTTTTTTTGTGGAAATCTCAAATTATGAAGGGTATTTCCATAATTTCATAAAAAATAATTTTTAATCCGAAAATGAGATATAGAAATTCAAAAATTAATTTTAAAAACCAGGAAATTATCTTTATATATAAAAAAATATTATAAAAAATATGTAAATTATATTTAAAATGTGAAAAATAATTAAAAATATTTTGAAATTAATTTAAAAATCTAAAACGATAATTTTAGAAATTAATTAAGAGTTTAGTTTTTAGATCTAACTTTTTTCCTTAAAAGTATTAAAATAATACTATAAAATATTTATATAAAAAGAATTAGAACATGAATAATTACTATCAGAATTAATTTTTATAAAGTTAAAATACTTCTGAAAATTTACTTTAAAATTCCAAAAAATAAAAAATATTTTAGAATTTATAATAAAGTCGAAAAAATATTTTAAAAGATCCTAAAATTATCTGGAAAAATTCTAATAATTATTTCAATCATTTCTAATAATTATTATAAAAGTATGCACTGGATAAACTTGCAAATCGACCATCCTGCTCCAACCTCTCAGGCCCATTATATTATTTAACAATTTTCTAAAATTATATTACAATTTTTTAAATTATTTAATTTTTTTGGAATCTTTTTAGGAAAATGATTTCAGATTTAGACAAAAGTCAAAATTAAATCACATTAAAAAAAATTAAATATAATTTCTAGATTTTTTATAATTATTTTTCAGATTATTTTTTTTTCCCCCCAAAATTCCAGATTTAAAAAAAATATCACTAACACAAATTTCTAGATTTAAATAATTATTTTCCGGAGTTTTAAAGATGATCCCACATTTTTAAAAAAAATTCGAACTCATATTTAATTTTTTATTTTAAAAATATTTTTATGAAATTTACTGAAATAACCTTCAATATTTGAATTTTCGCAAAAAAGTCTGCTAGAGGTTGCACTGGGATAAAATCTGCATACTATAAGTTGCAATCGGAGACAAAAAAAGGCACTTAAGTGATACAACCACTACAAAAAAATTGCCGAATTCCAACGGCTTAAAAACCGTTGGAATTTTTAAAAATTCCAACGGTAATTCCAATGGCAAATGATTTCAAAATTCCAACGACAAAAGTCCGTTGGAATAGCTGTTGGAAATCAACTCCAACGGCAGAAGCCGTTGGAAAAATATTCCAACGGTAAAAGGCTCCGTCGGAATCATTTTTCCATTGGAATTTAATTATTGGAACAAAAGAATTCCAACAACCACTTTTCCAACGCATAAAAACAGTTGAATGCCGTTGGAATTAAAATTACAATGGTAATTTACAAAAAAAACCTTTGGAATATGGTAAATCTTTGTTGGAATTTCAAGTCCAACGGCAATTCCAACAGTTTTTATGCCTTTAGAAAAGTGGTTGTTGGAATTTTTTTGTTCCAACAATTAAATTCCAATGAAAAAATGATTCCAACGACAATTCCAACGTAGCCTCTTACCATTGGATTTTCTTTTCCAATAGTTATTCTAACGGCTTCTGCCGTTGGAATTTTTTTCCAACAACTATTCCAACGATCTTTTGCTGTTGGATTTTTTTTTTTTTTTTTTTAAATTCCAACGACTCATTTGTCGTTGGAATTACCATTGGAATTTGACAGTTTTCTTGTAGTGAACGGCCATAGTGCATAGTGTGTTTTTATATTAACTCTAATTTTTTCTTATTTTTATTTTGTGTAATGAATATTTTGTTATTTTTTAAAGGAAATGTACTCTTAGCAACATAAATTATGACATTTGTTACACTTTGTAATGGTTTAATCTTTTTCTGTTAATTAAACCTCAATTACATACACACACACACACACACACACATATATATATGAGAATGAGTTTTCAATGGTTACCTACTTTTTGTAACCATGGATGGTTACTACGAAAATGTGTGCTGTATTAAATGACATTTTACCTATTATTGTGGGTTAAAGATAGTTTTGTATTTTTTTTTATTTTTTAATTCATGTAATAAGATTTCTTAAGAATCTTTGGGTTCAAAAGATTATTTTGGTATTTTAAAGTTCAGTAATTAATATTAGTTTATTGAAAATTGCAACTTCAGGTAATAACATACATTTAATATCTAGTTTTTCTTTTAGTATATTGAGAAAAAAACTGATTTTTTTCATTAATTCATATAATGCAAAAAAAGATAAAATAAAATAAAATAAAAAAATTATAATAATAAATTAGAATTACAAGTAATTTTAGGTAAACTACAAAGTTTCGTATGCGATAAAAGTGATTGTAGATAAAATTACACTATAAAGTTCTGCTTGTGATAAAAGTGATTGTAGGTGATTATAGGTAAAATTACACTAGAAAGTTTCACTTGTGATAAAAGTGATAGTAGGTAAAATTACACTACAAACTTATTTCCTAAAAAATATAAGAAAATATAAAAATAAATAAAATTCTATTATTTTATATGTATTATTTAAAAAATTAGTAGTTTCACCCAGTGTTTATGAGATTAGATTAGAAGTCATAGATCTCTTAAAAGAAAATGAAATACTCCATCCGTCCCATCCTAATTTGCACACTTTTCTTTTTCGACCGTCCCATCCTATTTTGCACACCCCCAAAATGCAAAGAAATCTTACAATCTTCACCCTTAAAATTTTCACACTCAACCTCCACCTTTGAAAAAAGTCAAGTAAAAAGCAAAAAATCGTTTTTCCTTAATATACGCGCCGTAGCTAGAGGTGACAATTCAGACGGCCGGGCCGGGCCTCGACGGGCCAAGGGGTAGTTCAGGCTAGCTCGGACCGGGCCCGATTTATTTCGGGCCTAGAAATGCTAGGCCCGGCCCGACGGACCTCGGGCCATCGGGCCAAAAAAGCCCACCAATGAGTTTTTTCCTTTTCTTTTTTGTTACTTTAACCATGATGTAGGATTATATATTGAGGCGAACTTCAGTTTAATTCTCTTCAGAAAAAACCTGATGGGAAGATAATATATTACTATTCGTTGCAATATGGAATTATATCTATAGGCATGTCTCATTCCATAGTCTATAGCCGAACTCATCACCTCCATGCCCAATAAACGTGCACTTGATGGATTTAGCATCTAACTTGCTTCTATCAACAGAATCTACAAGAGCATAAGCAACACAACAAAAAATACGTAAGTAAGACAAGTTTACCTCCTTTCCAGTCCACTCCTCCTCGGGTATCTGATTATCCAAGGGAACCGATGGACCTCGGTTGATCAAGAACGCAGTTGTGCTTACTGCACCTGCCCAAAACGACTTAGGCAAGCCGCTCTTTAGTCTCATACACCTTGCCCGCTCATTCAGTGTTCTGTTCATTCTCTCGGCCACAATATTATGTTGGGGTGTTCCACGTACAGTCCTCTCCGTATGAATCCCACGCTCAGCACAATAATCCTTCAACTCCTTGAGTTCTTATTCACCTCCATTGTCGGAACGTAAACACTTCACCTTCAACCCTGTCTCATTCTCAACCAAAGCTTTCCACCTTTTGAAAACATCAAATGCGTTAGATTTATTTTTCAAGAAATAAATCCATACCTTTCGGGTCGCATCATCGATGAATGTCATGTAATACAACAATCGCCCAAGAGATGCCACCGGTGCTGGTCCCCATAAATCGCTATGGACCAATTCCTCTGTTTCTTCATGGCCTTGTCACTCCTCGAGAAACTCACGCTCCTTTGTTTCCCGAAGACACAGTCTTCACACAGACCAACTTCCACAGTTAGCAGGCCTGGCAATCATGTGACCCAGTCGACAATGCCACAAATCCACATCACCATTACCATTCACAAGGTCAAGGGAATCTTGTGAATTACTAGTCATGTACAACGTTCCTTCTTTCTTACCTCGATCATAGCCCCCTTGGTAATTTTCCAATTGCTATAGCCGAACGTCACCACGTAACCTTCCTTGTCAAACTGTCAAACTGAAAGTAAATTTATCTGTAATCCAGGGATATGTCTCACTCCATTCAACATCAACTTCGATCCATTTGATGTCTCAACCTTTACGTTTCCCTTTCCCACGATTTTCAGGGGTTCATCATCCGCCAGATATACCTGTCCAAAATCTCCAGAAACGTAATCGTGCATAATATTCATATTTCCGCAAGAATGGAATGATGCGCCAGAATCCAAAACCCAAGACTCCATGGGACTACACACTCAAGACCAACACATCGCCATCATCTTCATCTGTGGCTGCGTTCGCTGTCTTCCTGTCTGCCTGTTCCCTCTTGTTCTTCTTCGGCGCCTTGCACTGATATTTGAAGTGACCAACCTCGTCACAGTTCCAGCACTTCACAGAACTCGCGTCCTTCTTTGTCTGACTCTTCCCTCTGGATTTCGACCTCCCCCTAAACTACCTTCCCTTCAGCCTGCCTCCATTCTCGGTATTCAGCGCTGACCCTGAGGATGATCCTGATCTTGATTCGTTCCTACAAATCTCTTCCCCAATCATCAATTCCCTCTGTTGATACACAAATTTCGTATCCAATTAAAATGCGTCACCTAATAAAATATATGTTGAATATCAATTTTATATTGATTATTTTTATGTTAGGAATTAATTAAATATAATCCTTAAGTTAAATAGTCAATTTAATTGATGATTTATAATATATTTTATTGACCAATAGGAAGACGCCACGTGTCAAGGTGATGCAGATATTACTAAATTAAATTAGATTAATTTAGTAATTATCCATGAAGATGAGGATACACATCAAGTCATGGTGGACCAATCAGAATGCTCCATGTGTCAAGTTGTTGCAGTAATTATTAAATTAAATATAATTAATTTAATAATTATTTTATAGATAATGATATTGTGAAGGACCAATCATATCACTCCATTCAGATCCAAGCCCATTAGGGTTTTCCCATCCTACAACTATAAATAGGACCTCATTCTCCACCAAAATCACAACAACACAAGTCAAGAAGTGAAGACACAAGTTGAGAGCTTCAAGAATTGGAAGAACTCCAAGAAATCCAGAAGACTCAAAGTTCTTGAAGATTCGAAGACATTCTTCAAGATTCGAAGACGTTCTTCATCAAATTTATCAAGAAGTAGCGTTCAATCCGGAATCAAGCCGTTCGGCCTTCGGATAACGTTATTGAAGAACAGCTTAAGCGGCAGAGGAGATCAAGAAGAAGATTTAACTCCAAATCATCAAATTCAAAGAAAAAATTCGAATTCATCAAGAAGTAGAATTCAATCCGGAATCAAGCCGTTCGGCCTTCGAAAAACGTTATTGAAGAACAACTTAAGCGGCGGAGGAGATCAAGAAGAAGATTTCACTCCAAATCATCAAATTCAAAGAAAACATTCGAAGAGAAGAATCAGAGGATTGAAGAATAGAGATTGTAACCTACAAAGTTCTTCATTTGATACAATTTGGACAATTTTTGTGTTTGTTGATTCAATACACGAAATTTATTGTTACACCCTCACCTTGTCAAATTTCATCTAAGCGTCTGTAGCACTAACAGCTGTCATTGTACCGGCCTAACTGTCTGGCAGAGACGATAGGATTATTAGGGCCCGAATCTCATCATCAAATTTAATATCCACCGAATCCAACTGTGAGGTTAGCATGTTGAATTCATTTAGGTGGTGCTGTACCGATGTTCCCTCCGCCATTCTCAAATTAAACAGACGTCTAATCAGATGATCTTTGTTCGCCGTCAATGGTTCTTGATACATCTCCTCCAAGGTTTTCAGAATCTCCCGTGTAGGCTTCGCGCCTGTGGTATGGTAAGCCACTTCCTTGGACAACGAAAAATGCACCACGCTCAGCGCTTTCCTGTCCAACAACTCCCACTCCTCCGCTCTTCTCGGGCTTCTCCTTGAGGGGCTGGTGCAAATCCTTATCATAGAGGTAATCTTCAATTCGCATCCTCCAAAAGCTATAATCAGTTCCATCGAACTTCTCCACTGAAATCTTTCTATAGTTCATCGTGAATTCTCCCAGGAAACTAACCCGATGCTCTTGATACCAGTTGTTGGGACTACAACCCACTCACAACCATGAATACGACAAGATAAAGCGATAAAATCACACAATAACACAACAATTTGGTAACCCAGTTCGTTACGATGTGTAACTACGTCTGGGGGCGATACCAAGCCAGGATATGCACTAAAATGATGAATTTTCGGAATACAATGAGTGGAGAAAGAAACAACTATTTATAATAGTCCCAAAACTTGTCCCCCAAGTTTCAGCCACGTCAATGGGTCAAGTTCGTGACCCCGAATCGCACCCGCGAGGCGTATCGTTAAATATGGCGTTCGCGCCCACGAATCCCCTTCGCACCCGCGCCTGCCTGTTCGAACCAATGCTTTGCTTCACACTTCCTTGGTCGTGGCCGCAACTCCCCGTCGCAGTTCCTTAGCACCTTTGTTCGTGGCTGCGACTCCCCGTCGCGGCCGTGACACTCCCTGCGAAACTTTAGGCTCCACATCCAACAATCTAGACCAGGCTTCAGAACTCCTATCCTAATATCATTACGAATTGAAATGAAAACACAACGTCCAATATATATGAACTCAAGTATGTGTGTATAAACAATCAGTAATGAACACAACAATTTTGAGCCTTCAGGAATGGGCAAGGGTATAATGATGAAGATGATTCAAAATAAATTTCACTTCATACTTCCTCTTGTTGCAGTTCAAAATACAGAAAATTTCAAATGCAAATTAACACAGATCATGATGAAACACTTACTTTTTCAGTCCAAAAGCTGCTTCCGGCAATCTAATATAATCTAATCTAATCACACCTTCCACCTGCTTTGATTTGTCAGAATTCATGAAGTAACAAAAGGAAGTTACATTATCTGGATCTGTCAATCTATTTTCTAGCTACCTACAATGGAGTCGATCCAACTATCATCGATGCATTGTGATACTGCTATCGAACTTTATTTCTAGCAACGAGATCTCTCTCCCAATATCTATCTTAAAATCGATCTATGTCTAATGCCACTGTGTCTGATATTTGATCTTTTGTGTACTCTAGTTCACCATCCACACCTACTATTTTCTGTTTTCCTTTAGTTTTCATCTAAGATCTCTTTCTGTTTTGTGTGATTGTTGATCTGCAATGATACACAAATTCCACACTCAACCACCAATGCTGATCATGCATACATATATAAGTAATGCACTGAAGAATCTGAAATGTTTCTTTAATTTATTTTAAGTACGTTTCACTTATCATACAAGAACCTCAATGCCTTTTCATATTTTGTAACCTAATATTTTCTGGAGGCTTTTCATATTTCTTAACCTAATATTTTCTTAGATGATATGGCAGTCACCTAGGTAACACATGGAAATTGGGAGAAGCTCCGAAATGCTAATTTGTCGTCACTGGCGAGTTGCAACTCTCCTTTAATATATATAGATTTTAAACTTAAACAAAAGGATATAAGATCCAGGCTAATTTTTAATGTGCATGGTAAAAAAATATTTTTTATAAGAGGGTCAAATAGTTACTTTAACGGGACAATGAAGAAATGTCCTAAGTTAAAAACAACTAGAAAATTAAGTAACAATTTCACTTGCATACGTGTGTGACAAGGAAAAAATCCAACTTAAAATAACATTCTTTTAATGAAATAATATCTGCTATATTCCTAAATCCCTCCCTACTCGAGTTCACGGCCTATTGATCGATTCTTCATAAAGAAAAATCATTATCAAGTCGAAAACTCGCAAAAGCATTGCATATATGCTTTCAGTATATTACATTAATATAATTTTCTAATGGCCTTGTCCGAATTTCAATTAAGTCCTTGCACGAACCATGGAGGATTTAGGAGACACTAGCATCATACTTTCATCATACACTCTTGAAGGCATGCTTAGCCTAAGGTGGTTGTCATTCTTCTTCACCACCATTATTTCCTTCTCATCTTTCCCTTTCGCGACAAACTTTCGAGTGATCCTCCTAAGGGCGATCGCCATCGTCTCTATATCAATATTCGCAAAGCAAGCCCTAAACCACCCCGGCTCATGGCAATGGAACGACGATCCAGGCGAAACATTCAACTTCACTTCATTGATGATCACTCTCCACATCTCCATCTCACTGTGAAATGTCAAATCTTTCAATAAGGGCCTCAAATCCATCCAACAAAAAAGCCCCGCTTCGCTTTCCAAGCACCTTATGCCCACTTGTTTAAGTCCTTGGCTGAATCTCTCGTATCTAAACTTGAGCCTTTTTTTACTCTCTAACAAGAATTTTGAAGTAAATACCTCGTCAGAGAGCATTGATGCTAGTAAATATTGTGTTTGTGATGAAACTAGTCCAAAGCTTGACATCCTACGACAAGTGTCCACCACTTTGTCGTTGTATGAGTACACTATCCCAACCCTAAACCCTGGGAACCCCATGTCCTTTGACAAACTATACACTACGTGTATTAGTTCAGGATTGCAATATTCTGTTTCTTGAATAATCTCAGAGATGCTAATAAAATTTTCAGAGCGTATAGTAGCAGCGTATACTTCGTCGCAAACAAGATGGATTTGCTTGTCGTTAATGAAGTTGACTAGAGTTGTCAATAGTGTCTTGTCCATCGTGGTGCCTAATGGATTTGAAGGGTTAGCTATGATGAGGCCTTTCACTCTAATGTGTGCCTTTTGAGCATTTTCATATGCTTCTTCAAGCCCTTTTTTGGTAATTTGAAAATTATTCGAGCTTTGGCACACCACGGGTAGTAGTTCAATCCGAGTTCTCCATCTCAAGTCCCTGTCAAACCTTTCAAGAATCCAATGGCATAAGATAAGTAAAAATTGAAGTAGTTAAATATTTTTTTAATAAAATAGCTTACCCTGGATAATAAGGTGTTGGGATTAAAAATGCATCTCCAGGATCAGCCAAACAGAACATTATCATCTCATTAGCTCCAGTGGCGCCTCCAGCCATTACTATCCTCTGTGGATCAAAACTAACCTTGCCGCCTCTAACCTTCCCCATAAACTTTGCCATAGCCTGAATGGGGAGTTCATATAAATAAATATATTCAATTCAGTCTTCACACTGTTACATTTTTTCTTAAACTAGCACTACGCACGTGCGTTGCACGTGGTTATAACTTTTTACTATTATTTAATAAAAGAAATAAGTTGAAAATAAAATAATTGTACATTGTGATCACTGTAATATATATACAGAACTTCATAGATTATTCAATGTAATAAAAATGAATTCATTGAACAAACATAATTTTGAATCAACTAAAAACTATAAGAATCACAAAAGAGAAATAGAAAAGTTAAATAGCCTTAGTCTTAATAAAACAAGTTATAATAATTAACGTTAAAAGATTCGTAAAAAACGACATACCAATACCATGATATATTGTAGAAATATTTAGCCTTACAAAATTTTATGTTATACATGTAAAATTTGGTTTATTCAAACAATTGTTTACTTCTTATTATACACAGACTCGATCATCATTAATATATCTTGAATAAGTAATACGATTATTGAAAAACTATATATGTAATAATGAGGCATAATTTTTTATGTTTTGCACCAAATCACTGGCATTTGAAGAAAAACATATTTTTAATTGTCTCATTATATCATCAACTGACATCCATAAGTCAATTATTTGTTATATACACACAAAATATTAGGCCTAACGTAATTTTCTATAATTCTCTAATAAATAATTTCAATTTCAATATACATTTTCACATGAAATTCTTTACATATTTTAATGTGAGGAAAAACCTCCAGCAACTTAATATTAAGATCCAACATCCAACTTTTGTTATGAAAGTTGTTTCTTAATTTTTTTTTTTATTATTATTCTTAAGTATAACCCTCTTTAATATAATTTACTTATCAATTTAAGATTTTTTATTTCAATTTCCCTTAATTATTTTCTCAATGCAACGTCGAAATTTAAAAATTATGTGTGATTTAAGATAAAGAAACTACTATAGTATAATTACAAAATAAATAATATTTTTTATGGAAGGTTGACTATATACATAGTGTCTCACAATCTTCAATCAAGACACATGTTACAATCTATATAAAATATAATAAATGTTTTAACTAATTTGTAATGTCTTTAATTACTTATTTAGTTATAGTGAAATACTCCTAATTTTTCAAACATTGCACATCCATTTAAAAGTCTTATATATACATGTTTAAACCACACATTCCGATTTTATTTCTCTCATTTTATTTTTTGTTTAGACTATACAGTACTCTATTCGACGTAATTATTTTTTATCTAATCTATTGTTAAGTTAATATTAACATTCACATTTCACACTTTATTTTTCAGCATGTTTTAATTTAATTATGTGATACTCATTCACATAGTACAATAATCATTCACAGTTTAACTTAGTTCATTATTTCTTTATCGTTCTTTTTTATTCTTTAGTGTACCCTATAATTTATATAGCATAGTAAATTCATTATCAAGTTATTACATATGCTTAAAAAATATATATAATATTTTTGTTGATTTAATAATTTGTTTAATGTTAGATCTTAAATATTTAAAAGTTTGCAACTATTCATGTCCACTAATTTTTACGTTTGCCATTTTTATTATTTCTATTATTAGTACAATAAAATTTCACACCTCGGTCTAAACTCCAATTATTATAAACCATGTGATTTTTATGTCCCTCTCCAATTTTCTAGCATAACAGTTTTTTATTTGGTATACTAAAATCACATCACCTATTAAAAGTATTACATAGTGAGTATATTTATGTAGGTGTGTAAGGCATGTGATTAAAAATGATGTTCAACTTACAGACTTATTTGAATAAAATTGGTCCATTGTATAGACCAATAGTATTTAAATTTACACAATATCACTACCGATGCATTTATAGTTTTTATATCTTCATATATGTCTTTTACTGATTTCATATATAAGCAACTTTTACCGCTTTCCTCCATCTTTTTCATTATATATATATGTATGTATATATATATATATAAATGACTTTATCGTATACTTTTTTAATTCAATAAAATTCGTAAATCAATTATTATTTTCTCTTGTTGTAATGTTTATAAATGTTACTTATGAAGTACATCGATTTCATTCTTCTAAATCATTGAAAATAAATATAATATATAATCTTATTTCCTACAAGCATAATCATTCGATTCATATTTACTTAGTGATGCTCATACAAAGAAATTTAGCGTGTAAACATATATATATATATTGTTAGTTTAATCAAAATTTAAACAGTAAGGCTAAATGTATGCCTAGTTTAATCCAAATTTCGAAATACTACATCGTAATAATTAACTTGTATGTACATCTACCTATAATATAGATATTTAATTTTTGTTTTTTTATTTTTTTCTCATAGTACACATTAGTTTATCCTTTGAGTTTTCTATTATATTACCTAGACTCGTCTATTATAATTTTTTTTTTATAATGAAAATTCACTTAGACTCTTTAATATTTATAATTTTTACGCTAGTTTTTTTTTTTTTTTTTCATAATGTTGTTTATTATGTTAATAAAGTTATATCTACTAATAATAAAGTCTATTCATAAGTTTGTGTTGTCTTTCTTCACAATGCATTTTCTCACTTCTATTCACTTTATCATCATATAGTTCTTATTCAATTGTTTTGACATTGTTTTTTATTGTTGGACTTTAATAAAGTGGTATACACAAAAAAAACATACAATTTCCTAACATGTCTTTTTACTCACTCAAAAGTCAATTTTAAAATATAATCTCAGCAATTTCACATGCAAGTCATTTTATTCTTTGACTTTAGTACTTGCTTCAAGTGTATATTATAATGAAGTTTAAGTTACCATTCGCATTAAGCTCTAACACTTGATCAATTCAATAGTTTACACTTTAGTCTAAATATTATATATTCAAATTTTATTTTTCATTAGATAACTTATATAAATTTCATTATTGTTTCTCAATGTTGTAATATTGATACTTCAATAATTTAGAAATTTAGGGAGATTATTGCAAGTAGCAAATTTATAATATTCAAATTTAGAAAAATTAATTGTTACTATTAGATAAGTATTGTTCTAATTTATATTTATAATAAGAGTTGGTTCCCTTTTATGGGTTTTTATCGGTCAAGAACCCGAAAGATAGGTCAACTATCAATTCAGGGCCTAAAATATTTGAAACTATCAATGGAATACCCATAAGTCTAAAGTCATTAGAGGGTCTGTTTGGAAAATTGCAAAACCCACAAAATAAAAATACCTAAAATAAAATTATCTCAAAGTGATAAGTTGTGGAAATATATGTTAAAAGTCTTTCACGATAATTTTTTTAAATTTATTATTATTTTTTTAATTTTATGTAGTTTCAAATTTGAAATTGTTAGTTTTTTTAAATTTTTTTTAAACATATGTAATTTCTCTTTTAAGTCATACGCGGGGAAAAAAATATTTTTTAAAAAAAGTTTGTAATTTCTTTTTGAGTTCATAATATTTAAATTCATGTAAACATATTTCACTAAAATGTATTTTTTCTTATGTAAATACCTTTTTTTTTGTTAATTTGTATATTTTTTAAAAAAAAATGTAAATATTTAATTATTTTAGATATATCACAATAATATAAAAAAAACAATGTAGTGAAATATTTTTGACGTATATTTCCTTACTTATCATTTCGAGATAAATTTAATTTTTGGATTTTGCATTTTTCCAAACAGGCCCTATAATGATTTTGAATTTATGGGTATTCCATTGATAGTTTCAAATCTTATAGGCCCTGAATTTGTAGAAATTATCTTTCAGGACCTGAATTGATAGTTGACCTATCTTTCGGGTCCTTGACCGACAAAAACCCTTGTTTTATTTATGACCAAACACTACGTAAGAATTTGTTAATAATTTATACATAGTAATATAAATCATTGTGAATCATTTACATATTGTTCTGACATATAATGTTTATATTTTTTAAATAGACTAAAAGACTTAATTTAATCTCATCTATTTTTTCCAAAAAAATCTTTAATGGATTTTTTTAATTTAACTTTCAATCATTTATATATAATTAAAAAATATAAGTACGATCACATGTCAACAATCTTGTGTCTATTTTTTGAGAAGTCAAACTTATAACTATTGAAATCATATTAAACTATTTCATTTTACATATTTTAAATATTTTATCATATAAGTATCATTAATCTTGAGTCATTCATATATTGTATAAATATGATAATACACTATCGTTGTCTTGTCAACATATTTTTTTTTCTTGTAGTTATTGGAATGAGTATATATGTGTTATAGCTACGTACTATACCTAAATTTAAAAAAAAGTAAACTAAAAATCAATAAGAGCTTTCACTATTATTCATTGTTCTAATTTTTATGTATATGGTTTTTTCTTCTTGTTGTTAATCCTAAAATCTATTAGTACTTTTTCGCCATGAAAACACAAAAAATTAATATAACATTCAGTATCTAACTACCTTTATTGTATACCACTATTGCAAGTTAAGATTCTTGTGGTTATTATCCTAACAAATAAGTCAAAGTTTGGAGCTATTAAACTCCTATTAAACTATGCTTAATTTTCTACAATTTTTTATACATATATAAATATCTTTTGTGTACATTTCAAATATTTAATATTTTGAGAACCATAAGCTAAAGTACTTTAATAGTCATAATATCTTATATTCTTATTCCTTTTTTAGTAATATATATTATATTATTTTTTAATTTTTTAATATACTTTCTTTAATTCTTCATAAATTTCATATAGTTCTTCTAATTGGATTCTTTTACAATTGTAGAGAAAAAAGAAAGATCGATTCACAAAAAATTAATAGTAAATAAAAGGAATATGATACACTATAGTTGTCTTGTCAATTTTTTTTTTTTTTTGTTATGGTTAATAGATTGAGTATATATACATATATATATATATATATATATTATAACTACGTACCTAAATTAAAAAGAAAAAGTAAACTAAAAATAAAAAAAATATCTCTAGAAAGAAAAATGATAAATAAGAGCTTTCACTATTATTTAATTGTTCTAATTTTTATGTGTATAGGTCTTTTCTTGTTGTTGCTAATCGTAAAACTTTTTAGTATTTTTTTCACCATGAAAACACCAAAACTTAATAGTTTTGCAAACATTTAATATCTAAATAACTTTAAAGTACCACTATTGGAAATTAAAAATCTTGGAATCATTATCCTAGTAAAAAAGTCAAACTTTGGAGTTACTAAAGTCCTATAATATGTTTAAAATTTCTATGATCTTCTTATAAATACATAAATATCTTTTGTGTAACTTCAATTATTCAATATCCTGATAATCATATACTAAAGTAATTTTACTTATTGTAAGTACATTTGTGTTAATCGGTCTTTCTCTTTTCTCTTCAATTATAGAAGAAACCAATTATAAAAATTATCAAAAATTTATGAAGAATCAAACAAAATATAGACAAATAAAAAGAATGAAATGTATTATACCACAAATAAATAATAATATAAGATATTATGAATAATTAGGTTCAGCTTATATCATCAGTTGAACTATATATTATGTTAAATGTGATAGAAAATTTTATAAGTTGAGACTTGAGAGATGAATTTTCAATTATAAAATGAATCTTACTAAATAAATGAAACTTTAAAAAATAAAGTTACTAAATTAGCCTTAAAATTTTATTAATTAATGATTTTTTTTCTTTTTCTACAGTTTTTTTTTTTTTTTTTTTTTGACAATTATATAAAAAAATCTCATCATAAAAGAGATAAGAAATTTATAAAGAAACTTAAAAATAAAAATAAATAAAAATAATAATGTTATGTATATTTTTAAAAATAAACAAAAATATAGAATCTGATTAATATGTAGGTTCAACTTACGCCATTAGATGATATATCATATCCATGAATTTTTTTAGGGTGTCATATCTATATATTGATAGATGAACTATATGCGGCTCTAACCAAATAAATAAAACTTTGAGAATATAGTTAATAAACTAACCTTAAAAACTAAAATTCATTAATGATATAATAGGCAAATCAAAATTTATCTAACTATATCAAAAAAAAATTCAAAGATATAGTTTATAAGTAAAATTTCAAAGATATATAGTTACCAAACTGACCTTAAAAATTAAAATTCATTAAGGATATAATAGGCAAATCAAATTTTGTAAGAAACAACTCACACTTTTATAATAGAAGTAGATTTGGCCTCTCCGCCAACTCTTAATGGAAACCATTTCAAAATACATAATTTTTCAGATATTTTATTTTTGAAGCTTATAAAGTTAATTCTCCGATATTTAGTTTCGAAACTAATTTCGAGCTTACATTTTTTTCAGTATATTTTCTATTTTATGTATGGTACAAAAAAATAAGAAAACAAAAAACGGAAATTTTAAAATATATTAAGATATAGAAAAGAGTAGCGAAAATATTGAAAAATTATTTTTCTATTTTCTGTTTCTTTTATGTATTTTCTATTTTCTATATTTGTATTTATAGAAATTCGATTTTATGGGAAGTAAAAATTCGAAATATATGAGAACGTAAAAAATGTGTACAATATTTTTGAAAAATATCTAAATTAATTTTATATAATTAATATCTGTACACAAAATTACGAAACCAGAAAATTAAATCATGTAAAACTATAAAATGCAAAAATATTCGTAGTTTATGCATTTATTTTTTATATAAATGTTGTTCAGAATCTTCCGAATATTTATTTCCTATTTATTTATATTTGTATGTTTTTATTATGTTAATTCAAAATTTCATTAAAATATAAGTTTTATAATTGTATTTTATTATTGTTACTTTATTCTTTTTACTTTATGTTCCCTTATATCTTAATAGTTATATTTTATTTAATTATTGTTTTAGATTTTATATACTTATTATAGACTTTAAATTTCTAGATAGAATACAAAATATATAAAATATATTATGTTGTTATGTTAATTTTGAGTTTTTATTGGTATATATATGTTTTTTTCTTTTTATGGATTTACTTTTATTTTTATTTGAATGTATTATATTAACTTTCATGTGCCCCTTTATTTTTATAACTTTGTTTTATTTAAAATATAACTTATATATATACATATTAAACTATTCTATTTTTTCTATAAAAATGGAAAAAGAATAAAGAAAGTTGTATTTTTACGTTAAATTTAATTTCCTATTGAAGTATAAATTTATTTTGTATTTATTTCATATAACTTTATCGCTTTTACTTTTATATTTCCTTTATGTTTATATTGCTGTTTGTATGTAATTGTACTTGTATATTCTATATATTTTAATTATCTTATAAAATAACAGATAATTTTTTACGTTGAGTTCAAGTTCTTATTAATATATAAAAAATATAATATTTATGATCTATTTTTAAACCCTATACAATTGCAAGCAAAGGGACGTGTGTGGCACATGGTTTGTTGTGTGAAAAATGATTTTAGTGATGGATGGAATTAAGCTAACATTTGTAAATTGAGGCAGGCCATGATAATCTTGAAAGATTGCAACATCCTTAAAAGGAGTGCAGATTGATGCTGTTGGATTATTGTTAATCCATTCTTCAACCAAGTCAATAGAAAGCTGCAGCAGAAACATAATAAATTAGTAGGAGTATATAATAGTGTTAATTGTTGGTGAATGAATTAAGTAACCTGGTTCTCAGCAAGACCCATTTGTATGACTCCATCAGGGTTTTTGGTGGGATGAAAAGGGTCAGCTTCATATGCTTTCCAACCATCAAAATAAGCTGACTTCTCACCATGCTCATTGCTTCCAGCAAGCTTAGACAAAACTTCCCTATTTCCATTATTCACCTCCATTTGAAAAACCTACTATCTGCCTCTCTCTCTCTCTCTCTGAGAATCACCTACGACAGACTCACACACATATATATACCATATATGTGAATGAGAAAGTATGTTTCCGAATTATTGCTTGTGTTTAATTTCACGAAGCAAACTCGTACATTTAAGGAAACAAGGAAGAATGGCCGACACAATCCAATCTCTAATCTACCGTTTCTTATTGTCTTCAATCGGACTTTTCTTTCAAGGATTTTTTTAAACTATTCCGAATAGGAGCTACTTTAAATAAAGATAATTTTCTTAAAGTGAATGCTATTTTAACAAAAAATACAATGATTCTTCCATTTTACTCCTAAACATATCCCAACAAATCTTCTTTTACATTTCATTATGTAATTTATCATGACTAAAAAAATCCATATTAGTGATGGAAGTTAGTGACTAAAAATATCGGTCATCAAACAACAAACATATATAAACAAAGAGTAACACTTGTGTGCATGTGATGTACAATAAGCTTATTGTACATCACTACAATTTAACATATGGACTCCAAAAAATCGCTGAAATATGCTTTATAGAAAAATCGCATCCGCGGACCAGGTCCATGCGCGGGTCGCGCCCTTTTTTTAAAAAAAAAAAATCTAATGCAAGAACAAAATAAGTCTACTGTAAGAACAAAATAAGTCTAATCTAAACACAAAATAATTATACTACAAGAACACGATAAGTCTACTGTAAGAACAATAAGTCTACTCTAAACACAAAATTACTATGCTACAGGAACATAATAAATCTACTGTAAGAACACAAAAAATAAAAATAAAAAAATGATGTGGGTCACGCGCGACCCACGCGCTATTTTAAATCCGGATGTACATTAAGCATTATTGTGCATCATATGCACCCAAGTTTTTGTCATAAACAAAATACCGACCAACCATATGTTTAATTGAGCTTCAAACAAGAATAAATCAATTGTAAAAGAGTTTTTTGCATTTGTTATGTTCAATATTTCATTGTATAAAATAGTTTGTTTATAAAAAAATCTATATTAAATTCATGAATAAAATAATATTTACTTTATTTTTACTTTCCTACATTTAATCCAAGAAATTTAAATGTCTATCTCATTAAGTACCAAATGACCACATATGTTATTGAATAATTGGATCATATAACAGTTAATTTTCTTAAAATACTATTTCATAAATAGAGATACATGCATTGTTCAGCGTTGTGACAATACTAACCAGTATAATTTAGTTAAAATAGTTAACTTATTTTGTATCTTGAATGTTATGCGAACAGTGTCAAAATGGGTTGGCGGGGCGGGTCGGTCCACAACCCATCATTTGGCGAGACGGACTTTTTATATGAGAGACCTTCAAATTCCAACCCAATTCACCGGTGGGATGTGGGTTAGGCGGGGCAACCCACCTAGGGTGGTATACCGTACCGTACCGAAATTTTTTACTCATACCGTATACCATACCGAAAATTTCGGTATAGCAAAATTCATACCGATACCATACAGAACAGTTCGGTATACCGAAATTCGGTATACCGAATTTTCGGTATGATATCGGTTCATACCGAAACCATACCGAATTCTCGGTATACCGAAACATATGTACGGTAACGGTATTACCGATCATACCGGTTTACCGAAATTTTTGTATACCGAAAATACCGAAAAAAGTTTATACCGAACTTACCGATAAGTGATTTTGATTTCTAATAATTTTAAAAATCTAATATTAAGAATCTAAAAACAATTTTATTAATTCGGTATATGTATGGTATACCGAAAATTAATGTACCGAATATTTCGGTATATACCGATTTTACCGAAAAATCGGTATATACCGATTACTTCGGTATATACCGAAATACCGTACCGCACGGGAATACCGAAAACTAGATATTCCTATACCGATACCGTACCGAAAAAATTCGGTACGGTACCATACCGTACCGAAAATAACGGTATACCAAAAATTTCGGTTTTTTCGGTATTTTTCGGTATGGTATGTGCGGTATACCGATTTTTCGGTATTTTTCGCCACCCCTAAACCCACCTCTTTTTTGACTTTTTTTTTTTGAAACCATTTGTCCATTATATAATAGTTATTAAATAATGTAAAGTGTTCACAAACATTCATCACATCAATCATAGGTGATAGATCCACAATCAATAATCTGAAGTCCAACATAAAAATAAAAAGTTCACAAAATGAAAGTGTACTAGAGTTTATCAACTATTACATCATCAAAATTATTTTCATTTTCTTCTTCTCCATCTCCATCATTAATTTTTATTTTTTTTTTTAAAGCGGGCTAGCCCATTTGAACCCTAGAAGTAGTACTATTATTTCGTTATTTCTTTTTAAAGCGGGCTCGTGTAGCCCGCGGCCCAAATGGACCAGTCCGTTTGTGCCTTTTTTTAACGAGTCATGAAATATCCAACCCAACCCACCTATCATGTATAGTGAGGTGTGTTGGCCCCACGGACTCGATCCGTTTTGACAGGTAACTAATTATTCGAGTTGAAGGGAATGTGTAACTTACGCGGTGGAAAAATAATGGAGATGTTTGATTTAATACGTAACAATATTGTACAGTGTGATAATTAAATAGATTCCACGAACGTGTGGACGAAACAGAAGAATTAATTATTGTTCTAAAACTTTTTACCATAATTCAACAATTACAGTACATAACGATGCAACCTTTAAGGCGTTCGTGCCCAAATCCAGCCAATCAACTACTAACTTACTTCTTTTGGGTTTTTCAATCTATTAATGACATGTTTCTCAACTAGTCTTGAATGGCATAATAATACAAACAGCTTCGGAGTCAGATTAGATCCTCTATTTCAGACGATATTCCATCTGATATTTTAATGACACTTTTAATATACGGAACATATTGATTAATACTATTATTGAATACATGTGGCATAAAAGACTTATTTTAAAATACTAAATAGAACACCGTCTAAAATAGATGATCTCATTGAGTTGAGACGACATAGTATTAGGATGCAAATGGAATAATATTTCCACTCTAACCACACGGCAAGTAACATTCCAAAAGTTGGGGAGCTCACTATTGCCCTCCCTTTTAGAGAAGCATGTAGCTCCTCTCTATCTTCGTTGCTTTTATGTATAAAACAGAACACCGTCTAAAATAGATGATCTTATTGGGTTGAGTACATAGTATTAGATGGAGAAATTTGAAAATGTTAATTATAACAACTCAATTTATTTGGTAAAAAATTAAATTAAAGAATTTTAAATTTTTCTAAAATTTCTAGTTTATTTTGGATGGATTCAAGATTTATTTACAATCTAGTCATATTGCAATTCATCCTTGCTCTCTCGTATCTATATCAATCTGTACCTGTTATAAAAGTATGAATATTTTATTTTATCCATTTTTATGACTAATATATCATTAGAAGTATTAAAGTTGAAGAATAATTAAATAATTTAGAATGTCTTGGTGTTTATTTATTTATTTATTTATTATGTTATGCTTAATATATCTTTAGTAGTACTATAATTGAAGGGTAACTAAGTAATTTAACTTTTTAAGTGTTTATTTATTTGATTATAAAAGGTAATAGACTTTTTATACTTATAAATCATCCTATAGAAACTACATATTTATATTCATCTTTTTATATAAGTTTTGAATACTTTAAATTATAACAAAATAAAAATTAGTCACAATTGATATCCATCACGAAAAATTGTATAGGGAAGTTTTTTTAGTGTTTACTGGAATTATAAGTGGAAAATAAGTTTAGAATTGGTGATCTCTTGATTACAAGCTACCGAATATTAATAGAGTCAAGGTTAGGAGAGTCATGGTGATCAATATTAAAGATAGAGTTAACAAGGCAAACTTCAGGGGCATCACAATCACTAGGTGAGATTAAGTTCTTATATAATGTGGCATCTAAACACTGTATAGAGCTACATGTTTCAGTTTGATTAACTTCATCACTATCGTGTTGTTGTTGAGTTCATATATAGAAAATGTGACTTTCTCCTCATCTACCCTCAAGGTCAATTCCCCCTTTTGGACATCTATAAAAGCCTTACACGTTGCTAAAGATGAGCGAATAAAAATCAAGGGGACTTCCTTGTCTTCTATCATGTCTAGGACTATAAAATCAGCGGGAAATTATAAATTTATAAACTTTTAACAAAACATCCTCTACAATGCCCCTTGGCCAATTCATAGAGTAATCGGCCATTTGTAGGGATATTATAGTAGGTTTCATCGTGCCTATTCCTAGTTTTTCAAATACAGACAGGGGCATTAAGTTGATACTAGCTCTTAGATTGCACAATGCTTTATAAAAAGTTTCATTGCCTATTTTGCATTCTAGAGTAAAACTACCTGGATCCCTGCGCTTCAAGGGTAGTTTCGTTTGGGTCGCTGCACTACACTCTTTCGTCAAATTCACCGTCTCATATTCCTCCCACTTTCTCTTCTTTGCAATCACCTCCTTCAAGAATTTCGCGTAGTTTGGCATTTGTTGTAGTGCTTCAACAAATGAGATGTTGATTTGGATCCTCTTCAATACATCCAAAAACTTTGCGAACTATTCATTGATCTTCTGCTTCCTTAAGACTTGTGGGATGGAATAAAAGGGACATATGCTAGTATGTTGGCTTTGAGGTCTCGCCCCTCACATGGTTTCAAGGCATATTTTTTACCCTTTTCTTTTCCTTGTGCCCCTCTTTCTTCCTCCAAATGCTCTTTCTCTACTACCTTCACTTTATCAATCGGCACCTTCGGACCCTCATACTCAGTGCCACTTCTCAACCGAATCGCTTGACATTGTTCTCTCGGATTCACCAATGTGTCACTCGGGATTTGCCCTTGCTTATGCTGGGCTCCAATAATCTTTATTAGTTGACTGATGTTAGTAGAAATTTTGTTGATGCTATTCTTGAGTCGCTTGATGTCTGCTCCATGACCAGTCATTTGTTTGTTTAGCTCAATAAATTTTTTGTCCATCTTTCTCTCCAATTGAGCTAGTTTTCATCGTACTTAGTAAACTGTGACTGCACTATTTCCTCTTGTATCGGCTTCTGGCCATCATCGATCATTCCATTCGTGACGAAAAATCCCGGTGGTGAATTGAGTGAATTTGTTGTATTGCCATAGGAGAAGTTTTGGTGATTCCGGTTAGGTTGGTACTGATTGTACCTCGGCTGATTATTTTGGAAGGTATTGAAGTTTCTCTGATTCACAAAATTAACATCTTTAACATCTTCGTTCCGATAATTATCGTAATGAGGTATCAATGTGATATGCTAACGTCAGACTAGTTAGCAAACTTACTTGGTTTGTCAAAGCGGACAACTAAGAGGTAAGAGTATCATTCGGCTCGGCTTCTACAATGCTAGCCACTCTTCCTGGCTGATTTGGCCACCGATCACTGGTTCTGGCCATCGCATCCAAGATAGAGAATGCAGACCTCACATTTTTCTCCATCAGACTACCTCTTGCAGCAGCATCCACATGATCTCGTGCTGGAGCAAGCAAACCATTATAAAATTTGCACACCTGTTGTTTCTTCGAACCCATGTTGGGGACAACTCCTGATAAGATCCAGAACCTTTCCTAAGCTTCACCGAATGGTTCTTGATCCAATTCCTTGAACTAATTTATCTTATTATGTAGATCTAGCATTTTACTCGGTGAAAAGTACTTCAAAAGAAATCTTGTGCTCAAGTCATCCCATTCTGTGACATCATCTAGTGAATTATACCATTGGAGTGTCTTGTCTTTCAGTGAGAACGGGACCCATTTTTACTTGCTCGTGTGGCACATGATTCATCTTGATTGTTTCAGCCAACCTGCGGAACTTATTCAGATGCACGTTCGGGTCTTCTAGCGTGCTACCACCAATCTGGTTCTGCTACACAATATTTATCAGAACTGGCTTCAACTCGAAGCTATTGACATTTAATGGCGGTAGTTGCACTCCTCCGACCAGCTGATTTGACAAGGGACGAAGACAATCACTTATGGGTGTGATGTCCTCGTCTACGTCATCTTGTACAATCTGAGCTTGTCTCTGCTGAACAAGCAGCTACTGCTGCTGTGGTGGTGATTGTTGCTGCTACAGATTAGTTACTCTATCGTCCAAATGGCCAAGGCCCCTAATATTCGATTCAGCACAATCCTCTTGATTCTGATTTTGTGGAGCGTTCTCCATCTCAAATGTGGGATTTCTTCTCGTTCAGTATCTTTTGGAAGTTGCCTTATCGTGGCCGCGAGGCTTGATCAGTGCAAATTCCACTTTCTAGCCACCTTTTGTCGCAGCCGCTCACTAAAGTCACGTGGTTGCGACGGTTCTTCACCGGTTCACTCGTCAGACCGGTTCAGACCGGTTTTTCCCCTTTTTGACTTTGTTCCTTCATCGGATAGCCGTAAAACACGACTTGTCAACCTAAAATACTTCAAAACCTTCAAAACAAGTCAAAACATGTTAACTAGTCCAAATATGATGAATATAAGCAACTCTCGACCAAATATGTATGTAAATGTTATAAAATACATTCCTAAATCGACCTAAATACATGTATAATTAAAGTGTATCAACATGTAATTCAATTGAATAATTGGAATATTCTCCTAGTGGAATTCATCTTTTGTTAAAAGCTTGATTTTTGTTATCTTTCTTGGAGTTCATCTGTTCAAGTAAATAATCGAACCACCGTTAAATTTTGATTGTTTGATTAAACTTAGATTGTTATAAATTATAGCACTTCGTATGTTCCACACAATTCACTTGTAGCTTAGATTAGTAAAAAGAACAACGAAAAATTTAGTGGGTGCAACCATTATTAAAGTTTGTACTCGTTCCATTAATCACTTAACTAAGGTTTATTGTAGGTCTAATACCCCATTTAAAATGACGATCTTATAAAATAATATAGAGGTGAAATGTTTATATAATATTTACTAGATCATGGTATGTCATCTCATCTCCTCATTTAACTAAGGTTAGTCATGGGTTAAGAAAATCGATGTCAACTTTGTAGATTTTATATATAGTACATAAAGTGAAAATTTAATATGAAATTCACTAGATCTCGGGTAGTGATATAATCGTATCATTATTTAATTGTAAAGAAAAAAATAAGATGTCATTTTACATGTCTTAATTTTAGATTTAATGATTTAGTAATGGCTAGTGCTTGATGATGTTCATATGTATGTTAATTCTATGTATCTTTGGACATAGTTTACTTATATACTGCCTCCGTCCCGAGATAATTTCCACAGTTTCCTTTTTGGGGTGTCCCGAGATAATTTGCACACCCCCGAAAAGGAAATTATTTTTTACCAAATTATCCTAATAACTCTAACCTATTTACAAGAATGCTATTGATTATCCTAATTAACCCTAACCTAATTAAACACTAAAATCAGCTAAACTACTTAACCACCTAGCCCAAATTAAACAAGACCCAGTCCATAACTTACTCTAACCCTAACTCCAAATCTAGAACTCTCTCTCTCTCTCTCTAATCTCTTCATTATCCCCGTCGTTGTTCATAGTGTTCTTCACAAACAAGAGGTCCGATGTTCATCTCTTACCTTCTCTTCAATCTTACCTCCGGCGTTGCCTCAGTGGCGAGTCTTCATCTCGCTAGTCACCGACTAGCATATTTTTTGGGGTTTTTTCTTGAGGGTTTTCCTGTGTGGGCTCCATTCTGATGATGGCGGATTTGGCTGGATTTTTCGAGGATTCCCCAGAAATTGACAAAATAGCGTATGATTCTAAGGATAGTTATGTTTTCGATACTCATTCGCTGAAGCGGGGGGTTTGGTGGCCGATGATGGGTTTTACGAAGGAGAAAAGCATTCCCGACTCAGATTTGAGGCTAGCTCATCGGCTCTAGGCGGCGAGATTGTGACTAGTCCCGAGTTCCGAGCGTGGTGCCTCCAGCACCTTTCAATCTGGGTTCCGACTGTTAAAAAGGTCTATGTTTTCTATCCCTTTTTTTTTTTTTTTTTGGGTTATTTTAACCCAAATTAGGGTTTTGTTGCCTTGATTTTTCGTCACGGGTATCTTACAACCGCTGCTCCTGTGTGGGCTTGATATTATTGCCTGTTATTGTTATTATTCTGGATGTGATTCGTGACTCCTGTGTGGGCTTGATATTGTTGCCTATTATAGTTGCCTTCTGTTATTATTGTCGGTCTGGATGTGATTCATGCATGCTACTCCTGTGTGGGCTTCTTATTATTGGTTGTTAATGTTGCCTGTTGTTATCGTTGCCGTTCTGGAAGTGATTCATGCATGTTGCTCCTGTGTGGGCTTGCGATGTGTTTATTATGCTCTATCTGTATTTAGTGGTTTCTGTTAATGCCCCTAAGATTTTTTTTTTTTGGTGATTAACTCCTTTGTGGGTTTAATATGATTCTGATAATGTTTAGTGTCAGATCTATTTGAGCTGGTAGCTTGAATTAGCAAGTTATAATCTTGCTAATTCAATGTTTCCCTTGATCTAAAGTGACTGCCCAGTGATGAGAATGATCCGAGGGCCAAGTTCTGTTAACATTAAGTTGTTAATAACGTTTGCACTAATATAAAATCAGAAATAGACATGTCCCTGTTGTTTATGACCTAAGCAAGACACACCTAAATGATGTTTATGCCATAAACAAGAGATGATCTACAAAAAGCATTCCCAAACACCATCCTCATTGTAACTTAGGGCAGCCATGCATTATCCCCCCAATCTCATAGCTTACATTAGTCTGTCCTATTGCTATAAGCTGGTCTATTGCTTGGCTTATAACTGCCTCTTCAACTTCTAGAGTAATTGTCTTGTTAAGTGACATTTGCCCAAATGTGGCAGCTTGTAATTGTTGTGTCCAAGCTGCTACATGATTTCTATGAGGCGTGCTTGCAAACTGAGGAAAACATTGTTAATTTTGCTTAGTTTCAACTGATCATATGCTTGTGTGACATTCGTGACCAAATCCTCCACATTATATAAGGCTATTTCAATCTGAAGTGATTGAATAGCCCTGAAAAATCCCAAGTCTAGGATATTTGTGTCCGGAGAATTTGGCAGTTGAAACATTAATTGAATATTAAAACCATTTGCAGAAGCAGCCTCTCTAAATTCTGTGTTTATGTCACTTATGTGTAGTCTTGCATTATCTTGTTGTATCAAAATGTGCCTACTTGATGTTTTCTGGCCTTTTTTGCATGATTTTCGGTATAATCTGAAAAGGAAATTTGAACTATGCATGAGATTATGCCAGTTCTTTCAAATACGGCAGATTTTAAAACATTCAATTTTTTTTTTTAAAAAAAAATTATGCAATGTCATCGATGCAACCCACTGTGATGTGACGAGGCATTTTGGTGACTTGTGTAATAGGCTTGGCTAGATGATGAGCTTGTTTTGATAGCCAAAAAAAAAAAAAAAAACATAAAGTGAATGGATAGGGAAAACCTGATGCAATATGCAGTCTTTTATAACCTCTTTATTGATTGTGTCAATTAGTTTTGTAACCATAGTCCCTCTAACCCGATTAGCGTTGTTACGAAGGGCTGGTTCTTATTTTGTGAAAGGAAATATACCAACTTTTCCATCGAACAATAGAGCTCCCTTGGCTGAATATGAGGTTGAGCAACGACACACATGAACATAACTTTCGTTATGAATCGTTTGATCTTGCAAGACCGATACACATCATCTTCTTCTTCTAACTTGTATGCCCTCTCCGCAGCTCTTTGCATATAAAACCACTTTTCGTCTATATGAACAACATTGGGCATAGTTTCAAACCTGATTTTCTTGGTTGTTGTGTCAAACTTCAAATGACTCAAACTGAATTTCAACCTTTGCACCTTGTTTGCATCCGTCAATGTTGATTTTATTGCATTTGTGTGTGGTTTTATTACCCCATACTTCACCCATATCCCAACTGAACTTTTACTTACCTCTAATTCCTTTGCCAACCTGTGTATGTTGCCTCGTCTGCAAAATAGTATTGCTTTAAATGTTGATGTATCCAACTCAGCTTGTTTCGGTCTTATTGTTCTTGTTTGCTCCAAAAAGACCATTGGTAACCCCTATCCAATTTGTTTCTTTGCAGTTGCCCAAATGTAATGGACCGTCAGGCGACTAACTCCAAATGATGTAGCCGCCGATCGAATCTTTCCATGGTAGACGACCCCATCCGTGCTATTGGCCAACAGATACTGCACTATCCGATTACGGTCTGATGGAGACAAATTTGGTTCTTTTCTATTATTTGTCATATTTGTAAAATTTATGTTTTGGTTGTTGGAACATTAATGTTAGACGTAAATGTACAACAACATCATTTATAGAGGTTAGGAGGTTTAAATTCTGATTTTTTAGGAGGGAGATTTGAATGAATTCATTTTTTGTGTAGAATTTCAGATCTTGTAAAACTGAATTCAAGTTAATGTAAAAATGGAGGGAAGTGAAAGTTTCATATTTTGGAGATGATATGCCAATTTGATTTTTTTTCATAGAATTTCAGATTTTGTAGACGTGAATTAAAGTTAATGATGTGATTACTTAAACATTTGAATTTTTCCAGATACGCTATCTTCAACAGAAAATCAATGAAATCTGTTTCATTGATTTTTTTCTGGGAATTCCATCTTTTGCAGAAAATCTGTTTTTTCCAGAATTTTGTCTTTTTCAGATATTTTCGGATTTTCCAAAAAAAAAAATTCGTTTTTTCCGAAAACTTTCGATTTTTCCAGAAACTTGGTATTCTACAATTTTTTTCGATTTTTCAGAGATTTGGTATTCTGTTGCACAAATCTTGTATTTTCCAAAAATTTCCCTTATTTTTAATAAAATCAGGAATAGGTTTAGTTCTTAAGCATCCCCTTAATTTTTGTTGACTTTTCAACTCAAAAAGCAAAAATCGACTCTTTCTTATTCTATGTGCCGGGAGGGGTGTGAAAATAATCTCGGGACGGAGGGAGTATATAATATCTATTTTATACTTAATAATAAATTCATGATTACTGATATTTAGTTCTAAAAATATCTATATTTGTAAGAATATATGAAAAATAATATTTTTATTATTGTTATATATACGTAAGTGAAGAAAATCAGATTTTATAAAAGACTAAAAGAGTACAAATAAAGAAGGGGCGAGTAAAAAAGAGTAAGAGAGAGAAGGGGGGTGGTGGCTTAGTGGGTAGAGCTGGGTCAGAGGGGGTAGAGGCAGATGGATTACTATAATTTTATGAGACAAATTTACCCTTTTAATTTTTTTTTTAAATTAATGAATCAATGGTGGAGATTAAATAACATTTAATCTAATGGTCAGGATTGTGGTTGTATTAATATACTAGTTGCATAGACCCCTAATTTAATATAATTTCCTTATCAAGGAAAGAAATAACTCGCATGCAAAATACCTAAGGGGCCGTTTGTTTTCTACTTACCACAGATGGATTTCGAATGTTAAATAATCAATCCTTGTTTGTTTTTAGATTTAAATTCAAATTTCTCAATCCAATACAATTTTATCCTATAAAATCTACCTATATTATTACATCACTACCTATAATATAATATTACATTCATTAATCTTTTCCAGCATCGATTTGACATATACAGTACGATCCTACTCTATACAATCTCAAAACAACCATACATTTTTACTGTTCATCTTTATTTCTAAATTCTAGGATTCAAAGACATGATTATCTCCGACCCACTTAAGTTTAAACCAAACACCCCCTAAAGTACAATTCAATATATATACTGTTGTAACTACAAATTTTGTATATAAATAATTAAACACAAAAAAGTCCGTACAAATTAAAAATATCAAATCAAAATAATTTTACATTACAATCTCTAAAATTTCCCGATTCTTCTCTTTAATTGTTTTAGGCCTTCAAATTCGGAGTTGACTTCGATCTTCTCTGGTTTTGAGTTTTGACTTGAATAACGTTGATCTAAAGGCTTAGAATATTAATTTTGGATCAGACGGTCTTCTTGAATGAATATTTGAAAAATAGCTTCGAAGATCTTGATGAACGCCGACGAACACCTTCAAATATCTATCTTGGAAACGTCGATTGGAGGGGCTTAGCAACTTAATCTCGGATCGAAGGTCGTTTGATGGACTTCTTGAAGAACGCTAGGGAACGCTTGATGTTGCCGAAGAACTTTGTTCTGGAATTCTTCACTTGCTTTTTGGTGTGTGTTATTGATCATCTTTGGTGGAATAATGAGGCCCTATTTATAGTTGTAAGATGGAAAACCCTAGTGGGCCTATGTTTGAATGGAGCAATTTGATTGGTCCTCCACAATATCATTATCCATATGATAATTATTAAATTAATTATATTTATTTAATAATTATTGAACAACCTTACACATGGAGTATTCTGATTGGTCCACCATGACTTGATGTTTAACCTCATTCTCTTAGATAATTACTATTTTTTTTTATTGAGTAATATCTGCATCATCTTTGACACGTGGCGACTTCCGACTGGTTAATAAAATATATAGTAAATTACAAATTAAATTGATCATTTAACTTAGGAATTTTATTTAATTAAATTCTAATATTAAAATAATCAATATAAATTTGATTTTCAACCCATATTTTGTCATGTGGCTTTTTTTTTTTTATTAAATCTCGACTCTTATACCGTAATTAACGTCTTTAAGTACAAGATCCTGAAGCCAAGAAGGGACATCATTTTCCATCCATACAAAATGAGTGAATGATGTAAAAGAAAACAAAAAACTCGCAAGATAATGCGCTGCACAATTACAAGCCCTATTCATATGAAAAAGGTTATCACCATTCATATAGTGTCGAATGTCTTCCACTAAAGTGCTCGTATAATTCAAAGATTCAAATTGTCCCATAACTGCTTGCACGAATAACAAAGAATCAGAATAAATCTTCAGATCCATGAAACCACATTCTACATAGAACTGAAGACCACTAAGAATGGCCTCTAATTCCACCGCTTTTACTGACACATGTTGTCTTATGTAATGAGATCCAACTAACACTATACCTTCTTCATGATTTCTCAATACAAAACCAATCCCATACTTCCCTTTCAAATCATTAACTGCATCATCAACATCCAAGCGAAGAAAAAGCCAAATAAGGGAGGTAGCCACCAAATTGATGAGGCCGAAGCATACAAAGAGCGGTGACTATTCTCAAAGAATTTTGAGCCTGATCAAAATGGAGAAGCAAATTCTCCACTTCATTCCAAGATGGAGACTTCCAGACAGCATCCTTCTTATGCATAAAACCACAAATAACCCTCCACATACTCCAAGATTCCATGGGAAATAACTGAAACAACTCATCTCCAAACAAAGAACGAATAATCAACCCACACTCCAAAAAGGAAGAATTATGTATGCATTTCAAAGTTACCCAAAAAGCACTATTCTTCCAGAACAATTTCACCCTTTCACAAAAAATCAACCATGCATCGTAGAGCCAACAGAATAACCACATAACACACAAACCTCAGACATAGGAACATGATGTCACGTCAGATTAGATGGGAAAGCTAAGTAATCAGAAGAAGCTTGCAATAAAAATATTTTTACCTTTGGCTGTAAAGATAACGCCAACACAAACTTCCACCAACCCGACGTCCTTGTTACTGAATTCTCCGGTGGAACATTGTTTCCCATCGCTACTCGATAACCACTTTTAACGGTGTAAATCCCACGATCTTCAAACCTCAAGTATCGAGTATCAGGGTGATCCGACTGGCTTAAAGGAATGTTAAGAATTGCATCAACTTCGAATGGTATGAAAACCAGATTCAATCGTTGAATATCCCAAGTCCTGTGAGGAGAAATCAATTCAAAACCTTAGCCCCCGAAGTGTTGGGAATTTATACCACCCACAAACACGACACGACTAGATAATCGGATAAAGAAAGCGATAAAATAGCAAACAATAAGACAACAATTTGATTACCCAGTTCGTTACGATGTGTAACTACGTCTGGGGGCGATACCAAGCCAGGATATTTACTAAAGTGATGAATTTTCGGAGTTACACAATGAGCAAAGAAGGGAACCCTTATTTATAATAACACCTTGGGCCTCAAAATCCGATCCTTACTTGAGGCCCAAGAATACTTGAGGCCCAAGAAAACTTGAGGCCCAAGAAAGAGAAAAAACTGCCGCGAGACTCGCCTCGGCCGAGTTGCCTTCTTGCCTCGGCCGCGGCACTTTCTCAGTGCCTAACCTCTTCGTGTACAGATTCCAGAACTCGATCGAGGCCACCTGCCTCGGTCGAGTGAGGCCTCGGCCGAGTTGTTCTCTCGGCACATTCTCCCCTGTTTCGTCAATCTTGCCTCGGCCGCGGCCTCCCGCCTCGGCCGAGTTGCTCCTGGACGAGTTTTGGGCTCCATACTCAACAATCTCCCACTTGGAGACTAAAACACCTTCAAAGCAAATTTCCTCCTCTTTTCTTCCTTCCCGTTTCCTACTTGGTATCACCATCTCCTCTTCTTCTTTACGTTTCGAGGCCAATTGAAGTTATGCACAACTTCAATTTATCACCAACCTGCTTTGCCTCTGCAAAGCTCTCAGGTTCACCACCATCAGTCAACAATAAGTAAAAGTTAGAGGGCGAATACTTATCTGGTGGCCTTCGATCTCTAACTGGTCTTTGAGGTGGTGGTGGTGTTCTTGGTTCTTCATCATGAACCTCCTCATCGACCGGACTCCCTTTGCTCCCACTCGAGTCTAGATCGGGTAACTCAACAGTGCGGAGCTTTCCACTATCAGCGCCCAAATCCTTCATTCTATCCTTGTACATAACCTGTTCATTGAATATCACATCTCGGCTGCGAATTACTTTTCGGCTTTGCTCATCCCATAGCCTATAGCCGAACTCATCGCCGCCATACCCAACAAACGTACACTTCACGGACTTGGCATCTAGCTTATTTCTCCCAGCAGAATCCAAAAGAGCGTAAGCAACACAACCGAAAATACGCAAGTAAGATAGATTTACCTCCTTTCCGGTCCACTCCTCCTCGGGTATCCGATTATCCAAGGGAACCGATGGATCTCGGTTGATCAGGAATGCAGCTGTGCTCACTGCATCCGCCCAAAACGACTGAGGCAGTCCGCTCTTCAGTCTCATGCATCTCGCCCGTTCATTTAGGGTTCTGTTCATCCTCTCGGCCACACCATTCTGCTGGGGCGTTCCACGTACAGTCCTCTCTGTACGAATCCCATGCTCAGCACAATACTCCTTGAACTCCTTGAGTTCATATTCGCCACCATTGTCGGAACGCAGGCACTTCACCTTCAACCCCGTCTCCGTCTCAACCAAGGCCTTCCACCTTTTGAAAACATCAAATGCATTAGACTTATTTTTCAGAAAATAAATCCATACCTTGCGGGTTGAATCGTCGATGAACGTCATGTAGTACATCGATCCTCCAATGGACGCCACCGGAGCTGGTCCCCATAGATCGCTATGGACCAACTCTAGCTTCTCCTTCTTCAGGGCCCTGCCACTCCTCGAGAAACTCACTCGCCTTTGTTTCCCGAAGACACAATCTTCACACATACCAACCTCCACGGTTTGTAAACCAAGCAGTTTACCCTTCGAACTCATGACTTTCATCCCTTTCTCGCTCATGTGGCCCAGCCGGCAGTGCCACAAATCTACATCACCATTACCACTTGCAAGATCAAGGGAATCCTGCGAGTTACTAGTCATGTACAGCGTTCCTTCCTTCTTACCACGAGCTACTACCATAGCTCCCTTGGTAATCTTCCAGTTGCTACAACCAAACGTTACTACGTAACCTTCCTTGTCAAGCTGTCAACTGAAAGCAAGTTCCTCTTTAATCCAGGGATATGTCTCACTCCATTCAACATCAGTTTTGAGCCATTTGATGTCTCAACCTTTACGTTTCCCTTACCCACGATTTTCAGGGGTTCATCATCTGCCAGATACACCTGTCCAAAATCGCCAGAAACATAATTTTGCATTATACTAAAGTTACCGCATGAATGGAATGATGCGCCGGAATCCAAGACCCAAGACTCCATGGGACTGCACACACTCAAGACCAATGCATCGCCATCATCCTCATCCGTGGCTGCATTCGCTGTCTTTCTGTCTGCCTGATCCCCCTTGTTCTTCTTCGGCGCCTTGCACTGGTATTTGAAGTGACCAACCTCGTCACAATTCCAGCACTTTTTCGTCTGACTCTTCCCTCTGGATTTTGACCTCCCCCTAGACTGCCTTCCCTTCTGTCTGCCTCTGTTCTCGGCATTCAGTGCTGACCATGAGGACGATCCTGATCCTGATTCGTTTCTCCGAATCTCCTCCCCGATCATCAAGTCCCTCACCCTGTCAAATTTCAGCTTAGCATCTGTGGCGCTAACGGCTGTCACTGTGCCGGCCCAACTGTCTGGCAGAGAAGATAGCATTATTAGGGCCCGAATCTCATCATCAAACTTTATATCCACCGAGTCCAACTGTGAGGTTAGCATGTTGAACTCATTCAAGTGTTGCTGTACTGGTGTTCCCTCCGTCATCCTCAGATTAAACAACCGTCTAATCAGATGAACCTTGTTTGCCGTCAATGGCTTTTGATACATCTCCTCCAAGGTTTTCAGCATCTCCCGTGTAGACTTCGCGCCTGTGATGGTAAGCCACTTCCTTGGACAGCGATAGACGCACCGCGCTCATCGCTTTCCTGTCCAATAACTCCCACTCCTCCGCAGACATCTTCTCGGGCTTCTCCTTGAGGGGCTGGTGCAAATCCTTACCGTATAGGTAATCTTCAATTTGCATCTTCCAGAATCCATAATCAGTCCCATCGAATCTCTCCACCGAAATCTTTCCGTCGTTCATCGTGAATACTCCCAGGAAAACTAACATGGCTCTGATACCAGTTGTTGGGAATTTATACCACCCACAAACACGACACGACTAGATAATCGGATAAAGAAAGCGATGAAATAGCAAACAATAAGACAACAATTTGATTACCCAGTTCGTTACGATGTGTAACTACGTCTGGGGGCGATACCAAGCCAGGATATTTACTAAAGTGATGAATTTTCGGAGTTACACAATGAGCAAAGAAGGGAACCCTTATTTATAATAACACCTTGGGCCTCAAAATCCGATCCTTACTTGAGGCCCAAGAATACTTGAGGCCCAAGAAAACTTAAGGCCCAAGAAAACTTGAGGCCCAAGAAAGAGAAAAAACTGCCGCGAGACTCGCCTCGGCCGAGTTGCCTTCTTGCCTCGGCCGCGGCACTTTCTCAGTGCCTAACCTCTTCGCGTACAGATTCCAGAACTCGGTCGAGGCCACCTGCCTCGGTCGAGTTGCCTCCTCGCCTCGGCCGAGGCAGGAGTTGTTCTCTCGGCACATTCTCCCCTGTTTCATCAATCTTGCCTTGGCCGCGTCCTCCCGCCTCGGCCGAGTTGCTCCTGGACGAGTTTTGGGCTCCATACTCAACACGAAGTACCTAATAGCGATAATATACGGCGTGACACCAAAGTCGGTACCCAAACGTCCTTGAATGGAGAAATATTGTTCTCATTGCCAACCCCCCACATCAACCCCTTATCTAAAATATCACGACTCCAACTTAAGGAACGCCAAATGTAAGAGGGACTATTACCAATTTTCGCCGCCATATCCCCTTTAAGAGCCGAGCAACTAGTGAATTAGGGTTCGAAATAACTCTCCAGAGTTTCTTTGCCAAAAGTGCTTTATTAAATGACACAAAATCCCAAAAAGCTAGTCCACCTTCATCTTTGGGACGACATAATTTCGACAAAGATGCCCTATGCAAGCCCTTACTATCCGATCCATCTCCCCACCAAAAGTTAGCACAAATCTGCTCTAACTTATGACAAATAGACTCTGGTATCTTAAAACACGACATCACATGCGTCGGAATAGATTGTAAGACAGACTTGATCATAACCTCCTGACCGCCCCTGGAAAACAATCTACACCTCCAACTATCCAACTTCTTCAAAAGTCGTTCCCCCAATTATCTAAATTGTAACTTCTTACCCCAAAGAGAAAATGTTGGAATGCCCAAATACAAATCACGCCCTTGCACAACATGAATAGCCAATAAATGCTTAATACTTGTAACAAGAGAATGAGGTACCTTTGGGCTAAAAGTGAGCGCAGATTTTTCAAAATTAATCATGTGGCCCAATGTTTTCTCGTACCGCAGTAGACAATCACGCACATGCGCAACATCATCAATTGTTGCTCGAAAAAAAAGAAGGTTATCATCTGCAAAAAATAAATGGAAAATAATCGGGCACGAAGGTGATATTTGTACCCCTCGAAATAGACCTCTATCATGCGACCTCCATAGTAATACAAATTGGATACAACTGCATATAGTTTTTAATTTCATTTTGTTCTATTTATTAACTTAATCTCGTCTCGCGCCAAAAAGAAGAATATGAGCAAACTGGATTTTATTTTGTTTCAAAAAAGTTCTCGGACGTTTCAACGTTGGGTGAAATTGCATTACTAAAACAATCGAGATTAACAAATTGATTAAAAAAAAAAAAAAACCTAATCTCAGGTTTAAAGAAAAATACACTTCCTTTTTTACTCTTTAATTATCAGAATCTCACTTGGGGATTCATCCAAACCCCTAAAAGTCAAAATATAAAGTATTTTCAAAGTGCTATTGTTATCTTGTTCATTAATAATGATGAATGTCTTGAAGATTTTGTTTAGAATATTTATAGGTCATTTATTTTTAATCAAAATAAAGGAATATAATTTTGGTGTATATATATATACAAAAGTTCAAAATAATTCGAACAAAACTTCAAAAGGATTAGACAATAGAGGGACGTTTGGTATCCAAATCTAGTTTCCAATATTTTAGCATGATAAACCCATTAAGTTAGGGATGTCAATTTACTTGCAGATAGGGTTACCGAAAGGTATAATTATAAGTGGGTAGGACATTGTTCGAGTTTTATGATTCGAATAGACAAGACATTGGGTGTTTGCTAAGCACTTGAGATCGTTGGTCATTACTCTCTTTTTCTCCAACTCTTTGTAACGTCCTAAACACATTTGGGATGAAAGTTGGACTTATTTGCCCAATGATACTAATATATAACCCGTGTAAAATACGGGTTTGTAAAAGAGAACCAATAATTCAATTTTTTAGTTAAATTAAATAAATAATTGATAAACTAATTTTTTTATGGATTAAGTTAGAATTAAATTTTGTTATCAAGTGATATCTTATTTAGTGATAAGATTTGATATTTTGTTGATTTTTTTTTCAAAATATACTTTGAAATTATAGCCTTGTTTAGTTTAGGTGGTTACACCTTGAAGTTGGAGTCTTGCGGAGCGGCGAAGTGGGTGGTTTTGTTCCATCCATATAACTATTTTGTTAATAAATTAAAAATTACATAGAAGTTACATGTCACCCTAAAAATGCTCAAATCTCGCCATGCGACATAGCGGACCTTCTTTTAATATTAAGAATTATTTACGGACAGCTTGTCCTAAGGAAGAGGTAAGGTATTATATTTGCTTAGTTTTGTGGTACTTGTAACAAAATGTTAAATTTTGATATTTGAAAATAATTCTAGACATTTCCTTTTTCTTATAGATTTGAACTTTGAGCGATGATGAGATTAAAAATTTCAAACTTGTGAAAATCGAGAAACTGTTACGAAGTCGTGGAAAGAGTTTGTTAGATTATGATTCTATGCAGTTGTTGACCTTTCAAGTGTGCCAGGTTTTGGGAGCAAGTTGTAACAACTCAAATCACTACTAGCATTATTTATTTATTCATTTACTTTTAGATTTATCTAAGTTTGTTAGTTTTTTTTTTTTTTCCTTTAAATGCTTATTTTACAATGGAATACATTTTTTTTCAGCTCCTTTATTACACAAAATCGAACTTGTCTTTGAAGATTAGATTACAGATCATTTTTTTATTTATTTAAGATTAAATTTTACTTTTACTTAGATCCAATGATTAGCATCCTTCCCACTCATTAACCTAGGAACTTCCACTTAAGTTACAATAAAATAATGACTCAACTCTCTTTATACTCTACATTGCACCTTATTCTTAATTATTAATAAGTCTATTCATATAACTTGTCCGGTATATGAAAGGAGATACAATTAGGTAAGAGATATTAAAAGATGTTTTTAATTTATTTAGTATACGTGTAGAATTTAAGTTGGTAAATCCGAAATGGATATTAATAAGAATTGTGGGTCAATTATCATATGAATTCATGTGCATTTTTGTACACGTATAATGTAATCAAAAGATTTTTAAAAATCCTTACCCGAATATTTTAGTATAAGTTTCGGTCCTTTCGGAACATGTAGAGAAAGTGATTGCACCAACCACTTATCATTATACTTAATATATATTCTAATCTCACCACATAAGTTGATAAGCACATATTATATCAAAACATAAAACAATACACCACAGGCATAAATATACATACATATATATCTAAATTAGCTAACTTAATTATTAAAAAATCTTAATAAAGAAAATATTCTACTTCGTTATCCGAAGACCACGTATTCATGTATGTATATTCATCCTATTTTCATTAAACCACGTAATCTTTTTTTGGCCATGCATGTTATTTGGTCTACTATATTTGCAAATCAAACTCCTATAAATAGGCTAAGAAATTGAGTGAATTTTCTTTCTCCTATTATGCGTCAACTCACACACATCCATTATACAAGAAATAATCCTTCACATCGTTGCTATAATTAGAAGGGTCAGGAACACACATCTCTTGTTGATTTTAATGGAACAAAGTAAAAGGGTGTAACCCTTAACTAGCAAACTATATGCATGTTTAGGGTCCAATTTCTTGTAGTACTTGATTAATCGAGGGTGGCCCCTTCAGTTTTAAACTTAAGGATATTGCTAGTTGGTGGTATACATAAGTTAGGGATCTTGTGTGTTTGATTGTCAATTATCAATTTTGCTATGTGCAAAATTAGCATACACATGTTAGTTGCATATATTTTGTATCCTTAGATACTTTTATTATTGATTAAATATGACTTTTATATGTTTATAAGTGTTATATAATTAGAAATTATATTATCTAAATGCTCGAACTTTTACTGGAATATGTCGATCGTCAAAATACATGTTTTGCAAGCAATTATATAATATTATCTACTTGGAAATTAAACAAACTGTTAGACTATGTAAAACTTCATGATGTTTAGAGTCTACTTTTAAAATTTGAAGATATTTCGTTGAGTTTATGATTTTTAGCGAATTTTACAAAATAAGTTGTTTTAGGTGTAATATTGTCGATACTGATTCTAGAAAATGATTTTTAAAAAATTATTCACTACGTCTTTTTAGGAACTGTTTTACTATATTGAATAAGGTGAACTTAGGAATTTATAGTTAAAATTTAAGAGGATTTTATGAAATATGTGATTTCTTCTGAATTTAATAAGAAATATTGGTTTTAAGGCCTAAAAATATCAGTTTTCAACTCTTCTAGAAGATTAGTGATGTAAATGTATAGTGAAGTCAACTAAATAATGGTTTATAACCCAAAACTGTTAATAAGATGAGTACAATTATTAGATCGATAGTTAGTATTTAATTAATTAGTAAAGTACAATTTTCTGAATAAGAATGTCAAGATTGCAGTGCACTATTTTAGATGGCTATTTAGATTATAATTTAACTATTTCTTTGGATAGATTCACAAAATAGAGTTTTCATGGTGATCTAAGATTGCGAGATACCATTCCTGGAATGTTGAATTTACTACAATGGTGTATGAATCTCTGATAATTGTTATCAAGGATGGGGGAAGTAGAAATTCATCTGCAACTACAATGCTTGAACATAATATTTGTGCTTATTATTTGTGAAGACTGATTGTATTACGTACAATTGTATATTTCTGTATAAAGTGTTCTATTACGCTGGTTAAAGTGAAATATGTTTCTACTTATGAGCATTAGCATCTGCAAGAGTTTGCATGTGTACATGAAAGAAGCCAAGGCATCATAGTTTCAAAAATTGAAAATAGTTTGAGGTTGGTCACCATTGACACATCGAGTGTCTATATTATGTATATATGGTGTCTCTGGGAAGCTTCAGTGACATGTAATATGAGAGAGGATCCCTAGAGAACGCCTTTATGATAATGGGTATAGGAAGGGGGTAAACTTTTCGGAGGATTGCAGGGGCAAGCAGGATACAAACCCCTGGTGTTCTCGGGATGATAGCCCACTTGGTCGTATTAACCATCAATAATGTCTCGGGTACACCAGAAGGGAGAAGGAGGTGCCCTTGGTAGTCACGAATATGGTCAATGAATGGTATTTTGGTGAGGTTTGTGCCAGTGACGGGTGTCAATTCCCACCGAAAGAATCTATCTTGAGAAAATAGGTTCAAGAAATCATTTCGTGCAAAACTTGTCATTTCACAAGTCGGTCGTATTTGTACACTATTCATGCATTATTTTTACTTACTGAGCTTTAGCTCATGTAGTTCTCACATTGTAGACGAACTCGTCAAATATGTAGTGGGTTGGAGGTTGGAGTTCCTTCAGATTCTTAGAGTTGTGTACATGGATGACAACCTGACGGGCTCGTAGTCTGAGAATTTTTTTTTTGTTATTAAAGAAACCTGTATTTTTTCATGACAATTATATGTCGATGTTTTCCAGGTTACAAATCGATAAGGTTTGAAAAATCTTATTTATGATAAGCATGGATGCAAAAGGCGGCCGCCTCTAGGCGCCGCCAATCCATTCCGCTTTTGCCCAATTCGCCCTTCCTAGGCATTTTTTGGCCTATGCGGACTTTTCTTTTATAATATTATTTTTTATTAAAAACTGCAGTCGTTTTTTTAACTTGAAGCAATTTATTAAATTAAAAAGGTAAAACTTAAAAGTTAAAACTCTCACCCTCCTCATTCCAATGACAGAATAAATGAAACAAAAGTTAAAACCCTCTACCCACAATTCGAGTTCCTCCGTCGCTTCTCTTTTCATTCCATCTTGCATAATTATTTAACTATATGTACTTAAGTAGTAAAATTTGGTCTACTTTAAGTATAAACCTTTAAATTAGACATGTAAAAATTAAATTTGAAAAAAAATAAATGAGGAATTCTCTAGGCGTTGCCTTGGAACCGCCTAGGCGGCCCCAAACCACTCTACCTCCGTTTTCTTCCTTCTGCAACCATGATGATAAGAAAAAGGATCTACAGAAGAAGACAACAACAAATATTGTGTACAAGGAAGTTTTACAGAATTTATAAAAGAATAATGTTTTTATTTTTACTTTTTTAGGATGAATGTATGAAGTTTTTTCATTATCAATAAGACATAATGAGTTTTCGAATTTAATTATCGTCTAGTTATTGCTTACTAATATATGGCATGTTAAGAGTTTGAATATATACATATATATATATATATATATATATATATATAAAAGATAAATAAGGAATAGATTTGCTTTTATTCTTTCACGTGTATATTTTGTTGTTGTATTTATTCTTCTCCTGATTTTCCTCAAATATGTTGCAATCTATTCTTATTTATATCAATATACACAACCACACAATTGGTGGTGGTTTGAATCATTCCTCACATGGTATCACGCCTAATTCACAGCAAAACCCTTTCCTCTCTCTCTCTCTCTCTCTCTCTCTCTCTCTCTCTCTCTCTCTCTCGTAACTCTCTCTTCCAGCCTCTCGCCGTCTCTTACCCTAGCCCGTCAAACTCGTATCCTTCGTCAGTCTTCTCCATGGTGTCGTCCTCTTCTTCTACTAATCCTCTTCCAATCGCCATGATGATTCACATAGTCCCTATTAAACTTTCTTCCACGAACTATATTCAGTGGAAGAGACAAGTGATGCCGATGTTAACCTGTTTCGATCTCCTTAGACTTGTGAATGGCACATCTCTCCCTTCCCCTACCACTATTACGTCCGCCTCTAGAACTAAGACTCCAAATTCGGATTATCTCGCGGGGAAAATGAAGGATCAGAAGCTGTTGGGTGTCTTATTTTCGACACTGGCCGAAGAAGCTGTGGTTAAGGTCGTGGATTCCACGACGTCTCGCTCAGCCTGGCTTACATTGGAGGCTGATTTTTCTTTTTCCTCTACGTCTCGAGCTATAAAACTTTGTGAGGAGTTACTCTTTTTTTTGTCGTGGCTCATTGTTTGTTGACGATTTTGGTTGAAAGTTCAAGGCCTTGTGTGATCAATTATCCTTTATCGGTCGCCCTGATGATGAGTTGGACAAAAGCCACTGGTTCCTTCGTGGTTTGGGTCCGCAACTTTTAGGGTTCTCTGATACCCATATGTCCATGACTCGTGTTCGTTTTCTTCAGGATGTTCTGCACCACGCCAAACAATACGATATCCAACACCGCTCCATGGATCAGTTTGTTGCTCCTCAACCTGCGTTCATGGCCCATGCTTGCGGCGGCCAGCCCCCTTCTTGCCTTTCTTCTCACATGTCGGGCACCACTTCTCGTGGTGGCTCTAAAGTTGGACACGGTGGTAACATCTCTGGTGGCCGTGGCAGACGTAAGCCTTATGTTCCACGCTATCAGATATGTCGTGGGGAGCACCATGCCGACAAGTGCCCTCAGTTTCTCAACTCTTGTCTGCCTCACTCATCTTTTTATCTTGCTCATGCCTTTAGTGCTTCATGCAATGTTTTCTGACCTAACTCCGGACCGGTATGTGGTTCCGGGGCTTTTGCTCACATGACTGCCTAGAAATCTACACTGGACTCTTCTGAGCCGTATACGGGTACTAATGATGTTATTGTTGGTAATGGAGACTCTTTATCTATTTCTCATGTTGGCTCTCATAAATTGTCTTCTGATGTTCGTTTGTTGGATATGTTGGTTGTTCCGCATTTAACCAGAATTTATTGTCAGTCAGCAAGTTGACTAATGATTATCCTGTAGATATGGTTTTCTCTGATAAGTTCTTTACTATTTAGAATTGCACAACCAAGGCAATTCTGGCATAGGGTAGATGTGAATGTGGTCGCTATATTTTGGAGCGTGGAAAATCTGCATTGGTTGCTGCTATTACTACTAAAACTCTGAAAGCTAGCTAGGCACTTACGCCTGGGGCATGCCCCTTTTTCTATTATTTCTTTGTTAAATAAACTTGGGCACTTGTATGTTTTGTCTTTATTGCCTACACATAGTGTTTTTTCCTCTTGCTATTTGGCAAAGAGTAAATGTTTGTTCTTTGCCTTAAGCAAAAAACGTGCTAGTCGTGTGCTTAACTTGGTCCATTGTGATTTATGGGGCCATGCTCCAATTGCTACTGTAGATGGTTATCGTTATTATGTTGCCTTTGTTAATGATTTTCCTCAATTTACATCGACATATCCTTTGCATCTAAACTCGGAGTTCTTTGACAATTTTGTTCGCTTCCACACCTTTGTTTGCAATCAATTTTCCACATCATTAAAGGTGTTCCAAAGTGACACGAGGGGGGGGGGGGGGGTGGTGGCAAATTTGTTAATCAAGTGTGCGATTTCACAAATTTCCATGGGATACTTCATTTTTTTTCTTGCCTTTATACACCGCAGCAAAATGGACGGGCAGAATGCAAAAATCATCATATTTCTGAAACTGATCCATGTTATTTCATGTACATGCTCCTGCTTCTCTATGGCTTGATGTTTTTGCAACTACCATTTATGTTATTAATCGATTGTCATCTTCTATATTGCATAATAAATCTCCTTATGAAATGCTTTTTGGTACGACCCCCAATTATGCTATCTTCCAGCCTTTCGGATGTCGAGTCTTTCCTTACTTACGGGATTATGCGACTAACAAGTTGGCACCTCGCGGTCGTCTCTGTATTTTTTTAGTATATAGCAGCACAGACAAGAGTTTTCGGTGTTACGATTCTGAGACATCTCGTATTTTTGTAACGCGCAATGCTTAATTCGATGAGGCATTATTTCCATTTTCTGATCCACATTCTGTGACTAGGTCTACATTACCATCACATTTTATTACCTTTATGGAGCCTGGACTTGTTTCTCAGCAGTCCCTCCTTATCGTCGTCTAACTTTGCTCCTCGGCTAGTATCTTGCTTGTGCCCTCTTTCCATGGACGAACTGGGTTCTCCTCCTGCTGGGCCTGATGCCACCTATGTTGATCCCAATCCACCAACTCGTGCTCCGGTTCATGAATCTGATCCCGTACCACCGGCAGCTCCAGTGCGTTAGCATCCGATGATGACTCGTGTTAATCTTGCTACTTCTGCTTTACTTTATGCCCTGGCTATGTCATCTGAACCTCGGGGATTCAAGTCCACTATTAAGTCTCCCGCATGGCTTTCTGTCATGAAAGAGGAGGTTGATGCTCTTCGCTCTAATCACACATGGGATATGGTTCCCCAGCCCCCTGTTATTAGTATTGTCGATTCCAAATGGATTTTTCGGACCAAGTAGCACTTTGATGGTTCTATTGAGAGGCATAAGGCTCGTTTAGTGGCTCAGGGTTTCAGCCAGATATCAGGTTCTGATTTTTCATCACACTAACTGCCACAGTTCGGGTTATTTTGGCTCTTTCGGTTCAGTCCCAATGGCCTCTCCAACAGCTCGATGTCAAGAATGTCTTTCTCAATGGCATTCTCACTAAACCGGTTTTGCATGGCCCAACCTCCTAGCTTTGTTGATCCCCGCTATTTTGATCATGTTTGCTGGTTGAAGAAGGCTTGTATGGGTTTCATCAGGCTCCCTCACCCGGGTTTCAGCAGTTCAGTGTCTATCTTCTTGGCAACGGATTTAATGCGAGTAAGTCGGACTTGTCTTCATTTTTTCTGCATCAAGGTACTTCTATCATTTTTCTCTTGCTATATGTTGATGACATAATTATGACAGGCTCTGATACAGAGTTGCTTTGTCGCTTTATTGCACACACTCATCATGAGTTCGCCATTAAGGATCTTGGTCGTCCGAATTACTTCATGGGTCTCGAAATATGTTCGTTGGTCAAGCCAAGTACAGTAATAAATTCTTAGAGCGGGCTAAACTCTTGGACTCCAAGCTCCATTCTACCCCTTTCGTGGCTGGTATTCATTTCTTAGCTCTGGTGATTCCTTTCATGACCCTGCTCTTTATCGATCTCTTGTCGGTGCCCGCCAGTATCTAACGATTACTCACCCAGACTTACACAATTAACGTTGTCAGTCAGTTCATACAGTCACTCACTAATGATCATTTCCTTGTTGTCAAACACATTTTCCAGCATGTCAAAGGGACTATGCACCTTGGACTGTCATTTACTCGCCAATCTGCCTCGACATAGTAAGCTACTCTGATGTTGATTGGGCTCCTTGTGTGGAGACCCAACGTAATACTTATGGTCACTCTGTTTTTCTTGGCAGGGATCTAATTCTTTGGAGTGCCAAGAAGCAACCTACTGTTTCTCGTTCCAATTGTGAGTCTGAATATCGACCTTTAGCTAATGTTGTTGTGGAAGTTATGTAGCTTCCGAATCTTCTTCGTGAGCTGAAGTGTCTACCTCTTGCTCGTCCTCTTCTCCTTAATTACAACAAAAGTGTCATCTTCTTAAGTCAAAATCCATTTGCACATGAGCAAGAAAATCATATTGATCTTGATTGTCACTTTGTACGTGAACTTGTTTCTTCTAGCAAGCTTCATACGTCGTTTGTCCCTTCTACTCTTCAGCTCGCGGACATCTTCACCAAAAGCCTACCTCGTCCTACTTCTGAATTTCTATGGTCCAAGCTTTGCATTTGTCTTCATCCGACGCTTCGCTTGACGAGGGTATTGAAGATAAATAAGTGAATATATTTTCTTTTATTCTTTTCCTGATTTTCCTAAAATTTATTGTAACCTACTCTTATTTAGATCAATGTAATCTACTCTTATTTATCTCAATATACACGGCCACACAATTGGTGGTGATTTGAATCATTCCTCACAATATCCAAGGTATTGTGATGAATATAATATCTTCGTACACATAATATCCAAGGTATTGAACACTGAAATTGAAATGTAGTTAAAAAAAAAAGATAAACATACACACAAATTATAATGGTAAGATAGAAATCAAGCCATAGAATTTCAACAGGTACAATAAAATAGAATGCAGGTGCATTTTGTAAGTAAACAAAAATAATACTCAATATACTCAAAAAACGCACCGATCATAGGTGAACACAATAACGAAAAGTGAGCCCCCAAACAGCACAAAGCGTAATATATACCTGTAAAGTTTCATGTGTACTATGAACTAATAGCACCGTACAATCCGAAATAGGTATCATCATCTATAATTAAAGATATCACAAGTAATTAAGTATATAAATATTAATATCTTTATCACCATGATACCTATTTTTCACCATAATATTTAAAATCAGTGCAATTGGTGCACGAAAAACATGCTCATCTTTATAATGTTAATTTTGATAACATATATATACACACATCAATATTTCTGTAAACGTAACGGTCATTTTGTTGAAAACTATTAATAACTAGGCATGTCAACGGGGCGGGGCGGGGCGGATTTTTGGATTTTTTGACCTGCCCCGCCCCGCCCCGCGCCCCGCCACGGGGCAAAAATATCTGCCCCATGATCTGCCCCGCACAGGGCGGATTTGCCCCACACGGGGCGGATCTGCCCCGCCCCGCCCCGCCCGCCTTTATCTTTTCTTTTTTTTTTTCCTTTAAAAATAAAAACTATTTTTTTTTAATTAAAAACCTTGTTTTTTTTTATAATTGAAATTAGTAGGGTTTTAATTTTTAGGTTTACATTAGTTTTGTTTTAACATTTTTTATATTTTGTAAAATTAATTATTAGAAAATAAAATTTGATTATTTAAATTTATTCTAAGCATAATTTAATGTATTAGGAAGACATATATATAACATATCATATATTAAAATTTGATATTATAAATACATATATACACATATTTAATATTTATGTGTGTGTATATATATATATCTATATAATATTACATAATATATATTTAAAATTAAATTAAAATATATATATATAAGGGAGGGAGCAGGGCAGGGCGGGGCAGGTCAGGGATCATGACCTGCATCTAACCCGCCCCGTGGACGGGGCGGGGCATGCCCCGTTCTTCATCGGGGCGAAGCGGGGCGTGCCCCAAGGACCTCGGATCAGAGCGGATCGAGGCGGGGCGGATCGATTTTGACATGCCTATTAATAACCCATTACATGCAAGCGAGGCAATCGACCCACTTACGTCTGGGAGTTCATGTAATACTTCCTCCGTCTTGGCTAATTTTTCCTACTTTATGTAATACTCCTTCTGTCTCTGACTAACTTTTCCTACTTTTTATTTCGATCCATCTCACTTAACTTTTCACATCCTTAAAAAAAAAAAATTCTCTTACAATCTCCAACCTCAAAATCCTCACACTCAATCTCCATCTTTAAAAAAGTCAAAGAAAAAGCAAAATATATTTTTTCTTAACATTTATGCCATGTCAACTGTGAAAAATTAACTGAGAGAATGGAGTAATGTTTTTTTGTACGGGTCAACCCTATTTATAAAAACCAACTAAACCATGTTTGGCCTAATTCTTATGATATCGTATTGGGAGTATAGCGTTCGTTGAAAATATCAATTTGTCTCTGTCGTTAATTCAACTCAACAATTGTTCACACACTCTAAAAAAGTTCCTAATTTTCTATTCTGCGAGATGTAAACATGACATTTTGTGGTGATCATTATTTATACAGAAGGGGCATTTTAGAGAATAAAAAATTTAATAAAAGATGTAGGAGGCACAATAACTTGTCTTTTGTTTACTGATACAAATGCAAACACATCAATGGCCAAGTATATTTTTCTAACATATTTATGTACTTAATAACGAACAGAAATAAACCCCGAGGGATTGGTGATTATAATCATAGAACAGAAAATAAAATAAAAATTTCATTGCTTATTCCGTTTTGTCATCTTTGGGATTGATCTCTAATTAACATTTTTGTTACTTTTGGCGCCACTTGACAAACACCTGTTGACATAACATTTTGTCCTCCATGTAGATTACTTACATTACAACACTGTTCCATTGTTTACTTCGTATACGGAATAATAAAGAGATAAATAACCAGTTAGAGTGGGGATTTTAGGTAAGACTTCTGTAACAGAAAATTGGAGCAAGGCAAGCAAAAACAACATATTCAGAAAAAATAATGAAATTGGAACTCAATATAGCCAAAGGGTTCAAAACGCCTCAAAAACCAGTAAAGTTTTGAAGCGTTGTTTGGGATGGCCAAATCTATCTGCGAAGGTGTATAGTTTAGTGTTAGAGAGGTTTCGTGCAAGAATCCATTCCTCTCCGCTGGGAACCTTCGCTTTTTTCAGAAAAAATATAAATTATGAAATTTAAATGATAAACTAATCAAAGAAAATTAATTGTTAGAATAAAATGTCCGAAAATATGGAGAACCTAACCGACACATAATTTCTCCGGTCCGGTGATCAAAATTCAGAAAATTAAATTTCGATTTTCGAAGGTAAACTTGGCTCATTAGGCATCAGATTATCGCCTACCGTCCATAGGTCCTTCGATTATCAACGATCTATAGATGGTAATTAGAAATAAAATAGAAAGCTAAATTAAAAAGAATGGTAGCTCAGTGAATACGAACCAGATAAAATTTCACGCTGCAGCAAGAAATGCTGCAATCCGAATCTATAAATTCATCTTCATAGCAATCTCCGATAGATGTAACAGAATATAAAATATAAAATAAATAAAATAACAGGACGATGAATAACTGCGATGCGAATGGGAAATTGAAGAGGGCGGAGAGTGAGGGAGGTAATATAAGCCAACCCAAACCCTAGTTGTAGATGCAAATCGAACGAGATGGGCTTTAGTCTACTAATGGGCCTAGCAGAACTTAAAGGCCAAGTCCAATATTTATTGAACAAAAATGTAAAGATATAATAGGTAGTAAAAATGGCCGTTTGGTAAGGGCCAAGGGGTGGCTGTTAGAGTTGTCAAACGGGACGCACTGAATTGGCTCAGGTCATCTTAGCCCGCCTATTAGGCTAAGTTTATTAACGCCTTTTCTCTGAGGTCGTAAGGATGCGACAAAGTTAATATAAAATTAAAATTAAAATTAAAATTAAAATTAAATAAAAATGAAAAAAAATGGAAATGAGAAAAGAAGGGATGATTCGTTATGGTTTGACAACTCAATTTCATTCCACAACTTATCATATGTCAACATCTCATTCGTTGTATTAAATTATTTATTGGATATAGTTTTAATAATAAATAAATGACATAATTTTATTTTAAAAAACTTAAAAAAATTATCGAAATTCTTTTTTTTTTTTCTTTGTTTTACAAGTAGAGCCTAATGGTCACATATTTTGAATTAAAATTTGAAGCTCTTTATTTTTTTAACTTTATAAATAGAGTCTAATGTTATCTCTTTTCTCACATGTATTTGTAGCTTAATTCATTTTTTTTCAATTTCATAATTCAACTTTCGCAATTCTAATTAGTTATTGTGTAGAAGTTATTTTAAGTGCATGAAAAAAATTACCTTATTGTAATTGCAAAATTAAAATAATTTTTTTCCCTTGAAATATATTAGAAAAATGCTAAAAATAATATGCAATTATTAAATCGTAGCAAAAATATTGATTTTATTGGGAAATAGATTACTCATTTGGATAAAAGATATTAATATTTATTAAAATGTTAGGTTGTTGATAAAGTATAAAAATGTAGTTTTTGGATTTTGGAGTAGGTTGTGTATGTGGATGAGAGATAAATGAATATTTTATTAACAGGTTGGGTTGTAGTGGGTTGTGAATAAACCTAGTCTTAAGTGGGTCAATTCGATCTAGGATCACCTTAAAAATGTGCTGGACTGAATCGAATTTTTTAAAAATGTTTTAGTGCAAAGTTGCACGGACTGCATAGTAGACTAGTCCCAGGTTAAATAAATTGGATTGATGAACTAGGTTGTGGACTGAGCTGAGCTGGGCTTGTGGGTTGATCTTCTATTATATTTATTTATTTATTTTCTTTTTTCTTTCTTAAGAGAAACCTTCTAATATAATTATTTCATATTCATGAGTGTATGTTACTAATATAATTTCGTATATAGTGATTAAGTATAATATATAGTCTATTACAATATATTATTCTATAATAATATTCTAAATCTCTGTACTTAACACTTTAGTAACAAAAAGTTGTTCAATTTCATTGGCACATAAAAAATCATTGGCTTCAAAAGTATCTACTCAAAATAAAGAAAATTAAAAACTTTGCTATTGAGACATAATATTAGGGCTAGTTTGATTTCTTTGATTAACCTAAATAATACACATAGTCCCAACTAAACCTTTATTTGGTTGAATATTAAAAGCCCATTATGTAATAAGGGCCTGGATAAAAAAAAGGTAAAAACTTATGTGCACCCAACACACAATAGGATTATTGTGCATTTGGATCCAGATTTTTTCGCGCGGGTCGCGCCTGACCCGGCAGGTCAGTTTTTCCTTTTTTTTTTATTCTTTTTCAAACTCATCGGATATGTTATATATTTAAGGCAGCGTTTGAATCTCTGTAAATGGGTTGTCCAAAGTGGTGATTTTTGCGTGCTGAAATACTTCTCGCTTTCGCGAGGGATTGGGTTCGAACCCCACTCTCCACTTATTTATTTCATGCTTTTTTTTTTTTTAATTTTTTAAACTCAGCGAATATCTTAATATATTTTAAGGCAACATTTGTATTATTGGTTTGTTGTCCAAAGTGGTGACGTGCGTGTGCTGAAGTGCTTTAGCGTTTTGTGTGGGAGTGGGTTCGAACCCCACTCTCCACTTATTATTTTTAATTATGATTATATTTTATTTATTATTTAATTTAATTTATATAATTAATTATTAGTTAATTCAATAACCTATTATGTTGCATAATAGGTTCAATAATAGGTTTATTAGTTAATTCAATAACCTAATAGTATATGTTTATTATTAACGGGTACAATATATATATTTTTTAATAATGTATTATGTTGCATAATAGTACATATTATTTTTTCTAACAGTATATATTATGTTCCTAATAGTATAAGTTTACTAATTACAGGTACACATTTTTTTTTAATAATATATTATGTTGCCTAATAGTATATATTATGTTGCATAATTGTACATATTATATTACCTAATAGAATATATTATGTTTTCTAATAATATAAGTTTACTATTTACAGGTACACATTTTTTTAATAATATATTATGTTGTCTAATACTCCCTCTGTCCCGGCCTAATTGTCCTACTTGCCTTATTTGTTTATCCCAAGTTAATTGTCCTACCCCATAAATGATAAATTTTCCCACAATCTCCACCATCAAAATATCTATATTCAATCTCCACCTTTGAAAAAGTCAAAGATTCCACAAAATCTGCTTTTTCTTAGCCTCCGTGCCAAGTTAAAGTAGGACAATTAGCTTGGGACGGAGGGAGTAGTATATATTATGTTGCATAATAGTACATATTACGTTGCCTAATAGAATATATTATGTTTTCTAGTAATATAAGTTTACTAGTTACAAGTATACATTTTTTTTAATAATATATTATGTTGTCTAATAGTATATATTATATTGTCTAATAGTATATGTTATATTACGTAATAAAAATCATTAATAAATTATAAATACATAAAACATTGTAAGTTAAAAAGAAAAATAAAAAAAAGAGATACTTACAAATCCAAATTTAAAAATAAATTTATAAAAATGATAATTTTATTTTTATTATTTAATTAAATAATATTTATTATCAATTGTTAATATTAAATTTATAAATTAATATATAAAAAAATATTAATAAAATATAAATTAGAATATAAAGAAAATGATTAATAAAACAAATATTTGCATTGCATAACAAACCATGCCATAAACCATTTATATACAATTTAACATATATTTTGTTTATATAATCTAAAATAAATCAAAGAAAAAACAATATAACAACAAAATGCTTGGTAGGGATTCGAACATAACACCTTTGCTTTTGGAAGCCTCTACCACCACGTTGGTGACCACTGCACCACACCATCCACTCTTCCCTCAAACGCACCCTTAATTTATATATCATACATAGCTATATTAAAAAAACAAAAAAAAAAAAAAAAAAGGAAACCTGCTCGCGGGTCGCGGAGCAGCCCATTTCTGCGGACGCGAATTTTCAATTCGCTGTAATTGAGCGACTTTTTGGAGTCCGCTCATTAAAAGTGAAGGGTGTACAATTAGCTTATTGTGTGTTGGGTGCACGCAAGACCCACTCAAAAAAAAAAAAAAATGAAAAGTCCAATGTTGTGACTAATAGTCACGGGTGAGTAACTGAGTATGGATGATTAATATTATGTGTTCTTGCTCCTCACTTTGTGCTACAGTAGTACCAAGTTTAAAATTAAAGATTTGGCCTGATACCGACATCTATTTACTATTCTAACTGATATTTATACACACAAATCGTGAATTTATTTGGTCTATCCACAAACACAGGAGGAAAAAAAAAAAAAAACAGCGACCGAAGATCGCGCAGCAGACAGTCGTGAGGAAACGTCATTCGAGCTCCAATGGATACCCTCCGAATCCGAGATGTGGGCTACTGCGTGTTCTTGAAACTCTAGCAGAATATAAAACCTTATATTTTGATAGATTAAGGTTTGTATCTGAAAGGGTAAGGGTTGTAGATATGAAATGAGGACAATTATGTCAAATCATACACCAAAGCTTTATCATTCCTAAAAACCAAATATTAGATTAATAATATTCAGAACAAATTTTTTTACTTCAAACCAAACACACTTATTATTAATAATGAACAGTGTCAACCTATCCAATGTTATTTATCTGATCTCCAACTCCTAAACCAAACTAGCCCTTAAAGAATTAAAAATAATTATAGGGGGCATAGGCTAGGCATGGGCTAGGTTTCTGGCGGGTCTTGGCTTATAGTGCCCTAGACCGAGTTAGGCTTGGTAGAAATTTTGAACTGAATATAATTTAAAGAATCCACAAAGTTTATACCCTTTAACCCCACTACTATTCATGGTAGTGCCTGAAACCGACCCGTGGCGATTCCATAATTGAGCCGCACTCTGCTGATTTGACAACAATAGTGGTTGTAAACGAAACAATTCGTTTTGTTTATTATTCAAAAGAAATATAAACTCTCCTAAGAAAAACGAGAAAAAAAAAGTGAACATCTGTGTTATCAAAATCGGACCAGAGCCAGTCGGTTCAACTGATTTAACCGGGAACTGGTCATCGATCCAGTCCATAAGCACCCGTATAACCGCAATCAAGGTTAAACCAATAAAAATCGGACAAACACGAGATAACTGGACAAATTCGATAACCAAGAACGGCGGAAGAACCATTAATGGTGAAAAAATTGAAACGCCTGTAGAAGGACATAGACAACAAGTATCGATCTCTTCCTTCTGTTTCTATCAGACACATTTAGGATTTGAAAGATGAATCTCACTTGCACTGCTACACAGTACGATGGAAATTAGAGAAATTATTTGGACGATTCTTCTGGCTATTTGGGTTTCTTCACTGAATTTGTTTTTTATAATTTAGGATGTTGTTCGTGTGTATGAGGGAGATATACGTGTATATATATGTACATCTATAATTTGATTAATGATATTATTTTGGGTACTTCTACAGTACAACTAAATTATTAATAGAATCAAGGCTATTTATGGTATTCAAAATTGTTAATTCACCCTTCCCCTTTCTCATTCCACCCTTTGAGCTCACTAACAACCCGACCCCCACCCCACGTCTCTCTCTCTTACCTTCGATCATCTTTTATATCTTCATTTTACTCTTTTGTTTCTTTATTGTGTATGCGGAACCATTTTTTTCGGTTGATACCAATAATTATACTTAATACATCCACTGTCCCATAAATAGAGAAATATTTTGGAAGGTACATGTCTCTTTTGTCCAATTTAATAGAGGTATGAATCTAAAAGAACTATTAATCCTCGCTTACACGACTTATTTTAGTTTTTTATTTGACATATTTAATCATATATACATAATCCGTGACATAAAAAATCTAATTTTTATACTTGGACTAAGAAAACGAAACATTGACATTTAAAACATAGCTTTTATTTGGGACAAGAGTCTTTTTGAAACAATTCTCTTTTTATAGTAGGGGTGAGAAAAATTCGGTTGAACTCAATTAACCGACCGATTCGAATCGAAATTCATCATTTAGATCGATTTTCTAAAAAATAACTCGATTTCCAAATATAGCTTTTAGGATTCTCAGTTAATTCAGTTCGGTTCCATTTTATAAAAAAAAATTACTAAAATAACTGAACCGAACCAAATTTGTAATATTTTATTTTTAATATTATTTATACACACACGCACACACATGCATATTAATATATATATGGAAATTTATTTTTTCCGATACAAAATATATATAGAATAGACTGAAGGTAAATAAATTATTTTATGTACATGAATAAATATTTATATAGGCTCATTTTTTAGTAATGAATAGTGAAAAAATCTTGAGAAAAAATTATACCGATTCAACTGAAAACCAAATAGATCGAACCAAATAAGTTCGGTTCGATTGTAGTTCAGTTTTTTAAATAATGGTTGATTTTCAGTTTAGATTTTCTAATTCGATTCAAATTTCAATTTCACTAATTAAATTAATTGGGCCGAATTTTTCTCATCCCTATTTTATAGGACGGAGAAAGTATTAAATAAAAGATCGTCCATCCATGTGTCTTCTACAAATAATTCAATTTTTTTTTTCTTTTCAACTAGTATCGTACCTGTGTAATGCAGGGGAAGATCTTTCGCATGTTTGTATTTTTCACTCAAATGATACAAAATGCTTTTGATCGATGTCAACTACGACTTACGTGTTAAAATTAACACTTCCGATCATCAAATAAAAGATGATATTCTTATTGACGTAATATATACTATGATGATCCAACAAATACCCAAAAAATACAAATATGCATCAACTATATAAACATAAACATACATTACAAAACAACACGAAATAATTTTGTTCGTGGATAAATACGGCGCGAGTATTAAAATATATAATCCGATGATCTAATAAAAATGTTATCACATGTTTGTATTTTCCACCCAAGTGATACAAAATGCTTTTGATCGTTGTCAACTGCGACTTACGCGTTAAAATTAACACTCCGATAATCAAATAAAAGATGATATTCTTATTGACATCATATATACTATGATGATCCAACGAATACCCAAAAAATACAAATATGCATTAACTATATAAACATAAACATGCAATACAAAACAACACGATATATGTTTGCTCGTGGATAAATACGGCGCGAGTGTTAAAATATATAATCTGATGATCAAATAAAAATGTTATCTATATTTACGTAATATATACTATGATGATCCGAAAAATATCAAGAGAGTACAAATATATCAACTGTCTATATTACATGTATTTTTTAACATCAAATAAACATAACATTTACAGATTTTGAAAAACTTCCTTATAGACAATATACATCATAGTATTTCTTTCCGGATCTTCGTCATCACATATTAAAATCTTCAGGCCCTTTCAATTCGTAAGGCGAGAGACATCAACATATAACTAACCATGACAAAAAGAAGGTTTCTTCAAGAACAAACCAACAGACCATCCAAATTATTGAGCTAACAAACTTTTGATGAATTTGTCAATATTTTAGTGGGGTTACAAACTATTAAATTAATAATCTAAATATAAGTTTTTCAATCAATATGAAATTGTGAATCAAACTATATTATTCAATTTGGGCCATAAAAAAAGAAATAAAACATAAGGCCCCAAATTTAGTAAACCTCATTTAACATAAGAATTGATTAGCTTACTACCAATTAGTGAGTACAAAATTAAATAGAAAGATAGATATAAACACTCTCCAACAAATATTTGAGTTGAATAAATAAATTAATTAAATTAAAAGAATTGAGATCAAATTAAGTACTCGTTTAGCATAAGAATTGATTGATAAAGTAGCTTATTATCTATTATTTGGTATAAAATTAAATTATTGAATTAAAAAAATCTGAGGTCAAATTATATATTCACTAATAAACTATATTTTAAAAATGTCGCAATATTATTTAATATCAGAACATTATCTAATCTGTAAACAATATAAATGGGCTAGAAATCGAATTACTCCCTCTTCTCATATTAATTATCATTATAGCTACTTCTTCATTTTTTCCAATTAATTGACGTTTTAGATATTTTTCACGAATCCTATCAATTTTCTCCTTGTGTTCAATCCTATAATATCTATACTTTTCAACCCATCACAGATATTTTATTTGGTCAAATCTTTATCCTCTAATATTAACTAAGGGTATTTCGGTCAAAATATTTCATTCTTAATTCTTTTTTGTTTTTAAAAACGACAATTAATATGAAATGGTGGGAGTAATATCTAAGAGATTGGACCATAAAAAATAAAAATAGTACCAGCCAACTTGTATTGGCCCGTTTTCAAAGTAGCATAACTTATTTGTTCAGCACAAACTTTTGAAGATCAGCCCAAAATGCAGATATTCTAATTGGCTCAATCTATTTCACTAATAATAATAATAATAATAATAATAATAATAATAATAATAATAATAAAATCTTGCTGAAAAACAAACGGTTTAACATGAAGAATAGGAACTTGTTGATCATTTTCAACTCAACAGACCCATGATCTTCTTCTAGAATATGCAGACGGGGTGTGGCTCTTGGTTGCTCCTAAAATCATTCTATTCTTAGACCAATTTTTTTCCGGCAGCTTTTTCAGTCGTCCATTTCCAAATGTAAATCGCTCTATTATGTACTACATTTATCCTATATAAGTAATCTTCTTCTCCAGCCTCCTAAAATTCAAAAACTCTAAACTCTTGAGTCGTGATTTTCTGATGAAATAGCTCCTATTGTCGTCTCATCTCCATCAACAAAAGGCGAATCATCAAAATCTACAGGTTATGAATACCGCACCTTTTTTAAAAATTATTGGTTAGAATGAACTGGATTTTTCAAAATATTTTCATTTTTGTTTATTTGTAAGTAGAAACAACAAACTGTCGTTTTCGATCTCATTTTTGTTTATTTGTAACATTTGCATGAATAATTGGTTGAGAATCGTTCATATTAGATATATTGGACCATTTGACGTGTATTGACTTGTTTTGTAGTGTTTTCATGGTTTTCAGGCTAAAATGAAGACTTTGTGAGGTAACACGAAGAAACGGGTCGAAGAAAGGACACGATGGGCCATAAATTGGGCCAAAAAGGCAAGGCCCAATGTGTGAAGAAGTGACGCGACCACGCCAGGGTTTAACGCGACCGTACCAATAGGCAACACGGTCGCGCCAAAAGTGGACTTGTTCAAGAGATTGACACTAGAATGTTGGGCCCGGTCCCGCCAAAAGTCTTTCCTACAGCAAATCCGGGTTTTGTGATGAGATTCTTATCCTAATCACTTAAGGATTTCAACCTCAACTTATAAATAGAGGCCAAACTCGAGTTTTCAAGAATTATCATTTATAATACGATATCTTACTTTTACATTGGAGTAGAAGACTTCAGAGCGAGAAGACAAAGATAGACGAGCCGAACAATCGAGTTTATTTACTTCTTGTTTAGTTTTCTTTTCTTTATGATATATTCAATGAATAATTGTATGGAAATGATACTAGGCATGAGTAGTTAAACTACTCATGTCCTAAGGTTACAAATTAGGGTTATATGGCGATTTTGATTTGAGCTTTTAATTTATAGACTCCAATTTTGGTTATCTATCTATCTATATGTTTGTTTTTATCTTATAACTGAGCATGAATTCATCACTTAGGCTTAGTTTACCTGTTTAACAATTTCGCTTCGAGAGAAGGGAGTTGTTAATAGACTTAGTTGTCTATGACTGCGTCGGCTAGGGTTAAGTGTCTTTTGAGAGTTGTTATGATTAATTGACTCGAGAGAGTAGTTGTTCTAATCAATCCACGATTTAGTCGCTTCGAGAGAAGGGCTGAGTTATTTAAGTGCCGTCTAATAGATAGAAAAATTGGTTTAAAAGTTTACAAGTTAGAACTTAATCGTTATTGGATTAATTCCTGAAATCGATGCCCTAGGATACATTCTCATTGATTGAAAATTCCTGTTTGATTAATTTAGTTTATTAATACATGTCATTTAGTCTAATATAAATCATTCAACAATTTAAGTGTCTAGTTAGGATAATCCTAGATAATTCTGGTATCAAACTACATTAACATGTTCTCTGTGGATCGATCTTGACTTCTGCTATTCACATCTACACCCGTATACCTACGGTAATTTAGGATTAGAATAAAAAGCATCTCAAGTTTTTGGCGTCGTTGCCAGCGAAATAGGTTAAGCTTCTTAGTTTTTATCCTGAGAAATAGGAGGATACTAGACTACATTTTACGTTTCTGCAATTTCATTTTGTTATTTAATTAATTTATTTATTTATTTTTCGTATTACGTGGTATTTCTTTTTGATGGTGTTTTCAGGTTTCACATGCAAACCCGGTGAAAAGGGAAAGAACATGTTGTTCCTTTAGATCCTGAAATTGAAGCAACTGCCCGTAGACACCGAACGAGAAGAAACCACACGGTCGTGATGGATAACACTCCGCAAAATCTTAACCAAGAGGAAGCATTGAACCTGAAACTTGGGGGCTTTAGCTAATCTGGATGACAGAGTTACTAACCTGTAGCAGCAACAACCACCACAACAAATGAGACAAGCTCAGATAGTGCACGATGACACAGACGAGGACATCACACCCATAAGTGATTGTCTTCGTCCTACGCCAAATCAGCAGTTCGGAGGAGTTCAACCCCCTTCATTGAATGCTAATAGTTTTGAATTGAAGCCAACACTAATAAATATAGTGCAGCATAACCAATTTGGTGGTAGTGCTCTGGAAGACCCGAACGTGCACCTGAATAAATTCCGCAAGTTGGCTGAAACGATAAAGATGAACCATGTACCGCATGAGCAAGTAAAGATGAGGTTGTTCCCATTCTCACTGAAAGACAAAATATTGTTGTGGTATAATTCATTAGATGATGTCATAGAATGGGAGGATTTGAGCACAAGGTTCCTATTAAAGTACTTTCCACCGAGCAAGATGCTAGATCTACAGAACAAAATCAATTAGTTCAAGAAAATGGATCAAGAACCATTCGGTGAGGCTTGGGAACGATTCCAGGATCTTATACGGAGTTGTCCTCAACATGTGTTTTCAAAGAAGCAACAAGTATGCAAATTATATAATGGGCTGCTTGCTCCAGCACAAGATCATGTAGATGCTGCCGCAAGTGGAACTCTAACGGAGAAGAACGTGAAGACTGCATTCTCGATTTTGGATGCAATAACCAGAACTAGCTACCAGTGGCCTAATGACAGAACTCAGCCACGAAGATGGCTAGTGTCAAAGAAGTAGAGCCCGTCAAGAATGAGTCAATTAAAAATCTTACATCCTTGCTTTGATGAATCAAGTAAGTTTGCTAACTAGTCTGACGTTAGCACAACATGATGACACTTTATCGCAGCAGTTAGTGGTCCAGGAGGAGGTTCAAGATGTTAATTTTTTAAACCATAGGAACTTCAACAACTTCTAGAATAGTCAGCCAAGGTTATCAATACCCATATAACCGGAATCACCAAAATTTGTCTTATGGTAACACAAAGAATTCACTTAATCCGCCACCCGGATTCGCTGTCACGAATGGTATGATTCATGATGGTAAGAAGTCAACACAAGAGGAGATAGTGTAGTCCCAGTTCACCAAGTATGATGAATAATTAGCTCAACTAGAAATAAAAATGGATGGCAAATTTATTGAGTTGAACAACAACATGACTGGACAGGGAGCAGACATCAAGAGACTTGAGAGTAGCATTACTGAAATTTCTACTAATATGAGTCGATTGACAAAGATCATGGGAGGCCAGCATAAGCAGTGGCAATTCTCAAGTGATACAGTGGTGAATCCATGAGAGCAGTGTCAAGCTATTCAATTGAGAAGTGGCACTAAATATGAGGGTCCAAAGATGCCAGCTGATAATAAACGGTAGTGGAGAAGGAGCAATTTGAAGAAGAAGAAAGAGGGAAGAAAAGAAACGCAAAGAAGCAAAAAGAAGCCTCGAAATCAAGTGAGGGAAAAGAAATAAAAGCTTATATACCAGAATATGTCCCTCCTGTTCCAGTCCCACGAGTCCTGAGGAAGAAGAAGATAGATGAGCAATTCGCAAAATTGTTGAGGCACTATAGCAGATGCCTAATTATGCGAAGTTCTTGAAGGAGGTGATTGCAAAGAAGAGAAAGTGGGAAGAGTACGAGACGGTGAATCTGACAGAAGAGTGCAGTGCAGTTATCCAAGAAAGTTACCATTAAAGCGCAAAGATCCAAGTAGTTTCACTCTTGAATGCAAAATAGGTAATTTAACTTTTGATAAAGCACTGTGCGATTTAGGAGCTAGTATCAACTTAATGCCATTATCTATATTTGAAAAATTAGAAATAGGCATAATGAAACCCACTATAATCGCCCTACAAATGGCTGATCGCTCTATAAGTTAGCCACGGGGTATTATAGAGGACATTTTATTAAAAGTTGGTAAATTCATAATCCCTGATGATTTTGTAGTCCTAGATATGATAGAAGACAAGGAAATTTCTTTGATCATAGGTCGCCCGTTTCTAGAAAAAGCAGTAATAGATGTTCGAAAAGGGGAACTAACTTTAAGGGTAGATGAAGAGAAGATTACTTTTTTCATATATAAAGCTCTTCAGCAACATGGTAGTGAGGAAGTAAATCAAATAGAAACATGTAGCTCTATACAATATTTAGATGCCACATTATATAAGAAACTGATCTCACCTAGTGATTGCGAGTTCCATGAAGTTTGTATTACTGATTCTGTTTTTGACATAGATCACCACGACTCTACTAACCTTGATCTTGTAGAAAGTGTTAGTGCTCTTAATGCTTTGCAGGAAGCTCAACCCAAGAGGACATAAGTAAGAAAGTTGTGGAGGAAGTACTAAAAGGGGGTGAAGGATGCCCAGACCTTAAGCCATTACCAGATCATCTACGGTATGAATCTCTTGATAGCGAAAGAAGTCCTTAAATGGTTAGATGTAGGAATGATCTTTCCAATTTGGAATAGTAAGTGAGTAAGTCCAACCCAAGTATTCCCTAAGAAAGGGGGGACGACAATAGTAAAGGGTTATTTAGATGAAGTCGTTGCTACTAGGTTAATTGCGGGTTGGCGAGTGTATATAGATTATAGAAAACTTAATGCAGCTACTCGCAAAGACCACTTTCCCCTCCCCTTCTTAGATCAAATACTTGATAGGTTAGCGGGTTATGAGTATTACTGTTTTCTTGATGGCTATTCGGGTTACAATCAAATTATGATTGCCCTTGAGGACCAAGAGAAGACAACGTTTGGGTGTCCTTATGGTATTTTTGCGTTTCGTAGGATGTCGTTTAGACTTTGTAATGCACCTGCTACTTTTCAGCGTTGCATGGTGGCAATATTTGGGAGCTTGATAGAGAACATAATGGAGGTCTTCATGGATGACTTTTCTGTCTTTGGGTCATCTTTTGATCATCGCTTAGATAACTTAGCTCAGGTGTGAAGACACCAATCTAGTCTTCAATTAGGAAAAATGTCATTTCATGGTTAGGGATGGTATAGTCCATGGTCATAAGATTTCGTCTGCAGGGCTAGAAGTAGATAGAGCCAAGGTAGTCGCAATAGAGAAATTGCCACCTGTAAAGAATGAAAAAGGGGTTAGAAGTTTTCTAGGATATGCGGGATTTTATAGAAGGTTCATAAAAGATTTTTAAAAAATTTCTAAACATTTATCTCGTTTACTAGAAAAAGATACTTCTTTTGTGTTCGATGCTTTGAGTATTGGTACACGTGTTCCGTGCACGCACTTTAGGGCACTTTTAGTGTCATTTTAGTGTCAATAACGTGCATAATTATGTGTATTTAGTGCTTTTATATTCTAATGGGCAAAATAATGCGTTTGAGCTATTTTTGTATTAAGACAGGTGTAAAAAGGGTCGAAATCGAACATTAAACGACCACGGAGTCGAGGGATCGATCGAGGCAATAAAGGAAGAGCCAACTGAAGATCTCGGCCGAGACAGGATGCTAATCTCGGCCGAGATGAGCCTCCAGGGGTTTTCTGAAGTTTTGCAAGATTGAAGATCTCGGCCGAGATTCAATCTCATCTCGGCCGAGATGAGGCTCCAGGGAATTTCTGAAGAATCTCAAAGATGAAAGTCTCGGCCGAGATGCAATCCAATCTCGGCCGAGATGAGTCAAAACCTAAAAAAGCCCTAGTTTCCCCTTTTCACGTCTCGGCCGAGATGCAACCCAATCTCGGCCGAGATCGACCTTCGACCCAAAATTCTTGAAAACCCTTTTTCACGTCTCGGCCGAGACACACTCCCGTCTCGGCCGAGATCCACTGCCCTGTTTTAAAATCCTGAATACGTTTTTGCCTATTTTTGTCTAGCACTTTCTCCGTTTATATATATATCATCCCATTCGAATTTAACCTAATTTTAGACAACTTTTGGATACCTTTTTGATACTTGGAGAGCACATTTCAGCCACCAAGGAAGGAGATTGGACTAGAGATTGAAGGATCATCTTCTCCAATTGACATCTTTGGATTCATCCATATCAGTATCATGTTTCTTTATTTTTCCATTTATTTTCTAATTGTATTAGTTAATATGGGTGGCTAGCACCCATAGTTCATCCTTGATCATTGTGGAACCTTGAGTCGAGACATTGATGTGATTATTACGGTTAATGTTACCGAGATTATTGTGTATTTAAGTGTTTTGTGTTATTTGCTCTTATTGACTCACATTTATGAATTGATTATTGGTTTGATCACCCTTTAAGGGATTTGTGAATGTGTTGCTAGAATAGGAGATTACTATCCGTAATTGTAGGATTTCCGATTCCCGTGTAGCAAACAATAGTTATTTATTGGGGATAACACAAAGTTCAACCACTAAAACCGAGCTTGCGAGTTTTATGTTGAATTTATCTCGTTGTCCTAGTGTTTAATGCTTTTGGTGATTGAATCTAAGAGAGATTGTTCGAGGATTCGGTTAAACTGAATAGGGTTAGTCGAAGAGCTTATTTTGATTAACTAAGATTAAGGGACAACAAGGCTATTAGAGCTTGTTAATAGTCTTGAGATAAGGGCTTAAATCACAATTTAATCGGGCATTAACAATAGTTGCATCAATTGTTCAAGACCAAGGGGAAGCATGATCAAGGGTGACTTGTTTTACTATTTGAAAACTAAAACCGAAAAAGATCTCTTCTATTGTTTTTGAGTACTTGTTTCTTTTAATTGTGTCTATTTGCTTTTAATTGTCACTAATAGATTGTTAGTTTCCCATCAACCCCCGCATTATTGCTTTCTTAAGTATTTATTTCTTGCATACTTAATCATAAACTGCTTGACATCGTAATCAAAACTGTTCGGCCGTTCCCTGTGGGATCGACCCTTATTTACCATTCTACTCAGTAGGATAGTTAGAAAGGTTTAAGTGTATTCTTCATACACATTTAATTTGGTAGTAGGAAACGACGATACCATGTATGCAGGCATTCGAGACTTTAAAGAGAGCATTGCTAACTGCTCCAGTACTGATCACACCGGATTAATCTCAACCATTTGAGACTGTAGGAGCTGTTTTGGGCCAAAAGAAAGACAAGATCTTTCGAGTCATCTACTACGCTAGCAAAACACTTGATTCAGCCCCAACTGAATTACACTAATACTGAAAAGGAGTTGCTAGATGTTGTTTATGCATGTGACAAATTTAGATCATATCTAATACAGGCAAAGACAATAGTGTATACCGACCATGCAACTCTTAAATAATTATTTGCTAAGCAGGATTCAAAGCCAAGGTTGATAAGATGGATACTATTGTTGCAAGAGTTCGACTTGGAGATCCGAGATAGAAGGGGATGTGAAAATGCAGTTACTGATCACTTATCCAGAATTGAGAATGAAGCAAACGCAAAGGGACAACAGAACACAATTAATGACACATTTCCGGATGAACATGTGTTGGTTGTAGAAGATTATCCTTAGTACAGCGAGATCGTGAATTACATGGTGAGTGGCATTCCGCCGGATCTACCACCTCATAAGAAGAAAAAGTTCTATCATGATGCCAAGTTCTACATATGGGACGATCCCTACCCCTACAGAAGATGTGCAGACACTATAATCTGAAGGTGTGTTTCTTATACTGAAGTAAGGGACATAATCACACGTGTCACTCTTCCCCAAGTGGGGGATATTTTGCATCAGCGAGAACAGCCGCAAAGGTGCTCCAAAATGGGTTTTATTGGCCGACAATCCACAAAGATTGTTATGAATTCATCTTGCAGTGTGACCGATGCCAAAGAACAAGAGGAATATCACGGAAGCACGAGATGCTCCTCACCAATATCATTGAAGTTGAATTATTTGATGGTATAGATTTCATGGGACCTTTTTCCATCTTCGAATGAGTTCTAATATATCTTGGTAGCTGTAGAATATGTGTCAAGATGGGTGGAGGTTGTTCCGACCCAAACAAATGATGCCAAGATAGTGCCGAAATTCCTCCAAAAGAATATTCTTACTAGGTACGGGACTCCGAGAGCCTTGATAAGCGATGGGGGGTCACACTTTTGCAACAAGTGACTATCTGTGTTATTAGTCAAATATGGGGTGAAGCACCGAGTTACGACTCCATATCATCCTCAATCCAATGGTCAAGTGGAGCTAGCTAATTGAGAAATTAAGCAAATCCTTGAGAAATCAGTGAATGGGAATAGGAAGGATTAGTCGATGAAGTTAGATGACGCACTATGGGCATACATGACGACATATAAGACCCCTTTGGGGCTTTCACCGTATCAGCTAGTTTTTGGGAAAGTCAAGAAGCTGAATTTCGACTTTGAGGCTGCTGGGAAAGAGCGAATTCTTAAGCTCAACGAATTGGATGAGTTCAGAAATCAAGCATTCGAGAATTCCAGTTTGTACAAGGAGCAAGTCAAACGGTTTCACGACCGTATGATAAAGAATAGAAGATTTGAAGCTGGTGAACAAGTTCTGTTGTTCAACTCTGGACTGCGATTATTTCCGGGAAAACTAAAGTCAAGATGGTCGGGCCCATTCACTATCAAAACCGTTCGAGCATCCGGCATAGTAGAATTAATGAACATGGATGGGAGCACTTTTCTCGTCAATGGGCAAAGAATCAAGAAATAATACAAGTCAGACCAAATTTAAACCATGCATGAAGTGTGGTTCAACTTAACCAAACAGGTCGTCCAGCTATAGACATAAAACGAAGCACTTGTCGGGAGGCAACCCGATGTTTATTGTTTTCTTTCATTTCAATTATTTTTGTTAAGTATTTTGTTTATATGGTACTAATATATTTTTTTTTAGATTTTTTCTGTTATTAGGGACCAACATTGACGAACCAAGAGCAAAAAAACGTTATAGCAAGATGTAGGAGTCGAAAAGACGGAAAATGGCCTTTGTCACGCAAAAGCTTCAATGCAGTCGCGCCGAGTTCTAGACGCGGTCACGTCAAAATGCGTTGCCTCACCTTCAGGTCAGTAGGCTGGGTGCGGTCGTGCCAGCTTGTGACGTGGTCGCGTCAAATTCTTCGCCTAACTAGCAGGTCAGTGCCTGCGATGCGATGGCGCTGGACCATGATGCGGTCACGTCAACTCACGAGTTTGAATTTAAAAGGCCACGTTTTAGGTCAGTTTTCCTTCTTCTTCTCCTAATTCTCTTCACGCGAAACACAAACACAACACACACATGTACGAAATTTCTGGAAATCGACACCAATTCACACACTCCCACTTACCAACACATTCACACACCAATTCCTTCAAACCCATCCATTAAATTTGGGTTAGACTAACCCAATTTCGGCAGAGCTAGGGCACATTCGAAAATCCTCAAATCCGACTAAAACTCTCCGGTAAGACTTGCAAACCCAGACTTTTATGCTTAATATCTTTTAGTTATGATTGATTATTGTGGAGTTTTGTTGTAATTGAGATTGCGGATTGTTCTTGTTATAATTATTTAGTTATGATATTGGTGTGAATTGAGCATGCATATGAGCAACTTGTGATGTTGGGGATGGATAATTAGCAACATTATTATGATTAACATGTATTCTTCATTGAGGAATTTCATCGAACATGTTATGTGCATAGGTTGAAACTAGCTTTTGCTTGGTTTTATAATCCTTTTAGGCATAATATGGGTAATAAGATGATGAATTGCTTACATTTTGTTAGACATTCATAGGATTCGACATACACCATAGCCTAGGGGGTGATAATGAGCTACAAAGTATGGGATGTTGCTCAATGATATGCATATATATTATAAAAGATGATTGACTTAACTTTCAAAACCTTAAATTGAGCACTAATTGCAATTTATGTTTAAAGACCGAATAGTTGATTGTTTAAATTAGTCATCATTTATCCATCATGAGTGGTTGTTGAAGTTGAGTTGTGTTTGATGTGTATTAGGTTCACTAAAATGCCTTCAAGAAAAGCTAGCACACGCAAGAGCAAGGAAAGAAAAAGGTGGGTGAAGGAACTTATAATCCGGATCCAAAGAGGGTAGTGATTCTACCAATTGACAGCCGAATCATATATGGATTTGCACTAGAGCGAGACGAGCACAGGCAAAGATTTGACATGCTTTGTTAGTGCACAATTGTGCCTACTTGATTCAAAAATCCTGAGTTGTCACAAGCTATGAGGATACATGAGAATAAGAGCACTCCTCGAGGTTGGAGGATTGACAGAGTTTATGAAACATGAGCAAAAGTACGAGAGGTTGGCAATTGAATTTCTCAACACTTTTGAGATAATAGTAGCCAGTCAACCCGAGCAGAAGCGACCTAATAAGATTACATTTCAGTTGATGGAAGAGCCGCATGAAGTGATATTCGCAAAGATTAATGAGATTTTCGAGTTTTTTGGCTCCAACTGAAGGTGAGCTGCTAGAAATGTTTAACCCAAATGAGTTTGGGGGACAATTGACAGCAGCTCCTCCGCTAATGCATCCTCAGGCTTATGTCTCGAGAAATGCAAAGCCTCATGGATCCGGAACCCAGCGATCAGATATTTCCAGAAGTTGTTGGCACATACGCTCTTTGCTAGAAAGGAGATGGGCGCAATCCGACAGAAGGAACTCCACTTGATGTGGAATGTACTCCGTAACTGCAGACTTGATAATGCGGTCCTTTTGGCAGGCCAGTTTATTAATGTTATCAAAAAGTAGAAAGACAACATCGCAATTGGAGGTATCATTACTTCGATCGCTGGGTTTTGTGGTGTTCCCTTTGATAATATGGTCCTGGTAAAGGGAGACATTCGTTTTACATGGGAGCTCCTAGAGAGCATGAAGGTGTTTGTCTTGAGAGAGGATAGAAGGGTTCCTTATGTGTTCTAGAATGTAGGGCTATATTGATTTTCTATCATTTACTTTTGAATAATACACTTCGCAAAAAATAAAAAAGTAATTTAGTTTCTCAAAAAATATAACTTTTTAGCGGAAAAGATATTAATCGCTGAAAAATGGATGTGAAATTTACTAGTTTTTTTTTTTTTTTTTTTTTTTTGGAGCACCTTTTTCTAGGCCTGCTCGATTAAGGTGGCAAAAAGTATCACTTAATTGACAAAAAAATATCACTTCTATTTATAGAAGTATAAAAAATGCATCACTTTATTGATACTTTTACAAAAAAGTTACATTTTTACCAATTAAGTGAAACTTTTTGCTAGAAAAATTATCTTCTAAAATTGATCTAACCCATTTAACATAAATAATTTTATACATATGATGTATATAAGTTTTTAATTTTCCTTCTTTTATTTTTTGCTTGCCAAATAAATTGTGATATTCTTTTGGGAAAGAGTAGTACTTCTACCGATAAAAAATAATTGTGTTAGAACAACATATTGAAAATTTATATTTTCTTCTCGGACAAGGAAATTCGGGAGGAATGGAGATTCAATCTCAAACTTTCACCAATATAGAGTAATACGATTTTACTGAAGATATCTCCTTCAAAGTTCCTATAAACTCCCATTTTCTTTAATTTCTACTTAAATATATGTTCTCCTTCCCACATCCTTCCAATATGAGAATGGAGAGTATTTACATCCGTCACTTTTTTTTTTTTTTTTTTTTCCTGTTGTATTTTGTTATCCTCTTTCATTGGGTTGGTAGTCCGTATGATTTTTTTTTAGTTCATGCCTTGTGTGGTCTACATTCTATGTTAGAATCATTTCAATTGTTTTCTTGTTCTTCAACTACATTTAGTTTCTTTATTAACTTTAAAAACAATTATTATCTACAATGGAAAAATGATTCGTTGAATATAATTTGATGATTTGTTCTTTAATCGGTGGTTTTCTTTATATTTTAGTTTTTCATAGACATCCAAGAAGAATAAATCTCTCTCTTTTTTCTTTGCCAATCTCCACGAGTAACTATACGAATTGTCACTTATTGATAATAAGATATTCTTATATATGTGTGTGTGTGTGTGTGTGTGTGTTTAATATATTTCTTGGTTGGGGTGGGGTTGGTGGGAATTGATCCTTGATCTATTACCTGGGTCGCAAGATTCCCTACCAACTGAGCTACAACCAATTCTCAAATAATACTCTTAAAATATTCTAGTTAAAAACTTGAAAATAATTTTTCTAGTTTAAAAGAAATGTAATAAAGATAATTCAATGGATATTATAAATTTAAAAGAAGTCATTGTTAGGAAAAAAAACGACGGGTGATGATTATGAAATATCACATAAAGAAATCGAATCTTGTGCTTGCACAGTGTCCTTAAAACAGATTCATCTGCTCTCACTCGGTGCTAAGAGACTCGTGGTCGTTCATTCCTAGGATACGACGGTTAACAAAAAAAAAAAATTGTAGCATAAATTTTTCACTCTGCAGTGAACCAAAATTATGCCTGAACTGGACCACCAAGTCTAGAGAGACAAAGGAAGAGCAGAACTGGAAGGAGAGGAAAGAAGTACCAGAATGGTGGAGGCTGTTTTGCATTATCAATTCCAATTCAAGGTATAAAACTAGATGGAGTAGCCACTATTTAAAGACTCTAATAGACTGTTGGTAACCCTAATATTACACAAATAATGGAACAAAAACACGTGGAGAAGATGGAGAGGCAAAGCAAAAATTGGCTTTACTCGCACAAAAAATCATTGGTTCGAGGACCGAATCAACGTAAAGGCAAAAATTGGCTTGCACAACACCCTCCTCCCCTCCGGCACACAAATTCCTTAGTCCGAGGACCGAATTAGCCCTTGATTTGTAGATCTGCACCATGTGCAAAAGAGCATATATTCTACACATTCTTGAATTCCTTAAGAATGCTCCACTTTAAGCTTCGAAGCATTCTTACATTCGTTAGAATACACTCTTACATTCCTTAGAGGAATGCTCCACTTCTCTATTCTACACATTCTTACATTCCTTAGAGGAAATTTGATTTGTAGATCTGTGTCGGCGTGTGTTGAAAGTATGGTGTCCTACGAGTAAATTAGTGTAAAGCTTACATTACTCAAAGATCATTTACTTTTGGACAAGTGGGAGTATGGTGATTTACGTGTTAATTCGTGCAATGACATTTTGGGATTAAATATAGTATTTAATTTACTTGCATGATAATTTATTTGAACTTGCATATGTCCTTGGATTGTAAGAATATTATAAATTGAGTGTTCAAGTTGTTAAACACGAAAAGAATCGATTTGTAATTCAATCATAAGTATTATGTCCGCGATCAGTAAACAAATTTGGATAATTTATTTTGATAAGATCGTCTCAATTTCATTGAAGTTTGTCTTTGACTTGGTAATGAAATTGTGGATACACGTACGATGTATTGGGACAGGATCACATGAAATTTAAATTGTGATTTGACCATACAATTTAAATTCATTGATTGATATACATGTTACCTTACTCCTGAGTGAATAGTGTACCTTTATTACCAACTGGACATTCTTTGAGACATCAGTGAGTGAGATAAATATATTAATCAATATCTCGGTGTTTTGGGAATTAAAGTGAAGTGATAAAGAACATATCTTTACAATATTGGAATCATTCACCTATTTAATAGGCATGATCATGATCTCACGGATTCTTCTATAAACAGTAAATCTGAGCTTAGTATTCGACATTAGTTGTCCAATCATATTGTGTGATGTAGTCACACAGGAGTGTCAAATAGAAGATGAGTGTTGAGATTGACAAGTGTTTGAATATAGGCCTATTGGTCATGGTAGCCTATTGCAAATACTTTAGTTGATCGAGGGAGGTAATATGTTGGATCGATCAATCAAAGGATAATATTGTTGATTATATTGCTTCTATAATGCCGATTAAATTAAGAGCGCAATTATATTCTTTTAGTGGAATAGAATATAAATAATAAATTAATATGATAAGTCAAGAGTTGACTGGGTCATATTTAATTTATTGGAGCTTAATTTAATTGGGTCCGACCAGGTCTCTTCGGTGGCTTAGTGTGAACTAGAATAAATTATAAGGATTATAATTTATTACTACAATATTTGGATTATAATATTATGATATTATAGAAGATAGAGATATCCAGTATCTTCTATATTTATCAGGATATGTTACTTGGGAAGACAGAATATTGTGATATATTATATATATCAGATACATATTCAGTCTACTCTTGTACACTAACACGCGCATATTATACATCAAGAAGATGCCCACACACAGTGTATTGTAGTGCAGTTCGTGGGAACAACTAGGGCTGGGCAACAACTTTTAAAAACCGCCCGAACCGCCCAAGCCGCACCGAATTGCATCGCCATACATGTTTTTTTAAGATAAACCGCGGTTAATTATTTCAAGTAAAACCGCACCGCAAAGGCGGTGCAATTGAAAATTTGGTGCATAACCGCACCGACCAAACCGCCAAACCGCCATGGTCACATAGTACTTACTAGTATAAGTTATAGTATTCGACATACTATCCCTAAATTATGTTATTCCACTTAATTAGTTATAATATTTTTTTCCAAGTTTTGAGTGGTGAATTATATAATTTCTATCCAAGTGAGTATTCGGGCTACTAGTTTTCATTTTTTGGACACTAAATTTATTTTATTAGGTTGGTGTTTTGTGAAAATGAAATTGAATTTTGTTAACATTTACTTAAACCGCCAAACCGCCCTAAACCGCCCCGAACCGTTTCAAACCGTACAATTAATTTTCTTTGATAAACCGCGGTTGAAAATATAGATAATTAACCGACCGCAAAAGGCAATGCAATTGAAATTTTGTGAAAAAAAACCGCATAACCGCACCGTGAGCACCCCTAGGAACAACAGGGAAGGCTATTGTAGTGCAGTTCGTGAGAACACCAGAGAAGGCTTGGAGCGAGGTTTGATAAAGCACACTACAAAGGTATTCCATAAATCCTTCTTGTATAGATTAATTAATATATATAACATATAATTATACGGTCAATCCTACAACGATTATCCGATTGTCAATGTCTAATATTGAGGACCAGATATGAATCGTTGCCAATATCTAATATTGAGGACCGGATAGGAATCGTGGTTCGAACAGCTTGCACAAAAGATCCTCTATTCTACACATTCTTACGTTCCTTAAGAATGCTCCACTTTGAGCTTCTACACATTCTTACATTCCTTAGAATACATTCTTACATTCCTTAGAGGAATGCTCCACTTCTCTATTCTATACATTTTTACATTCCTTAATGGACATTGACATTCTTACATTACTTAAGAATGCTCCACTTTGAGCTTCTACACATTCTTACATTCCTTAGAATACATCCTTGCATTCCTTAGAGGAATGCTTCACTTCTCTATTCTACACATTTTTACATTCCTTAGAGGTCATTTGATTTGTAGATCCGTGTCAGCGTGCGTGAAAGAGCATCTATTCTACACATTCTTACATTCCTTAAGAATGCTCCACTTAGAGCTTCTACACATTATTACATTCCTTAGAGGAATGCTCCACTTTTCTATTCTACACATTCTTACATTCTTCAAGAATGCTCCACTTTGAGCTTCTACATATTCTCATATTCCCTAGAGGACATCCTTACATTCCTTAGAGGAGTGTTGTACTTTGAGCTTCAATTTCTTGTTGAGCCAACTTGCATGAAAGAGAGTGTATATTCTACACATTCTTACATTCCTTAGGAGGATAATCATATATATATCATACATACATACATATATATGTGTGTATTTGTGTGTCTATACAAGCCATATTTGTTCCATTTTTTCAATGTGGGACAAAATTCCAAACTAACTTACAATGCTTTACTTCGAGCTTCAATTTTTCATTCACCAAATAATTATTTTTGACAAATAATATATGATCTCGAACATCTTCGAAATAAAATCCCGATACTACCCTAACATTCTATTTTTCGTTACTGGTTCCCATTTTAAATTTGCCTCAACACTTTGACCGCCTAAAAAGGTTATTTTCCAACTATTACTTAAATGGAAGTTGGGTTTAAATTGTACTCCGTTTGGTTACTGGACTTTATCACCTTAAGTCAATGGTGTTTTAGTCTTTGGGAAAAGAAAATTTAATTTTAGTTGTCGTTGTTTGTTTTTGTGCAATGCATATAGATATATTTATATAGTCAGTTAATGTGAAAAGAACCTCATTTTTTCCTTTCTTTGAAGGGAATGTGAACGGAACTTTTAGTCAAACAACATTGTCCAAGCAGCCATGACCCATGAGTGATTTTCATAAAATGCACATGTTGAAACGTTCAAAAAGACGACTCTGAAAAAAAAAGAAAAACAGAAAAGATCAAAAAATTAAAAAGAAAACCTGATTATATAAACATTAATGAGAGGAGCACGTAATTTCTTGTATATTTAACCTTAGTTTAATTCAGATCTGTGGACAATTTATAATAATATATATGACTATGATAAAAGGTTCTACTTATTTTGATAATGGTTCTATGAGAATATTATAATATTTAAAATGTATTGATGCTTATGTTTGAAATAGATTATTCGATTATTTTTAAAAAACATATTATATTTTGTACTAAAAAACATTGTATTTTGCTAAAAAATAATACATTACTTCAAAAGTAAGTAATTTATAAGAATTTAAAATCCATCCATTAGTTGTATGTTAGAATTTGTTTGATGACAAACTATCCACAATTTTGATTTTTCCAACTTCCAACATGATTATAATTTTCGACGATTTTTTTTCTTAGGAATTTCAGAATTTTCCACAAAATTTCAGTTGCTATCAACCAATGCACCTTACAATAAGTTTCTTTCTTCATCTAAAAGAATCTGCTTAGAATAACAAAATAAAATCTTTAAAATGTATAAAATAACTATACCTATTATACTCCAAGTACAATTAAACCCCTTAAATAATTTACCCAATTACCAAATTAACCCTCCTTCATCGCCTTCGCCCGTCTGCGTATTGAGAAAGCGGCACCACCTCCTGCAATGGCGTCGACAGCGGCGTCGGCAGCGGCGAACTCCGACAGACAGGGCATGAGGCGTTGAGCTTTAACCACGCGTCGACACACATCACATGAAAACAGTGCTTACAATCAGGCAACATCCTCAGCATCTCCGACTCCCTGTACTCGCACAAGCATATCGAGCAAACGCTGTCGTTTCCCCAATTTTCGTTTCGCTTGGTGAAAACGAGCTTCGGATACGAGTTAATTACCGCCGGGTCCAGGCCGACGTTCTCGGGCTCATTTTCATCATCCTCTGCTACGAAGATTATTCGGGGGAGGTAGACGCTGTTTTCGTTGGAGCGGTTAGGGTTAGGATTTGCATTCTGCCGGTTGAGGCGGAGACGGCGAGCGGCGAATCGGCAGCAAACGTAGGAGGAAAGGAGGATCGCGGAGAAGAAGCCGAGGAAGCCGAGGGCGATAGCGATGGCGTAACCGAGGCCAATGGAGGTAATGTTTTTGGAGAAGAAGGCGGATTTACCGGTAGTGGTGGTGGTGGGAATGGAGGTTATTGGCGGCGGCGGCGTGGTGGACATTGGAAAGGGAGGGCGGGTGTAGGGGTGGAAAATGCCATCTGAATGAGTGGAAACTTGGGGGAGTAGGGGGTGGGTGGCTGCTGCATTTAATACTGGAGTTTGGAAATAGAGGAAGTCATTAATTGGGGCAACATGGGTGATTATGGTTATATGACGCTACTCTTTTTGCCTCTTCTTCCTTCTCTTTTCCTTTTTCCTTTTCTTTCTTTTCCAACTATTGGGCTTTCTATTTTTGGTGCTTTCTTTGTTTTAGATTTCTTATTATGTAAATCACTTCTCTCAATGATTAAAAATATGGAAAACTTGACCAAATTATATGGAATTGGAAACATAAAAAACTTACGGAATTATTGACAAATATGTGAAATGTGACCATTCACTATTGTTTTAGATATATGTAAAAAGTAACCAACATAAATTTTACGGACCATTATAGTAAATCAAAATATATCAATATATTTCAAGAGTTCAATATTTAGTTATACCCGAGTTCTTTCTTTTGTATCGAAACTCATCCAAATTAGCAAGAATGCTAATTCTACCGAAATCTAGTCAATTCTTTTTCACTTAATTCCTCTTTGGACTTTGATACTTACATATCTTTCCGTTTAGGAATATTTATTTAACTTAAAATTCTAAAAGTTTATATTATATGTACAATAAACATTTACACCAGAGTTCAAACTTGAAATATTGAAAACCTCGGTTGTTGAATGCATGAAACTTATTTTTCTTTATATGATTTTTGAACAAGTCAAGTTACAAATTTAAATATAGCATTTTCCACTTACAACTTACAACCTACAAGGTTGCTCACCTACTTGTAGCTTCCTAATGATAATCTCAATTATATATTGCTCAATACTTTTTTCATGTATCTCTAATCTCGACCAATTCGAACAACAAATAACCTATGTTTTTTTTAAGGGAAATTAACCTATGTTTAAATGCAATATATAGTCATGTACATCATATATTAACTGAAATTAAAAATAAATAGGTCAATTCAAAGTTAAAATATATTTTGGTGTTATTGTGACTATCCTTCCAACTCATGATTCAACTAGTATTAATTATCCTCGTGCAATAAATTGTTTATAAATTTAACTAACGTAAAAATATAGTAAATATGCAACAAGAGTTTTATATATATATATATATATATATATATATATATATCTATTGTTATATATAATGAGATATTATAATTAACATATAATAAATAATGAAAAATTATATGTTTGTTAATAAAAGAAAATGCTAATAAAAAATATTTAAAATATAGATGAAATACTTATATTTTATTTAAGATATTGGTATATCTTTCATATTTGCAAATTAATATATATATATATATATATATATATATATATATATATATATATGATCTATTTATACATATAAATTATTCATCATTATAAAAATCTTAAGATAATCGTCTTTAAGTGCAATCTGTCTTGGAGATGTTACAGTTTCTTTCGTATCTCAATTTTCAACTATACAAATATAAGAAGAATGTGAAGCTCAGTTGGGAGAGACAAAAAAATCTAGGCAAGTGATCATTTGAAATCGATTTCCACCAATCTCTCTCTCTCTCTTAAGTTTGTATTGAATCTTTTTGTGAATATAAGAATGTATCTTGTATTTATAAGAATACTAAATTAATTTCTATTATTAAATTAAATATATCAATAGTCCGATGCATATAAATGCAAAAAAAAAAAAAAAAAAAGCAGTTACTCCCTCTATCCCACTTAACTTTGCACATCCTTAAAAAAGAAATTTCTCTCACAATCTCCGCCCTCAATCTCCACCCTCAATCTCCACCTTTAAAAAAGTTAAAGATTCCCCAAAATCTGTTTTTTCTTAATATTCGTGTCGAGTCAACCGTGCAAATTTAGCTGGGACGGAGGGGGTATTTACTTAATTTTTCCTTGCAACAAAAAATCAAATACCAATAATTTAACCCATAGTAGCTACTCATATCCAGCATAAATAATCAACCAACAAACTTGCTCATTTTTAAACTAATATTTTACTTTAATACATTCAATGAGTGTTCAACTAAATATTGTAAAAATATTATTAGTTTGATATATTATTGGTAAATATTGAATTAGAAACAAAAAATGTTATTTACACTAAAAAATTATCTTTCTTTATAATAAAAGAGAACCCTCTATAAAAGAAAATCATTCATATTTTCCTGCTCATTTTCCTTTTAAAAATAGTAGGTTTAAATTATAACTAATAGAATAAGATGTTTGTATATATATGGTATAGATTTGTATATATATGGTAAAACTTCCCAAAATTAATTCCAAAGTTAATTTTGTTGGCATTTTGCTATGTAAAAAGATAATAGGCTAAAACTTTTAATTGATTCATTTTATAATAAAAATAAAATAAAATAAAAAATGAATACTTTCTGGTTCTTTTTTTCTTTTATAATGTAAAAAAAACTCATTTTCATGACCTTTAGTTTAACATCTACATTGCATATTTCAAAATAAGTTATATTACAAAATTGCAACTATTTATCTATTATTTAGGTTAGGTTTTATTTTTTATTTTTTATGTAATATGAATTGAATTATTTGATCGAGTTTGAGACGCAAATAAAATTTAGATAAATATTAATATTTTTCTATAAATACTTATTAGCTAATTGTTTTAAAATAATAGTTAATTTTCTTGTATCTTTTAAATTATTCATGAACAAACCCATATATGTATCTTTCCTTACAATATTACAATTGTTCAGAAGTAAAAATTAGATATATTTTAGATCTTTCCTTACAATATGTATCTCTCCCTATCAAATGTTTTGATTTTTCAAACATCCTGAAGGCACTAATAATATTTTTAGTCCATTTCTTTTATTTGTGGTAGGTAAAATGCAAATATTTTTTCTTTGTATTTAATCTGATATTGATATTGAATTTTTTAATATAATATACTAAATATAAATAAACATTTATTTGTTGGTTGATTATTGTGCTTAAATTTGAATATTTATTGTGAGTTGAACTACTTATTGGATATGAGTTGTAAATAAAAATAAATTATATATAAGTTTGTTAAGAAATTTAAATTTATTACATAATTTAATATTCATTTCTTTGACAACAACTAAGTTATTTAACTTTTATTTTTCTTACAATAGATATATTTCAAATCTCGCACAATGGGGAATTCTAGTTTTTTAAGAAGCAAAAGCTCAATAAAAAATTGAACTTGTTGTTGTAAGCTTGCTTTTCCTGATCTTCAATTTGGCATCCATATCACATATATTATAATGAGATATTTTATTTGAAAAAGTAGATTGTTTGTGATAAATTTGACTGTTTATTGTGACCGAGATGCAACTAAAAACTAATAAAATAATTCTCTATTAAAAAATATTAATAGATATTTTTTTATAAAAATACAACTAACCAATTTATTTGACATGAATTTTTTAAATTTTCATTATTTAAGTTACGCAAAGAGAAAAATCATTGGCTAAATAATGAAATTCTACTTTATTAAATCAATGACAAAAAATTAAATTATACTCCCTCCGTCCCACCTTATCTTGCACACTTTCCTTAAACGGCTGTCCCACCTTATCTTGCACAGCCTAAAAAAGGAAAGTTATAACATAATCTCCACCCTCAAAATCTTCACCTTCAATCTCCACCCTCAATTTACCTTTGAAAAGTCAACAAATAACTAAAAAGTAACTTTTCTTAATACTCGTGCCGATCCCCCCTGTGCAAGATAAGCCGGGACGGAGGGAGTATATTTTATACGAAGTAAAGCCTGCTAATATTTATTATCATGGGACTATGGTAGTTTTGAGCATATGTATGATTATGTATTAAAAATATTATTCGAATTAGTTTTAATTACTTATAAATTATTTTATAATGTATATTTTGTAACATGATTTTTTAAAGAAATATACTCTTTGCAAATTAGAATTATGATATTTGTTACACTTTGCAATAATTTATCTTTTTGTGTTAGCCAAACCTCAAGTATGTTTCTTACACCTTGTAACCTAAACAATACTTTGTCGAACTAACTAACCTCAACTATGTCTTTTATACTCTTAACAACCTAAGTCACTTTGTTCGCATTAATCAATTTTAATCTTTAAATATATAAACTATTTATAAGAAAAATATAATATTTATATGAATAAATTATAGTATCAATTAAAATATGGAAATATTCAAGTATTTGGAAGAACTCCCATACATTAATTTGTTATTCTAATTATTAAATAACTTTTTCATTTTATTTTGTTAAACTAAGAGTTTAGTGAAAAATAAAAAGTATTCAAGAATATTTAAAATCACTAAGTGAAATGTTACAGGTTCCAAACAAGAACCTAACTTAAGAAAGAAAAAAAAACTAAATATTTACAATTAAAATGAAAAAAGTTATTTAGATAAATTAGAAAAATATTAAACAAAAGCATGAACATAAAAAAAAATGTAAGCTATTATTTGACTTTGCAACCTAAATGATCCTTTTTCACATTAACAAATCTCAACTATGTCTTTTTTTCACATGTGCCACCTAAGCAATTTTATTTTTATTTTACTTTAATCAATATGTATCTTTAAATAAATATACTATTTACAATATAAATGTATAGATTATCTGGAAAATTTCAACATTTAGATGAAAATATTAAGAAATATTAAAAAACTCATATATTTTATGTTGTTATTCTAACTATAGATTTAGTATAACTGAAATCATCAAGTACAAAATTAAATGAGATTTTTAAGTTAAATAGTTATAGTTGGAATATGAAACTTTATTTAGATAAATTAAAATATTAAAAAAAAAGAAAAAAAAAACTAATTTCTTATAGTATTATTTATTTTATTTTGAGTTGATATTTAGATATTTCTGTTTGTTTGAACATTCATAATTAATTAAGTTATTTGTGTATGTATATAAATCAAGAATAATATAGACACACTAAATGTGTGTTTGGGTCAAAGGCAAGAAATAATCATTTTGAAACTAGATATATTTAATTAGCTCACATATTTAAATATTAGATTATTTAATAAAGTTTAGTTAAAATCATTACTTTTAAAACTTTTATTTGTCATGCACGAGTAGTCCAAGGTGTTGAGTTTCTAACTTGTGGAGGATTACAATACCCTATTTAATTAATATCTAAGTGATAACTTTCAGCAATCAATTAAGAACAATGCACAACTTTCAGAAAACTTTTAGGAGTAGCCCAATACCCAACTTAATTAATGTCTAAGTGAGGCCAACACTTAGACTATTATTGCTCTAATATTTATGGAGTACTAGCAGCAAAATTGGAGTGTGAGAGACCCATATAATTAGAGAGAAAAGAAAGAGGATTCTTTTTCTCCCATTTTCAGGAGACCTACCCAAACAAAAAAAAAAATCATGAACGTTTGCTAGAGATTCAACCGTTGGATCAAGCTACAATTTGGAGATCATTTACAAGACTTGTCGAGGTACAATCTGAACAGTGCAAATCTGACTTGAAGTTCTGTATTGTCGGGAAACAACCACGCACAGCTGGTGGGCGCAGTTTGGTTCAAGGGGCAACTACGGACAATCTAACTGTTGGATCAAGTTGAATTTTGGTCAGCACATTTAGGAAACACATAGGTATATTCAGGACGGTGGAGATCGGATTTTGATATTTTGAGCATCGGGAACTGTTGCGGCAAAAGGATTGTTGTGTGAGGTCTTTTCAATTCTTGTTTGTTGTCAATATCCGATTGTCTTGATAAATTTGTACTCGAGTATCTGTTTAACAAATTGTGATCTTGGTGTACTCATCCTATTTGGTTATAGTGGAGATTTTGGGTGGACTCCGGTCCCTGGTTTTTACTCCTCATATCGAGGAGGTTTTCCACGTTAAAATTGTTTGTGTTCTTCTGTTGTTTGATGATTGTGCATTATTGCCTGTTTGTTATTACTTCCTACTAGGTTCATACAAAAAATAGATAATTATATTTTTGTTGTTGCATTGTTGTTCAATTGATAAATGAATTGAACCCCTGCGTTTATCCCAACATATGGCACGACTATACTCTATACTCACTAAAACAAAACTATCAATCAAAACACCCAAAAGACAATGATTTTACGCAATAACCGTAGTCTTTTAGCGCTCAACCGTGGTCATTGTACAAACCGTTGTATTTTACATTTTTTTTGGCTAAAAGACTACGGTTTCGTGAAACTGTTGTGGTTTAATCGTAGTCGAGTACCTATTTTTCGCTAAAAGACTATGGTTCGCAAAACCGTTGTGGTTTAACTGTAGTCGAATACCTATTTTTCACTAAAAGACTACAATTCGCAAAACCGTTGTGGTCTTACTGTAGTCGAATACCTATTTTTCGCTTAAAGACAACGCTCTGTACGTCCGTTGTTGAAAGGGCGTTGTCAATATATTTTTTAATGGATAATTTAAAAGAAACATTTTCTGTGATCAACGACAACGGTTATGGTAACCGTTGTTAATCGAGCATTGTCATTACCCTTTTTAATTTCCTTTACCTTTTTAAATATGTATTTACAATATTCAAATACGTTTTAATGTTTTAAAATTAAAAAATGTTAATTATTAATTTTTTTTAGATATTCTTTCCTCGATGTCTTTTATTGGTCTATCTAGAATTTCGAATTAATTAGTTGCACAATTTATTTCTATGTAACGAATATTAATAGATTTTTATTTTATATTCATTACTAGCTATATATTTAATTTATGCATATATTAAAACATTAAGAAAATATTAAACATTTCAAATAAATATTAGATCCTTTTAATATTATTTTTGAAATTTATGTGAAAGATGTTCGGCCCAACAAATTGCACAATGTGAAATGTGTTCGACCGAAATAGGAGCCGAATATTGTAAAAGGTGTTCGGTCTAAATCAGTCGAACACCGAAAATGTAAAAGGTGTTCGGCCTAAATCAATCGAACACTGAATATTTTTTCCTCGGTCAATCTACTAGGGGAAATCAATCGCCTCTGTCTTCCTATTCAAACAACTGTACAAAGCTTCGTAGCTATGATTATCGAGCAACCATCACTATAAGAAAAGTCACTTTTAGTGAGGAAAAAATAGTGAGAGGAAGACAAAACCTCTCACTAAATACCCTATACACTTAGCTTTTGTGAGAGTAGAAAAGTACTCTCCTAAAAAATTGATTATTGGTACCAAAATCCAAAATTTTAAAAATACAATAATGAGTACCGTCACTATTAATGGTGAAAAAAGAGGCGGTAGAAATTCCCCCCAAATTTTATCCCTTCTACAAAAAGAAAAACTAATAAAAGGACTAAATATTAATTAAGAAAGACAAAATAAACCCTAAAACCCAAAATTAAAAAGAAAGAAACAGGATCTCTCTCATTTCGTCTCTCTCTAGTGTGAAGCCTTCTCTCTCCCTCTTCTACCGTGTCGGATGGTCCCTCTCTTCCATCGCTGCAGGTTGAGTAGCAGGTATGGGGAGGTTTAATTTCGTCTCTCTTAAACTTTAGGTATATATTTTCTTTTTTCTCATTTCGACTCTCTCTCCTAGTCGCTGTATAGAAGCAAGAAGACTCAGCATCTCTCACACTTCACTTAGAACACTGCTGCTCTGCCATCAGTTGGTTTCTCTCGTCCATCATCTTTTATGATGTTAACACTTAAGTAACTTTAAACACTTTCTCTCTCTCTCTCTCTCTCTTTTTTTTTTTTTTTTTTTTTTTTTTTTTAATGTTTATCTTACCAAACCCTAGATTTTTTATCTTAATTTGCAGAAATCTTCAACTTGGTCTTTGCTAATATCCCCCTTGGCAACCCACCATAATTGTTGGTTCGGTAATAGGTAAGGTTTTTCCCTCCATCCGTCTGTTAGTTTGATTTGAACCGTTTTTGCTCCATGAATCGGATTGTCATAGCTTTGGTGTTGTAGTTAGGAGTTTTGAATGCTTTCTTGTTTAAGGGCTTCTGATTTTTTGGTTGCAAATTGGTATAAGGAAACTCCATTAATATATGGCCCCAAAATTAGTCCAGGTCACTTGGTGTTATTTTGTAAGTAACACATCATTTGTTTTAATTTGTATTAACGAATGATTGACTAATTCATATACAATATTTCCTATAACAAGTGGGCAAAGCTTTGACCAATCTGTTTACAAGATTGATGACTAATGAACATGATTCTATCCTTAAAAGATCTTAACTTCAAGACTAGCTGAAGATGATCCCCCTTGCAGAAAATAAATGGAATGGTCTAATTCCTTTCTCGCCCCCTTAGTAGTGCATTCAAATTGAACTAATCTAGGCAAATACTAGCCACATAAGAATATAGCATTAATGTGTTTGTATACTTTGACATCTAGTAAAGTTAAAAGGAATGCTAGTTATAAACATAGTCCCTTCAAAGTGAACTTCACTGCTATATTTCAGTTAAATATAACTTAATAAACTTTAGGAACAAGGAAAAGTTGTTGGCTAACTGCGGAACAACAGACTAGCAGATTTACTTGGGTGCTGCTGTGAAGGTGAAGAGAGGCTGCTAGTTGTTGAATTTGTGCCCAATGAGACTCTTGTGAAGCATCTATTTCACTGTAAGTTCATTTTTGTGAAATATCTTGTAGCCTGTCCAAGTTCAGTATTGTATGGTCAATGTGCAATTAGTTTTAATATCATGCCCCTCTAGAACTTGACTAAGAAGAAATGTTCATTAAGTCTGTTGTATGAACCTCCGTTTTACATTTTGCATTAAAGACATTGTTCAGTTTCCTGTCTTTTCTGGCATTAGGTTACTTATTTGATTATTTTTTCTAGTCTTGGTGCTTGATGATTTATTCCAATCAGTTTTCTTGTGTCTGCGAAGATGCATGAAAATCCATAAGAATTTTGTATCTAATACTATTGACTAAACTTTCCAATCTATTCATCGTTTTTTATATGGTTCTATTATGTTATAATGAGGTCATATGAGCATTGTCAATTCTCATTAATTAGTTTCTTTATTTTGGTTTCAGGTATGAACTTGACACGTTGCAATCTGTGAACTCAACAGCAAAACGTGTTCAAGAACTCTTACAGCAGTTTGAAAGCTCAATCTGAAAGTCTTAGTGAGAGATTTATGACATAATTCTATGATGCATAATTAACAAAAATCAGAATCCTATATGCTTCACTATACTTGCTTATTTAATTTCATTAGAGATTTGTTTGTATTTGTGGCATAAGTTTTGGACGAGACATTAATATGTAACTCTTTGTTCTTAAATTTGAATTTTCATTGAGATATGATGTGTAAACCATTGATGGAGCCTAGGAATATCATTATTCCCATGTTCTATATATAGGAGTTTGAAATTATTGCAGGTTATAATTTTGAGCATACTGTTTTTACATGCAGGATTGGTCTTTTGTCCGTCATGGGCATTGAAGGAGTTTATGGTTGTAAAACATGAGTAATCACATCATAGAAGTGCAACAAACGCTTGGAATTGAAGATGCAAGGAAGACTGTTATTGATGAGATACTACACCATGTCAAGCCATGGAATAACCATAGACAAATGCCATTTGATGCTTTTGGCAGATGTGATGGTGTTCAAGGTTATTTTCTTCTTTAAATCTTGTAATTACTTGTTTGTGATCGTGCAGAGAAATATAGTGTGACATTCTTGGAATTGTCTCCAAAAGAAGCTCATTGTGTAGGTGTTCTAGAGCTGGAGCAATTGTTATACTTATCATTTATTTTCTAAATTACTTTAAATTACGTTATATGGGTAATTATGTAATTGTATATTTTCTGTTTGATGTTATACAATTATTGTGCTCATATCCTGTTAGATGTAATTGTATCTTTTCTATTTATATCTCACTGCAAATTGAACTTGTCCATAGTAATGTTGTTATAGAGCTGATGAGAGGGCTACAAAGTCAGTTGACTGAAGTCACTGAACTCTTATCCGAGCTAGCTGTACAATGTTTGGCTCCAATCAGTCTTGGTTTATCTCACAGCTTGTCAGATACAATTGAAATTCAGTTCTGACAAGGTATTTATGAACCAGTTACTACACTTGTGATTTCAGTTTTTTACAGGATCTTAAATTTGTAGACTAGTTGATGGTCACTGAAGGAAAAATATATAGTCTTCCGCAACTCAAGAATTATGATCCATCAGCCTCTTGGTGGAGCATAAGGTGGCTGGATTAATTAATTTTTAATTCAGGTGATTATTCTTTTGTAAGTAGCGTGTGTGTGCTATGTTGAAGTTCTGTGTAAGTGTTTTTCATGCTTTTATTTGGTGAGTATCGGATTCATCGAACTAAAAATTACTTCGTGGAATTTTTTGTTACAAAATGGAATTATTTATTATAAAATGTGAATTATTTGTTGATGGCATGTATGTGGTTGCAAAGTAAAAAGGTGCGTTTTTGTTCCTCATTAGGATGATGATATTATCCAAACTCAACATAAATTTACACTCCCATCCATATTTCAGGCCCTCGTAATACTGGAAGCCAGAGTTGCACTTCATTTAGTTCTATATGCCTTCTTTTGTGTTGCGCAGTTCATCAAGGTGTCGCTGCCATCTATATTTGAGAAGATTGGGACGAAAAATGCCTCCTCAAGGTTATGTTGATAATATGATTTTCAAGTTCTTCTTGCTTTTTATTTTTTATATTGTTTTTCGGGTAATGAAATTTCAACATGACTTTTAACAAAATTGAAAAGCACATTATTAAAATAGTTGTTACCTTCACTACAACAATTTCATAAATAGACAACAGTTAAAAGACAACAATTTTTCCAAGCAGTGTTGTCTATTCATCAATTAACAACAGTTTTACCGCTATCTGTTGTCTATTAGCGACAGACACGCTAATAGACAACAATTTTACAACTGTTTTCAACATCTGTCGTCTATTAGCGCCTTTTTCCACATATAGACAACATTTTTAACGACAGTTGTCCAAATCTGTTGTTTATTGACAATACATTGCTCCAATAGACAACGCTAGTGTCAACATTTTTGCAAAACTGTTGTAAAAAAGGCATTTTAATTTACAATACTTTTATTATGTTTTAAAATTATTATTTTAATAAACTCTTCAATGTAATTTTAATAATTAATAATATATTTGAAATAAAATAATAATTATGATCTTATTTTATAGATTGCATTTTATTTTATATATTGCATTTTATTTTAGTAAAGTCTTCATTGAAATTATCGGGCCGGCCTGATAGTTTAATTAAGTTATTATAGGGTAATAAGTTGGGATGGGCCAACTAATTTTAGACAAGATTAATTTTTTGCTCGGTCTGACCCGATTAATTTTTTTAGGCTCTATCATTAATCGCTATAAATTATTCGATTGCAAAATGTACTTTTAATTTTAATTTTTGTTACACAAGTTAAACATCATATATCACCTTTTCATTTTCTTCGTAACAAACACTTTATTTTCTTCTCTATAATTTTATATCAATTTTTAGATATTGAGATAGTGAATAGAGAAAAAAGAAGAAAAAATACTTACAAAATACAAATTACATATGGTAAAAGAATATACGGATTCCGCTAATCTTAAATTCAGTGCAAGACCCAACGACAGAATTAGCCAACGACATCTGATGAGAATCCTCTGGCCCAACGACATTTGATGTCAGAAAACTTAGCAATTTTAATAACCTCTGGCCCAATTAACAGCCAATCCTTTGGCCCAACGCTTAAATCAGAAAAGCCCAAATCTATGAGTCCCTTAAATCAGAAGAGCCCATATCTATGAGTCCCTTAAATCAGAAGAGCCCAAATCAGAAACACACACAAATCAGCCCAAATCAGAAAAGCCCAAATCAGAAAAGCGCGCAAGAGCGCGCCCTTCTTCGTTCTCTCGCAAAAGCACAATTTCAGTGGAATTTCAGTGGAACTTTTCTGTTATTTTTATGCGTTCGTAAAATGAAATTAATTATTTTTTCTTGTGTTTAATAGTTTAAACAAGTGGAATACAACGAGGCAGACATTGATGAAGTTCGTAGTGAGTGGGCAAACTGTCCAAGATTATGTCTATGATGACTGAATTTTGTTGGTATGTCAATTGTCTTAAATGTTTTTTTTTTTAATGTTTTGTTTTGATGCTTCGGCTTCATTCTTTTGTTAACATACTCGTTTATAATGTTTACATTGGCAGGAAGACAAAGAAGGTACATATCTTTTGAAGAAGTTGCTGTGGAGTTTCAAACATTTTTAGAAGTCTTAGATTCAAATTAGTTAATATTTTGTGGCGTAAAGTGGCAAGGAGTATACATGTTATCCTTTTTGATGAATTGCACATTTTTAGATATTACACAATCATGTTTTATCTTGGATTGGAGAGATTTATTTTGATCTATGAATGCATATTTGAGAGACTGATAATTATTTTCAATTTATAATTATTTTTAATAAATTATCTGTTAATTAGACACGATTTAAAATGTAGAACAACAGGGAAAAGACAACAGCTAAAATGAGCTGCTAAATTCGAAAATTAACACTAAATAAACAACGATTTAAATTGTAGAACAACGGGGAAAAACTGTTGCTAAAACTAATAAAAACAACGGTTTTAAGATTAAACAACAGATACAAACTGTAAGATTATGTCTGTTATATGAAGTGTTGTTGTCCATGGAACAGACAACGGTTTTTACTCGTAGTTAAAATGGTACTTTTAACAACAACACTATTAATAACAGACTTATTTATAACTGGACAACATCTAAAATCTGTTGTCTATTTCAAAAATTCTTGTAGTGTGATAATGCGGTCCTTTTGGCAAGGCAGTTTATTAATGTTATCAAAAAGTAGAAAGACAACATCGCAATTGGAGGTATCATTACTTCGATCGCTAGCTTTTGTGGTGTTCCCTTTGATAATATGGTCCTGGTAAAGGGAGACATTCGTTTTACATGGGAGCTCCTAGAGAGCATGAAGGTGTTTGTCTTGAGAGAGGATAGAAGGGTTCCTTATGTGTTCTAGAATGTAGGGCTATATTGATTTTCTATCATTTACTTTTGAATAATACACTTCGCAAAAAATAAAAAAGTAATTTATTTTCTCAAAAAATATAACTTTTTAGCTGAAAAGATATTAATCGCTGAAAAATGGATGTGAAATTTACTAGCTTTTTTTTTTTTTTTTTTGAGCACCTTTTTCTAAGCCTGCTCGATTAAGGTGGCAAAAAGTATCACTTAATTGACAAAAAAATATCACTTCTATTTATAGAAGTATAAAAAATGCATCACTTTATTGATACTTTTACAAAAAAGTTACATTTTTACCAATTAAGTGACTTTTTGCTAGAAAAATTATCTTCTAAAATTGATCTAACCCATTTAACATAAATAATTTTATACATATGATGTATATAAGTTTTTAATTATCCTTCTTTTATTTTTTGCTTGCCAAATAAATTGTGATATTCTTTTGGGAAAGAGTAGTACTTCTACCGATAAAAAATAATTGTGTTAGAACAACATATTGAAAATTTATATTTTCTTCTCGGACAAGGAAATTCGGGAGGAATGGAGATTCAATCTCAAACTTTCACCAATATAGAGTAATACGATTTTACTGAAGATATCTTCTTCAAGGTTCCTATATACTCCCATTTTCTTTAATTTCTACTTAAATATATGTTCTCCTTCCCACATCCTTCCTATATGAGAATGGAGAGTATTTACATCCGTCACTTTTTTTTTTTTTATTTTTTTTTTCCTGTTGTATTTTGTTATCCTCTTTCATTGGGTTGTTAGTCCGTATGATTTTTTTTAGTTCATGCCTTGTGTGGTGGTCTACATTCTATGTTAGAATCATTTCAATTGTTTTCTTGTTCTTCAACTACATTTAGTTTCTTTATTAACTTTAAAAGCAATTATTATCTACAATGGAAAAATGATTCGTTGAATATAATTTGAAATTAGTTAATATCTTGTGGCGTAAAGTGGCAAGGAGTATACATGTTATCCTTTTTGATGAATTGCACATTTTTAGATATTACATAATCATGTTTTATCTTGGATTGGAGAGATTTATTTTGATCTATGAATGCATATTTGAGAGACTGGTACTTATTTTCAATTTATAATTATTTTTAATAAATTATCTGTTAATTAGACACGATTTAAAATGTAGAACAACAGGGAAAAGACAACAGCTAAAAGGAGCTGCTAAATTCGAAAATTAACACTATATAAACAATGATTTAAATTGTAGAACAACGGGGAAAAACTGTTGCTAAAACTAACAAAAACAACGGTTTTAAGATTAAACAACAGATACAAACTGTAGTTAAAATTAACAAAGACAACATAATATGTCTGTTATATGAAGAGTTGTTGTTCATGGAACAGACAACGGTTTTTACTTGTAGTTAAAATGATACTTTTAACTACAACACTATTAATAACAGACTTATTTATAACTGGACAACAGCTAAAATCTGTTGTCTATTTCAAAAATTCTTGTGGTGTACTTCATTGTAAAATTAATTTGTGGTCATATGCCTCTCAAATAGGACATGGAATTTTAAAGATTATTTCATATATAATGCAAGGACATCACTTCAAAAATTATATATGCTGTAATTTCTCTTTTGTTGAATTTAAAGATTGGATTTTTGCAATATGTTCCTTTATGTTGTTTGCATGAACAGGAATAGGCTGAGCTTCTTGATGGACTCATGAATGCAGCAGTGAAGCAGAATTATGGAAAAACAACTTCTTATATAGGTGTACCTTACGTATTTGTTGATTATCGTACTTGATGTTTAAGAAAAATATTCAATTACTTTTAGGCTTGTGGTGCTTATAGTATTTGTTTCTATTTAGAATTATCTTGATTTGTTGTAAATCATTAGATTAGTAATTGTTGATTGTAATTTTGTAAATAATTTGAGATGTTTGAGAGAGGGGTTATAATTCATTATCTATTCATTTATCTTTTTCGATTACGCAAAATATTGGCCGTATGTTTAATTGTACATTCAATAATATAATATAAAAAATGTAAATTACAATTTTCAAATAGTATCAACAACCATTTTTTTAAAATAAATTAACATCTATGATAACGGTTCAGGACCGTTGTAAATGGATAAGCATAAACCGTGGTCTTTGTTCAGATTTACTACGTTTCATACCGTAGTCAATTAGAACCCACAACCATAGTCATTTAAATCTACGGCTATGGTTTTCAACCGTTGTCGTTAATATATATTACTACGGTTCAGACCGTAGTCAAAGGAAGTCCCAACCGTAATTATTGGTAGAGGGTCTATGACTACGGTATCTATTACCACGATCGCTTTATGCCTTTAACTACAGTTTTTTACCGTAATCTCATACTCCCTCCGCCCCGAATGAACTTGCACACTTTCCTTTTTCGTCCGTCCCAAGCAAACTTGCACACTTCTTAATAAGGAAAGTTATAAAACAATCTTCATCCTCAGAATCTCCACCCTCAATCCACCTTTGAAAAGTCAACAAAATTCTCCAAGAATAAGTTTTCTTAATATGTGTGTCGACCCTCACGTACAAGTTCATTTGGGACGGAGGAAGTGCGTTTTTTGTAGTAGTAACTTTTCAGTAATTTATAAATAGTTTGTGACTGACTCATCAGAATCTTATCTTTATATACGTCAATTAATGTCGTAAAGAATATCTCTAATGATCTTTATTATATATATATTTTTTTTTTTTAATGACGGAGCATAAATCTTTTTTCTTGTAGTAAACTCTAAGGTCTCCAAACTAGAAAATAGATTATAAAGTAGTGAAACTCTACCATCTCTAAATTTGAAACTAGATCATAAATGTATAGGAACCTGAACTCTTCAACTGATAGGGATGGCCCGGTCATTTCGGGTCGGGTTAATACCTCGGCCCACTAATCGGCCCAGAAGGTCCAGAAGTACGCGTCCCAGATAATGTGGCGCGGCCCAACTTGAGGCTTGTTCCGCGATTCAAGGCCCACAATCCGTTCCCAACCGCCACGCAGCGGAAAATAGGCGCGACAATAGGGAGTTAGTTAGGGTTTAGTATAAATATGAGGAAAGAACTCTGAATTAGGGTTCGCATTCTGTATTCTGAAATTATTACATGTAAACTCAAAGAGATAGTGAAAGAAACACCTCGGCAGGTGCTATTTTGTGCCCGTGGACGTAGATCTCCGTATCGAACCACGTACATCTTGCGTTTTTCCATATTTCTTGCATAAGTTTTCGTTAAGTTTCTTGGATATCAGATTGCGCTTTACCAATAATTGGGCCGTACATCTTGCGTGGCGGTTGGGAACGGATTGTGGGCCTTGAATCGCGGAACAAGCCTCAAGTTGGGCCGCGCCACATTATCTGGGACGCGTACTTCTGGACCTTCTGGGCCGGTTAGTGGGCCGAGGTATTAACCCGACCCGAAATGACCGGGCCATCCCTATCAGATGCCCCCCCCAGCCGGAGCGAGGAAGGAGCTTCGGTTGTAACCGGGGTGGAACTATAGGCAAGATGAGCCGTGGTCGCTGGCGAGCCGAAGTGTTTGTGGATGACCAAGACTGTTTCGCGTCTAAGGTACTCCGCGGCATAGTCCGTGGAAGCGGAACCGAACTAGGACGAATTACACCGGGGTGATAGCGAGTCCCCCCAAAGCATGAAACTGTATCGGAAGTAGATAATAATCTGGCCGAGGTGAAGGGATCACCGGAGTGTAGTAGTCTGGCCGAGGCGAAGGGATCACCGGAGTGTCTTCCAAATCTTCCTGGGCAAGGATGGGGTTGATGTGATTGGCGGCGCCATCATGAGAGAGAGGGATGTGAAGTGACACGCTCTGCAATCCCCAATAAACCTGTTCCCCACGCGCCTTGGGAACCGCAAAGCGCGTGCATAGCACGTCCAAATCTGAAACACGGAATTTGAATAGGCTGCATCTGGACCGTTGATTCTTTCAAGTATATATTGGGAATAATGATACAGTTCAATTCATCTTCTTCCTTGTGATTTGCCATCTTTAGAAAGCGGGAAAAAAGGAGAAACCTGTTCGCGTGTGACTCATCTCGAATCAAAAACTTCTCAAACTCAAACCAAGTAAGTATGCCTTCTTCTTCATCTTCTTCTTCTGTTCAGGAAGTAAGGACTAAGAGCGCTCCGTTAGACGTGCCACCTCTGCGATTCATAATTCCAGAGAGGAATGAGATTAGGATTGTTGACCGAGCCGATGGCAGGGAAACCAACGTTAAGATGGTCGGTTTTTACGAGTGTATGGAAAATGATTTCGAGGTATCCACAATAGCGCCGCGGATGGCACGGGTGCAGATTGAGAGAGAAATCCCCTCATTTTACCTTCAATTTAACTTAGAATATATAGTACCGGACCCCGGTGATAGGGCCTGTTGCCCGACGCAGGGTTTCATTAGTGTGTATATAGACCCCCTGAGAATAGGTTTGAGACTGCCCCTGTGGGACATTGTGGTCCGGTTACTGAGATACTATAAAATTGCCTTAAGCCAACTAGCGCCAAATGCGGTTAGGCAAGTAGTCGGATTCACCGTAGTGTGCAAGAATGCCGGGGTAGAACCAACCGTAGAGCTATTTAGGTTTTTTTACCAACTAAAAGCCTTCGGTAAATTCAAGGGGTGGTACTCCTTCAGTCCCCGAGCCCGAGGTGGGTTCAAGGTGCAAAACCCGAGTAAGGTGGAGGGATGGAAGGAGAGGTTTATATTTGTGAAAAACGAAGTAGCTCTCCCGAGGTGGAGGAGGGATGAGGTACTTGATACTGCCCCGGTGGAGAACCCGGAGGCCGAAGTCGTACATACATTCCGGTCAGTGGGGACTTTCAAGACCCTCTGTACTGAGGAGGAACTGGAGGGGGCCGGACTGAGCCCGTATTATTCGGGCGATGCGGTTGCCGAGGAGGGTAGGAGTTCTCATGTCTTGCTTTTTACAAACTGTTGCCTTTGTACAGGACTAACTTCAAATTCTGCATGCAGTGGGACGCTTCGGAAAAGAGCCGGCCGGAAGCCCCGCGGTGGCTGCGGCAGCCAAAAAGAAAGGAAAAACTGCTGAGGTGTCTCCCCGGGGGGAAGATGTCACCTAGTGCGAGGCCCAGCGCTGGGTCTGAGGAGCAGGTAGGAGCGGCGAGGCCTACCCCTGGATCTAAGAAGAGGCCGGAGCCATCTGGGACACCTCCAGCAACAGCAAAAAGACTCCGCACAGGGGAGAGTATGGAGGTAAATTCAAGATGTGCTATTAGTTACTGTTAACGCAAATGCAGTGTATATTTATCTGTGCTGATTTCTGTGTGCTGCTATTGGTGGCAGTTGAAGGAGCAGGGGCCTTCAAGTCTATTGGGGTTGGAGGGGGGCGATGCCGAAGAACTTCTGCGCTTGGCGCGAGGAATCATGGAACTCGGTCGTAAGAGCGAGAAGGAAGGCAAGGAGGAGCTAGCCGAAGTGGCTAGAGAGCTTCGGGCGCGCAACGACAGGTTAACACAAGACCTGACCGAGGCGCGTAAGAGGGCAGCCTTGGTTGAAAATGAGGTAGCGCGTCTGCGCGGAGTGGAGGCAGAAACCGGTGTCCTCCGAGGGGAAATACTGCAGCTGCGGGCAGAGATGGAAGCTCGGGAAGCTGCAATAGTCGAAGGTCAAGAAGCGATGCTGAAAGCATTCGCCGAGAAACTGCTCCAAACCAGCACGTTTCTTGACTTCAGACCAATTTTGTTGCAATAGGGGACAAGGCCACGCGATCTGTGCTGCTGGAGCAGATCAAGGAAGTCTACCCGAATGTGGATGTATATCGTCCAGAATTCAGGTACGACTTTGATGCAGTGGCCAGGGTGGAGAAGGCCTACTACACAGCATTAGCACATCTGCCGGAGTGGCCTCTGTTGAAGGCTCTAGCGGAGAAGAAACAAATTTTGAAGGCCGAGGAGATTGCTAACTATGAGGTGGACCAGGACCAGGAATTCCTGGCATTCCGCCGGGGTGAGCTTGTCTCCAAGCCTCGAAATAAAGAACCCCCCCCCCCCCCCGGATGGAGGTTGATGCCATGGCTGCGGATGAAGCTGCCGCAGTTAATGAGGAGGAAGAAACAGAAGCGACGGAGGGCCGGCGAGAGGTGTTGCCCGAGGATACTGAGGGGATCGAGCGGGAGGTCAGTCGTTCCCCTCAAATTTAATGTAGTATATAATAGGAGTAGATGTAAACTTTGTACTGAATCATGGATAATGTACTTTGATTTGGTTGAATATAAATCTTGCTTTTGAGCTGAACTCCAACTCATTATATGCTTGAGATTGATCGTTCTCGTGGATTCTTTTGTCTGTTTAGAATACCGCGGAATTGCCGAAACGATAAAGAAACTCATGCGATCACTAGAGTGGTTCCGCGGAGAGAAGAATAACCTGCAAATGCACGTAGTGCCAAGGCTAGAAAAGCGGGTGGCCGTTGCGGAGAAGAGGGCGGAGGAGGCCGAGGAAAGAGCCAGGGACCACGAACTGAAATACCGGGATAAAGCTGCTGAAATGAGCCGTGTCCTCGTTCATCAAAGGGAGTATGACCGGATACTGTCTGAGTTCGGCCTTCTGACTTTTGAGGAAGTGGAGGAGCGGGTCGTAGAGATTTAGGGCGAAATCTCAGCACTTATGGCAAATGACCCAGCCGAGTCCTCGGAGCTTGTAAGAAAGCGAGAGGTTTTGGAGCTGCTCCTCAACATGTATGAAGGACTGAAGGGCCGTGGCAGGTGGCGGCCTTCTGCCGAGGAATACATTGCGAGTACAAGCCGGAGGCAAGGTACTTCAAAAGCCCCCCGGAAGGGTAAAAAGAAGCCCGCGGGAAAGAGCAAAGGCATTATTATTCGAGAGCCAGTTCCAGTGACTACGGTCGAAGAAGAGCCCGCTGTTGTCGCCGAGGAGGTAGTCGAAGAGCTGGCCAAAGAAATCGAAGTGATGGCCCCGGAGGAATGGGACCCTGTGCAATGGGCCCAAACCCCGAGGTCTACCCCGCAGCCAAGTAGCCGTGCTCGTACAAGAGACGAAGTTCCCAGACAAGCGCCAAGAACAAGTCCACGGCGTCGGGAAGCCCGCGGAGGGGAAAGAGCCGGAGCCCGAGGCCGAGGAACGACAAGATCCCGGAGGACGCAGCGTATGTCTAGGAGTAGGCCTCAACGCCGGGGCGCTGAATACTGGCTCGGGGGCCGTAGATAATTGTTTGTTCGTTCTTTTTTTTTTTTTTTTTTTTTTTTTTTTGTTGAAGTCTTATGTAAAAAACTTTTTGGCATCACCTCGAAGGAGGATAATAAAATCATTTTGGTGTGCATAGTTGTGTTAAGGAAAACAACAAGTTATTAACCAAAAGTAATAATTGTTTTAACGGGTGTTCGGGAACATAATATGGATAACTCCAATTTAAATCTCCCCGGACGGATCGGGCGGGAGTAAAATCTCCCCGGACGGATCGGGCGGGAGCAAACACCTCCCCGGTTAAACAGGCGAGAGAGTGATACGAGTCCGGGGACGAAATGTGAATCTCCTCGGACGGACCGAGAGAGAGAGATTTAGTTGTCCGGAGACGAATAATAATAATACGACTGCGTTAGGGCGTCCCCGTAACGTAGAAGAGAACACAACAAGATGCATAAACAAAGAGTATTTATTCAATGATGAGTGCCGGAGCAAATTGAAGGATACAAAGAGAGATAACCACGTAAAAGAAGCGTACAATGAGCATAAAGATAAGATGATACTTGTCATTTGGCATTCACAGATAGAAGCGTCTCAAGTTGGTAACATGCCAGCTTCGGGGAATTGAGGTTCCATCGAGATGCTCTAACTGGTAGGATCCGGAATCGTGCGCGACAACGATGCGATAAGGACCTTCCCAAGAAGCATGTAATTTCCCCTCGGGGGCAGCTTTGCTGGCTGAATTGAGTCGAAGTACTAGGTCCCCGACATTGAATTGAGTGCCTCGAACCCGGAGGTGATGATATTGGGCTGCACGTTGTTTACACCTGGCCTGCTGGATGAATGATTGATCACGACGATATTCAAGCTCATCCAAATTTGCACGGAGAGCTTCATCATTATCCTCGGGAATCAATGTGATGAGGCGGGGGCTTGGTACGCTGATTTCCGCCGGAATAACTGCTTCGGAGCCGTAAGTTAGGTTGTAGGGGGTCTCCCCGGTAGAGGTATGCGGCGTCGTGCGATAAGCCCATAGAACTTGCGGAAGGTTTTCGGCCCAAAGACCTTTAGCATTATCCAGGCGTTTCTTTATACCCGTGAGCAGTGTACGATTGGTGACTTCAACCTGACCATTGGCTTGAGGGTGAGCAACCGAGGTGAAAATTTGTTTGATATGAAGCTCCTCGCACCATGACCGGAAGGGATCGTTGGCAAATTGTTTGCCGTTATCCGAAATAATAGTGCTCGGTATGCCAAAACGACATATGATATTTCGCCAGACGAACTTCAAGATGTTTTGACCAGTGATGGCAGTAAGAGGTTCTGCTTCTACCCATTTAGTAAAGTAATCCACGACGACCACAAGAAATTTCAATCCCCCCGGAGCGACTGGGAACGGGCTGACAATGTCGATTCCCCATTGAATAAATGGCCACGCACTCTGAATTCCAGTGAGCTCGGTTTGCGGCAGATGCTTCACGCTGGAATGCAGTTGACACTTGCAGCACTTGGTTACCAAATCGTGGGCATCATTAAATAAGGTTGGCCAATAATACCCCCATCGAAGAATTTTCTTGGCCAACGTCCGTGAACCGATATGACTGGCACAGGCCCCTTCGTGAACCTCCCGAAGAACTTGATTAGCCTCGGCAGGAGCAAGGCATCGGAGATTCGGTTGTAGGTACGACCGTCGATACAAGACTCCATCATGAAAGGAGTATTTGGGGGCTTTAAGGGCTACCTGCCGAGCTCGCAGCTTATCATTAGGCAGAGTTCCATCTCGGAGATACTGAACGATAGGAGTCATCCAATTCGGTTCACTATCGGTCAATACCGAAACCGTTGCCTCATGAATTGCCGGATGAAATAAATCTTCGACTATAATATCCGGAGATATATTAGTTCGGACCGCGGAGGCTAATTTGCTGAGCGCATCTGCTCTTGCATTCTGTGTGCGTGGTATTTTCTGGATAACAATCGTATCAAAAGTTGGCATAAGTTTGAGTGTTAAAGCACGATACCTGATCATCGTTTCATCCTTGGTGACATAAGTTCCCTGGATTTGCTTGGACACGACCTCGAAGTCCGCGAAGAGCTCAAGATGGCGAATAGCCAAGGATTGAGCGAGCTGGAGCCCGGTGAGAATTGCCTCGTATTCTGCTTCATTATTGGTCACCTTAAATTTGAATCGGATGACGTACTTAACTTCAACTCCCTCGGGGTCAATGAAAAGCACCCCGGCACCACTTCCGCGAGTTGTGGATGCACCATCCACATATAATTGCCACTTGCGAGGTGGAGGTACGAGGATAGCAGGATGATGAGTACCATTGTCTGCAGAAGATTCATGATTATCCCCCGGGGTTTCAGCCAAAAAGTCTGCAAGTGCTTGACCCTTGATAGCTCGGCGGGGAAGAAATTGAATATCATATTCGCCTAATTCGACAGCCCACTTGGCGAGGCGCCCTGACACCTCGGGCTTGACAAGAATCTGACGTATAGGATGATTGGTCAGAACTCGTATTTCGCGCCCTTGGAAGTATGGCTGCAAACGCCGAGCCGCCATGACAAGGGCCAGCACGGTTTTTTCCAGCATGGAGTACCGTGTCTCCGCCCCGTGAAGTATTCGGCTTGCGAAATACACGGGATGTTGAACACCATTGACTTCTCGCACGAGTGCGGCGCTAATAGCTTCCTCGGCGGAAGCCAAATACATATAGAGAGGCTCTCCGGAGAGAGGAACTGACAAAGTGGGCAATTGCTGAATATGATGCTTCAAAGCCTCGAAAGCCTCAGTGCACTCCGGAGTCCACTCAAATGACTTCGCCTATCTCAAAATTTTGAAGAATGGGAGTTGGCGCTCTGCCGCTTTAGATAAAAAGCGATTTAAGGCCGCCAAACCACCCGTGAGGCGTTGAACGTCTCTGAACGTCTTCGGTGGTTGCAGATCTAAAACATCCCGAAGCTTGGCTGGATTGGCCTGAAGACCATGTTGTGAAACCATATAACCAAGAAGCCTTCCGGAGCCAACGCCGAAAGTGCATTTTGCCGGATTAAGTCGCAAATTGTAACGCCGCAGAGTACGCAACGTTTCAACAATGTCTTGCACGCATGAAGAATGGGAGGTACTTTTTATAACCTAATCATCGACGTAAACCTCGACGTTGCGGCCAACTTGATCGCGAAAAACGCGGTCCATGAGACGTTGATATGTGGCTCCAGCGTTCTTGAGCCCGAAGGGCATTTTCTTAAAAGCAAAACACCCAAAAGCAGTGATAAATGCCGTTTTGAAGTCATCCTGAGGATCCATAAAGATCTGGTGGTATCCCTTATACAGGTCTAAGAAACAAAGTGCCACGTACCCAGTAATGGCTTCGGCCTTTTGGTCGATGGAAGGTAGAGGATAACAGTCCTTCGGACAATATTTATTGAGATCGGAGAAATCGACACACATTCGCCATGCCCCGCTGGACTTTATCACCATCACTGGATTGGATAGCCAAGAAGGGTAATACACTTCGAACAAGATGTCCGCATCCAAGAGTTGTTGCACCTCGATTCGAATTGCTGCATTTCGCTCCGGAGCGAACTTCCTTTGCTTTTGCTGTATAGGCTTTACATTGGGATTGATGTTCAGCTTGTGGGTTATTACATCGGGAGAGACCCCGGGCATATCTAAAGGGGACCATGCGAAGACATAGGAATATTCTCGCAAAGTCTGGATGATGGCATGATGCAACCACGGCACATCCACGGCACCGACAGTTACAGTTTGTTCAGGCTTGGACGGATCAAGCGGCACCTGGACAGTGGTGTCCCCCAATGAGGTACATACATGAGTTTCGAGAGCCGATGACGCCACCTGAAGCTGTTGTTTGGGAGGAACCTTGGTCGTCTTTTTGAGTGCGACGTACATGCACTCCTTAGAAACCCGCTGACTACCGCGGATAGCCACTTCGCCATGTGAGGTGGGGAATTTTAGCGCGAGGTGGTATGTGGAGCATATGGCTTTTGCAGGAGTAAGCCAATCCCGACCCAATATCATATTGTACGGTGACGGGGAGTTAACCACGTAAAAATCCACAAAAATGGTTTTTATCGCCGGATAAGTGCCCAGAGACGCCGGGAGAGTGATGACACCTTCTGGCTAAACTTCTCCCTGGGTGAAAGTCTGCAGTGGCCCGGGGGCCGGCCGAAGTTGCTCCCGAGGAATTCCCATTTTTTGGAAACAGTCAGCGAATATAACACTCACTGCGGCTCCATTATCTACAAAGACTCACTTTATCGTAACATTGGCTACAACCATGTCGATGACAATGGCATCAGTATGAGGTGTTATCTCTGGAACCGGGTCTCTATCTGTGAAACTAACAGTTTCGGATTGATGGAGGCGCTTATGACGTGGCTCCTCGGGAGGAGGACGGCGAGCCTCTGCCTTCAAGGCATTTCGCGAAGCCCCGGTGGGGAGGGCCCCATATATCACGTTTATTACGTGAGTGGGTGCATTGTCTCCGGGTCCTCCTGGAGGAGGAGGTGGTGGCAGAAAACGAGGTTGTTGGCGATTGCCAGAGTCTTGTCGTGCATAATTGCTAGACCCCGGCCGATTATTCTACCACGGCGGCCGATTTTATTGTGTACCCCGGTCATGATAACCTCCGCGGTTATGAGACGAACCCCCATTCTGACTTGTCCGAGGCTTGTCATCGGTCCGCGCAATATATTGTCGCAAGAGACCTTTCCTTAAACACTCCTCAATTTCCTTGCTGAGCTCTCGGCACTCCTCTGTCTCGTGCCCATGATCTCGGTGGTACGCACACCACTTTCCTCGGTTCCTCTTCTCAGGCGGAGCAGTCATCCGCGGACAGGGCCGTAAATCGTTCTTGTGAACAGAAAGAATTTCAGCTCGCCATTTTGTCAGCGGGGTGAACTGTGGAATATCCCCTCGAGGGTCTGAACGTCCCTGATTCAGACGAGAAAAAGCGCTAGGTTGTGTGCTAGGCCCAGCCTGTGCCCTATCGGATTGCCGCTTACTAGCATGTTTCTCATGTTTCTTACGAGTCTGCTCCTCGGCCTTAGCATATCTGCACACATTATTAAACAGTGCGCGGGTTGTGACCGGTGGATTACGAACCAACTCAGTGTAGAGTGGTCCGGGACGGAGTCCATTCATGAATGCATTGATGTAACATCATCTGAGCAACTTCCTACCTTGAGACTCTCCGCTGTAAAGCGGTCAAGAAATTGGGTAACGGTTTCACCGTCCCGTTGTTCCATATTCATGAGGTCAGCTAGGGTGGCCATGGGCTTCGCACGTGCTTCAAAACGCGCCCAAAAGTGCTCGGCGAGTTCTCTAAAAGAAGATACGCTGTTGCGAGGGAGAGAATCAAACCAAACCCGAGCTTCATCCTGAAGATACTCAGGGAAAATCTTACAGTAATGAAGGGATGTAGTATGATCGCGGCTAAGCATGTTGTGCCTGAAAGCTCCAAGAAAATTGGCCGGATCTCCTGTGCCGTCGTAAGGTGATATGGCAGGCCTTTTGAACCCTTTGGGAAGGGAGGTGGCCATGATTTCTTGAGAGAACGGTGTGATAATGTCCCCATTGGCATCAAGGCCCAGGATTTTGTCCAGCTCGACATTGCGTTGGACTCGCTCATACTCTTGGAGATCTAGAGTATGTGGATTGGCATAACGAACTCTTTTAGCCGCGTTAAGTGGACGGCGGCGATCGACATCTGCAGGTTCGTCGTTGCGCTGTCTTGACCCATTAGAACTCCCATGGTCTTCGGGAGAACCAGGTCGTTCCCGTCGCTGATCCTGACGCCCGCGGTGCACCGGGTCTTGTCGATCATGCGAGTGCTGGCGATGTGGATGCACCGCGGGATTGGTAGTATGTCCGGCAGGTCCATCGGAATTCGGGTGATTGGCCGCCCAGTCTTGAAGAACATGAGCATGCTCTTGTAGGAAAGCCTGGAGTAATTCTGGAGTTATTTGAATATTGACCGGTGGCCGGGCGACAGCGGGATTAGGGTTTTGCATGTCTTGTGGGGGCAGAGATAAGAACTGATTGTCTGGATTCATAACTGGGCCTTGGTTGCCCTGATGAGGAGATGTACCTCGCATCGGCGATTGCCTCGGTGGCAAAACTTGATCCACGGGTGGATCCTGGTTGATCTGATCACCTTGGCGAGATTGATTCAAGCGAGTAGTCACCATAGTATACCAAATACGACGTCAATATCACAATCACGTGCTTTGCGGTTCCCACAGACGGCGCCAATTGGTAAAGCGCAATCTGATATCCAAGAAACTTAACGAAAACTTATGCAAGAAATATGGAAAAACGCAAGATGTACGTGGTTCGATCCGGAGATCTACGTCCACGGGCACAAATAGCACCTGCCGAGGTGTTTCTTTCACTATCTCTTTGAGTTTACACGTAATAATTTCAGAACACAGATTGTGAACCCTAATTCAGAGTTCTTTCCTCATATTTATACTAAACCCTAACTAACTCCCTATTGTCGCGCCTATTTTCCGCTGCGTGGCGGTTGGGAACGGATTGTGGGCCTTGAATCGCGGAACAAGCCTCAAGTTGGGCCGCGCCACATTATCTGGGACGCGTACTTCTGGACCTTCTGGGCCGATTAGTGGGCCGAGGTATTAACCCGACCCGAAATGACCGGGCCATCCCTATCATCAACAAAAGTTATATGATTAAAGTTATTTTATGTCAGAGAGGAATACATGCAATTGGAACATTAAAAATGTTTATGCTAAACACGTGACCAAAATATTTCAGGGGCTGCTTGATATAAACTTAAGAATGACAATGGTAATGAGTATGAATAAGGAGTCAATTATTCTATGGAATGATGTGGGAGGAATTGCTAATAAAATTGAAGTAGTGATTAACTTATTCATTATGTACCAAGCATATTAAATGAAAATCGGCCATTTATCATTCTCATGATCTACTCCTAATCCTCCAACCAAGCGGACCCTCAATTTGTATTATATATATCAAGTGTTAATACGATGGTTCTGGAAAATTACAAATAGAACAAGAAACGAAAAAGAACGAAAGAAGCTAGAACAACAGCAAATCGAGTCGTGGAAAATCCCACTGTCCTTAGGAAATTTTACTTCCCGGCTAGTGCTCTCGGAACGAAGTAAATTACCCCAAAGATAAAACGATTTCGTCATATTCTGTAGTAGCACCACTAACAGAAAAGACACCGGCGAACTAAAGACGTTCGTCTGAAAACTGGAGCTGGAATGCAGAAAATGATGAGATTCAGCTGAAAACTTATGTGTTGTATGCATGCAGGAGACATCCTATTTATAGGCCTCCTAGGGGAACATCAGAATTAATTAATTTAATTCTGTCATTTATGTTTGGCTGTTACAGGCTTAGTAACAACACATTTTAATTACTCCTTAATCAACCCTAACTTGTTTTGGTAATGGCACCTCAACTTTAGCCAAACACCCCCATACTTTGAGGTATTTGTACGACAGCTTGTGTCCTTTCCACAACTCGTAAGGAGTTTTGTCAACTCTTTTTAGTGGAATCTTATTCAATATATAGTTGGTTGTAAGTACAGTTTCGCCCCATATGTTCTGGGGTAATCCTGAACTAATCAACAAGGCATTCATCATCTCTTTAAGAGTATGATTCTTGCAACGCCGTTGGATGTTACAGGTTTGAATTTTAAATTCAAACTCATCCACTATTGGGCTCATCCAACAAGCCAATTGTAGACTTCAGAAGCTCATCCGGCAAGCCCATTGACTTTTGGGCTGCCAAAAAGATATCTGGGCCTCGACCGAGGCATTCCCAAAGCCAGAGCCCAAGCCCAAGCCCAAGTCCAAGCCCGACCCGAGCCCGAGGCGGGGCGTGGCCGTGCCGTGCCGAGCCGAGGTGAGCGAGCGTGCGTGTGGGCTTTCTATTGGGCTCCCTCAATTGATACACCTTATTAATGAGCTTTCATATATATATATATACACATACTAATTTAAGGAGCTCTTAAAACAATGTGGGATAATAACTCTTCTTAGTTATTAATCCTACATTTAATACATAATCAAGTGACAACTTTATGCATTAATTTCTCACTCACCAAAAGTTGGTTTTAAGAAATTCAAAATCCTACGATTATCTACTCCTTGCGTAGATTAATAGTGTGAAGTTTAATTCCTACAAAATTAAACTTCCGACCAATTAATTATATCATTAAAGTGCCTAATCTACACTTTAATTATTAATAAATTTCAACAATCCCCCACATGAGTGAAAATTAATGCATGCATGAATGCAATCTCCAGTCTAGACTCTTAGTGATCAGTACTGCCTAAGGAAAGGTAGTTTGTGACTTTGAACATTCCATAGCAACCTATTGTCGGATACACCGGTGGTTTGGTAGGTTTCTAATCTTTGAACCAATCCTCCTTAGTTTGCACCTAGTCAACAATGTTTACACAATACTGATCAGAATATTCTTGTTTCTCACGTTTTAGTCCGTTTCGGCCATGGACCCTCTTTGGTTTCATAAGTGTTTCATTTGAAGCGGCCATTTACTTCACACTTATATAGGTGACTTCTTTATCGAGTATTATGTACTACTCTACTTTCCTTTAGGTATCGCGAAGTCATTTAAAAGTCCTAAGACTTAACCTCTACCACCATGACAGGTCTTATGCACTTATCTTGCATTCTAGGGATGAAATTTGAAGACATTATCTTCTAAGTGCTTCTCCTGAATTTTCAAAACTTAGTTTTCCCATTGAACCATGTTTGTGGGATCTCCACTCATCATGGTTGAGTGTCCATTTTAATCATTCGTTAGTTGGTGGATTTTACTCCCATTCCCTCTCGCAACTTAACCAACTGATCTCGGTTTAATCCTTTGGTCAAAGGATCCGCTAAATTATCCTTAGACTTTATATAGTCCATTGTGATAACCCCACTAGAGATCAATTGTCTCACGGCGTTATGTCTACGGCGTATATGCCTAGACTTACCGTTATACATATTGTTTAGTGCTCTTCCTATTGTGGCTTGACAATCACAATGAACCATAATAGCCGGTACTGGCTTACTCAAACATGGAATATCTTCTAAAAAATTGCGAAGCCATTATGCTTCCTCACCAGCTTTATCCAAAGCGATGAATTTTGATTCCAGGGTGGATCTGGATGTACACATTTGCTTTGTCGATTTCCATGACACTGCTCCACCTCCAATAGTGAAAACGTATCCACTTGTGAAAAAAGAGTCTTTAGTGTTTGAAATCCAATTTGCATCACTGTATCCTTCAATAACTGGAGGATATCTCGTGTAATGTAGCCCATGATTTAGAGTATACTTTAAGTATCTCAGAATCCTTGTTAAGGCTTTCCAATGTTCTTGACTTGGATTACTTGTAAACCTGCTCATTTTGTTAACCGAACATGCAAGATTCGGTCTAGTACAATTTGTTATGTATATAAGACTCCCTATTACTTTTGCATATTCCACTTGAGCTACAGGTTCACCCATATTCTTCTTCAGATGAACATTAAGTTCTAATGGAGTTTTGGCAGGTGGATCATCAAAGGCATTGAATTTTCTGAGCACTTTCTCTACATAGTGAGATTGAGTTAGGACAATTCTCTCTGATGTTCTAATTATCTTGATTCCTAGAATCACATCAGCCAATCCCATATCTTTCATGTCAAAATTTATTTTCAACATCCTCTTCGTATCCATGATAATTGCATGGCTACTTCCCATGATTAACATATTGTCTACGTATAGACATACTATGACATATACTTCTGATGTACCTTTCACGTACACACATTTGTCACATTCATTGTTTCTGAAACCATTTGACAACATGGTGGTGTCAAATTTCAAGTGCCACTGTTTTGGCGCTTGTTTGAGAACATATAACGTTTTTACTAGTCTGCATACCTTGTTTTCTTGTCCAGGTACTACAAACCCTTCAGGTTAATTCATATAAATCTCCTCTTCTAACTCTCCATTTAAGAAGGCAGTCTTTACACCCATTTGATGAATCTCAAGATTGTGTATTGCAGCAATCGAGAGAAGCACTCGAATGGACGTAGTCCTGGTCACAGGAGAGTAAGTATCAAAGAAGTCATCACCTTCTTTCTGTTTGAAGCCTTTGGCTACCAAACGAGCTTTATATTTATCTATTGAACCATCAGCTTTGTATTTCCTCTTTAGGATCCATTTGCATCATAAAGGTTTACAACCTGGTGGAAGATCAGTTAACTCCCACGTGTGGTTTTGCATGATCGATTCAATTTCACTGTTGATAGCTTCTTTCTAGAATGGTGCATTTGGACTAGATAGAGCTTCATTAATTGACTTCGGTTCATCATCTAGCATATATATGATAAAATCAGGACCGAATGACTTAGTAGTCTTAGCTCTTTTGCTACGTCTCATTTCCTCCTCTTCTAAGGTCCGAGAACTACTTGTAGCTTCAACAGTTCTTTTTAAGTTTGAACTACTTCCTTTCTCAAGAGTAATTCCTTGATTTGAGCTTTCTAACAATCTTTCTCTACATGGAAAGATATTTTCAAAGAACACCGTGTTCCTTGATTCTATAATTGTACCCACAGTTATATCTGGAGTTTCAGTCCTATGGATCTGAAACCGATATGCACTGCTATTGAGTGCATACCCAACAAATATACAATCAACCGTTTTAGGGCCAATTCTAACTTGTTTAGGTAATGGCACCTCAACTTTAGCCAAACATCCCCACACTTTGAGGTATTTGTATGACGGCTTGCGTCCTTTCCATAACTCGTAAGGAGTTTTGTCAACTCTTTTTAGTGGAATCTTATTCAATGTATAGTTGGCTGTAAGTACAACTTCCCCTCCCCCCCCCCCCAATGTTCTGGTTTAATCCTGAACTAATCAACAAGGCATTCATCATCTCTTTAAAAGTACGATTCTTGCGTTCTGCAACGCCGTTTGATTGAGGAGAGTAAGGAGCTGTAGTTTGATGAATTATACCACTTTGAGAGCACAATTCCTCAAATGGAGCTACATACTCACCACCTCGATCACTTTGAATTATTTTAATCCGGGTGCCTAGTTGATTTTCAGCTTCAGCTTTGTAGTTTTTAAACGCTTCTATTGCTTCATCTTTACTTCTCAGAAGATAAAGATAGCAATATCTTGTGCAATCATCTATAAAAGTTATAAAAAACTTTTTCCCACCTCTAGTCTACACAAATTTTAAGTCACACACATTAGTGTGTATTAATTCTAGAGGTATTGTGCTCCTTTCTACTGAATGAAAAGGTAATTTAGCCATTTTAGCTTCAACACACACTTCACATTTTTCATGTGATTTTACTTCATTCAGTTTTAGCAAATCTAAATTTACTAAACATTTTATAGCATTAGGATTTACATGTCCTAATCTAGAATGCCATAAAGAGGAACACTCAAGCAAGTAAGAAGAAGTAGATGCATTTTCATTCATATTGGAAGTTACATTATTCAGTTGGCGTTTAGCCATTACACTCATTTTGAATAAGCCATTAACTACAAAGCCCTTCCCTATGAAAACTCCTTGCTTGCTTAGTATGAACTTATCGGCTTCGAAAACTAGTCGAAACCCATGCTTTACTAGCAAAGATCCAGAAACTAAGTTTTTCCGGATGTCTGGGACATGCAGCACATCCTTCAAAGTGAGCTCTTTGCCAGAAGTTAACTTTAGAACTACGTTGCCCACTCCAGCTACCTCAGATGAGACTTGGTTTCCCATATGAAACTTCCTCCCGGAAGAAGCCTTGTAACTTGAAAATACCTCCCTGTCAGAACAGACATGACAAGAAGCTCCTGTAACAACAACCATTCTCTTGGGTTGTCCACAACATTGGCCTCGAAAATCACAGCAGTGAGGTCCAAATCATTTTCAACAACATTGGCATTCACTTTATTCTTCTTCTGCTTAGGCATATTACAATTTTTAGCCATGTGATTTGGCTTACCACAATTGTAACAATTCCTGCAAACTTTGTAAAATTTGCAGGCTGTTTACTTTTACCAATGTTGTTCGGCCGACCGTTTCTCCGATTGTTGTTATCGGTTGGGCATTTCCTCTTATTACTTGAGGATCCCCTTTCCAACAGGTTAGCCTTAACATCAACATGAGCCCTAAACTTGGACTCGTTCTTCCAGTTATCTTCTTCAATCCTCAGCTTAAGGATCAAGTCTTCAACTGTCATTTCCTTTCGCTTGTGCTTCAAGTAATTCTTGAAGTCACCCCATGCTGGAGGCAGCTTCTCTATCAAGCTTGCCACCATGAATGGCACCGGAAGCTTCATGTCTTCGGCTAAAGCATCATGAACTATGAGCTGAAGCTCTTGAGCTTGCTCCACAACCGAATGATTGTCAACCATTTTAAAGTCCAAAAATCGAGCCACCACAAATTTCTTTGTGCCGGCATCATCCGTCTTGTATTTCTTTTCCAGTGCTTCCCAAAGTTCTTTGGTTGACTTGATATCCTGATAAACATTATATAACGGATCAACCAGCCCGTTTAGAACATAGTTCCTACACAGATAATCGCCATGTGACCAAGAATCAAAGGCTATTCGCCTTTGTTCTTCTGTATCGGTTTCTGCAGGGGCAGCTGGAGGGTCTTCTTTGAGAAATGAAGCGAAGCCAAAGGTTGTAATGTAAAACAACATCTTTTGCTGTTAAAATTCTCACCGGAGAATTTTTTCCGGCTTCTCCACAGTGTTGGCAGGAGGAGTCGGGATTGTTCTTGCTACAGTAGACATTTTTCAGAAATTCAGAAAGATAAATTTTCGTAAGATTATTAATACAATGGTTCTGGAAAATTACAAATAGAACAAGAAACAAAAAAAACGAAAGAAGCTAGAACAACAGCAAATCTGGTCATGGATAATCTCACTGTCCTTAGGAAAATTTACTTCCCGACTAGTGCTCTCCGAACGAAGTAAATTACTCCAAAGATAAAACGATTTTGTCATTATCTGTAGTAGCACCACTAACAGAAAAGGCACTCGCGAACTAAGGACGTTCGGCTGAAAACTGGAGCTGGAATGCAGAGGATGAGAGAATGATGAGATTCAGCTGAAAATTTGTGTGTTGTATGCATGCAGGAGACAACCTATTTATAGGCGTCCTAGGGGAACATCAGAATTAATTAATTTAATTCTGTCATTTATGTTTGGCTGTTACAGGCTTAGTAACAACCAATTTTAATTACTCCTTAATCAGCCTTTTAAGTTGAATGTTACAAGTTTGAATTTTAAATTCAAACCCATCCACTGTTGGGCTCATCCAACAAGCCCATTGTGGACTTCAGAAACTCATCCGGCGAGCCCATTAACTTTTGGACTGCCAAAAAGATATCTGGGCCTCGGCCGAGACATTCCGAAAGTCCAAAGCCAAAGCCCAAGCCCAAGCGCGGCCCGAGGCGGGGCGTGGCGTGGCCGTGACCGAGCGAGCGTGTGGGCTTCCTATTGGACTCCCTCACATGTATAATTGATACACCTTATTAATGAGCTTTCATATATATATATATATATATATATATATATATATATATACTAATTTAATGAGCTCTTAAAACAATGTAGGATAATAACTCTTCTTAGTTATTAATTCTACATTTAATACATAATCAAGTGACAACTTTATGTATTAATTTCTCACTCACCAAAAGTCGATTTTAAGAAATTTAAAATCCTATGATTATCTACTCCTTGCATAGATTAATTGTGTGAAGTTTAATTTCTACAAAATTAAACTTTCGACCACTTAATTATATCATTAAAGTGCCTAATCTACACTTTAATTATTAATAAATTCCAACATCAAGAATATATATCGATTTCTTAGGGTTGAGGATAGGAATTTCCAATGATGTCCAAGATTTTGGGTAACTATCAACACGGTGTACTTACATACATCTATAGGCTCTCCTCTTGAAAAAACTTAATATGCTATTCGTCTAGGCTCGTATTGTTTCTTTTAAGTTGGACCTTTTATTAGTTGGAAGATTCCATCCACACAGATATGTATGCATTCCATATGAATTATACCTAAAGGATTAAATGGCCAAGAATCTTGAGCATCGGTGGTGCTCTTAGGTGAAAAATATGATCGTCTATTTTGAATAGTGTTTCAATATTATAAAGTTGAACTCAAATTGTTCTTTAATATTTAATTGCAGATTGGATTCTATATTTTAAATTGTATTTTATCTAGTATTTCATTATATCTAGTACAAGTCATTTGTTAATCATTGATCTCATCATATACACGTGGTGTATAGTAATTATTTTGGGATATTTGATGGAGTACAAAATGAAACGGAGGATCTCATCTTCCTTAACAGTAGCACGTTGGGCTGATTTCCGGTTTAGTTCCTATTGAGTTTTAACCGATATTATAATTTTTTTTAATTTAACTGAGAAAAAAAGAAAAGGCCGTCGTGACTTCCCAAACTTGAGTGGGGAGAAAAATAATATTTCATATATATGATGCTACATGTAGAATATTGATAACACGTTACTTATGCATGTATTTAGGTCGATTTAGGATCATATTTTATATTATTTGCGTGCATATTTGACCGGTATTTATTTATATTAATAATATTTGGGTCATTTGACGTGTTTCGACTTATTTTGAAGTTAATTAGGTATTTTTATTCCATTTGGATGAAGTTCGAAGAAGAAACAAGTCAAATAGGGTTAAAACGGATGAAAAGGGAGTTAAAGGAGTCAAAGGGCCAACACGGCCGCGTCAAATATGGACACGACCGTGTCAAAAGTGGCCTAGAACATGTAAAAACGCACTGCCAACCAACATGGCCGCGTCAATAAACAACACGGCCGCGTCAGAATGTGTCCCGAAAGTGAAGTTTTCTGTCAGCTTGACACACCTCTAGTATTTTGGCCATATCTTCAGATTTACAACTTCAATTGAGGTGCAATTGGTAGCATTAGAAAGCTGATTCAAAGGGCTACAACTTTACCTGAAATAGACAAATCCCAAAAACGACCGGGAGACCCTAAAAAATGGCTTGGAAGTCAGACCTAAAAATCTGCCCGGGAAAAGCGGACGCGGCTGCGTCGCAAGGCCAACACGGCCGTGTCAGAAAGGATTTTCTGCGAGAATTTCCTAATTTTAATAGGATTTTGATCCTATCTTCCCCAAGATTCGTCCCCAACTCTATAAAAAGGACCCCAAGCTCTAGGAATCAGATAGAAAACATCAGAGAAGAACATCAATTACATTATTCTACCTAGAAGAAATCTTGGAGGACAAAGAAGACGAAGATCATCGAGACGGAGTCATCCGGGTTTAATTATTCTTTTCTAGTTTAATTCTTTACAATGTTTTTATTAGAATTTTGTATTGGATTATTGCTAGGCATGAGTAGCTAAGCTATTCGTGTCCTAGGGTTAGAAAGTAGGGATTTTTATGACAATGGTTTGATTATGATTTAATCTATTTATTCCTTTCTTTATGTGTTTATCTCTATGTTTGTGCTTACAACTAGATTTAGCTTGATCACCTAGATTTAGTAATTTAGTTTAGCAATTCCGCTTCGAGAGGAGGGAATTGTTATCAGACTTAGAACATAGAGCGCAGTTGTCTATGACTGTGTAGGCCGTGACTTAGGATCGTTTGGGAGTTATTAGGTTTAATTGACTCGAGAGGGTAATTAGTTTAATTAATCAACGGTTTAATCGCTTCGAGAGAAGGATTAGATTATTGTCGTGCCGCCTTATAAACATTAGAATTGGTAAATTTATAGGTTAATTGTATTCAACATTGAATTAATATCCTGAAATCGAAGCCCTAGGATACCCTTTCTCATCGATTGTTAGTTCTCTTTGTTTGCCAGTTATTAGTTAAATTCCTTAATTCTTGTTAAAATCAACCTTTGAAACTTAGTATCTAGTTAGGACATTCCTAGAGTATTAAGGTATCAAACTACCTAAAGACCCTATTCGTTGTGGGATCGACCTTGACAATAGTACTACACTTACCTCCGTACACTTGCGGAACACTAGGTTAGAAACCGACGTGTCAAATATTATATATATATATATATATATATATATATATATATATATATATATATATATCTTGTAAAATTTCGTACTAGTTTCAATTAAACTCCGTGCCTTTATCATTGTTCCTTTCCTCTCACCGTCCTTACTAGATTTGTGCCACTAGTGTGTGTGTTTGTGTTTTTGTGTGTGTGTAGTGTTCCCCTGTGTTTCCGTGTGGGTTGGTGTGTGTATGGGCTGGTCAGAGTGAAGAAGAGGAGTCATCTGATTAGTGGAGGTATGGTTCAGACTTCAGTGTATGTGTCGTGTGTGTTTTCTGGTTGTGTGCTAGTATGTGTATTGTAATGGAGTCAATGTGTGTGTATGTATCAGTAGTGTGTGTGTGCAGAATAGATGTTGAAGAAAAGTTAATGTGTTGTGTGTGTGGGTGTTAGGACGTAGACAAGAGAGAGAGAATAGAGTTGAAAGGGGGATGGTGGTGTTACCGGAGAAAAGAAAAGAATTAATACCCCCAAGTCCCAACCTTTATTCTTTTTATTTTCCTCTTTAATATTGCTTCATTTTCTTTTTAAATCTAGTCTTATATATTTTTAGAATTCCAATTTTCAGTACCCAAAGTTTCTAGAAATTATTAATTCAGCTCCTAACTTCTTTAGTTACAAGCAAGCAAAGCCTTATTCCAGCAGTTAAAGCTTTGCTAATACTACTAATAGTAAAAATGATAAAACACGTGTCTCGTAAGTATAGGTTGCACGGAGAAAAGAATCACGGGCTTAATATTTGCATGTCATCCCATCAGTTTTATCAAGACCGTCCATCAGTTTTATCAAGACCATATCAAGACTGTTCAGGTGGAGGTTTTATTATTTATCGCTTTAATTATATTTACTTGATTGTATATATGTGCTTTTATTTCCAAGTTGTCACTTGCCAATACAAGTGATTATTCAATTTGCTACTTGCCAATACAAGTTTGGCTTATTGCCATTATGCTACTTGCCAATACAAGTTTAGCCCATTACCAGTATGCTACTTGCCAATACAAGTTAGCTCTATGTGTCTTGCCAATACAAGCGCATCATTATAATAATTGCTACATTGTATGCTTTTTTGTTTATATAATTGTTGTGATAAATTGTAATCCTCCACGAGTTAAAGGAAGCTCACCCCAACCCAATATTGATCCTTTCAGGTTAGGTTACCTCGGTGTGGGTCGGTGGAGTTGAGGCGAGGCTCGGAGCATATGATAGTCACTAAAATTTTAGTAAATAATTTACCATTTATATGTAGCTATTTGAATTTATGTTGAGGTATTGAAATGACTTGTTGTGACTAGATTAATAGGTAAACTATTAATAAAGTTACATGGCTATTTACTTAATTATGTGCGAAATATTTGATATTTGCAAATTACTTGTTTGAATGTCTATCTAGGTTTCAAATATTGTGTGACAGTGCATGAGTGAATTATTATATGATCTCTTATTCAAATAAAATAAGTAATATGCTTGTACTATGACTTGATTGTACCTTGATTTGATTTGCATTTTATATAGGCTTGTACGTCAGGTATGCTAGTACATTCACACACACGAACACTTATACTTAATAGGATAAATTAAAGTACACTCATATGGGTCTCCTTCCATAGGGTTAAAGTCAGTTTATGTGGGTCTCCTTCCGTACGGGGTCTCTTTCAATACGGGGGTCTCTTTCCATACGGTTAATGTTATATTATGTGTTGTTAATTAGTTATATTATAATTATAATTAGATGTGATGATTAAATTATATTTTTGTTGGAGGTGCGATAAGTTTATCTTAATGATTTTATTCGTGACATGTTTATTAATATTATGTTCCTATAATTTAACTAATAAATAAATTATTTGTCTATATTTAGTTGTTGATTTGTGTATATTTATTTTTAAATTTCACTAGTATGTTGTTAAATATGTCTCCACCTTGCTACAGTCTAGACTGTATATGTACTTATTTATATTGTGTTATGACTTATGGTTTCGATACTATGCAAAATTTGAATTTATTGAGGTTATAGATTATAGAAAGATCACTGATATGAAGTTAATTATACTCTTAGAATTAATTTGATAAAAACAGGTTTGTATTTTATTGAATTATTTGTATTGAATGTATGCGTAGGAATAATACAAACTTATTGGAAATATTTTCCTAGTATCGTATGGATGCTTAATTGTGTTATCTGAATTATCCAAAAATGCAAACTGATTTTAGTATTAAAGTATTGACTAGAATATTGTTTAGTTGTTTGAGATTGACCAAATTGTGTTGATGTAATACGTTGTAGATGCTGCTAGTAATTATTCATATATTCTTGAATAGTTAATATTATGAAATTTGTCTTAGATAAATTGATTTGTTAAGGAAATGTTTATGAATGATGTTATTTTATTATTTTAGTTTAAATCAATTTTCCATGATCGCTTAATTGCTAATAAATGATATGAGTTTGACTAGTAATTGTATATTTGTTTTGTTGTTACATGTATTATGAATTTTCAAGTGCATAATGATGTTAGTTGGCATAGGATATTAATCGGGATATAATTTCTAATTTAATATTACTGGTTAAATAAATTCATATGCATTGTTATTTGGTCCTTTTAACGGCCTGTCTAGTATTGTCTTTTATAGATATATGTAAGGAAAAAAAAATTACTTATTTCTATTTAAAATTGCTTTAAAATATTTATTGAAAATCGGGTCGTTATAGCGTATTTCTTGGAAAATGTCTAGTATCATGGAGCTCAAAGAAACAGCCTGTTGTATCTAGATCTTCGACGGAAGCCGAAAACAGGATTTTGGCTAATGTGGTGTGCGAGGTCGTCTGGATCAGAAACTTTCTGTCTGAATTGAAGCTGGTCCAACGTGCTGCTACTCCCATTTCGGTCGATAATTCTGGAGCAATATCACTCTCATCTAATCCAGTGTTTCATTCACGAATAAAACACTTCGAGTTAGACTTACATTTCATCCGAGATAAAGTCAAAGAAAAGGAAATCAGCGTGCATCACATTCCTTCAATTGATCAAGTAGCAGACGGTATGACCAAGCCCTTGAGTGGACAATTCTTCAGCCGGATAAGGAACATAATGACCACAGTCCCAAAATCCGGCCTCGAATTGAGGGGGCATGTAAAGGATAGTGAAAAGCAGCAGCATATAGTTCATGCAGATGAGGGAGCGTTGTAGGTGATTGGATCCCATCCATATAATGCAACAGTAACAAGAATTGCTGCTGTCCGTCCGTTGGCCAATGAGAGAGAGACGCGTGTCTAGGGTTTCTGATATTAGGGTTCTGTAGCTATGCCTTCAGGTTAATATAAATAGAGAGATTATGTAACTTGTAAAGGGTATCAATTAATGAAGCAGCTTAACGTAATGGATAAAAACGTTCATCTCTCATTTCTTGCTTTATGTCTTGTTCAAAATCTCTTTCACGGTGACTATGACATTAATGATGATGAGTATGGCTCAGCTACTGTAGCATCGACGGCAAGTTCTGAAGGAGGGGAGAATACGTTCTTCATCGCCAGCGATGGAGAGGTCTGAGGCTGCTACGGTGGTTAGGCAGACATCCTCTGATGGCCTCCCCATATATAGTTGAAGTTTCGGTATTTGAATTTGGTATTGTGAGCGAGCTTTCTTAATTTATATATGAAATTTTGTTGTCTGCGTCGAGAAATGTGATATTTTATTTTAAACTATATTTCATCTTATATTTTAGAATATATGAGTTGGAGCATGATTTAGAATAAATGATCCTTACTAAAAAAGTGATTAACTTGAAAAAGAAGAGTAACGTCTGTGGATCATGTGACTTTAAATTTTCGCTCAAATTCATATTTGGAAAAATTCGCTTCCTGTCTAATTGATCCACGCGCCCTATGGGTTGCGATATTTTTTTCTTTTTTTGTTTGTTTTCAACATGTTATGTTATATATAATGACACTTTTATTTAACAAAAATAGGTGGTGACCTAATGGCGAGGTGTGGACTTTTTAATATGGGATGTTGTGGATTTGAAAATCATGGTTTCAAATCCTATGGTTTAGAAATTTAAATAATTAGTTTTACCAATCTTCTATAACAACAAGAAAATAAAATATAAATTGAAACAAATAAATATAAATAATATAATAAACAAATTGAAAAAACATTTGAAATGCTCAACAATAAAGAATTAAAATTACAATTAATTATTAATTTATTTTTCATTATCACGTTAATTAACAATTATTTACTAATTAATATTCCATCCGTTCCTTATTAATTGTCGTTCTAATACTAGTTTCTTTTTCCAATTAATTGAGGAGTTTTACCAATTTTCCCATCAATCCTAGAATATCTCTATTTTTCAACCTATCACAAATATTTTATTTGATCAAATCTTTATCCCCTAATATTAAGGAAGGGTATTATATCTGTCAACATATTTCATCCTTAATTCTATCATATTTTTCTAAAAGAACCAATTAATGGACGTTTTAGATATTTTTCAGGAATTTTACCAATTTTCTCCTCAATCCTAAAATATATTTACTTTTCAACCTATTACAAATATTTTATTTGGTTAAATCTTTAATCAATATATTTTATGTTTAATTCTTTCATTTTTTTAAAAAGGACAATTAATATGAAACCGAGAGAGTATTAATTAATAACGAATCAATGTATCAACAAATATATATGATTAATAAAGAATCAAAGTATTAATAAATATATTGAAATAATAATTAACAACATATGGAGGTTAAAAAGGATGGAACCCCGATCTCCTAAACTCTATGTAGCACCAAACCATCTAAGCTGGAACAACTTATGTTATAAATCTTGCAAGATTTTAATTATTTAATTTTCAATAAAATATGAAAGCAAAATTTTGCGGGCAACGAGTTTGGAACTCATGAACTTGTAGTCCAAGCAGTGCCCTACAACCTGGCCAAAAGCGTGCGGGTCAGGGTGGGTGAATGGAGCTCCAGACTTACTATAAATAGGCAAGTGCACATTAATCTTATTGTGGCTAGTGCACATTAGTTTTTGTGAAAAACAAATCTGAGCCTTCTTGGTTTAAAGAACCATGTGCCACCATATCTTGATAAGATTTTGGGGAGATATAGAGGGTGTTTGGCTAAACTTATTTTAAACATCTTATAAGTTGTTTCAAAAGCTTATAAGATCTAATTTTTAAGGACCTTATAAGTTAACAAATTGTTTGGAAAAAAGAGATTATAAGCTTGCAATTGAATATAGTGATTTAGCTATAAATTTGGGGTCTAAGTTAAAGTTAATATTAAACACACATTTTGATTAGTGTGTGAAATGTGTGTAGTGTGTGTGTAGTGTGTGAAGTGTGTAGTATGTGAAATGTGTGAAGTCTGTGTAGTGTGTGTAGTGTGTGAAATGTGTGTGTAGTGCGTGAATTGTGTGAAATTTGAGTGTAATAATTAAGATCTTAAAAAATAAGATGGAAATAAGATGGGGTATAATAATTTTTTTTTTAAAATCTTATAAGTTTTTAGAGTTTATTTTTGTGTCTTATAAGCTCATAAGCAAATGCAACAGCTTATAAGCATCTCTTATTCTTGTGGATGTATAAACAAGTATTTTTATCTCCATATCTCTTCACACGGTCTGGACAAGATTCATGAATTCAAATAGTTTCCGCAAGCAGTATTCATATGGTAAAAGTAATCAAAAGCTATTCTCCAATTTTGTTTATTCATGTTTTGGAATTAATCAAATTACCATGCAAATTTACTTAAGTAAACAATTTACAAACAACATTACTAACCAAATCAATCTTAGTAATGATGATAACAATTATATCTAGTAAATTAAAGATAATAACTAAATCAAATATCTAAAATATTAATAAATCTTTGGCAAAAAATAGCAAATTTGA